>CM066034.1:960339594-961546094 GCA_033557465.1 Ichthyophis bannanicus | reverse complement strand
TGCACGCGCACACACACACACATATATATAATCACATGCATGTGTAAATGGCAATTCCAGAAAGCTGCTATTTGCATGTGGAGATCCACACAACACAGAGATTTTAAGGGGTGTGGCCAAAACATCTACATAAATATTCCTAGGCTCACATTGGGAAAACATGTCTATGTAAACATTGAGAAAGAGATACTGGTGATAAAATGGGCACTTGGGGCATCCCAATACTATCTTTCTGGGCACGGGTTTACCCTGACAGTAGACCACAGCCACTCAGATGGATTGCCAAGAACAAGGAATTCAATGCTTTGTTAATGCAGCGGTTCCTCAGCCTCCAATGCTTTAACTGCAGAGTAGATATAGAGACCTGACATCATCATCAGGCGCTTCTCTACTATGTAAGGCATCACTCTTGCTGTGCTGAGATTGCTGCCTGGTGCTGACCATGTTGAGAACAAGTAGTGGCCAGACTTGTGTGAATTTGCCTGCTGTACTTTGCACTCTGTCCTTTTTGCTAATATGTTTTCCACCTGTTCCCGCAGTGCACCGCTGCTGAAAAGGCATGACAAATGGGCAAGACTCTCTCAGGGGCGGCCCAAGGGGATGCGGAGACTCACTGCAGGGCCTCATTTGCATAAAGGGACTTATTTGCATAAATATTTGCATAATGTTAACATGCGCTAACCTTTAGTAAACATGCCTCTTAATGAGTGTCTGGATAAAGAAAGACCAGATATCTACATTACTATAATCCAGTGCCAACTGCCAGGCACATTAGGAAGTACTTTAAGAACATAAGATATGCCATACTGGGTCAGACCAAGGTCCATCAAGCCCAGTATCCTGTTTCCAACAGTGGCCAATCTAGGTCATATGTATCTAGCAGTTTCCCCAAAAGACACAGGTTCCACAATGCTTGTACTGGGTCAAGCATTGATATCCTAGGTCCCTACTATAAACACTAACCATTTAGAACCCATAGCAAACCCACCGTATCATAACAGCACTACCAGGACTCAAAAAGCACCAAACCCTACCTAGCAAAAGGCAACATTGCAAATATTAAAACAATACATGTCAGACAATACCAATACATCTCCTACTGGGGAAAGAGAACAAGTGGCACTGTCAAACAGAAGCTACATAAATAGAATACCTCAGCTTGGCTACACATGCAGAACATAGACCATCACCAAACAAAGAACAATGGATCACAATTTAGAAATAGGAAGACAATAATTAGACTGGGAACCCCAAAAGCTGAACTTGGAATGTACAACAACACTGCAGAAATAAAACTATAAATTAATTTCCTCTTGTACTAAACAAAATCACAGACGTTAGCAATGCACATTTCCCAGAGCTGACATATTCCAATTAATAAATTAAAAATAAAAAAGTATTTTTCTGCTTTTTGTTGTTTGTGCATTTTATTTTTCAGCTGCAATTGCTCCAGTCACTTTCTTCTGGTTTCTTTGGGGTATGTTTACTAAAGGGTGCTAACGTCACAGCGGCGGAATTAGCACACGATAAGTGATGTTATCAGGCGATCAAGGCGTGTTATCGCGCGATAATGTGCCTACAGCGTTAAGGCACCTTAACGCCGTGAAATCAGGCCCTAAAGGGCGGACGAAGGCTTCCCAGAGAGCGGAGAGAGGGGGTAAATGGGTGGAGAGTGGGAGGGGAGAGGCTCCAGGCACACTAACACTGTGGAATCCGGGTCTGAAAACTAACGCCAGTGAAACCCTCGCGTTAAGGCACATTTGCAGGAAAGAGAAACCATATCTGTCAGCAATGTACAGCAAAGCCAGGGAAACTTAAAAAAAGTGATAGTTGTGATACATGTGCACGGAACAAAAAGGCAAATAAACATGGAAAATGACCTAAACAAAATTTAAAATCCCCATAACCAAGCTGGCCAATAGTGATATTAATGGGAAAAATAAAAAAAACACTGCTGAGAAATCTCCAAAAAAAAGATATCATTTTTGGAAGGGTCTATGCTCTGTCCCCCTACAAGGTGAATGATCCCACATTGAAATAGCACTGATCAGGGTTTTCCCTTTTTATTGGACAGCTTTCTTATGGCGTGCACATGTGCTGCAACAGCAGGGTGGGCATGTCGGAAAGGGCAACTGTACAGATGCTGGGAAATGGGATACAGAGGGCTGCAGGTGGCACATGCTGTGGTGCAGCTGGGGCACAGTGCGGACTAGGCAGATGCCTAGGTGGCACATAGGAAAGCTGAAACTGTACAGCAGCCATACAGCAACTGCTGAGGGCCCAACATGGGCATGAATTTGTTTCTCACAGTGTCACAGGGGATAGGACTAGAAATCCCAGTCCCTCCGACCTGAGATTGCTGTCCCCCTACGATGTAAAATACCAAACAGTATCCTATCCCATTACACTTCCAAGTTCTCCTGTTCTCCAAGTTCCATTTCCTGTTAAATGTAATGACCAGACATATGTAAGTTGTCGGATGTTTCTGTTCCATGTAAACCACGCTGATGGCAAATAGTGCGGTATATAAGAAATGTTAATAAATAAATAAATAAATAATAAGATCCTTTTGCAATTTTCCACAATCCTCTTGGGTTTTAACAACTTTAAATAGTTTTGTGTCATCTGCAAATTTCATAACCTCACTCGTTATTCCACTTTCCAGGTCATTTATGAATATGTCAAAAAGCAGCAGACCCAGCACAGATCCCTGGGGTACACCACTATTCACCTTTCTCCATTGGGAAAATTGGCCATTTAGACCTACCCTCTGCTTTCTATCTTTTAACCAGTTCCTGATCCACAGTAGTACACTGCCTCTTATCCCCAGATACACTGTATCAACTGACTCACCATTGTCCACCTGTTTATTCACACCTTCAAAAAAACATAACAGATTAGTAAGACAAGATCTTCCTTGTCTAAAGCCATGTTGGCTGTCTCCCATTAGTGCGATGACTATCTACACATGCTGAGTAATTTTATTCTTTATGCTGGTTTCTACCATTTTTCCTGGTACTGACGTCAGGCTCACTGGTCTGTAGTTTCCCGGATCACCCCTGGAACCCTTTTTAAAAATTGGTGTTACATTGGCGATCCTCCAATCTTCAGGTATTAGAGATGATTTTAATGATATTTCAGAGATTACTAATAGCAGGTCTTCAATCTCATATTTCAGTTCTTTCAACACCCTTGGATGCATACCATCCGGCCCAGGTGATTTGCTACTCTTCGGTTTATCTAATAGTTATAATACATCTTCCCGATGTATCGATATTTCCTTCAATTCTTCCACACCTTTAAATACCACTTCAATCATGGGTAACATCCCTACATCTTCCTCAGTAAAGACCAAAGCAAAGAATTCATTCAGTCTCTCCGCTATCGCCTTGTCACCTCTTAGTGCCCCTTTAACCCCTCTATCATCTAATGGACCAACTGACTCTCTCACAGGTTTTTTCCTACGAATGTACTTGAAAAAGTATTTATTTCGTGTTTTTGCTTCTGCAGCAAGCTTCTTCTCAAATTCTCCCTTTGCCTGCCTTATCAATGCCTTGCATTTGACTTGACAGTGCTTGTGCTGTTTCCAGGTTTCGTCGTTTGGCTCTTTTTTCCATTTCCTGAAACATGCTTTTTTGGCAACAACAGCTTCTCTGACCTCACCTTTAAACCATGCTGGCAGTTTTTTGGACTTCCTTCCACTTTTCTTAACGTGTGGAATACAGCTGGTCTGGGCTTCGAAGATAGTATTTTTCAACACCACCCAAGCTTGATGTAAGTCTTTAACCTTTGCAACTGCTCCTTTTAGTTTTTTCTTAACTATTTTCCTCATTTTATCATAGTCTCCCTTTCGAAAGTTAAAAGGTAGTACTGTGGATTTCCTTACTATCCCTCCTCCACTAATTAAATCAAAGGCAATCATGCTATCATCACTATTGCCAAGTGGCCCCAACAACCTTATCTCTTGCACTAGATCTGATGTTCCACTAAGGACTAGGTCTAATATGGCTTCCCCTCTGGTCTGTTCATGAACCAGCTGCTGCAAGAAGCAGTCATTTATTTCATCTAGGAACTTTATCTCCCTAGCATGTCCTGCTGTGACACTAACCCAGTCGGTACCGGTACAGTAATTGAAATCACCCATTATTATTACTGCGCTGTAACATTTGTTAGCTTCCTTGATTTCTTTGAGCATTTCATCATCCATTTGTTCATTCTGGCCAGGCGGTCGATGGTACACCCCCACTGCCATCGCCTTCCCCTTTTTACATGGAATTTCAATCCATAGAGATTCTACAGCAAATTTTGTTTCCTTCAAAACTTTAATCCTTTCTGACTCAATGCCCTCTCTAACATAGAGCGCAATCCCTCCACCAATTTGATCAGCTCTATCATTATGATATATTTTCTACCCAGGTATCACAGTGTCCCACTGGTTGTCCTCCTTCCACCATGTCTCTGATATTCCAATCATATCTAACCTTTCATTTGGTGCTATATATTCTAACTCTCCCATCTTATTTTTTAGACTTCTAGCATTTGCATACAAGCATTTTAGAGACTGTATTTTATTCATATTAATTTGGCTATTGGTAGACATGGGTAATTTGGGATCTTTAAGCTCTGTCTGCTCCATACTCGAGGGCATTTGGGCTACTTTACTCTTTTTTGGAACCTCTCTGCTTTTGGTAGTATCCTTCAAGGATACATTCTGAACCATCTGCTCTTGGGCGACTGTCGGCTTTCCCCTATTATCTAGTTTAAAAGCTACTCTATCTCCTTTTTAAAGGTTAATGCCAGCAGCCTGGTTCCATCCCGGTTAAGGTGAAGCCCATCCCTTTGGAAGAGCCCTCCTTTCCCCAGAATGTTCCCCAGTTCCTAACAAATCCAAAACCCTCATCTTTGCACCATTGTCTCATCCACGCATTGAGACTCCGGAGCTCTGCCTGCCTTTTGGGTCCTGCGCGTGGAACGGGAAGCATTTCGGAGAACGCTACCCTGGAAGTTCTGGATTTCAACTTCCTACCTAATAGCCTAAATTTAGCCTCCAGAACCTCCCTACCACATTTTCCTATGTCATTAGTACCGACATGTACCAAGACAGCAGACTTCTCCCCAGCACTATCTAAGACCTTATCTAGGTGGCGCGTGAGGTCCGCTACCTTCGCACCAGGCAGGCATGTTACCAGGCGATCCTCACGTCCACCAACCACCCAGCTATCTACATGCCTAATGATCGAATCACCAACTATAACGGCTGTCCTAACCCTTCCCTCATGGGCACATGGCCCTGGAGAAACGTCTTCGGTGCGAGGTGTTGGCTAATCACAAAGAATCTTGATTTGTTCTTTCGGAACAGAACATACCAAGGCCTGATTTTCTCAGTGGAGAAAGGTGAATAGTGAAGTACCCCAGGGATCTGGACTGGGTCCACTGCTTTTTTTTTTTTTTTTTAATTTAATATTTATCAATTTTATTACAACATTCCAGAGAAGATTCTGAAACAGAATTAAATGTACAATAAAGAAGAAGAAAAATAAGAGCCGCCAGACAGCCTTACAGCAATATAAACAAACAACTGGTTTAGACCACAATAATCCCCCAATATAGACCCAAGAAAAAAGAAATTTTTAAGGTTAAATCACCCAACACAATTATAACATTATAGGAGCATGAATATTATTATATGGCAGCCGGTATGGAAGGCACCCCAGATCCAACCCCCTCCCTACTTGACAGGAAAGACAAAAGTTGCTTGGGTTCGAAAAATAAGTATTGCTTTGATTGAAAACTAATAACACATTTTCAAGGATATCTAAGTTTAAATTGCGCACTCAAAGCGAACGTCCTCTGGCGCAACTCCAGGAACGCCTTCCGCCTTTTCTGTGTTTCCCTTTCTAAATCGGGAAATATAGATATTTTTGAACCCAAGAACATAGCATCTGACATATGACGGAAATATAATTGCAACACAGTATTCCGATCAGACTTGAAAGCAAACTTTACCAATAAAGTAGCCCTACTGGTAACCACCTTGAGCGAGCTCTCCAAGAAATCAGATAGATCCATATGAGGGGAACCACTATCAACAGGCTTCCCCAGCTGATTATCAGCCTCCCCAGCCGATATTGATACATACTGAGCTCTCACTATCGGGGGCAACGTTCCAGCAGGCATCAAAAGTACTTCCATAAAGAACTTACGGACCAAGTCAATGGAATCTATCAGAGGGGATCTAGGGAAGTTCAGGAATCTGAGATTGTTCCTTCGAAGCTGGTTATCCAAATACTCCATCTTCCTTGCCTGTACTAACCGATCCTGAACCCCAACAGTTCCAAGAGACTCCAGGCCCTCCACCCTAGATTCAAGAGAGGAAATTTTTCCAGATTGTACCACAGCCTCCGCAGCCGTCGAATCACACCGTGCTTTCACATCCACCAATTCCTGTGAAAAAAACCCAAAGGTAGGAGAGATCTTTGAAGAGCCGAAATAGCCTCCCACAAGCTATCCAAAGTTACTTGCGCAGGTTTCTCCACCACCTCAGGAATCCTGAACGCCAAAAAACCGGAGGAACTAGGTGTCAACTGCTCCACCAGCCGGCCCCCCCTACAAAGAGAAGAGACCAGCAGATCTTCTTCGGCAGCGCCCAGCTCCGCTCCAGGTTCCGCTATTGATGATTGTAGCCTCCCGGGCGAACTCCCAACAGCCTGTAGATCCTTGCCTTGCAAAGAAACCTGACCAGGCTGACCTTTCCTGGGATGGCTTCCGGGCTGAGGAGGAGGCAACTACTCGGGGCTTAACACCACCCCCTCTATGCTCAGATCCGCCGAGACCATCGGTGGATCCGCCGAAGCCATAGCACCAGAAGTCGTGCAAAATCCAGCAATAGACGCCTGCACCAATTTACTCGTTGGGGTCGAGGACTCAGGGAGCTTCTGAGAGCGCTGTTTTCTCTTTTTCCCCATCAAGAGGCAGGTATAAAGCCGGCATAGAGCACTGCACCTTGGCGTCTTACTCCTCCGCCGCCATCTTGGATCTGAGGGTCCACTGCTTTTTAACTTATTTGTAAATGACCTGGAAATGGGAATAAAAGGGTAGGCTATTAAATTTGCAGATGACACAAAACTATTCAAAGTTGTTAAAACTCATGAGGATTGTGGAAAATTGCAAGAGGATCTTGATAAATTGGAAGACTGGGCATCAAAATGGCAGATGAAATTTAATGTGTACAAGTGCAAAGTTATGCACCTAGGAAAGAAACCCCAAACTATGGTTACACGATGCAAAGTTCCACATTAGGAACCACCACCCAGGAAAAAGATTTTGGTGTCATCGTGGATGACATGTTTAAACCTTCCGCCCAGTGTGCAGCAGTGGCCAAGAGAGCAAATATGCTAGGTATCATAAGGAAAGGAATGGAGAATAAAACAAAGGATGTTATAATGCCTCTGTATCGTTCCATGGTGCGATCACATCTTGAATATTGTGTGCAGTTCTGGTCGCCGTATCTTAAAAAGGATATAGCTTTATTAGAAAAGGAACAGAGAAGAGCCACCAAAATGGTAAAGGGGATGGAAGAATACTCGTATGATGAGAGGTTAAAAAGGTTAGGGCTCTTCAACCTGGAAAAGAGCACAGCTGAGGGGAGATATGATAGAGGTCTATAAATTAATGAATGGAGTGGAACGGGTAAACGTAGATCGATTGTTTACGCCATCAAAATATAGAAAGACTAGGGTGCATGCAGTGAAGCTACAGGGTAAGCTATTTAAGACTAATAAGAAAATATTTTTTCACTCATTGTGTAATCAAACTCTGGAATTCGCTACCGGAGGATGTAGTAAAAGCTGTTAGTATAGCTGGGTTTACAAAAGGTTTGGACAAGTTCCTGGAGGAAAGGTCCATAAACCATTATTAAAGGGGACCCAGAATATCCACTGCTTGACCCAATACAAGCATTGTGGAACCTGTGTCTTTTGGGGAAATTGCTAGGTACTTGTGACCTAGATTGGTCATTTTGGAAACAGGATACTGAGCTTGATGGACCTTGGTCTGACCCAGTATGGCATATCTTATGTTCTTATGTTCTTTTGATTTCAGGTAGATGGGAAAGTCCTAGTAGTGAGGCTGTTTTGCTAGTGCAAGAGGAAAAAGAGAAGAAGATGGGTCTCCCACCCATTTCAAGGGGATTGTGTTCAAGGAGCAGCTAGTTTTCCAAAGCTTAGAGAAATGCTTTCCAAGAAAGAAAATTGTGGATAGGTGAATGGAGGACCAGGCATGTGATTGAAGTACAGGAGAGGAGGACCCGTGGAACGCATTAGCTGTGCCAACAGATGCAGAAGTGATTAGCGGATTGGAAAAAAATTCTTGCTGTAGATTCTGGATTTTTATTTGCAAAAAAGAGGCCAGTGAGTTAGCGGGGGGACCTGACCAAACCACAGGTGTGATGGTTGTAGAGTAGAGCTGATGCATGAGTGAGAAACCTTTGGCTGGTTAGTGGATCAACAAATATGATTAATAGCACCTTTTGGTAGCAGCAATCTGCATGCAGTAAAAAGCATAGGAATCTCTGAAATGAGCTTGGTCAACGGAAGATCTCAAGGAGTGCCACTGGCACCATCATCAGCCCTTCAGAGTTTTCACCCCATGAGGCGTAGGCCTGGATGAAACCACGATTCTGTATGAATTTTGCAAGAAATAATCGATCGAAGGGGAGCAATCTCATCTAGCACTGTTTGAAGGCTTGTATTCCAGGTGAGTGCCTGATCTTCAGGGAATAAGGATTGGAAATCATTTGGGAAGTAAGAAGCCAGGGAGGAATAGGCAGAGGTGTCTATAGAGGCAAGGTTTCTCATAAGTAATGGAATGGCATGAGTGATAGAGTGGGCTTTTGCGCCAGAAAGTTTTAGGGAAGTAGTAAAAATAACCAGATAGTGGTCCATCCATGGTAGACATACGATGCAATGGTCTTTGGAATGAGAAAAAGAAGTAGGATCTGAGAGTACTAGATCTAATTTATGCCGTACAGAGTGAGCTGGACCCTAAACATACTGGGTGAATCCCAAGTCAGAAACAAGAGTAATAAACTGGTAAGCTTTGGTGATAGAGGGACGGCCATGGTGGATATTAAAGTCACCCAGTGGTATGATATCAGGGTAAGAAATCACTCTTTCGGATATCATTTGGCAAAATTGACCCAAGTATGGCTATTCAAGAAGGGAGGGCAATAAGCAATTAAAAAGTATAGGTCAAGGGTGGCCTATGTCATAACTTGGATTCCCCTTTTCTGACCTAGATGCCCTATTCAAAATTGGGTTGCATGCATTAAGGTATACACAGCGGTTTTCCTTATCCAGCCTATCCCCACAAATGTTTAGCTTCATTTATCAAAAGTAGAATTTTCAAATGACATCTTTCAGTGAATAAACCTCTGTTGCCTGCTTAAAACATCTTGAAAGTTGCCCTTTACATGTTGTTTTTCTATGTCTAGCTTAAAATTTAGATTTTGCAAACATTTCTATTAGGTTGCTGAGTTATTTCAATTTAGTATTAGTATTCACTCATAAAATGTGAAAGTCAGATCAGAAAGTTCAAAATGTCTCCATTGAAGAGCCGCGATGCCTGCCACCGAAAAAAAAGCTTATTCCCTGCATCCCGACCCCCGATCTGGCCTCCTAAGGCCAGGGTCAGGCTGTAGGATATGTCCTCGGGCCCTCCTCCCATCCCATCTTCACCCCAGGCACAAGATAAAATGCATCCAGGGAAGTTATTCCACCTCAGAGGTGGAATAACTTCCCCGAAGAAGTCGCTGGCTCTGGATGTACAGGGCCGACATTAGAATTGGCCCTGTACATCCAGGGCCAGCGACCGCCCACTGCCCGCCTAGACTCCACCGCTGAGCCGCTCCTTCCCCGCCCCGTCTAACTTCCCAGCACAACCGACGGGGAGGTTAGATACGACAGGGGAAGACACGTCCATCCCCGATATTCGTGGCACAGAATCGGGCCCCAAGAGAACAGTGCATTTGTAGCCCACAGTTAAGCGGACAGATGTTCCCTTTAAATGTATTTGTGATTTTATAACCACTTAATGCATCCAGCGTCTCTAATCCGATAAGTATTGGGTTGATTATGGTGAAAAGAAATATGATATTCCTTGATAAAAATCCTTTAAATTATCTGGCTGAAAAACAAATATGTCACTTGAGGATCTGAGTGACGTAGTAGATAAGAAGAAATATTAAATCTTTTCCCTATGCATGGATTATTTAACAGGGTTTTTTTTTTATAGTGCTTTATCATTTCAGTCAAAGTGGTTTACATTGTAAGCTTGGTAATGTACATTAAACAGGGACATTGATTATTTGGATTTTTCTGAGGCAATGGAGGGTTAATTGACTTGTCCAAGGCCACACGGAGTCCTAGTGGGAATCAAACCCTAATCCCTTAGCCAGCACTCTAACCGTTAGTCTATTCATCCATTCCCCACAGGTTAGTTTAAGAACCCTGGTGGAACAAACAAAAATATACATATATATTGGTGAATGTAACATCTTATGACTAAGAAATGACCTCATTACTTGAGAGAGGAACATGAGATGCTGACTAGGTTTCGATACTAAGATTGTAGTACATATGGGCAAGAGCTTGAACTTTGACAGATACTGTAAAATCATACTGTCCCTAATGATCATGGCTTATCTCAGTTCCCCCTGCCCAGATCACACAGACAAGTCAAAATATCATGACATGCTGCAAACACGTTTGGTGTTTAGCTAGAAACAGGCTCACAATCAATTCAGAAGTATGATTACATCCTTTAGCTCCACTCAGAGTGTTATTAATGTAATTAAAATGTAATTAAAAATACATTTGATTGGGCTATTGCCTTTCTCAGTTGAGCTGTTCTTTACTTACCAACAAGTCCTGCTGAGTCAGTCAACTTATCAGAAATAAACCAAACTTCCTAAGCGAAGCGATTTTGGATGAAATATTTCATACATATTCAAGGGTAGAGAATAAAGAGAAAAATGTAATTATGGCAGAGCACTTCAGTTCAAAAATAGTTTTTACACCTGGAGTTTATATTGCTTCTTCCTGTAGAGGAAATAGATCACCACAGCATCACTGAATATTGTTCAATTTTCTCCCCGCTCTTGCATAATGGATATACAGTGCTTGGTCTACAGAAGCACCAGGGAGAAATAAAGGCCAGAGAAGCATGAAGGATTCTTAACAGTGGAAAATGGAAGGTAAAGTCAGAGATCCAATAAAGTTTTCAATATGGCAGTAGGAATGGAAAGTGGGCAGACATGAGAGAAGTATTCAGCCAACTGACGACTGGTTTAAGATAATAGAGTAACTTAACTGGTTATGTATAACTGCGTATTCAAGCAGATATCCTGAATATTGCAGGTTAAAGTTAAGTGGATATTTTTATCTGCTTAAAGTAGACCTACAATATAGATGAGCCAACTGAACCCAACAATGCGAATCAGATTTCTGAATATCGGCGTCATCCAGTTTATCCATGCCCCCAAAATACTCAACACCCTTTGAAATGTTAAGTGCTTCAATTTTAAATGGGCAGTTTAATTAAAACTTAACTGGTTAGCAGTCCCAAATTGTTAATGTTAAAGATTCTCCTTTTAACGTCTGAAGTTAACTGAATAAATCTTCTATCCCTAATAGGGTTGCCAACAGGATACTGATTCTCCAGACAGGTTTGATCCAGCCCTGGGTTTACCCCATTGAACGCAGGGACTAGCTTTTCTTATAGAGTATAATAGAAACATCAGAATTATAATGTGGGTCATAAGGACATAGGAATATAAGATGTACCATACTGGGTCAGACCAAATGCCCATCAGGCCCAGTATCCTGTTTCCAACAGTGGCCAATCCAGGTCACAAGTTCCTGTCAAGTTCCCAAAAGTAGACAGATCCCAAGCTCCTTAGTAGGGCTTTTAAAATAAGGTTGTGTAAATAGAAATCACGCCTGAAAACTTGGATCATCACAAACTCATTAATTACTCATTGTATGGAAGAACAACATAGGGGTATGTTTACTAAACTGCGGTAATGTCATTCGCGTTAGGTTCCATGGTAAAGGTACGGATACCCATATAAAGGTGTGGGCAGTGCATCATTACAGCAAGCCGTATCAGCTAACACATGTTACAAGGCGCCTTAGACTAACGCGCGTTACAAGGCGGCTTATAAGGCACCTTACAAGGCACATTACAAGGCGCCTTATAAGGTGCCTTGTAAGGTGCCTCATAAAGTGCCCTATAGGGATCCTTAGGCTAAGCACCGTATTAGGCACCCATGGACAAGGCACTATAGAAGGCAAACTGGGCTATGGAACCATAGGTTAAGGTGGCCTAACAAGGTTACGGTGCCCTAGGTTAGTGTGCCCTAAGGGCTGCAAGGTGCTTCAGGATGACATGCATCCTTCAAAAGGATGTGAACAGGATGGAGTCGGTGCAGAGGGTGGCTACTAAAATGATTAGTGGGCTTCATTATAAAGCATATGAGGAGAGACTGAAGGATCTTAATATGTACACCTTAGAGGAAAGGCGGGATAGAGGTGATATGATTGAGATGTTTAAATACCTCCGTGGCATAAATGTTCAGGGAGAGAGCCTCTTTCAATTGAAAGCAAGTTCTGCTACGAGGGGACATAGAAACATAGAAACATGATGACAGAAAAAGACCACATGGCCCATCTAGTATGTCCTTCCATAACAACTACAACAGTCCACGTTTTACCTTTAGAGATCCTCTGTGTTGGTCCCATGTTTTTTGAATTCAGTTACTGTCCTCATCTCTACCACCTCCACTGGGAGACTATTCCATGGATCCACTACTCTTTCTGTAAAGAAATATTTCCGCATATCACTCCTGAATCTATCTCCCTTCACCCTCATCCCATATCCCCTCGTAGCAGAACTTGCTTTCAATTGAAAGAGGCTCTCTCCCTGAACATTTATGCCACGGAGGTATTTAAACATCTCAATCATATCACCTCTATCCCGCCTTTCCTCTAAGGTGTACATATTAAGATCCTTAAGTCTGTCCTCATATGCTTTATAATGAAGCCCATTAATCATTTTAGTAGCAACCCTCTGCACCGACTCCATCCTGTTCACATCCTTTTGAAGGTGCGGTCTCCAGAATTGCACACCATACTCCAAATGAGGTCGCACCAAAGACTTATACAGAGGCATTATCACCTCCTTTTTTCTGCTAGCCATTCCTCTCCGTATGCACCCAAGCATCCTTCTAGCTTTTGCCATCGCCTTTTCTACCTGTTTAGCTACTTTAAGATCATCAGACACAACCACGCCTAGGTCCCGCTCTTCTTTAGTGGACAAAGGTATTTCACCTCCTATACTGTATTGCTCCCTTGGATTGCTGCAGCCCAAATGCATGACCTTACATTTTTTAACATTAAATCCCAGCTGCCAAATTCTAGACCATTCTTCAAGCTTAGCTATATCCTCCTCATGTCATCTACACCTTCCTGGGTGTCTACTCTATTGCAGATTTTGGTATCATCCGCAAAGAGGCAAACCTTACCCGACAGCCCTTCCACTATATCACTAACAAAGATGTTAAAAAGAATCGGAACAAGGACAGATCCCTGGGGCACACCACTGGTAACATCCTTCTCCTCAGAGTGAGCTCCATTTACTTGTACTCTTTGTCGCCTCCCACCCAACCAATTTCTAACCCAAGCAGTAACTTTAGGGTCCATCCCTAGGGTGCTCAGTTTGTTTATAAGTCGCCTGTGAGGAACAGTGTCAAAGGCTTTACTGAAATCTAAATACACCACATCTAGAGCTCTCCCTCGGTCCAACTCCCTGGTCACCCAGTCAAAGAAATCAATCAGATTTGTCTGACAAGACCTGCCTCTGCTGAATCCATGCTGCCTTGGATCCTGTAATCCGCTGGACTCCAGAAACCTCACTATTTTCTCTTTCAGCAGCGTTTCCAATAATTTACTCACCACCGAAGTTAAACTAACCGGTCTGTAGTTGGGATGAGGGATGAAGGGAGATAGATTCAGGAGTGATATGCGGAAATATTTCTTTACGGAAAGAGTAGTGGATCCATGGAATAGTCTCCCAGTGGAGGTGGTAGAGATGAGGACAGTAACTGAATTCAAAAAAGCATGGGACCAACATAGAGAATCTCTAAAGGTAAAAAGTGGACTGTTGTAGTTGTTGATATGGAAGGACAGACTAGATAGGCCATGTGGTCTTTTTCTGTCATCGTGTTTCTATGTGGGAACCTAGACATGCCATGGTCACTGCTCGGTTAGAGTGAATGCCCTCCCAGCATGCCATGCTGTGGCCACCCTGTTCATGCAGGCGGTGGTTGGGCACTACAGTGTCCCAGCCATTGCCCCACACCCTGTGAAGATGCATCCTGGCCAATCTGCCCTGTCCGGGCCATACCCACAACACCTTGATCCTCATTATGCACATATTCAGGCTCATGCTGGTAACAGTGGGACATTTTGGGCCCAGAGAGTGGTGGGCAGCCACAGGACAATGGATAGACATACACACACACACACTCCTATTGCAGCATTGTGCAAAGATAGGGGTGGTTGGCAACCTTGCCCCCCACACTGGTGTTGATCACAGTGCCGACATTGCTAAACTGTGCTGGAGGTAGTAGTAGTTCTCTGGTGATAACTGTAGCTCACTGCAGGGGCCAACAGCCTGACTCTCCATGCATCTTTGGATTGTGGAGCCTGTGTGGGTGGGTGTTTGTACCCCTGTTCGCCGCTGCTTTGGGCTTTGCACATGTTGCTGTTGTTTATGTATTGTAGGGTAAAATACAGGGACATGCTCTGCAGGAACCATAGCTGGGACTTGAACCTGTGACCCTCTGCTTCTGGACACACTGTCTGGGTGTATTGCACCACACTGTTGCCACAGATGCATGTTAGTCCCTGGGGCTGCCAGTACTTTTATGTTGCACTGTACACCACGTACTGGTACAGGGCATGGCCTAGGTCCACTGCAGGCAGGTGCCACTGCCCCTTCCAGCACGGGCACACACACCCCTGCCATGCTGACATGACCATATGCTGTCAGTGATGGAAATGTGCAGTCCCAGGCCATCTATTGTGTGGGTAGGTGGTCGCCTAGGGAGTGGGGTCTGGGGCAGGGGGCATACATGAGCATCCTCACATCCCCCCCATCACTGCCTACCAATAGTCTGTCCCTTCCACTTGGGGTAGGGTTGGCTGGGGGGATGTTAGGTCAGTGCCCTGGCAACTGTTAGCTCGGGTGGACTAGGTAGATGTAGGTGGATTGTGTTTGGCCTTTGTCAGCTGCTGTCATGCTGATTTCCAGTTTCTATGTTCCTTTGTGCCAACTAGGCGCCCACCTTGTCCACCCTGTGCCCCAGTTTCCCCCGCTACATGTCCCGCCTGCAGCCCCCTATGCCCCATTTGCACCATCGCCATAGTGGCCTTTCATACTTGGGCACTATGCTTTTGCTGGAAATGGAGCACTACTATCACATTTCTTGGGCTCCCTGTCTATGCTGTACATTGCTGACACTGAAATGGTTTCTCTCTCCTGCAAATGTGCATCTAACGGCAGGTTTTCATTTGCGGTAGGATTCAGCCCTTCAGTTCAGCGCGTTAGTGTGCAGGGAGCCTCTCCCCGCCCACTGACCCCTTCTCTCCACCCTCTCTCCACCCTCTGCGGTGTTTACCATGGCCGGGAACGTTAACGATCGTTAGGTAATGTTAACGTGCGTTAATGTTACATACCACGCGTTAACGTTACCTAACGATCGTTAACTTACCTAACACGTGGTCTGTAACGTTACCGCAGTTTAGTAAACATACCCCATAGTTTCACTTCATTAAAGCAGAGAGTGATAGACTATATAACCAGGGTCGGCCCAAGGGTTTCTGCCACCCTAGGCAGAAACCTCAGCCTCACCGCCTGCCTCCCCACTGACACCACTGCCTCCCAGCTGCCACCACCCCCCAGCTGCCACTGTCCCTCCTCCAGTTACTGCCATCACTGCCGCCACTGCCCCCTAAAGCTTCCGCCGATTCCGTCTAAGTAGGGGTAGGTGGGTAGCAGCAGCATTTCCAAAAGTGGTGGCTTTTTCCGCCACATTTGGAAATACTTGCACTGTCTGCCTCCTCTCCAACTGCTGTGAAGTTTATCAAACTGCTGTGACCTTTGTCAGGATTGTCACGGTACAACATCCAGCAGCAATCTGCCATCATGCTCTCATCCCAGAATCCTTGGTAATGGTTTTCCATGGCTTGAATGTCTTGGTGAAACCTCTCATCCTCTTCGTCACTCACTTCACCCAAGTTTGGTGGAAAAAAGTGAAGATGTGAGTGAATGAAGTGCCTTTTCACTGACATGCTGCAACCAAATTTTTGATATGCATAAAGTAATCTCAGTACTCCATCAACATAATCTGGCGATTTGTGATTACCCAGAAAGTTTTCACAGATCCACTTAAAGGCTTGCCATGCTTCAAGGTCCAATGTATCCAGTCTTTTTTCAAATTCTTCATCTTCCATCACCTGTCTTATTTGTGTCCTCACAAAAATGTCTTCTTTCAGTTTTGCAGCAGTGATCTTTGGAAATTTAGGAACAAGATACTGAAATCCTTTTGAATTGTTTGTGCTATTCTTTTCACTAAATTTTTCATTAAACCCAAATTTATATGCAAAGGAGGAAGCAAAATGTTTGCTAGATCGACTAATGGAACATGACTATCACTGCTGCTTCCTGGATTATAGGCAGTTCTTAAAGGCCAGTTGTGAAAAGCAGAATGATCTTTGACAGCACGACTCTCCCAGAGGTAGAGAAAACAGCAATAATTGGTAAATCCACCTTGCATGCCCATCAGCATGCCGATAACCTTAAGATCCTCGCAAATCTTCTACTGGTAATTGTCTTACAGCCTGATTCCGTCCCGGATGTAGAACCCTCTGTACATCCGGTCTGAACCGGACAAACTGAGGGCATCATTATTCTGATCCCGCGGGGCACATCTAGTCCCACGGGATCAGAATTGCAATAAGTCCTGTACATGCAGGCCGGAATTGCGATTCAGCCCAGCCTGCAAGTACAAGACAAGCCCGACTGACTCAGTCAGGGCTTTTAAATGAAGCTGTGGCTCCATTTAAAAGCCGTGATCCCAGTAACCAGAACACACAGTTTATTTCCTGCAGCCCAACCCCCGATTTGGCCTCCTAGGGCCAGGGTCGGGCTGCGGAGAATGCTCTCTGCAAAAAAGCCACCCTTTCCCGGTCCCAGGCCCACCAATACCTGTCGTCCAGGGAAGTTATTCCACTTCTGAGGTGGAATAACTTCCCCGTTCAAGTCGCTGGCCCCGGCCATAGAGGGCTGACATTAGAATCCACCTAACGCCGCCCCCAATCCTCCCCTTTCCCGCCCCTGTCTAGCTTCCCTATACAACCAAGCTGGTAAGCTAGACACTGGCAGGAGGGGGCACGAATAGCGAGGATGGATGTCCCGTTAGGACGTCCATCCCCACTATTCATGTCTCGGAATGAGCCTGATAGTGTATAGATTGGAGCAATATCTGCAGGTTATCATATGTCTTCTTGAAGTGGAAAGAGTGTGCAATTGGAATAGATGGCTTTATGTTGCCATCATGAATAAATAAATAAGAATGGTCTTGAGGCTTTTTGTTGAAAAATCAATGAATAAGCACCATTCTGATGACCTGTGTACCTATGAGAGGGCTCCAAAAAGTTCATTGATATCATTGCAATAACACATTGGACCGTCTACTTTAAAGAACATCGCTAAATTACGATTGAGCGTGTGATAGTGACAAATGAGAACATTCTTTTGAAGTAAGTTCTTTTCCTTCATCCTTGAAGCAAGGAGTTCCAATTTATCTTTTGAGAGTGCCAAGTCTCGTACAAGATCACTAAGCTCTTCTTGGCTGACTTTCTCTAGGTTGCCATCCCTTTCATCTGGCATGTAGTCTGCATCTTCTGACTCTTTAGGTTGGCTGCCACTTGCACCTTCATCAATGGGACTGGTCACATTGCAGATGTAAGATATGGATACACAATGTTGTGCTTGGTCTTTGCAAAGAAAAATAGCAGTCGTCATGATGGTTTCTCAACTCCCTTCGTATCATCGGTACAGCAAATGGCATTGCTGTTTTCCTTCCATTTAGCCAATCACATAGTCCATTTGCACAGGCAGTGCAAATGATGTGAGGGCCCATGGCTTATCCTGGTCACCCAGCGGGCATCCAAAATATAACTTGTACATTTTATGAACATCTGATGTTATGGTATGACATTGAGGTACAGTAGCAAATGAACCACAAACATAACAAAAAACATCAGAATGATTTCTACACTGTCTTGGCGTGATTATTCTATGTCTGATGATTTCTTCAGGGTTATTATTACCAAATACATAATCACAGTAATTAACCTGAAAAGCAAAATAAATAGCAATCAATATTGGTAGAGTAATCACTGACACAGTTTATGTCAATTTGGCTAGTACAGTAAAACCTCTGACACTATCATCTTTCAAACCCGATGTGATACAACAAAAACAAAAACGGTTTGTTCATCATGGGTTATTTAATACACAGTGATGATTTTTTCATGTTGACCAGTGTTTTCAGTATAAAGGACCCTATTGGTGACCTAGTAAGTAATTAAATAGAAGGGACAGGGCTCAGTTTTATTTAATGGATTATTGTATGTTGACCCCTTTGTTATATGATCCCATTGAGTGCTACTGTAGACATGGCATTGAGGTGCCACTGAATTAATTTAGATGGCATTGCGGCATAGCGCGGTATAAAAGAAACTGTAAATAAATAAATAAATAAATAAATTGTATGATACAGTTCTATAAATAATCCATATTTAGAAAAAACAACAATAGAAATGACTCATTATGTTAAATAGTTGCATACTACATAAATAAACACTACTGCAATTATCTTATGAATGCAAGTCTCACAGAGCATTTTAAAAAAACGACCAAAATTAGGGACAGACAGGACTGCTGACATCATGCTTTGCCTGTTTGCTAATGTCTATTAGCAGTAAGTGCATATTTTAATGTGTGATGGAAGGAGAAGGACATAAGCAAAAAGGTTTCTGTAGACATCAACATTGTCCACTTGTCAGAGCAGAGACAGAGTTGGGAAAGAACTACAATTCCCAAGAGGCATAGCGGCGTGAAGTAGAAGAGAGTTTTTGGGGTGCAGCTCCAGAGAGCAGGGAGGGAGCGCACTCAAGACTCTGCTGACATGGATGTTGAGAATAAATTGGTCAAGAAAGATAAAGAGGAGCCCGAGGAAACCCAGCTGCAAGATCATGAGCAAATGGTAGGTAAAAGATTTACTTGAGGATAAAATTTTGGAAATAGGCAGCAAGAGACTGGGGGAATTAAAAGCTACAGTGGGAGGTGGCAGCAAGTCCTGTATCATAATTAGCCAGGTCAGTCAACCCTGGGAATTTAAAACTAAAGCTGCTAAGAAGGGATACAGGAACCTCAGGGCATAGGGAAGTTGAGAATTTAAAACTGCTTTCAGTAAATGTGGGAACCTCAAAGATAAGAAACCTGCATATGGAGTCCTTAAAAGCCATAAAGGAGAAACCAACCTTGAGGGAAGCTGCAAGTTTCAGAGAATTCAAGAATGCTAGGTAATCATGCAGAGTGGATCTATCAGGAGAGGTTTGACCAGTGTTCTCACACTCTGAGTTTGTGATAACACCTGTGTTAGCATTTAGCACATAGTAAAGAGGCATTAATAGGTTTACATTAATGCTAGCACACACATGTTCTCAATAATGCATATTAATGAGTAGAATATTTAAACAAGCTGCAGAAATTTAAGATCATACCAAGCAGGTTGTTTAAATATATAGCATAGCTTGCATTAAACTTTGCACATCAACATTGATGTAGTGCTAAAACAAAAGTTTAACTATGCCTCTAAATGTTTAAAGTTGTTTTATGTATTTTTAATGTACTTCACTGCACTGTTCACTTAAGGGAATAGAACCTTTGGTTAATAGTGTGGTAAAACCCTCTGTTTTTCTCAATATGAGGGAAAACTATGTTTTAGAAATAGGAAAGGCCCTTATAAGTCAATTTAATTTTGGATGAAACTGTAAGGTACTGGCAGGGATTTTAGATACAAAGAATAATAGGCTGGAGGATAAAAAACTGTGAAGAATTGGCTAGAAAGAGTTTGCTACTCCTATCAGAACAAGCAGGAGTGACTCAAGGCAATCTGCTGCCTGAGGAGAAGGATGACATGCCCCCCCCCCACCCCTCCCATAGAGGGGGGGGGGGGCTTTCTCAAAACTCCAATCAGGGACTGAACCAAACCAAAAAGCCGATTAGATTATATAGAGGAAATGCAAGATGTTTGCACACCAAGGAACTAAAAGAGAGCGAAAACCACAGCACAGTTTATAAAACTAAATTATAACTCTTTTATGTTGTTGTTATAAACCACATTATAGTTCTTGCATTTTCTTTTTGAACATATATTTTGCATCCACAGAACAACCCCCCCCAACAGTGAGTACACAGCAGAACCAGGGCATTTACCCACAGAACTCAATATCTTAAAAACAAATCTAATTCTGATCATTTCACTAACAAACATTCTGCAATACCAGGCATATTGTGAACTAAAACAAAACCCTACAACAAAGTCACTGAGTATCTATAGAGCAAATCTACCATACCATATCAGCACCAGCTTCAAAAGTCACATAAGGAGCCCATCTAAAACAAGCATCACTGTAAATACTACTTTCCCAAAATTATACTTTACTGCAGAGTGAGGTGAGATAAGCAACTCTCACACACAGGCATCTGCATTGTCAGCAGAAAGTAACATTATAGCTCAGCGCAAGTAACATGAGTGCAGCTAATGCCACCTCAGTGGATGGCCCTATTTGCATTGGCAGCTACTTTGCCACGCTGAAATGCGGTAACTGCAGGGGGATGTAACTGCTTTCCTGCAGTTAGCCTATGGCCCCGCGTAATCCAACTCTGGAATTAGTTACCAGAGGATGCAGTAAAAGCTGGGCTTGATGAACCTTAGTCTGACTCAATATGGCATTTCTTATATTCATATGTTACCAGTGCAGAGCCTAGGAAACATGTTGCTAAATATGACAAACGAGGGGCTCAACAGCATGCATGCGGCATTTTCCACTTCCACAAAAACAAGAGGGACCTCCCACTCCAA
This sequence comes from Ichthyophis bannanicus, assembly GCA_033557465.1. Taxonomy (NCBI): domain Eukaryota; kingdom Metazoa; phylum Chordata; class Amphibia; order Gymnophiona; family Ichthyophiidae; genus Ichthyophis; species Ichthyophis bannanicus. The sequence goes on along the minus strand of CM066034.1, from coordinate 961,524,820 downwards.
CATAAACACCAAGAAGGGCATGGCAACCCCACCATAATCCCTGAAACTGTGCACTGGACCAGCTGGGTGTTCATGTAAATATATATTCCTTAAAAAACAAAGGAAATGCAAAATGTTCACAAATGAAGGAACTAAAAGAAAAAGTGAGAACCACAACACAGTTTATAAAACCAAATTATAATTCATGTTATTCTGTTATAAACTGTGTTATGGTTCTCACTTTTTCTTTTTGAATATATATTCTGCATCCACAGAAACCTCACACTTGACAATGGGTGCAGAGCAGAAGTAGGACATTCACCCACAGAACAAAATATATTTTAAAAAAAAGTCTGATTCTGGTCCTCTCACTATCAAATACACATTCTCCAGTCCAAAGCATACTGGGAACTAATATAAAACTCTATAGAAGTCACCTAAGATCTACAAGGCCAAATCTACCATACCATACTAGCATAAACTTCCAAAACTCATACAAGGGACCTAACCAGAAAAAAGAAGCACTATAAATACTGCAGCAGGCCCTAGAACACCCATGCACCTATTTGAAAAGCTGAACAAGTCAAATTACTATTGCACAGTATTGATCCCTATGTACACACTCCATGTTAACAGAACACCTGGCCTCAGTCATACACTCAGAACACAGACCCTCACCAAGTACAGAATAAGTGACCACAACCTAAAGTAAAAATAAAAATATGTAGACGAAGTCTGTTTCACAGGGGATCCAAGATGGCATCTGATCGGGTGTGCTGATCGGCACGGCGATTTTTCATGGGGAAGAAGCATAAGGCGAGAGGGGAAAAACTGCCTGTAACCCCTCTCGCCTCAACGCCTTTACCTGCTGAGGTGGTTGGTCCACTGGATTCCTTTTTCTCTCTGGTGCCGCGTCAGTGGACTGAAGAGGAGGATAGCCCGGCTGTGCGGAGGTTGGAGGAAGTGTCCTCGTCCTCCGCTTCAGGTGTTGATCTCACCTCTCCGAGCTCTATTCGGGCCTTGAAGGTGCCCCGTCAGAACAACAGCGTTCCAGGAAGTCGGCTGGTGAGCATTGAGTCGTTGGACTCTGCCGACAGGCAGAGCTTGGGCATGGAGAGTGGCCTAAATTCTGGAGCTCGTTGGAGTCAGCAGCGGAGGGCAGAGGTTCCGACGGAGATGACCCCTAGCCCTTCAGCTCCCGGTTCATCGAGGGCCGAAGCGTTGGTGCCTGTTTCTTTTTGGAGGTGGTCACTTCAGTTTCTATGGCTCTCCCGGAGGTGGTAACACTGGAGGCGATTTGGGCAGCGATCATGCAACTTCGAGAGGAGTTGGTTCCGCAGATGACTTCGTTGGCTGCACAGGTTTCTCTTAATACAGAAGATCTTAAAGATGCTATGGTTAAAATAACTGCTTTACAGTCTGAAGTTTCTCAAAATCAAGTTAAAGTCGTGAACGCTGAACCTGAAGTAGAATTCCTTAAAAAAGTTTCTTCATCCACTCAGTCAAAGTTGGAAATGTTGGAAAATGCAATTTGCATGACAAATATTCGTTTGGTTAATTTTCCTAAAATGTCTTTTGATATCTGCAAGGGATATGTTTCGGAATTATATGATTGAGATTTTAGGTATTCCTCCTGAATCCTATTCACCGGTAGTAAAAATGTAAAAATGAGAGGGAGGAGTGGCCTAGTGGTTGGGGCAAGGTACTACAGGCCGGAAGGTCAGTGGTTCAAATCCCACTAGAGGACAGGAACCTTGGGCCGGAAGGACTGGGGTTTCTAGTCCTGCAGGTGCTCCTTGTGGTCTTGGGCAAGCCACTTAACCCTCCATTGCTCATGTTCCCTGTAACTATTAGTGTATGTGTCTCATATCCCCTCGTGTTAAATGTATCCCCAACCGCTTTGACCTGGTGAAAAGCGGGATATAAATGCAGCTAAATAAATAAATAAAATTATTTACTAATTGGGAAAAGAGTGGAGGGGCAGGGAGTAGTTAGAGGATTATCTACTGTGGATGTCTTGAATGTTACTGATATTTTGGAATCTTCACAAGAAGAGCACGTATCTTCAACTTTATTGGTTACTTTAGCATTAATATCAGATAAAGAGTGGCTTATGAAGCTATTTTTAAAAAAAAGTCATATATTGTTTAAGGGTCTGACTGTCCGAATGTTTCCTGATTTGTCTAGGGAGACCCAGAAGAGACATTGCGACTTCCTCTTTTTACGTCCGGGGATTCAACAATTGGGAAGCTTTTTTTTTCTGAAATTTCCTTGTAAATGCTTGATCAAGTACCAAGCTAATTCTTATATATTTTATGAGCCCTCCCAATTGTTGTCTTTCATCAATGCTCGACTCTCTGAAGGGGGTTCTGTTCCTTTGGCCATTCCAGTTTGAGCATATAGTAGCTAACCTGAATTTCCTTCAATATTGGTTGATGTATTCTTTCTAATCATTGTATCCCCTCTATTTGAGGGCTAGAGTGGGTTGGACCTATAGGATTGTTTCCTGTGTTTTATTTGCTTCTATCATTTTATATTGATTGCATGGTATACACCCAATTACTGAATCAAGATGTTTTCTTGATATGTATGTATAAATTTCTTTAAAAAAATGTAGACAAAAATTAAACTTACCCCAAGAAGCCAGACTCCACATGCAGTGCAAGATCAGATAAATAAGAGATTCAGTTCCCTATACTGTGTAAAATATAAAGACAGCACAAAGTCCAATCACTAAAATGAAAATACAATTATTTTCTACCTTTTTGTCTGTCCATTTTAGTCTTTGATCATGCTGGTCCCAATCTGAAGCTTCTGCTTTTCTGTCTTCTCTTAGTTCTCTTTCTGTGATCTATGGTCCATCTGCCATTTCTTATCTTTTTTTGTTTTCTTCATTTCCTTCCATCAGCCCATTTCCAGTTCCAGTAACCCTCCCCAGTATAAGCCCCCTTTCCAGTCCTCCCCTCCCAGTACCTTCCAATGTCAAACGCCTTGCATTCTCAGGACTGCCTCTGGTGTCCATTCCCTTCCAGTCCCTCTCCTTCCCCACTGTCTTGCCCCTTCTAGTCCAAATACCATTACAGGTATCAGCTCACTTCCACTCCCAGTGCCACCCCCCCCCCCCCGTCAACTCCCAGTCACCCTACCCTCTGTCCATCCCCCCTCCAGTGCCATCACCACATGTCAGCTCCCTTCCAGTCGTAGCACCCCCTCACTTCCAGCCTCCTCCCCATTACCCAGCCACCTACCAGTCACATCCCCAAGTGTCAGCCCCCCTTCAGTACCATCCCCAGATGTCAGCTCCCTTCCAGCCCCCTCCTTCCCCCCATATCAGCTCCCTTCCTGCCCCCTCCTTCCCTTGGCAGACCCTCTCAGCATCCACTCCTTTCGTCCCATTCTCCCACCCCCCTGCATCAGCCCATTTGTAGCCCTAGCCCCTAGTTTTCTTCCAGTGCCAGCAGCTCTCTCCTCCCCCCATCAGTCCATTTCCAGTCCCAGACTATTTCTAGCCCTATCCTCCTTATCAGCCCACTCCTGTGCTAGCCCCACATCAGTCCATTTCCAGTCCTAGCCCCCCAATCAGCCTATTACCAGTCCTAGCTCATTTCCAGTGCTCCCAATCAGCCCTCTGATCAGCCCATTTCCAGTCCTAACTCCCACAATCAGCCCATTACCAGTCCTAGCCCCCCTGATCAGCCTATTTCCAGTTGTAGCCCATTTCCAGTCCTAACCCCACCTGATCAGTCCAATACCAGTCCTAGCCTCTCTAATCACCCCATTTCCAGTCCTAGCCTCCCTTAAGCACTCAGTTCCAGTTCTAGCCCCTCCCCATCAGCCCATTTCCAGTGCTAGCCCAACCAATCCTAACCCCCCCTCGTCAGCCCATTATGTCCTAGCCACCTCCCGATCAGCCTTTTTCCAGTCATAGCCCATTTCCAGTCCTAACCCCACCTGATCAGCCCATTATCAGTCCTAGCCCCACTAATCAGCTTATTCCGGCCTTTTTTGCCGGTGGGAGAGGTTTCAACTCACCTAAGAGGTTTGCCGGCGGCAGGGGGTGGATCGCAGGATATCTCCAGACCCTCCGGCTCCCAGACCTCGGCAATGGACCCATCTGCCTCGCGCCAAAGCCCTCAGGCGGCTGAGCGCTTGAGGCTCCAAAGCGCCATCCCTCCTCACTCCCGGCTTGGCGAAGCAGCTCGGGAGCGGTCGGAGGTTTCAGACGGCTGCGGGATCTCGCCTCCAAGCTAGTAGCGGGTCCGGCGGTGCGAGCGGAGACACCGGGACCCGGCTTACTCTCCACGTGGCTGAGGCCTAGCCATGTGTAGTACTCCGGAGGGCATTCTTCATTCCCGGAGCTCACCGCGGATCGTGGAATACTGTAAACCGCAAGTACAGGGGATTCCCCCTTTCTCCAGGACCAAGCAGGAAGTCAGTCCTCACTTATGGGTGACGTCGGCGCCGACAGAGCCCTCGCGGAGCAATTTTCCACAGCTTTCAAAGAAAGCCTTTGGGAATTGCAGCGCGCATGCGCGGTCCCCTTCCCACCCAAGGGTGCCATCTTAGCCAGTCTTCTTTTTTCCGCGGAGCCCTACAGACGTACCCGTCGTGTCCCCGCGAAAAAGTTGATTTTCCTTCATAATTATTCTTTTTTTCTTTCGATCCGGACTCGCGACGCCGGTCACGAGTCCTCTCCTTCTTTTTCGGTTTTTCTGACTTGGTCAGTTTTCGTTTCGGTTTTTCCCTGGCAGCCCGGTCCTTTGACCTCGCAGGGGCCCTTTTTCCCCCGATGGCTGCCAGTGGTTTCAAGCGGTGTGGTCAGTGTGACAGAAATATGTCACTAACTGACACACACGACAATTGCCTCCGCTGCCTGGGCCCAGATCATGAAGAAATGATCTGTGGGCCTTGTGGCAAACTTTCCTCCAAAGCGTTGAGAAGTCGGCGGCATCAGCGGGATAGAATCTTCGCTGACCCCAGCCGTACCCGGACATCGTCGGAGGCCTCCGCGTCCAGGGGGTCCAGCTCGGACCGTCGCCGGAGATCCTCCGACAGGGGTTCTCCCTCCGGGGACCATCGACGGAAGGTGAAACCCGCGAGGGCGGCGTCGGTGGACGCTCCTGGCTCCGCGAGGGCCAGGTCGCATAGCCCCGATAGCCGCCCCGGGTCCTTGGAGAAGGAGCACCTCCCGAAGCGACCTCGCCTGGAGTCGGAGCTGCCTGCTCGGGTAAGTCCTGTGGTCCTTCTGGACTCGCCTCCGCGACAGCCGACGTCGGGCCCGACGCCGTCGGGGCCGGAGTCGGGGACTGCTGGGTCACCTGAGCTCGGACTCAGGTTGACGGCCTTGGAGAGCAGACTGTCTGCCTTCATGGACCAGCAGCGGGCACTGATCGCTGGCTTCGCTGGCGCCGCTGCCCCGACCGCCGGGACGTCGACGTCCAAGTCGACCCCGGAGACCGAGCCGATCCTCGAGTCGATGCGAACTCGAGTCGATCCTCGGTCGAGGTCACCCTCGGCCTCCCGTTCGGGACCGAGGTCGCCGACGCCGACTCCCTCGGCGTCGGGGCGGCAGGCGCCGCGCCCTGCCCGGGCCGACCCCACCGAGTCCTCGTCGGAGTCGGTCTGGGAGTCTGAAGAGGAAGAGTCGCCTGATTCTTTTCGGACTCGGTGTGTCCCCTCAGACTCACCTGAGTCCGAACCTCGGAAACAGTCCCCCCCGGAGGATGCCCGGTTCTCAGACTTCGTCAGGGATATGGCCAAGGCTTTGGCCTTCCCTGCGGACCCCGAGGAGGAGCCTCGAGCCGAAGAGCTCGACGCCCTCCAGTATGACTCTCCCGCCAGGGAACACTTTACTGTACCGGTTCCTCCCATGCTGGAACGACTACTCTTCCGCATGTGGGAGAGTCCGGCCACCTCGCCGGTCCTGAGCAAGCGGGTCGATTCTATCTATCGAGTCCGCAAGAGCCCTGGCTTCCAAAAAGCACAGCTACCACACCATTCCATGGTAGTGGAATCGGCCATGCATCGTCTTAAGAGCCAGAAGATGCACTCCTCGGTGCCTCCTGGCAGGGAGGCCCGTAACCTGGATGGCCTTGGTAAGAAGTGTTTCCAGGGCTCTATGCTCGCATGTCGTGTCCAGACCTACCAGCTATACATGGGCATGTATCTCCGAGACCTGGCTAAAGAGCTAGCCGGCTTCTCCGCTGGTTTGTCTGAGGAACCCTTGCGGAGGTTCCTGGCCTTGTCCACTGGCATTCGGGAATGCTCAAAATTCATGTCCCGAGCAGCCTATGATGGCTTTGAAGCATCGGCTCGAGTGGCCGCAGCCGGCATCGGTGCCCGCCGACAGGCTTGGCTTCAGTCGTCTGGGTGCAGGACAAGTTGGTCGATGTCCCCTGCCGAGGCGAAAACCTCTTTGGCAAGCCCATGGCTGATAAGGCTGCGCAAATTGAGACGGAGACTCTCACCAGGACTAGGCTTTCTAGGAAGACCTCCGCCCCTTCCCAGAAGAAGAAGGGCTCGGGAAAGAAGTCCTTTTACCCGAGGAAGGCGGCTGCCTACAAACAGTACCCCCACTATCAGGCCCCTCCAGCTCCCCAACAGGGCCAGCAGGCCAAGGGACGGGGTAAGGGGTCCCGTAGGCAGCAAGCCCCCAAGCCTGCACCACCAGCCCCTGCTCCGCAGGGTGGGGGTTTTTGACTCCTTAAGCATAGCCTCTCCCCCCCCGCTGGTTCCTCCCAGCACCGGAGGCCGGCTGGTTCACTTCGCCCACAGGTGGTCCAGCATCACCTCAGATGCCTGGGTGCTTCAAGTCGTGCGAGAAGGCTATCTTCTCCACTTCCACCAGGTCCCTCCCTCCTATTTTCCAGGAGAACCTCCACGACCCCCTCTGCACAGGGAACTACTCCTTCAGGAGTTAGCAGGTCTTCTACAGGAACAGGCGGTGGAACTGGTGCCCCACCACCTGAAAGGTCAAGGCTTTTATTCCCGGTATTTTCTAATACCAAAAAGAACAGGAGGCCTCAGACCCATCCTGGACTTGCGCAACCTCAACAAGTTCCTCGTGCGGGAGAAGTTCAAGATGCTTACCCTTGGAATCCTTCTGCCCTACCTCCAGCAGGGAGATTGGCTATGCTCCTTGGATCTAAAGGATGCCTACACGCACATCCTCATCCACCCAAGCCACCGCCAATACCTACGGTTTGTGGTGGCAGGAAATCATTACCAGTACAGAGTACTGCCCTTTGGCCTGTCCTCCGCACCGCGAGTCTTCACAAAATGTCTCGCGGTGGTGGCGGCCCATCTCAGGCTTCACGGCCTCTATGTCTTTCCGTACCTCGACGACTGGCTCATCAGAGCAGCGTCCGCTCTGGAGGTCACCAACGCCACGCGCCGCACGGTGACTCTTCTGCAGGACTTGGGCTTTGTTATAAACTTCGCAAAGTCCACTTTGCTCCCCTCACAGGATCTCGAGTTCATCGGCGCAAGGCTGCACACTCCTCAGGCACGAGCGTACCTACCGCTCGACAGGGCTCAACGGCTCATGGACCTAGCCGACCGTTTTCGCAGCCAGCCCCTGGTCTCCGCCAGGCGCTTCCTGAGACTGCTCGGCCATATGGCTTCCACCGTCCATGTGGCCCCCAATGCCCGCCTGAACATGCGGCCTGCTCAATGGTGTCTCCGCCAGCAGTGGCGACAAGCCACAGGCGGCCTAGCAGACCTAGTGCGCGTCTCCGAGCCGCTGATCTCGTCTCTCCGGTGGTGGCTTCAGCGGCCGAACCTGATATTCGGCATGCCTTTCCAGTCACCTCAGCCGACCCGGGTGCTGACTACAGATGCATCCCTCCTGGGCTGGGGAGCGCATTGCCAAGGGGCTCGTACTCAGGGCCTCTGGACCACATGGGAGTCTGCTCAGCAGATCAACTTCCTGGAGCTCAGGGCGATCCGCCTGGCTCTCAAGGCCTTCTCCCACCTGACTTCTCACCAGTCCATCCTTGTCCAGACGGACAATCAAGTTGCCATGTTCTACTTGAACAAGCAGGGGGGCACGGGCTCCTTCCTCCTCTGCCGGGAGGCACAGAAGCTCTGCTCTTGGGCCGTCAGCCACGGCGTTCTCCTCAAGGCAGTTTATCTCCCAGGCCAAGAGAATTGCCTGGCGGACAGACTCAGCAGGATCCTTCAGCCGCACGAGTGGCGTCTGGATCCCTTGATAGTTCAGAAGCTCTTTCTAAAGTGGGGCCTCCCCACGGTGGATCTCTTTGCCAGTCCTCACAACCGGCAACTTCCTCGCTTCTGCTCTCGTCAGCCACACCCCCTTCGGGTTGCGGCGGACGCGTTTCTACTCTCATGGTCGGGGAGCCTTCTGTACGCTTTCCCTCCCATCCCGCTCGTCTCTCGGACTCTTTTCAAGGTTCTCCGAGACAAAGCCGTCATGATCCTGGTGGCCCCTCGCTGGCCCAGACAGCCATGGTTTCCGCTCCTGCTGCAATTAGCGGTGGAGGATCCACTCCCCCTGGGGTTTCAACCGGATCTCCTCACTCAGGATCAGGGGTCTCTGCTACACCCCAACCTCAGGTCTCTCAACCTAATGGCCTGGCTGCTGAGAGGGTAGTCCTTGCTCCCCTTCTCCTGCCGGCAGAGGTGGAGGAGGTCGTCCTAGCTTCGCGACGACCTTCTACCCGAAAATGCTACGCCCTTAAATGGCGTCGTTTTTCCGTTTGGTGTACCCGACAGTCTCAGGATCCCTTCTCCTGCCCGGTGTCGGTGGTCTTGCAGTACTTGCTTTACCTCTCTAATCTGGGACTTAAGTCCAACTCCGTCAAAGTTCACCTCAGTGCTCTTTCAGCACATCATGTGCCGGTGGACGGCAGACCTCTCTCCAACGACCCTCTCGTAGCGAGGTTTCTCCGAGGTCTCCTTCTACTTAAACCACCTCTGCGCCCGCCAGCGCCTGACTGGGACCTGAATGTGGTTTTACAGCGGATCACCTGTCCGCCTTTTGAACCTATGGCTACCTGTTCTCTCCGTTTTCTTTCTTGGAAAACACTGTTCTTGATAGCCCTCACTTCCGCTAGACGCGTAAGTGAATTGCAGGCCCTCGTGTCTGATCCCCCTTACACTCGGTTCTACAAAAATAGGGTAGTCCTACGGACTCACCCAAAATTTCTTCCAAAAGTGGTCTCCCCCTTTCACATCAATCAGGAGGTGGTACTTCCAACCTTCTTTCCCAGACCACACTCCAGCCGAGCTGAAACGGTCCTCCATACCCTGGACTGTAGAAGGGCTTTGAACTTCTACCTTGACCGTACACGGGAGCACCGTAAGGCTTCTCAGCTTTTTGTGTCTTTTGACCCCAATAAATTGGGGCTCCCGGTCTCCAAGCGTACTCTGTCCATCTGGGTTGCGGATTGTATCTCTTGGGCTTATGGGGCAGCCGGACTCTCCTTGGAAGGTCGAGTCACGGCTCATTGCGTTCGGGCAAAGGCTACGTCAGTGGCTTACCTCCGCTCTGTTCCGCTGGCAGACATCTGCCGGGCCGCTACTTGGTCTTCGAGCCAGACTTTTGCGGTCCATTACTGTCTCGAGAGGGAGTCCCGCAGGGACAGTGCTTTCGGACAGGCAGTCCTCCGTAATCTCTTTGAGGTCTGAGCAACTCCTACCCTCCATCCCGGATGTGGGCTACCGGTGGGTAATAATTCAGCGAAGATTCTTTCCTTCTGTGCTGCTGAGCTAGAGGGAGCTCATTTTTGTGCTTAGGGTCTCCGGTAGCCTTGAGCTTGGGAGTCCCATAAGTGAGGACTGACTTCCTGCTTGGTCCTGGAGAAAGCGTAGTTACTCACCTGTAACAGGTGTTCTCCAGGAGCAGCAGGAATCAGTCCTCACTACCCTCCCTCCTCCCCGTGGAGTTGCAATCATCTGCTTTAGTTTTTTTGCAAATTTTTATGCTGTCTTTTTTAGCTATGTCATCTGACTGGCTAAGATGGCACCCTTGGGCGGGAAGGGGACCGCGCATGCGCGCTGCAATTCCCAAAGGCTTTCTTTGAAAGCTGGGGAAAATTGCTCCGCGAGGGCTCCGTCGGCGCCGACGTCACCCATAAGTGAGGACTGATTCCTGCTGCTCCTGGAGAACACCTGTTACAGGTGAGTAACTACGCTATATTGGGGTCCAGTCTTAAGTTAACTTAATTTAACTTAGTTTTCTTACTTTGATTTACTTTAGTTTCCTAATTATTTCAAAGGATTTCTTTCAGGGAGTGTGGGGGGAGGAAGATTGGGCCTTGTTTCAGCCTAGAGCTGCAACTCAGGAGATAGCCTAGGGTTAATCCCCATAATTTTGTCCTTTTTAGTTTATTTGTTGCTTTATTTGGAGCTATGTCCAAGCTACGGTGCCTGTCTTGTGGCATCCGCAGGGTCACGGCCTCAGAGGCAGGGATCTGCAGGGGTTGCACTGCAGAAGCTGCCTCTGTGGAGCAGGGCATACAGTTGTCCATTTCTCAGGCTAATGAGGGTTCAGTGGAGCATCTGGAAGGAGAAAGAGAGCCCTGCATCCCTCCGCCCTCGACCTCTGAGCTTCCCACTCCATCCCTGCCTCTCCTCTCCCCTGCCCTTGGGGAAGAGGGTCCCTGTGATCTATTTTTGCCCGAATTCGTCCTCCTGCTGCACAAGGCCTACTGCATGCGCAAGCAGGGGCTGGGGGCAGGAGGCCTGAGCACGGGGAAGGAAGGCCTGGGGGTTAACCCAGGGAAGGCCATTCCCCATGATTCCGGCATCCCATCTAAGCGCGCGAGACTAGCGAGCGAAGAGCCGTCCGCTTCCCCTCCTCATGACACGCAGGAGGAGGAGCTCTCCGATAAGGAGATGGGGGATGAAGAGGAGGAACTCGAGGAAGGAGAGATTCCGGAGGAGGATCAATCCCGCATAGTACAAGTCTTTCGTCGGGAGGAGCTCCCGGGGCTAATTAATGAGTCCCTGAAGGTCCTCAAGGTGGCTTCTGACACCCCAGCAGAAGAAGAAGTGCTGGAGGATCCCCTGATCCAAGCAGTCAGGAAGTCTCAAAAGGTATTCCCTATACACAGGGTCGTCCGCCAAATGATTCAGGAAGAGTGGGACCAACCAGAATCCTCCCTGAGGGGTGTGCGGTCTATGACACGCCTTTATCCAGTACCAGAATCGGACAGAGAATTGCTGAAGTCGCCCAAGGTGGATGCGGCGGTATCTGCAGTTACTAAGAAGATGACTATCCCAGTAGAAGGTAGCGCAGCCCTGAGAGACGCGCAGGATAGAAAATTGGACACATTGCTAAAGCAGGCCTTTGATGTTAGTGCCCTCGCCTTGCAGGCTTTGGTTTCGGGGGCCTGGGTGGCACGGGCCTCCTGAGGTGGTCCCAACATCTTCAGCTGACGGAGGGTACCGCAGGAGACGTACAGCCCATTGCAGCTAAGTTGGAGTCAGGTGCAGCCTACCTGGCGGATAGTCAGTATGATCTCATCAGAAGCCTAGCTAAGAGCATGGCATCCATAGTCGCAGCTAGGCGCTATTTATGGCTCCGCAATTGGGCAGCCGACACTTCTTCAAAGGCGCGGCTGGGTCGCCTTCCCTTTAAAGGGAGATTGTTATTCGGAAAAGTTAGTAAAGGACCTGGGCGAATCCAAGGGAGGCAGGCTTCCGGAGGACAGACCGAAGCAGGCTCGCCTCCCAGCGCCATCGCAGAGCCAGCCAAGAGACTCCCGGAGGTTTCGTCCTCCCAGGACGAATTCCTTTCCTAGGGGTCATTTCCAATTCCAGGCGCTGCCCTTCGGTCTAGCTACGGCGGGATTAGAAAATACCTGAAGAACCTCAGTTTTGGATTGATTGATTATGAGGTTGTGCTGGGAGAGCCAAGATTTAAGGCTGGTTAAGCATTCTTTTAGTTTAGAAAAATTAGGGTTAGAGAGGTTAAATGGGGTGAAGCACATCATGTCATCAGCATATAGCTGGTATTGAATGCCATCATTTTGGAAAATCTTGCAGACAGGTTGAAGGAAGATATTGAAAAGAGGAGCAGATAGACTGGATCCTTGGGGGACACCCTGCTTTAGGGTGAATGGAAGGGAGGTATCGTTTCCAATACGAACCTGTTGGATTCTGTCCTCTAGGTAGGAACGGAACCAGTTTAGAGTTGTGCCTCTCAGTCCTATATCATAGAGTCTGTTTAGGAGTTGGTGGTGGGGAAGGGAGTTGAAAGCAGCAGATAAGTCAAGGAATATGAGAAGACATCCTTGGGAAGGGTTCTGGGTGTGGAGGTATAATGAATCTAGTAGGGAGGTAAGAAGGGTTTCAACACCATGGTTTTTTTTTGAAACCATGTTGGAATAAGTCGAGGGGGGAGTGATCATCAATGAAGTTCTGAAGTTGGGTTTGGACTACCTTTTCAGTTATTTTTGCCAGAAAAGGGATACTAGAGATAGGTTAAAGTTGTCAACCATTTCAATTTCTCCATCAACAATGAACTTATTGAATTTGTCAGTTGTCAGGATCTTTGTCTTCTTTAAATTAAGGCACGAGCTCACTTTAGGACTATATTCCTTGATCTTGAGAAGCAACTGTTTTGGATCATCTTCACTTTCAGCCAGTAATGTAGTATTATCAGCATAGCGAAGGTTGTTGATGAGTTTTCCACCAATCTTCACACCTCGGTTGTCTTCATACAGTCCTGCTTCTCTAATGATTTGTTCTGCATATACTTTAAATGGGTAGGGAGAAATTATGCAGCCTTGTCATTTATTTATTTATTTATTTATTTATTTAACATTTCTTATATACTGCCTTTCATGATATCAAGGCGGTTTACATTGAACAAACTGAAATTACATTGAACAGGGCATTATAACTTGGAGATAACTATTTACAGGGAACATGGGCAATGGAGGGTTAAGTGGCTTGCCCAAGACCACAAGGAGCACCTGTCATACACCTTTGTTGATTTTGAACCATTCTGTTTCTCCTTGTTCCATTCGAGGTGTTGCTTCTTGATCAATGTAAAGGTTGTGCAAGAGAACTATGAAGTGTTGTGGTATACCCACACTTCTTAATGTGGCTCAGGGTTTCTCGTGGTTTACACAGTCAAAAGCCTTGCTGTAGTCAATAAAACACATATAGATATCATTTTGGTATTCTGTTGTCTTTCAGAATAGGGATAGGAGACAGTATACAATTGTGGATCAGGAACTGGTTAAAAGATAGAAAGCAGAGGGTAGGGCTAAATGGCTAATTTTCCCAATGAAGAAAGGTGAATAGTGGAGTACCCCAGTTTTCTGTGCTGGGTCCTCTGCATTTTAACATATTTGTAAATGACCAGGAAATGGGAATAATGAGTGAGGTAATGAGATTTGTAGATGACACAAAATTATTCAAAGTTGCTAAAACCCATGATGATTGTGGAAAATTGCAAGAGGACCTTGATAAATTGAAAGACTGGGCATCAAAATGGCAAATGAAATTTAATGTGGACAAGTGCAAAGATATGCACCTAGGAAAGAACAACTCAAACTATAGTTACACGATGCAAGGTTCCACATTAGGAACCACCACCCAGGAAAAAGATTTAGACATCATCGTGGATATCATGTTGAAACCCTCTGTCGAGTGTGCACCGGCAACCAAGAGAGCAATTAGAATGCTAGGTATTATAAGGAAAGGAATGGAGAATAAAACAAATGATATTATAATGCCTCTGTATCATTCCATGGTGTGACTGCACCTTGAGTATTGTGTGCAATTCTGGTCACCATATCTTAAAAAGGATATAGCATTATTAGAAAAGATACAGAGAAGAGCCACCAAAATGGTGAAGGGGATGGAAGGATATCCCTATGAAGAGAGGCTAAAAAGGTTAGGGCTCTTCAACCTGGAAAAGAGACGGCTGAGGGGAGATATGATATATGTCTATAAATTAATGAATGGAGTGGAACTGGTAAATGTAGATCAATTGTTTATGCCATCAAAATATAGAAGTTCTAGGGGGCATGCAATAAAGCTACAGGATAATCTATTTAAGACTAATAAGAGAAAATATTTTTTCACTCAATGTGTTATCAAACTCTGGAATTTGTTACCGGAGGTTGCAGTAAAAACTGTTAGTGTAGCCAGGTTTAAAAAAGGTTTGGACAAGTTCCCGGAGAAAAGGTCCATAAACCATTATTAAAGGGACCCGGGATATCCACTGCTTAACAATACAAGCAATGTGGAATCTGTGGCTTTTGGGGAAACTGCTAGGTGCTTGTGACCTAGATTGGCCACTTGAAAACAGGATACTGGGCTTAATGGACCTTGGCATATCTTATGTTCTTATGTTCTCATATCCATGATGATGTCTCTCATTCCTCACCCTTTCCTGAGTCTTGCTTGCACTTCAGGCAGTTCTCGTTCCAGGTATGGTTGTAGTCTCTGCTGAATGATCTTGAGTAGAATCCTGCTGGCATGTGGGATCGGAACGATTGTGCAGTAATTTCCACATTCAGTTGGATCACCTTTCTTTAGTATTAATATAAACACAAATCTTTTCCAGTCAATGGCCATGATGTTATTTTACAAATTTCCTGGCAGAGCCTTTTACGTATGGTAACGGCTGCATCCAATTGCTGTAATACTTCAATTGGAATGCCATCAATACCTGGTGCTTGGTTCTTTGATAAGACTTTCAATGCTGCTTTGACTTCTTTCATCACCAATGGCTCCTGGTCATAAGATACAGGTTGAAATGGCTGTTGGTCCACTTGTTCTTTATGGTATGATGACTCTGTATATTCTTTCCACCTTTTCTTGATCTTCTCAGCATCATTCAATATTGATCCTTGAGCATCTTGTAGCATTCAAATTTGAGACTGGAATTTTTTATTTAACTCTAATAGCAATAGGAAAGCCGATCTTGTTCTTGCTCTAACAGTTTCTGATTCTATTTCCCTGCATGCATCATTGTAATACTTCGTCTTGTCTTGTCTTCTTGCAGGTTGGAAATCTCTGTTGAGTTCTGCAATTGCCTCTCTTTCTCCTCTGACTTTATTTTCTCTGCGTTTTTGGGCAATTTTCAGAGTTTCTTAAGTCATCCATTTTGGGCATTTTTGCTTTTTCACCTTTTGTAGAGATTTCTCACTTTCTTCCAACACAACCTTCTTGATGTCATTCCATAACTCTTCTGGAGCTCTGTTATTTGTATCTAAAGCAGCAAATCGATTTTGAAGGCAGTCTACATTCTGGTGGTATATTCTCAAGATCATATTTTATTACATTCATGAGTGACTTGCTCTTTTTCAACTTTAGCTTAAGTTTGCATGCTAGTAGTTGGTGATCTATACCACATTGAGCTCCAGGTTTTGTCTTTGTTGATGTTTTGGAGCTTTTCCATCGTTGACTTCCACAGATGTAGTCAATTTGATTTTTGTACAATCCATTGGGTGAAGTCCACGTGTACAGTTGGTGCTTGTGTTGTTGGAAGAAGATGTTTGAGATGAATAGATCGTTGGTCTTGCAGACGTCTATCAGTTTTTCCCCAGCTTCATTTCTGTTGTCCATATTTTCCAACCACTTTGCCTTTGTTGCCAACTTTTGTGTTCCAGTCACCCATGACTATCAGGATATCCTGTTTGCATGTTCTGTCAATTTCAGCTTGTTCTTGTTCATAGAACTCATCAACTTCTTCATCTTCTGCAGCTGTTGCTGGGGCTTATACCTGAATTATAGCTGTGTTGATGGGCATTCCATGTAGATGAATAGACATTAAGCATTCACTGATTGTATTTCATTACAGTTCTTGCAAGTTTCTTCTTGATTATAAATGCAACACTATTTCATCAAGCTGTATTAAAATGCTGCATTGCTACCTGTTGAAGGTGGTGCGATAGTAAGTGAATCTGTGTGAGCTATGGTAACTGCAAAGTCTCTGCATTAACTTTTGGAGTGTGTTCCCAGTATCTTTCCATACAGATAACATAGAGACAATATACTTACTGCACATTCACTGCCTTCTAGATAACACCGATATACATAATTCCACCTATTGATGTAATGTTAGCTGCTGTGTGTTATCTACAGTGAGCAGTTAACACACAATAATCTTTTGTGTAAGACGCAGTCGTCACACATCCCCCACCTCATCCCACATTAAGCAATTCATGTGGGAGTTAGCACAGACTGTCAAGTTGCTGCACTGACAATAGGAAGTAATTCTCACGTTAACTAACTCACTTCAGTAAAACAGAATCTTGGGGTTATTGTAGAAGCCTTATTCATGTTTTGAGCTTCTGAAAACAGGAATGCAGACATCCAGTTCACTGGGATGTGGGGGGGGGGGGGGTGGCTTGGAGTCATTTTAGAAACCAGATATATGGACGTCTCTAGTGTGAGGATGTCCAAATAGAATGGGGGCATGCTGGAGGAATGACCACAGGGGAGCAATGAAGATACACGTTGCGTTGCAGTTCCAGAATGTCCCTGGTTGTTGAGGTGTCCTTGCCTATACCTGCATCTGACCATGAATAAGAAGTAAAAAAAGTGTCGATTTCATGGTGACAATTCTACCATGGGGAAGAACATAATGCGCTGTCATCATCGCTGTCAATATTTACTGGGCAAAGAAACCTGCATGTAAATACAAATGCCAAACGGATTGCTAATCCACCACTGCACATCCAAGTGTCTGCAGGGTCGCTGAAAATGGACGTCTCCCTTCTGGAAAGCGCTGGCTGGGACGAAGTTGTTTCTGTAGCCATTCATTTGGGGAAATCCATGTTTCTAAAACTGCACAGAAATGTAAATGTCCCCAAGGGGTTTTTTTAGACTATTTGCCCTGGGTGTCCCAGATTGCACCTGGATGTCCTTAAGAGCCACTTCAGGTTTATTACCAGAACTTAAGTCAACGGTGGCATACTGCTACAATTTTTATTTATTAACATTTTGGTATAATTATTTACTTAGGATATAGTTTTAGAATTTTTGCTATATAATTTTAGTTAGAAACTAATCTGTTAATGTGCATTATTTAATAATATGGTCTGAGGTCCATTAAAATGTTTTTATTGCTTTATATTTCTGATGCACTACCGCTTTAGTTCCCTGGTTCAGAGAACAGGTGGGATACAAATGTTGAATTACATTAGATTTATCAGATATGATAGCCCTATGTTTATTTATTTATTTATTTATTTAACATTTCTTCTATACCGCGCTATTACAATCAGCGCGGTGTACATCGAACAAAACATACTACAATGCATACAAGCAACATTGAGTTTTACATAGAACAGGGAAAAAAAACATAGGATAACCGGGGTAACTATTTACAGGGTATGTAAATTTGCATCTGAAGAATGCAGCCTTAGAACATAAGAACATAAGATATGCCATACTGGGTCAGACCAAGGTCCATCAAGCCCAGTATCCTGTTTCCAACAGTGGCCAATCTAGGTCATATGTACCTAGCAGTTTCCCCAAAAGACACAAGTTCCACAATGCTTGTACTGGGTCAAGCATTGATATCCTGGGTCCCTTCTTAAGAATGGTTTATGGACCTTTCCTACAGGAACTTGTCCAAACCTTTTTTAAACCCAGCTACACTAACAGCCTTTACTACATCCTCCGGTAACAAATTCCAGAGTTTGATTACACGTTGAGTGAAAAAATATTTTCTTTTATTAGTCTTAAATAGTTTACCCTGTATCTTCATTGCATGTCCCCTAGTCTTTCTATATTCTGATAACATAAACAATCAATCTACGTTTACCCGTTCCACTCCGTTCATTAATTTATAGACTTCTATCATATCTTCCCTCAGCCGTCTCTTTTCCAGGTTGAAGAGCCCTAACCTTTTTAGCCTTTCTTCATAGGAGTATCCTTCCATCCCCTTTACAATTTTGGTGGCTCTTCTCTGAATCTTTTCTAATAACGCCATATCCTTTTTAAGATACAGCAACCAGAATTGCACACAATATTCAAGGTGCGGTCTCACCATGGAACGATATAGAGGCATTATAATATCTTTTGTTTTATTTTCCATTCCTTTCCTTATGATACCTAGCATTCTATTTAATCTCTTGGCCGCCGCTGCACACTGGGCCGAGGGTTTTAGCATGTTATCCACAATGACGCCTAAATCTTTTTCCTGGGTGGTGGCTCCTAATGTGGAATCTTGCATTGTGTAACCATAGTTTGGGTTGTTCTTCCTTAGGTGCATAACTTTGCACTTGTCCACATTAAATTTCATCTGCCATTTTGATGCCCAGTCTTCCAATTTATCAAGATCCTCTTGCAATTTTCCACAATCCTCTTGGGTTTTAACAACTTTAAATAGTTTAGTGTCATCTGCAAATTTGATAACCTCACTTGTTATTCCCTTTTCCAGGTCATTTATGAATATGTCAAAAAGCAGCGGACCCAGCACAGATCCCTGGGGTATACCACTATTCACCTTTCTCCAATGGGAAAATTGGCCATTTAGCCCTAACCTCTGCTTTCTATCTTTTAACCAGTTCCTGATCCACTATAGTACACTGCCTCCTATCCCATGACTCTTTAGTTTTGACAAGTCTCTGATGAGGAACCTTGTCAAAGGCTTTCTGAAAGTCCAGATACACTATATCAACCGACTTACCTTTGTCCACCTGTTTATTCACACCTTCAAAAAAACATAACAGATTAGTAAGACAAGATCTTAATTGTCTAAAGCCATGTTGGCTTTCTCCCATTAGGCCATGACTTCTACATGCTGAGTAATTTTGTTTTTTATGATGGTTTCTACCATTTTTCCCGGTACTGACGTAGGCTCACCGGTCTGTAGTTTCCAGGATCACGGAACCCTTTTAAAAAATTGGCGTAAGGTAGTCCGGCTGGGCAGGTAACTCTGGAAGTGCTGTCTGGCATGGAGGGGGCAGTTGAGGATCGGGTCTCTCTCCCTCGTTTCTCCTCTGAGAAATTTCTCTCAGGTCTGGAGCTAGTTACCCCGCAAATGGTGAGTGCCCAGTCTTCTTCTGGAAAAACCTAAAGTTGTTACTATTGACTCTTTATGGAAAGCTTTTTCAGCCATGCACCTTAATATAACAGCACAGCTCCAATCTATTCATCAACAGTTTCAGCTTTTTGGGCAACAGTTACAAGTTTATCAATCTACTCAGACTGAGATGAATGCTAAAGTGGCCTCCTTTGAGGAGTCCCTTGGGCAGATTAAGGATGTTTTCCATAATTTGATAAGAGATTCGGCGGTGGTACATAGGAGGCTGGAGTTTCATGAAAATTCTGCAAAAAGCCGTAACCTCCGTGTTTTGAAGTTTCCTAAAGTTCCATCGGTTTTGACCTTGGAACTATTCAAGCAGTTTCTTATTACTGTACTTAAGGTATCGGCAGATGCAATTCCTCCAATATCTAAAGCTTTCTATCTTCCGACCTCTAAGATTGGAGATAAGGGTGAAGGAGATCACCGGGTGATGTCTGCGGACAGTTTGGACCTTTCTACTTTTTTGGAGCGGTCCCCCACTGCGGTTGGGATGACTGCTACGCTGTTGGTGACCTTTGCCCTAGAGGTGGATAGAGACTGGCTTCTGAGGCTTTTTTTCAGGTCTACTGGAAAATAATTTTTGGAATCATGTATTAGAATGTTTCCAGATGTCTCGAGAGCAACTCACAAGAGAAGGAAGCAGTTTGTTCTGTACCTGTCAAGGGTTTTTCAGTTGGGGGGTTTGGGTTTTTTGTGATTTCCCTGTAAATGTTTGGTGAAATTATCTGGAAACAGATATATTTTCTTTGAACCTTCTCAACTAGCCTCTTTTATTAATTCTAAAGAGGGGAACTTGTTGGCTCCCTCCTCTCCTTTATCCCCCGGTAGTCCTCCGGATTAGGAGGTCTACTTACGGTTAGAGTGTTGTACTCTTCTCTTGTCCGTCTTTTTTCCTTTGTATTTGCTAGGTGACAATTTTCCTGTGTTTTGTGACCTATACTTGCCTCTCTGTTGTGACTTGTGGTCGAAAAAGTCCTTTTCTGTACAAGTTATTACTTGTTGGTGTATTGTAAATTTGCATAAAAGAAATTGGCATTACATTGGTGATCCTCCAATCTTCAGGTATTACAGATGATTTTAATGAAAATTCACAGATTACTAATAGCAGGTCTACAATCTCATATTTTGGTTCTTTCAACACCCTTGGATGTATACCATCTGGCCCAGGTGATTTGCTACTCTTCAGTTTATCTAATAGTTGTAATTCATCTTCCCAATGTATCAATATTTCCTTCAATTCTTCCGCACCTTTAAATACCACTTCAGTCATGGGTAACATCCCTACATCTTCCTCAGTAAAGACTGAAGCAAAGAATTCATTCAGTCTCTCCGCTATCGCCTTGTCGTCTATTAGTGCCCCTTTAACCCCTCTATCATCTAATGGACCAACTGACTCTCTCACAGGTTTTTTGCTACGAATGTACTTGAAAAAGTCTTTATTTCACGTTTTTGCTTCCGCAGCAAGCTTCTTCTCAAATTCTCCCTTTGCCTGCCTTATCAATGCCTTGCATTTTACTTGCCAGTGTCTTGTGCTGTTTCCAGGTTTCGTCGTTTGCCTCTTTTTTCCATTTCATGAAAGATGCTTTTTTGGCAACGACAGCCTCTCTGACCTCACCTTTAAACCATGCTGGCAGTTTTTGGACTTCCTACCACTTTTCTTAAAGCGTGGAATACAGCTGGTCTTGGCTTCCAAGATAGTATTTTTCAATAACACCCAAGCTTGATGTAGGTCTTTAACCTTTGCAACTGCTCCTTTTAGTTTTTTCTTAACTATTTTCCTCATTTTATCATAGTCTCGCTTTCAAAAGTTAAAACATAGTACTGTGGATTTCCTTACTATCCCTCCTCCACTAATTAAATCAAACACGATCATGCTATGATCACTATTGCCAAGTGGCCCCAACACCCTTATCTCTTGTACTAGATCTGGTGTTCCACTAAGGGCTAGGTCTAATATGGCTTCCCCTCTGGTCGGTTCATGAACCTGCTGCTCCAAGAAGCTTGCTTACATATCTATATATACACACCATAAACCCATTAAGAACATAAAGATTTGCCATACCAGGTCAGACCAAATATCCATTAAGCCAGTATTCTGTTTCCAAGAGTGACCAAGCCAGGTCACATGTGCCTGTCAGGATTGTGAAAGGTAGACAGACTCCATGTTGCATATCCCAGAGGTAAGCAGTGGATTTCTCCCAGCTCACTTTAATATGATTATGGACTTTTCCCCTTTGAACTTGTTGAAACCTTTTTTTAATCTGAGCTACACTAGCAACCTTTACTACATCCTCTGACAATGAATTCCAGAGTTTGATTGTGCTTTTAGTGAAAAACTATTTTCTCTGTCTTAAGTGTACTACTTAGTACAGTTTACAATTTATATTTACTTGTTATATCACCTTTTCCGACAATACAAAGCGGTTTAAAAGCTCAAATAAGAAAGAAACTCCAAATGTTAATAGCAAAGTAGACAGGTGGAAAGAGAAATCTGGGTAACACAACATTCAGCCAGTATCTTCCTCGTGCCAGGGGGGCTGGCCGGTCCTGAGTTAGCCTGATTTTTCACATGCCTTTTTGACTCTTTGTTTTTAAGTCTGCCTTAAATCCATTACAGGAATCCTGGAGACAGAGATGTGAAGGAAGACTGTTCCACAACAGGGGATCGAGAGATGAATGCAGGTTTCCTGGTGGACTCTAGTGCTCCTATTACTACTACTAATCATTTGTAAAACGCTATAAAGCAACCACAGCGCAGTACAAGGTGTATACAACACTGTCCCATAATGTGCCCTAGTGGGAGATGGAAGGCATAAGCAGTTTCCATGCAACTAACGGAGGGGGGAGAGAGCGGGATAGTATGGGATGATCAAAGAAGAAAGATGCTCTGGAACTTTCTGATGGAGAGCCTTATTGGTCAATGTTAAAATTGTATATTAGATATGAGCTGGAATCAGTAACCAATCTTATGGGCATTTCCTGGATGGATTGTAAATTTTTTTAGCTCAGTATTGGATAAGCCAGTGTTGGTAGGCAAGGAGGAGTAGCCTAGTGGTTAGGGAAGCAGCCTGGATCCATAAAAGACAGAGGTTCAAATCCCACTGACACACCTTTTGGCTTTGGGCAAATCATTTGACCTTCCATTGCCTCAGGTAAAAACTTAGATTGTAAGCCTTCTGAGGACAGGGCAGTACCTGAATACAACTTATCTTGAACTAGCACTGGAAAGGCATGAGGTCAATATAAATAAATAAAAAGTAGCATTGCAATTGTCAATACAGCTAATAACCAGGCTAAGAATAACATTAGTCTGGGCTGGTGGGTCAACAAACAGGCCAATTGTGTGGAAATGTCTCATAGCATTGAACAATGACTGTATTACAAAGCAGATCCGTTTGGTAAAAGAAAGATCAGTCAGGAAATATGCCCAGGTATTTAAAGGAAGTGGTTAATTCAAAGGGTCTATTACGAAAAGCTGGAAATATAGTGGGGGATGGTATGCCACCCATTAACTATGTTGCTGTAGACTTGTTAGAATTTAGAAGCAAATGGTTTTTGCAGAGCCAATCTTCAATCAGAGACACCAATTAATGGAAGATCAAGGTCAGAGGTATCGATATAGGTCATGAGTAAGATTTCATTAGCATAGACAAAGGCTGAAATTCCAATGCTCTGCATTAAAGCAAGCAGTGGACTTAAGAAAATATTAAAGAGAAAGAGGACAAGGATGGAGCCCTGGGGTATCCCACATGAAAGCGTCTGTGAATCTGAAGAATTACCATTAATAGACACCAGAAAAAGTGCAGCCTCATAAAAAAGATTGAAACCATGAATACCAATTCATGAAAAGGGGTGAGAGAGTAAGAGATCATGACTGATGAGATCAAACATCCATGACAGATCTAAAGACATAGTGGAGTGATTTTCCCTGATTCAAATGCATTGTGTACTTCTCTGAGGAGGGCAGTATTGACAGTTTCAGTGCTGTGGTTTGGATGGAACCCAGACTGACGTGAGTGAAGTACATGAGCGTGTTCAATATGGTCAGATAACTGGGAAAAGACAAGATGTTCTGCTAGTTTAGAAATAAACTGCAGATGGGAAAGAGGACAGTAGTTGGAAGGTTTCTTCAAGAGTGGGTGGATAATAACTGTTTTCCATAGGGTGGGAACCCGACCAGACTAAAAATTGTGATTAATTATGTGAAATTGTGATTAATTAATTATAATTAATATAATTATTATCATGTGTAAATATGTACATACATGTGTAATCAATGTCTTGCAATCAAGTGTAAACCTGTAATCTGAATGTTTGTGTCCTGTACTGAATCATTATGTATGTTTTAATCCATGGCCTGTACAACCATACTGTTATGTATAGCAAACCGCTGCTGATCGCTGGAAGTAGCGGGATATAAGTGTACACTAAATAAATAAATAAAATAAATAAATAATTATTGAACAGGCTATAGGTAAGAGCCTGTGTGAAGTTTTCCCTACCCGCGGTGATGGAATTGAGTCCAAAAAGCAAGTAGTCTTTGTACTTTTCAAAAGAGTAAATAACAGATTCATCCATTCTGTGTCCTGAAGTGTTCAACTGTGATGCATTTTAAAGAACCTACAACAATTGTTTTAGTTGCATGGACCTCCTATTATCCTCCAAGAACTACTACCATTACTTATTTCTACAGCATTACTAGACGTACCCAAGGATCTCCATATCATCACCACCACCCTTCACAGCCCCATCCCCTCAGCACCAAGTCTGTCCCTAGCCTTATTTATCTTTCTTCCTGTTTCTGTCTGTGTTTCCTCCCCAGCCATGCCCCATAGTCTCTTTCTTCCCCCAACCAATCCCCAACAGTGTCTCTCTCTGTTCCCCTCCCTCCAGTCAGTCATTCCCCCTCTTTCTCTCCAGCTAGTCCCCACCATTAGTATCGCTTCTTCTCCTTGGCCCCACCCTGTGTGACCAATTCTGCTTCTAGTCTACACAGAAACTTTCAAACCCCCGCCCCCAGCAGCTGCTGCTTCTAATGTTTCCCAGGACTACTGATGCTGATCCCGCCTCTACAGCAATGTCTGTATTCTGCACACATGGAGGCCAATCCTGGGCAGGGCACGTTCAGGCTGTCCGGACATCCAGAATCTGGATGGCCAGGATATGCACCCAATTCAGCTCCCGCGGCAGCTAGATGGCTCTGCGGGAGTAGAATTGGGGCATAAGGCCTGGGCATCGCAAAGATGCTATGACTGGCCCACCAGATGTCCAGATGTCTTCCTGGCTAGCCCAGCCATGCATGCCATGGCAACCCATCGCCATGGCACTGCGGCTCCATGCGGGAGCCCCAATCGCCCACACAATACCAAAGTGCCCTTTCCCCCACCACTTGACCCCTGATTGGGCCTTGCCCATCTTGGGTCCCAGGCTGGCCGGCCGGCCGATGTTGGGGAGGACTTATTCCACCTCTGAAGTAGAATAAATCCCCCGTCTAACTGGCCATGTCCGGACATACAGGGTCATCGCCGGAATAGGCCCTGTATATCCATGTTGGGGGTCACGCCTCTGGCCCACTCTCAGTCCTCCCTTAGCCCGCCCCTCCCGCCCCTATCCTGTATGTGCACTAAACAGGATTCAGAATAATCACCATAGATTATAGCAGCATAAAAAGGCTTTTTCTCTTTTCTGTGTCCTGTGGATCTACTGCATGGTCTTAAAAATCATAGTAGGAAACCACTGACCTACAAAACAAATGCAGTAAATGTAGTCCCTGAGCTACTGAGACCAGGCACCTCCATTAATCGATAGAAAAGTATAGAAATAGTCTCACTAGAAAAGAGAGGACAAGGAAGGCAAGGACTGGGGGAGAGGGAGGAAAAAGTCAGAGTGAAAAAGGTGAGTTTTTAGCAGGGCTTTACATTTCTTGAAGGAGGGCTCAAGTTGGAGGGCAGGTGGGAGGGAATTCCATAAGACGGTACCAAGATAGAAGAAGACAGAGTTACGAGTGCGGTCTAAGTGAACGTTTTAGGAGGGGGGGGGGAGAAACAGGCAGTTGGAATTGATTGATCGTTGGAGATGGGAGTGGCAAAAGAGATGAATAAGGTCTGATAAGTATTGCAGCATGCAGGTAAGGATGGCTCTGTGAACCAGGAGGAATATTTTGAAATGAATTCTGTATTTGATGCAGAGCCAGTGCAGGTGAATGAGTAGAGGGATGACATGATCTGAATGGGAGTCATGTGTAAGAATACTAGCTGCAGTATTTTGAAGATGTTGGAGGGGCTGTAGTTGATATTGGGGGAGACTGATGAGGGTAACATTACAGCAATCCAATTGTGTGATGACTAAGGAAAGGAGGAGTGTGGTTAGTGAGGAGAGAGGCACGTAGGGGCAGATAGCACAGATCTGATGTAATGAAGAGAAGGAGTGGTGGATAAGGGATGAGAGGTGTTCATGGAAATACAGAGAAGAATCTAAAATGACACCGAGATAACGGAGGGAAGAGACGAGTGGGACAGGGGTGTGTGAGAGCAAGGGAACCACCAAAGGTGAACCAAATAGCTGATATTTTGGAGGAGTTGAGATGAAGGTAGTTGGAGGACAGCCAGAAGCTGATGTGGGCCAGACAGGAGTTTAAAGGGGCCAGATCGGGTGTGGAGGGTTTCATTTGATATAGGAGAATGATATTATCAGTGTAGTAGTAGGTGGAAATGCTATGCTGTAGTACAAGGACAGTCAAGGGGGGGGGGGAAGAAAACATTGAAAAGGAGGGGACCCAGGAGAGAGCCTTGTGGGACAACGCAAGGAAGAGGGGTGACAGGGGAAGAGTGAGAGCTGGAAAGAACAGAGAAGGTTGTGGAGGATAAAAAGGAGAGGCACCAATGTAGAACAGTCCCACAGACCCCAAGATCATGAAGGCGAGTGAAAAGAGTGGATGGTCAACCAAATCAAAAGCAGAGGACAGATCTAGGGAGATAGCTAGAGAGATGTCACTGTGGCCGTGGAAGATGTGCAATTTGTTTAGAAAGGAAAGAAGAATGGTTTCCATGCTGTGGCAAGATCAGAAGCCAGATTTGTGTGGGTGAAGGGTGGGAGTAGTGTCGAAATGTGAGGATAGTTGAGTGAAGACCAGCTTCTCCAGAATCTTGGAGAGGAAGGGAAGATTCGAGACAGGGTGCCAGTGTGCAGGAATGGAAGAGTTTAGGGCAGGTTTCCTTAGGATGAGGCAGATCAGGGCATGTTTCCAAGGGGTGGGACTAGAATTAAACATACTAAGAATAAATGGAAGGGCCAGGAATGGTTCAGGCAGCCAGGAGATGGAAATAGGGTCAGAGGGACAGGTGGTCTTATGCAAGGAGGAGAGGGCTTTGAATAACTTGACCAATGTTGTGAAGCAGAAAGAAGGCCAGGTTTAAGAAAAAGATGGAGATGAGGTAGAGAGAGGCAGGCAGAGAGCATAGATCAGCAGGAGAGAACAGGGGTGGGCAGGCAGGGAAAGTGGAATGGATTTTCTACATTTTATCAGAGAAAAGGGTAGCCAAAAGGGCAGGATCTGGGGCAGAGGAGGGAAAAGCTGGGGGGGGGGGGGTGTGCAGGGGGCTGATAACGAGAAAAAAACTCAGAAAAGAGTTGCTGGAAAGAGTTAGAAGAAGAGGCTATCAAGTCAGAATAATAAGATTGCTTTGCAGAATGGATCAGGGAACAGTATTGGTGGTGATGGTTGCAAAAGTGTGAAAGAAATCTAGGATGGGGTGCTTACACCAAAGGCGCTCTGCCTGGCAGAGGTAAGAGCAGTGGAGGTGAAGGCTGAGACACATGAAGGCCAGATTGGTCAGTTGGTCTAGGGCTGCCAGGATAGTGTTCCCAGTCTAGATTTGGAGATCTGTTGGGAGGTAGGTAAAATTGGAAGGAAAAAGTGCATCAGAGGATGGGAACTGTTGAAGGGTGGCCGGAGTAATGTGATGGGAAAGGCGGGGTAGGCCAGAGATGGGCGAGGGTGAGGACAGGAAGGAGGCGAGACGATGTTGTAAGGAGAAGAGGCAGAAATGATCATACCAGGGAAGTGGAAGGGTGGAAAGGGCTGTGGGTATGAGAGGGGAATCAGACATTGTGATGACCAAATCCAACATATGGTCGGCAGAAGGATGGCACAGCAGATGTGCTGAAGAAGGTACAGGTCACTAAGGTGGGTAAGAAAAGATCTGTTTCGATGTCTGGAGGGGGAGTCAAAGTGCACATTACAAGCTCCGAGTATCATCAGATGGGGGTAAGAGAAGGAAATCTCAAAAAGGGTAAGAAGTAGAGAGTCCCAGAGGTGGAGATGGGGAGAGGGAGGAGAGTAAATTAGAAGAAAATGTAGTGGAGGGGAGGGGAGGAATCCAGTCAGAGTAGGAGCGATTTGGGGTAATGTAGAGCTGGGGAATTAATTTTGCGTAATGCGAGGGTGGAATGGTGAAGAATAGCCTCTCCACCGCCATTCTGACCCTGCCAAGAAGTGGAAAACACAGAGAACCCAGGAAGAAGTCAACGGTTCAACAAGGGGTCCTACCCTCCCTTAGCCAGGTCTCAATAAGGAACAGGGCATCCAAGGAATGTAATGAAATGAGGTCCTGGTTGAGAATAGACTTGGAGCGGAGTGATGGGCAGTTTTTTTGGGTTTTTTAGTGCCGTACGAGTACACTGATATTTGCACTGTAGGAGCCATCTGTACTGATATCCCTTCAGGAAATCTTGCAGTTGTTTCATTGCACTGAACTATTAAGAAGGACCATGGCTTTCCTAAGGAATGAGAGCAAGCAAAACAGATTACTGACACGCTAGCTCCCTTTTTTTCATTCTGGAAGCTGGAAAAGTAAAATCTGCAGCAATCCTTTGGGGCTCGAGCTTCTTCGAATCTTCAGTAGACTATAATGATTATCAGACAGTACTGCTGCTATCACATGTTATATGCCTCAGGGCTCATTGTATTTTATGAAATCGGCCTTGCAACAAGTAACACATCACAACCATTAATAAATGAACCCCTTATTAATGCAAAAGTCCATAATCTATCATTTTATGAAAATATACATTATAAAAGTAAAGCCATTTTGCATGGCAAAGGCTTTATTTCATTAGCATTTTGCTCTAAAGGCCCAGAATTTGTGACAGTAGAAACAGACCAGTATCTGGAACATTATACTGTGCTAAGGTTGACATAATGGTTCACAGGAAGGGACGGCTGATGAAGATAATTCAATGATAGTTGTGTGATTTCTATTTTTCAGATTCAGAGCTGTTTTGTAGTAACATAAGGGGTCATTGTGTACCACGAACAACGGGGATGTATGTCCAAGCAGGATGTACATCCCTGCTGTTCATCCCCCTGCCTCTCCCGGCACTAAGGCACCCTACATCAACAGTGCTGTTATACAAGGAGCCTTAGATGGAGACGGGAGGGGGTGGTTCAGAGGTGGAGCAAGGGTGGGGCATGGGTGGGCCGTGACTCCGGACGTAGAGGGCCGATTCTGAGGTCAGCCCTATATGGGCCTTCAGTGTGGATGTGGGACTTATTCCACCTCAAAGGTAGAATAAGTCCCCCTGGACGATGGGGGATCATAGCACAAAACCCAGAGGAGCAGGCGAGGAGACCAGAGGGTTCCCCATAGCATGACCCAGGCCTTGGAAGGGTAAATCGGGGGTTGGGCTGTGAGGTGTTTTTTATGGGCTGGAGATTGCAGCTCCTGAATGGAGCCATGGTGCCATGATGACGGGACACCATGGCACTGTGGCTCCATTCCGGAGCCTGGCTGAGTTAGCCGGGTTTGTGGCTGATCAGAATCGGGGCTGGCCTGCACATCCAGGCCGGTAGACCTGATTCTGATCCTGTGGTAGACCCCGCGGGATCAGAATCAGGTGCTACCGCTACTCGCCCCGATTCTGTCCAGCCGCACAAGGGGCTGGATGGCCAGAATGGAATTGACCTCATAGTAATTAAAGTATAGAGCTGTCAGGCTTTGCAATTCTTATGACCTTATGTCCAAATTTTGACTTACACTTTATACAATCATTCAGCTACTGTGAAAAAGTGTGATGAAAACAAATCAAGGTGTTTTCTTTATCTCCATGCCTCATTCTCTCCCTTCTTAGTCTCTCATCTACTCCTCCCTGCTTCCTAGGGATGTACATTATCTAGTACAGATTCAGTTCTTTACTGCACCTTTAAATATATATGATCTACTAAATCAATTTAACACACATCCATCTATGAATTCATTAGTGTTAAATTGATTAATGCATGTTTTTAAATTTAAAAAAGGTGTAAAATGAAAAAAAGTCTCAAAAATAAGAAACAGTCTGTGAGTCAAAAAAGAACCAAAGATTGTTTCCATGCATATACCTGCTTCCTCTTGAACTATCTTCTTCTCTAAATATTGATCCCGTTTTTTCCTTCTTCATCTTTTCTGTGGTATTTCCTTTACCTTCCCACCTTATCCTTCCTACCACAGTTTTGCTTGCTATACTTCCCCCTGGTGCTCTTCTCTTTCGTTCTTCCTCCCTTTTTAAGACCATAATAGCCTTTTCCAGTGTCTCTTCCTTCCCTCTTGCTCTTAATCGCTCCTCCTCAAGTATCTTTTGTTGCAGTCTAAAGAGAGGGCAATAGCTATGAGAAGCAATAGTGAAAGTTTCACAGGTGGTCATGGGGAGTCAGGTCAGAAAGTACAGTAGTACCCATCCTTCTTGTATATACCAGGCCCGATTTTAATCACTTCCTGTTTCTACCTTGGGATTTTACTGTTCCATGATATTCTCTAGATGAGTGAATGGAGGCCAGATTCATCACGGTCTTTTAGAGTGTGATACAAAAAATTAATCATTATTCCTCCCAACCTCCTTGATAAGGTAGGCAAGTTACTTAACTCTCCTTTGTCTCAGGTACAACTTTGATTGTAATTCCTCTGGAGAATGAACATTTAATACCTCAATTTTATCTTATCTTGAACTAGGATTTAGAAAGAGAAGCAGTTCAATTTGAAATGCAAATCCAAGCTTCTTTTTTCATGGCTCTCCCTTTAAAAGCTGCTGTAGAGTACTGGAGAATTTGCTGAAGTGTCTGGGACCTGGATTCTGGAATGGGGAACAGCATATGCTGTGAGGCCCAAGGAGCTTGATCTCTTCACAAAAAAAAAATGCCCCACATGCTGAGTATTGCTCAGAAAATAAATCTTTTTTGAAGACGAAATCGGCAAAACGGTATTAAAAAGGTCCACAGTGAAGAATATGTAGGCTGTAACTTTAGATAATACTATCTTTATAAAAATACCAAGTTCTAGAAGAAAAAAAAGAGAAAATCCAGAGTGTCACTTATCTAACATTGCTACAGCAATGCTCGGACTCCCCGGGGCATTCCTTAGGCTTCTTTTCCCTTGAGCCCTTCTTGGTAACTCCTGAATCCTCTTCTTTAAAAAAAATGGAAACTACGTACCTGGCTAATGTCCTTCCTCTCCAGACAGATCGCTTGATCTCACTGACTTGCACAAATGCCCAATAAGAGACTTTGAACTACTGGGCTCCTCTTTGGGGCTCTCCAACTTCCTAAACAGTGGAAGGATGTGCCTCAGTTGGAATTAGAAGTTACCGTCCTTGGCTGCCCCTCAGCTCACCAGAACGTGGGGAGCTGTAAGCCCTCTGCTACCACAACAGCTCCTCAGATAACATCCTGAACTCCTCAGCCTTCCGCTGTGACACAAGAAACAACATTTACACTCTGGTCACAGTCTTGGAGAAGAACCGCTACAAGACTCAAAACATAGCACTGCTTTGGGAAATCTCCCCTCTCTGGGAACACCCTTCTAAACAAATAGACACAATGAGGCCGAGATTCAAAGGCACTGATGTCAGCAGTGGCCCTGTTCGCATAAGTGTTCTTTTATTTTAAGCGCCAGAAGATCTGTGTATAATTTTGGCAGTTTTATTCACAAAATGGGCAAAGTTACGCATAGTATTTTGGGGTGGGCAAAAGGTAAGAAAATATATATTCAACTGCAAAATTCAGCCACTGGTATACATCTAAGTGCCAGAGGGTAAATGGAAAAGAATAACTTTAAGCATAGAACTGGTCGTTCAAAGTTATAGATAGATATTATGTATTTATTTTATTTAAAAGGCTCTAACCTATTTCAACACCTGAAAGAGCATTCAATGAGGTTTACAAATAAAAAGATCTAAAATCAATAAAAAGACAATTACAGTTAAAGAGAGTGTCTTCCCACTGGGGACAAAGATACATAACTCCACTACTTTCCCACATACAGTAGTACAGAAACATAGAAACACGATGGCAGAAAAAGATCACATGGCCTATCTAGTCTGCCCTTCCATATTAACAACAGTAGTCCCCTTTTTACCTTTAGAGATCTTCTGTGTTTGTCTCATGCCTTTTTGAATTCAGAAACTGTCCTCGTCTCTACTGCCTCCACTGTGAGGTTATTCCATGCATCGACTACTCTTTCTGTAAAGAAATATTTCCAGGTATCACTTCTGAATCTATCCCCTTTCACCCTCATTGTATGTCCCCTCATAGCACAGCTTGATTTCAATCAAAAGAGGCTCTCCACCTGTGCATTTATGCCACAGAGGTATTTAAACGTCTCAATCATATCACCTCTATCCTGCTTTTCCTCTAAGGTGTACATATTAAGATCATTAAGCCTGTCCTCATATGTTTTATAATGAAGACCACTAACCATTTTAGTAGCCCCCCTCTGTACTGATTCCATCCTGTTTATATCCTTTTGAAGATGTGGTCTCCAGAATTGCACACAATGCTCCAAATGAGACTTATACAGAGGCATTATCACCTCCTTTCATCTGCTGGCCATTCCTCTCCGTTTGCACCCAAGCATCCTTCTAGCTTTCGCCATTGCCTTTTCTACCTGTTTAGGCACATTTAAGATCATCAGAAACAATCATGCCCAGGTCCTGCTCTTCTTTCGTGGACAGAAGTACTTTGCCCCCTATACTATACTGCTCTCTTGGAATTTTGCAGCCCAAATGCATGACCCTGCATTTTTTTAGCATTAAATCTCAGCTGCCAAAATCTTGACCATTCTTCAAGTTTAGTTAGATCCCTCCTCATTATCTACTCCTTCCTGCGCGTCTACTATTTTGCAGATTGTGGTATCATCCACAAAGAAGCAAACCTTACCCGACAGCCCTTCTGCAATATCACTAATAAAGATGTTAAAAAGAATTGAACCAAGGACAGATACCTGTGGCATACCACTGATAACCTCCTTCTCCTCAGAGTGAGCTCCATTTACTTGTACCCTTTGCCACCTCCCACTCAACCAATTTTTAACCCAGTTAATCTCTTTAGGGTCCATCCCCAGAGTGTTCAGTTTGTTTGTAAGTCGTCTATGCAGAATGGTGTCAAAGGCTTTACTGAAATATAAGTACACTGCATCTAGGGCTCTCCCTCAGTCCAGCTCCCTGGTCACCGTCAAAGAAATCAATCAGATTTGTCTGACCAGACCTGCCTCTGGTAAGCCCATGCTTCCTCGGATCCTGCAATCCATTGGTCTCTAGAAACACCACTATTCTATGTTTTAGCAGCATTTCCAATAATTTACTGACCACAGAAGTTAGACTAACTGGCCTGTAGTTTTCAACCTCATCCTTACTTCTGCTTTTGTGTAAAGGGACCATGTGTGCCTTTCTCCAGTCCTCTAGGACCACTCCTATCTCCTAAGAAGCATTGAGAAGGTCAGTCAGTTGAGTTGCTAGAACATCCCCAAGTTCCTTCAATATTCTGGGATGTATCCTATCCAATCCCATCGTTTTGTATACTTTTAGTTTATCTAGTTCCTCATGTACACATTCCTCTGAAAATTGTTCAAAATCCTTGTCACTTCTGATCTTATATGTGGGTGTTTTTTGAGGTCCTGCTCATGGCCCTTCATCTGTGAACACAGAACAGAAATATTCATTAAGCAATTCCACTTTATCCTCATCAGCTTATACATATTCCTCCCTTTCACCCTTGAGTCTAACAATATCACTTTTGCCCTTCCTTCTCTCACTAGCATATCTGAAAAATGCTTTTTCCCTCCATTTTATTGCATTGGCTATTTCTTCTCCTTTTTGTATCTTTGCTTTCCTGACTGCTTGGTAGCTTCTCTAAGGTTTTACAAATATAGATGCTTGTCTTCCTCCCTCTGAAATCTCTTGTATTTTCTTCACCTTCTCAGCTACTTCTTTTGAGAATCATAGCAGCCTTCTTTTCCTGTTTCATGTATTTACCTTTCTAAGAAAAAGGTTTGTTGCCATTAAAATATCCCCTTTCATTTTTGCCCATTGCTTTTCTACATCCCCAGCTGTTCCCATCCCACTAATGGCTCCTTGAGGTTTTGTTCCATATTGGCAAAGTTAGTTTTCCTAAAGTCTAAGAGTTTGATATTCAAAGGGCATTTACACAGTTTACAGCGAGTACACCCTGCCATTAAATATCCCCTGCAAAGCTCATTATACACTCTGATGCTCTACGGTTAGAATCGAGACATGTTGGGGCATTCTGGGGCGGAGCAGAGCCAGAGATTGCCGCTAACTGGGTAGCAGCAATATAGCACCACTACCCAGTTAATGATCAGTGGCTAAAATCAGACAGCTTTAGGATAGCCTAGTTTTAGCTGCAGATCCAACTGGGTAGCGGCGCAATATTACTGCTATCCAGTTATCCTTGGTGGCTCTGGGGCATGTACGGCAACATTGAATATTCAATGCTGTTCCTGCAGCATTGAGTATCCTGTGTTAAGGATCGATGGGCAGGGCTATGTGCCATAGCAGAGCATAGACTGCCCAATACAGTATCAGGCCCTAAGACCCTTGCTTTTGAATGGATTTTATCAGCTCTAGTCCTAATACTGAACTACACCATCTGGTGATCACTGGATCCGAGATGATCTCCCACTTTAACATCAAAAACACTTTCCCGAATGGTAACCACCAAGTGCAATATGGACTCTTCACATGTGGGTTCTGTTTCCAGTTGCCAGAATAGTTCTCCCGGTAGAGAATCTAGGATCTCATTACTTCCAGATGACACTGCAGCAGAGATGTTTAAAATCAACATCTGGCATATTGAAATCACCTACTGGTAGCACTTCTCCTTTCATGGCAATACTGCGTATGTCTTCTATGAAGTCCCCATCCACTTCTTCTCCCTGCGAGGGAA
Organism: Ichthyophis bannanicus; assembly: GCA_033557465.1. NCBI lineage: Eukaryota > Metazoa > Chordata > Amphibia > Gymnophiona > Ichthyophiidae > Ichthyophis > Ichthyophis bannanicus. The sequence continues at coordinate 961,490,609 of CM066034.1, read as the reverse complement.
ATGTGTATTTCGCATCAGTGCAAATGGATTTCCCGTTCCCTCTTTCTAGTTTAACCGACAGTGCCTCCTCATTCCTTTTTAAGCCCTATAATCGTATAGCTTTAATATTATTTTTTACATATTTAGCTACTCCTCCTCCCCTTCCTCCCCTGTCCTTCCTGAAAAAACTATAGCCTGGTATAGTTGCATCCCCGTCATGGTTGTCCATGAACCATGTCTCCGTGACCGCAACTAAATCCAAGTCAACCTAAATCTAACTCAGTTCAGGAAGGCACTCAAATATCACCTTTTCCTCCAATACTACCCGGTCAGCAATGAAATCTAGGTAACCCCACCTAAGAAAGCAACCACTGTAGTTCTGAGATAGCGCCAGCACCCCGCATGCAGATGATACACATATTTTCCTTATGTGACCGTTGCCTTCAATCTTGTTCTTTGTAATTATTTCATGTACATAGTTCACCCCTGTTATCCAAGTTTGTACTCCTGTTCTATGTAAAAACCAAACAGCTTGTTGTTCTGGTCATTTTGTTATAATGTAAACCGCGCTGATATCGAATAGTGCGGTATATAAGAAATTGTAATAAATAAATAAATAAAATCCAAGTCGGCCTCTTCCATTAAAGCCTCAACATCTGGGATCTTCTACCCCATGCTGCTGGCATTTATACATACCACTTTCCAGATGTTGCCCCTTTACCTATTTCTATAGAGGTATTTAATATTTCATTTACCTGGGGGCTTTTTTTAACCCATTTCCTACAAATCTAGTTTAAAGCACTCTTCAGTAGGTTAGCCAGTCTGCTGTGAAAGACACTTTAATCCTTCTTGGACAGATGGACACCCTCCCAACATCATTCCCCTCTTTGCCCTAGAATCTGTTTGCTGCAAATACTTAACATTGGATTCCACCTCTAGCTCTATCACCATATTCTACCACAGTCAACTCTTTCTAACCAGGGAATAAGAATATTTCCAGTTTCTTCTGGAACACCACCAAGTTTGTCTCCCTCCTCAATTCATAGGAGGTTTATTCTATAAAGTCAGTGCAAGCACAGATCTGAACCGTCACCCTTGCAAGTGCATTTGTGTATAAGTAGGAACAATTAATAGGCGGTCATGATGATCACAAGGCTCTTCACGGCTGATACCAATGCAGAGCTTCTTTTAAATACTACAGGTTTCCCATCTGTAAGGCTTTAAGTAGGTAATTTTATAAGAAGCCTCAGAAAGATGCATACCATCAATGCATGCAAATGGACCTTTCTGTGTATGCATTAGCTGGTCGCTGTTCTGTAACTATGTGTGTCAGGCCAGTGGTGCATACTTTTACTGTGTGCATTGTCACACCCATAGCCCCTTACAGCAGTGTGGAGGGGCGTGCTTGTTATAGCAGATTCCACCACTTCAGCAATGTGCCTGACTGACTGACTTTGAAGTGCACCATGGGAAAGGTAGTCCAGTCAGGTTACACTTGACTTTTGGGCAGAAAAAAATACTCTTTTGTAGTTGGGTTCAGAGTTAAGGCATTGACAGAATTTATGTATGAGGTAAACGCAAATAAGGTTCATAAATTGTCACCTATTGGATTTCTTCTCCAGGATTATATTTAGTACCACAGGACATAACTGAACTTAAGCACAAACCGCTTGTAATGTCTTTCAATGCAAAGCAGAAAGTCTTTTCCACAGCCACTGCTAGCAAACGTGCCTAGCAGTGCTGTTTAAAACAAAACCAAAAATATCAGCTTCACATAAACAGCTCTCTTTTCTCTTCCAAAAGAAACTTCTTACATCCACCGTGAGTACAGCATAAGCTCTGCACTGCACTGACTTCAGCTGGTCAATGAGCAAACAATTAAGCAGCTTCACACATTCTCAGCACAAGTATTTTCCTTTTCATAGAACCTTTTCACTTCACATACAGGCTCTCTAGGGTACTGGACTCTGGAAGGTTCCCTTATGATGTATTCCCTCTCAGGACTTCTCTGAGAAGTTTGGCATAAAGAACAGTCCATGTAAGAATCATCCTCTTCCAGAACTAATTCCCGTTCTCCTAGCTGCATGGGTTCTACCTCTGGCTCAGAGGGCTTAACTGACTGCCTCCCATCGGGGCAAGCGCTGTCTCTGGCAAATCTGTAATGCTCCAAATCACAGGCTTCCAAAACTCATACCTGGGTCAAGGCTTGGTTCAGTTGTTCCTCCCTCATATTCTGGCCAGCATATATCTGAGCTTCCCTGTCTTGTCCTCCAGCATGGGCTCTTGGTTCTCAGGGCTTCAGCTCCATTTCTCCTCCAGTAGGCATTCCTACTCCTTCTCCTCTCTCCTCCTGAATATTCTGTCCTAGCTTTAAACCTCCCAGGCTCTAACCCTGCCCTTTCTCCTCTCAGGTGTTACAAATCAGTCTGCCTCTTGGCAGCTGAGTAATTGGGAAAGTCAGTGACGTAAGGGTTCCTTACTCTGAGCTGGCTTTCCTCCTCCTTCTCACCACTAGGGACACTCTGCAACCTATTGCAGCCTGGTACAATCTGGTTTCTAGGTACAACTGAGGTTTTGTATCTCTGACCTGGCAATACAGGTCCTTTGATAAGGGTAAATTCCCCCTCTTTATCCTTGTTTCCTGGGCCCTGATAAGCTTCCTTATCACATACCCCCCTGCTTAAGTTATTACTGGCTGGCGGAGGTTGCAAAGGTCCCTCCAAGCAGTCCGTAATTCGTGAGAGGGCATCAGCGTGCTGGTGCAGTTTCCCTGCTTGGTGTTCCACTTTAAAGTCAAATGCCTGCAAGGCCATGTACCAACGGGTTAACCGAGCGTTATTATTTTTCATTTGTTGAAGCCATTTTAACGGGGCATGGTCTGTAACTAACAGGAACTTCCTTCCCATAAGGTAAAATCGCAATGCTTCTATAGCCCATTTTATTGCGAGGCATTCTTTTTCTATGGTGGAATACTTTTGCTCAGCGGGAGACAATTTCCTGCTGAGATACATCACTGGGTGTTCATTCCCTTCATGTTTTTGGGATAGAACAGCTCCCAGGCCTATGTCCGATGCATCTGTCTGAACCAGGAAGGGCTTCCTGAAATCCATGCCGCACAACACTGGACTGGTGCATAGCCTTCCTTTTAAGAGTGTAAACACTTTCTCGGCCTTGGAGTCCACCGTAGCTGGTTTGGACAATTCTTCCTTAGCATGTCTGTAAACACTGCACTCTCTTCTGCAAAACGCGGTATAAACCTGCGGTAATATCCAATGAGCCCCAGAAAACCTCTGAAGTGCTTCTTGGTGGTTGGTTGGGGAAAGTCCCTGATACTGGCTGCCTTATTGATTAATGGTTTAATCTTTCCCTTTCCCACCATATGTCCTAAATATTTCACCTCTCTTTTTGCAAAGGCACATTTCTTGGGATTTTAGGTAATACCGGCTTGTCTCATGGAGCGTAGTATAGCTCCAATTCTCACCAGTTGCTTGGCCCAGCTGTTACTATGAATGATGACATCATCCATGTAAGCAAAGGCATACTCCTGGTGCGGTCGGAGAACCTGGTCCACTAACCTCTGGCAGGTAGCTGTCGCTCCATGCAGTCCGAAAGGCATCCTCCTGAATTGAAATAATCCCATTGGGGTGCTAAATGCGTTTTTTGGCCTAGACTCCTTTGTTAATGGGATTTGCCAATATCCTTTGGTCATATCCAGGGTAGTCAAATATTGAGCTTGCCCCAATTGGTCTAACAGCTCTTCAATCCTTGGCATCAGGTAAGCATCAAAAACAGATATGGCATTAACTTGCCGGAAATCTATACAAAATCTTAAAGTGCCGTCCGGTTTTGGCACCAGGACTATGGGACTATTCCAAGGACTCTTCGACTCCTCTATGATGCCCATGTCCAACATTTCATGGACTTGTGCCGCTACCTCCTGTTTTTTTGCTTCAGGCAACTGATAGGGCCTCTGCCTAACTATCCTCCCTGGTGGCGTTATGATTTTGTGCGCCACTAGGTGAATCTCTCCAGGTACCGGAGTTAACACATCTGGGAACTTTGCCAACAACTTTGCTAATTCGTCACACTGTACCATAGACAGGTCTTCATCTTTTCGCGGCTCTGAACTCTCCTTGCACTCTGTGACTTGAGGTCCTAGGTCTTCCTCTTTGTGTACTTCCTTTCTTCCCTCACAAGTGGCAGCCAGGCTTTTCATCCTTACCGCCTCAGTTGAGCCGAATCCCCTGGTTCCCCGTTCGGTGTTGGACAAGGTTGTAACTTCCTCCAACGGGGGAAAACCCACTCTTTCACAGATCAGCTGGGCGATCCGATCCCCTGCCTTTACGGGAAAATCTTCCGGTCCAAAATTAAATAACAGCACTTTTACATTTCCCCTATAATCCGGATCAATAACTCCGGCTCCAACATCTAAGAAATGTTTAAGAGCTAACCCCGATCGAGGGGCTATTCGGCCGTAGCAGCCTATTGGTATCTCCCCTTGGAGTCCGATGTCCACGAGGGCTTTTCTTCGGCTAGGTACTGTCACACACTCCACACTACATAAATCAAACCTTGCAGCTTGAGGGGTTGCTCGCTTGGGGGTCTGGGCCTTCTTCGTGACCCTGCAGAACTTTAATGTGAAAACCTGCTTACCAAGAGGTTTGGCTTCCGGTGTTTTCTTTTCTACTTTCTCAACGGGCTTCTGAAGATTCTCAAAAAGGGGCCCGGGAACCACTACTGCCTGTCTCCCATCTTCCTGGGTATTGGCTCTATTCTGTGATGGGGTTGATACAAGGCCACTCTTCTGTTCTAGTCCTTCTGCTAAACCCTGTTTAAACTGAGGCCAGTCCCTACCCAAAATCAAATCATATGGGAGTTTTGGCACTACTGCTATTGGAATTTCTTTCTGGATTCCCAAACCCTTAACTGTTAGCTTATAGGTGGGATAAAATGAGGCAGCCCCATGAATGCATCTAATGCGTACATTACTTTCAGGCTTTCTAGGCACAAAATTATCCTGGGCCTCTATTTTTTTCCAAAGTCTTTTAGATAACATACTTTGGTCTGCTCCGGAATCCAAAAGAGCACTGGTAGTAATTCCCTGTATCTTAATCATCAAAAGGAAACCTTCTCCGGTCCGCTTTAAACTGGTACCCATTAAATTAGTGCGAGACTTGCAACCTTTTTGCAAATGTCCCCACTTTCCACACTGGAAACATTTTTTCCTAGCCCACTTCATATCTTGTGTAGGCACAGCATCACTTCCAAACACAGTATCCTTTCCATCCTTCTTTTCTGATACAGCAAAGCTTACCTCAGCACCTGTTTTCAGAGAGCTACCCGTTTTCTGATAAGCCAACTCGGCTTCCATAAAGCGTTCAGATAACAGGGTTGCCTCTCCCATGCTTTGGCAATTCTGCTTGATGAGAAAAGATTGTAAATCTTTTGGCACAGCTGACATAAATTGTTCTAGCATAATAGTGTCCAAAATCATCTCAACAGATTTTCCCTCAGGAGTTAGCCATTTTAGAATTAGTCCCCTAATCCTCTGACTCAGAGCTTTTGGCGTTTCGCCCACTCTCAATACTGTGGCCCTAAACATGCGCCTATATATGGTAGGAGTTAGCCCTAACCTGTCCTTTATTGCACATTTAACAGCTTTATAGTTTAGAGCTTGGGTCGCTGGCATGGCTCTATAGGCGGCAAGCACCTCCCCAGTTAATGATGTAGCCAGCCTTACTGCCCACTGTGCCTCCGGCCAACCTAGAGCCAGTGCCACTCTCTCAAACGACTCAAGAAAATCGTCTACGTTATCTTCAGGGGTGAGTTTCCTGAAATTAAAAGCCCCAACACCCTGAAACTGTCCCACATTGTCCATATGTGGATTAACCGGTATTGGTGCAGCTGATACCGCTCCTTCTCCTTGGCTCCGAAGTGCAATCAAGGCTTCGACCAAGTCAATCATTGGTTTCTGCTGTTCTCGCAAGGCGGTGATTGCAGCTTCCTGGGCCTGCTGTGCCATCTCCTGCTGACGTGCGAATTGGGCCGCCATCCAGCTTACCAGCTCCTTAGGATCCATAATAACACCTGCAAGAGATAAAAAGAAAAACACAAAGGGCGGCACCCCACAAACAGCCTCCTTTCTTTTCCTTTTTTTTTTTTAAATGCCTCTGCACAAACTTTTTCTATCCAGCACTGGTCATGACTAGGTACTTTTTACCTTATACCAGTGTGGCCTCTTGCTTATACAGCATCCTTTCGTCAGGAACTGCTCCTGGATCACCCCTTCTGCTCATCCGTCAGGGAAAATTCCACTTTCACCTTACTTGGCTGGAAAATCTTGCAGCTGTGTGTCTTTATTGAACTTTCCTGGTATCCTTCAGTGCACAAGTATCCAACAACTATGCCAGTGTCACGCCCATAGCCCCTTACAGCAGTGTGGAGGGGCATGCTTGTTATAGCAGATTCCACCACTTCAGCAATGTGCCTGACTGACTGACTTTGAAGTACACCATAGGAAAGGTAGTCCAGTCAGGTTACACTTGACTTTTAGGCAGAAAAAAATACTCTTTTGGCATAAAGAACAGTCCATGTAAGAATCATCCTCTTCCAGAACTAATTCCCGTTCTCCTAGCTGCATGGGTTCTACTTCTGGCTCAGAGGGCTTAACTGACTGCCTCCCATCAGGGCAAGCGCTGTCTCTGGCAAATCTGTAATGCTCCAAATCAGACAGGCTTCCAAAACTCATACCTGGGTCAAGGCTTGGTTCAGTTGTTCCTCCCTCATATTCTGGCCAGCATGTATCTGAGCTTCCCTGTCTTGTCCTCCAGCATTGGCTCTTGGTTCTCAGGGCTTCAGCTCCATTTCAACTCCAGTAGGCATTCCTACTCCTCCTCTCTCCTCCTGAATATTCTGTCCTAGCTTTAAACCTCCCAGGCTCTAACCCTGCCCTTTCTCCTCTCAGGTGTTGCAAATCAGTCTGCCTCTTGGCAGCTGAGTAATTGGGAAAGTCAGTGACGTAAGGGTTCCTTACTCTGAGCTTGCTTTCCGCCTCCTTCTCACCACTAGGGACACTCTGCAACCTATTGCAGCCTGGTACAATCTGGTTTCTAGGTACAACTGAGGTTTTGTATCTCCGACCTGGCAATACAGGTCCTTTGATAAGGGTAAATTCCCCCTCTTTATCCTTGTTTCCTGGGCCCTGATAAGCTTCCTTATCACAACGTGTACAGGGTTGGAACTTTGGAGGAGTGCAAATTTACCTGCATAAGTTATAAAATACTAAAATTTACATACATTCTGTAAAAATCTAGGTGCGGGCATTTCCACCAGCACTAAAGTTGGTGTAACTGATCATATCTAGATTTTCTGCATGTATTCCACCACTTTCTTTTTTACCTTAGAAATTTAAGTATGTACATAATTGACTTCGTAAAACAGGTGCAATAGATATGTGCGAAAACTCAGACACTGCCTAGGCGCAGCTTTATAATATTTTCCTTCATAAGTTAAAAACAATAATTTAAACTGTATTTTTTCCTAAATGGGTAACCACTATAAGAGTCTTAAAGCCTCCTCACGCACTCTTCATCCTACACCTTCCTGTAAGAACTCGGACTGCTGCATTTTGGACTACCTGCAATCTCCTTAGCTAGTTAGTTGGAAGTCCGGGAGAAAGAAGACTGCGGTAGTCCAGAGCATTCACTGACTGTAAAGCTGATCTAGTCAAACATAGCATAACTGCTGGATATGCCTCGGCTTACCATCTGCCCCACAATTTCTTTGCAAGCTGTCATTAAAAGGCCGTGTCAACCCCAAGATCTGCGATCCCTTCCTTTTGAAAACTGCATGTCTATGGATAGTGCCACTGAAAATATATATAACTTTAAGGGGTAATTTTATAACAGGGTGTCTAGGTTAAATGGGTAGGAAGGTGCCTATTTTATAAGGACACTTAGGCACCTATGTGACTATAAATGATTCTTTATAATTGCCAGCCAACCTTAAGGTGTACCAAAAATCTAATAGATCATCAAATTATATCACCTCTACTGTAACATATGCCTTAAAAGCAAGTGTTTTTAGAATCATCAAAATATATGGCAATCATAAGCTGCATACCAAGGTTTAACAAAACCTGCCATGATTTCATCGTTGATTCAATACTATCCCTATTTCATTAATTTTTAAAGATCCTTTTTTAGAGAAATTCATGAAAATACTATTGCTCAATTAAAATCCTCTTTCATTCATATGCAAAATAATGTTCATGTGCAAATGTTTACATACATCACTTTATGCAAATGTAGAAATGTATCTAAATGTCCCTGATATGGCGCCATGTTTTGGAAACCAAACATCTACTTATCTTTCTGCATCTGGAAGATAATACATATCCGTCTCATAACACAGCAACTTTCTTTCCACATTCCTTCCTCTGCGCATTCTGAAAGAGAAGAGATGGTAGCAGTATTTAAAAACACAAAGTCCAGAGTCACATGACCAGCAAGATTATCCAGTCACAATAGCAATAACATTTCACCTCCAAATCTGTAAACTAAAGATCCAGTTTTGTTCCCTTTTATTCAGTGCTGCCTCTCAATCTCTTCCCTTACAACTGACCGGAACATGGCTAATAATTGTCCATAGGAGATTGCTCACCAAATGCTTCTTCTCAAGCCAATGTTGAACTATAGGGGGCCAGTTCATAATTGATATCATGCTTTTATGCTCATTCAACCTTAGAGCAATCTTCTGTTTTGTTTGCCCAACAAATTAGATCACATGGGCATATTATCACATAGATCGCAAACATTCATTTACAGTCTGTTACATGCCGGGATTATATCCATTCTGAACCCATTATAGTAAAATCATATCAGGAGCAATGTCCACAGATACTATGACTGCAAGATACAGCTACTGGTTAGATAATTCTTATTTAATAAAACGTCACCAAGATTCTTCCCACGCTTAAAGGCAATTATTGGATGCGAGGAAAAAATTGAATGTAAGTTTAATGCCAATATTTTTGAATCACTGATGCCAATTGACCTGTTAGATATGAAAACGGAAGCGCACATACCCTCCCATCTGATGATTTGTGAGCATGGTATTCTAACAAACACGCCCAATGGGCTCGTAAAATTATCTTCTCAGGATACCCACACTCATAAAAACACTGTGAAAGTAAATAGGCTTCTTTCTTAAATATATATATATATATATATATATATATATATAATGTTACAGATGAACAGATACTTCTCGCCCTCAACAACTGACACACCAGAATCCCGGCTTTCAATTTAAATAGGTAATGGCTATGGAACCGTAACTAATTATTACAATACACTATTTCCAATGAACCGAGGTTATAAAAATTGACCCTTATGCACTATCAGAACATCCAAAAAATCCATCTTTTGAATATCACATCTCACTGTAAATTTTAGGTTTGGCTATAAAGAATTAACCCAATGGAAAAAATCATAGTGGGCAATTTTATAAACAGCTAAAGTATGAAGAACAGCATTTTACACACTTAGGTAATATTTCTAAAACTTTCTGGGGTTATATTTATGTGAGAACCTCACTAAAAAAACCGAGGCTCCTATCTTGTGTGTATATTCAGAATTGACTGTTAGTCTTAAAATTTCTGAAGGTTTTCTGTATTTGAAGAAGCAAATTCTGACACAGATGCTTTGTTACCAGGATCAGCCCAAGGGTTTCTGCTGCCCCAGCCAGAAGTTCTGGCCGTTCCGCCCCCCCCCCCCTCCGTTCCACCACTGATTCTGTTCACACGGTCGGGGGGGGGGGGGGGCTTGTCATGCCGACCTGTGGCAGGCTATGTGCTTTGACACACATGGCCTTCCACTTCTGACTACCCTCCGGCACAACTTCCTGTCGGAGAAGAGTCAGGAGCAGCAGGCCATATGTCCCGAAGCACATGGCCTGCCGCAGGCGCCATGCTGTGCCACCCACAGAGGTCTGCCACTGTAGGCAGCCACCTAGACCATTCAGTGGATAGGCTGGCATGTTTGTTACCTGCTTTGGGGACTTCAAATACAAGCCTGCAGAAAAAGCCAGAATGGATTACAATGATTAACACCGAGGAATGTATAGGAAGTGCTTCTGTGAGCAACACAAGGGTTGACTTCTACTTTGAACCAGCTCTCTGGAATAAGTTTGGAGTAGCCTGTGTTTTTTTAATTCAGTCCGTTGATGGCTGGCTGTTGGGAGCAGCCGGAAGCTGGAATCCAGTTCCCCATGCAGAGCTCCAAGACCCTTTTGCCAACAGATTATCTCTACCAAAGAAAGGGTAAAAAAAAAAGCCCAAAGCATTTCTTTGCCCCAGCCCAGGGTCAGAAAAGAACAAGGACCAAGCACCCGCATGCAGCTTTACCAAATATAGTTCCCCTGAGGTAGGATATCACTCTGCTCTTCAAGAAACAACCTGCCACACAAGGGAACAGACTTCTGAGATAAACTGTATGAGTTTTAGTCCTTTTCAGAATAAGAATAGGAAACATCTACTTCCAAACTAGATCTCAGCAGGAATTCAGCTAGACAGTGAGACCTTTCAGTAACAGTATTGAAGTTCAAAGATTCATCCTGCTGTAGTAATCTTTAGGAAATTGGGACCATAGTTCAAGCCAATAGAAACTTTTTTTTTTTTTTTACTGTAACTGGTATGTACACCCTTTTTTAGTTACTAAGACAGCTTTTATTTGCTATGCCATGTACATATTTGTTGCTAAATGTTCTAGTTTATTTATTCCTTGACTTGTTGCATGTACTGTGAATACTTGAATGTGGTATTTAGTGCAGTATGATTTTTTTTAAATGTATGCCAATAAAGCAAATTTATGTTTAAATACTGTTTGTCTTATATACGTTCTGGGTAAAGCACACTATATCACAAGGCTCGGTAAGTTTTTATCTCAGTTAAACCTAGCCAAGCTCATTGTCACAGGCGCAAGTCCCTTGAACCCTGAATTTGAAGTACTGGAAGACTTATCTAAGCACATAAAACTCCAGCATCTGGGCCTGTCTCCTGTAGGTTCAAGAGGCCTCAGGGTGGATACAACAGGCCCTGGGTTGCATGTGCATAAATAAAGGTGCTTATAAAACTCAGCACCTACTTTGATCAATAGCCATGTAGGTGTTCCGAGGGTGGAGACTAACCAAGGTGCATAGTTCAGAAAATATGTGCTTCTAAAGCCTATTCTTTATGGCACATACATGCTCAAAGTTACTCCTGTCTTGAAGCAGGCATAACGTCGTGCAGGACCTTTATAAAGACACAGAAATGCACATGTTGCATTTATAAACTATATGCTTAAGTGTTTTCTCACTTAATTGCTCTATTGAAACATTACCCTCCATGAGGGTGCATACAGTACATGCATATGCAGTGTGTATTTTATAAGGAAGCACTGAGCTTATGTGCTTTTACAAAACTGCCTCTCCAAAAGCTTTTGCACATAGTTAAGCCGGCTGCAATACAGTAGTAATTGTGGAAGGCAATATAGAAAATCTCTGAAGGAAAAAAAGGGTAGTTGATATGGAAGGGTCGACTGCATACATCATATTGGTCTTTTTCTGCCATCATATTTCTGTGTTTCTGTAATTCTATCCCTTTATGTGCCAGTAAGTATCGACACTTATGCAGTGCCAGTCTCTTCCCGGGTCCACCTATTATTTACTCCCAGGAATGCTTGCATACTTGTATATCATATTAAACCAAACCACGCACTATGGAGTTAATATTTAAAAACCCTTATCTGGATAACCACAGATATTATTCAAATAATGGCCCTCAGACAGATATTCACTGGCACTATCAGGATAATTCCAGTGAATATCTCTGCAGAACAACTTGGCCCTATCCGGAGAGTGCTGGGATGTCCTAGGAGTGGCTTGAGAGTGGGACTAGCCACTATTGCACCATTATCCAGAATATGGTGATTCTCAGCCGCTATCTGGATAATTTATGTGGATAGCTTAAGTCGGCAAAAAAACGGCCCTAATTTGCTGTTCAGCTAAATTAACCGGACAGTGTCTGCAAATCACCACTGTCCAGATAATGTCTGTGATAATCTGTATAGCAGCCGCACAATCTGGATATCAGCAGCAGCTATGATCCAGATATTGACGCTGAATATCCGGAGGATAATTAAATGCCTCGGCCCACTAGAATTGCATTGAGCAAAACTAAAAGAAGCAATAAAAGGGGCAAGAGATACGTATGTAAGGAAAGTAAATAAAAACAGGAGGAAAAAAAACCCTATGTGGTTCTCCAAAGAAGTGGCTGCACAAATAAAGGCAAAAAACACAGTTTTCACAAAATTCAGAAGCTCACAAACAGAGCAACACAGAAAAGAATACAAAATAAAGCTAAAAGAAACAAAAGAGAAATAAGGACAGCAAAATCCAAGGCAGAAGAAAAGATGGCTAAAGATCAGAAGCATGGAGACAAAACTTTTTTCAGGTATATTTGGGAGAAGAAGAAGATCAGAGATAGAACTGCAAGGCTCAAAAGGGCCAAAGACAGATTTTAGGAAAGTGACATAAAAAGGTGAAAATGTAAAACAAATACTTCTGTTCTATATTCTTAAAAAGAAAATCCTGGAGAAGGACCACATATGACTGACAAATGTACAAATGGGAAGGGAGTAGATACCACACCATTCATAGATAATGTTTTTGAACAGCTTGCAAAACTGAAAGTGGACAAGACAATGGGACTGGGTGGGATACATCCCAGGATACTGAAAGAGCTCGGAGAGGTTCTGGCAGGGTCTTTAAAGGATGTTTTTAATAGGTCCTTGGAGACGGGAAAGGTTCCACAGGACTGGAGAAGGGCTAATGTGGTACCTCCTCACAAAAGTGGTAATAGGGAAGAGGCAACAAACTATACATCCTTAAACCTTAACTCAGTGGTGGGAAAAGTAATGGAGGTACTCCTGAATGAAAGAGCATTTGACTTTCTAGAAACCAATGAGTTGCATGATCTGCAGCAACATGGTTTACCAAAGGATGATCAACAAATTTGACTTTGACTGGGTGACCAGAGAACTAGATCAAAGGGCATGTGATGGATGTGATTTACTTAAATTTCAGCAAAGCCTTTGATACTGTTCCTCGTAGGAGGCTTATCAATAAACTGAGCAACCTGGAGATGGGTCCCAAGGTAGTGAACTGGATCAGAAATTGGTTGACTGACAGATGACAGAAGGTGGTGATAAATAGAACTCACTCAGAAGAAAGGAAGATGAGTAGTGTTGTGCCCCATGGATCGGTCCTGGGACCAATACTTTTCAAAGCATTTCTGAGTGTTATTGCTGAAAGATTGAATGGAAAAGTATGCCTTTTTTCAGATGACATGAAAATTTGCAACAAAGTGGACTCTTCTGAGAGAATTGACAAAATGAGGAAAGATCTACAAAAGCTGGAAGAATGGTCTAATGCTGGAAGAATGGTCTAATGCTCGGGGAAACTGCTAGGTACATATGACCTAGATTGGCCACTGTTGGAAACAGAATACTGGGCTTGATGGACCTTGGTCTGACCCAGTATGGCATATCTTATGTTCTTATGTTCAGTTACGATTTAATGTGAATAAGGGCAGTGTCATGCACTTGGGCTGCAGAAATCCAAGAGAATTGTATGCGATAGGAGGGGAAAGGTTGGTGTGCACGGACCAGGAGAAGGACCTCGGAGTGATTGTTTCTGAGGATCTCAAGGTGGCGAAACAGTGTGACAAGGCCGTGGCAAAAGCTAGAAGGATGTTGGGTTGCATACAAAGAGGAATTACCCGCAGAAAGGAAGAGGTACTAATGCCACTGTATGAGTCACTGGTGAGGCCTCACTTGGAGTATTGTGTCCAGTTTTGGAGACCATATCTCGCAAAGGACATAAAAAGGCTGGAAACAGTTCAGAGGAAGGTGACCAAAATGATTTGGAGCCTGCGCCAGAAGATGTATGAGAAGAGAGTTGAAGACCTAAATAGGTATACCCTAGAGCAGCGATGGCGAACCTATGGCATGCGAAGGCCTTGCAGCTGGCACGCGTGAAGGTCCGCAAAAAAAGAAAAAGCTGGCTCTGACTGCTGCCGCCGACGCGGCCAGGGCAGAATGCAGCGTCCCGCGGGGCCCCCTCCGCCCGCTAAGCCCCTCTGCAAGGGCTTTCAGATTCGCGAGGGAGAGCGTCTCCCTCGCGTCTCTGTTAAGCCCGCAGGGGCTAATGGGAAATTTCCCATCAGCCCCTTTAGACGCGAGGGACTGATGGGAAATTTCCCATTAGCCCCTGCGGGCTTAACAGAGACGCGAGGGAGATGCTCTCCCTCGCGAATCTGAAAGCCCTTGCAGAGGGGCTTAGCGGGTGGAGGGGCTTAGCGGGTGGAGGGGGCCCCGCGGGACATTGCAATCTGCCGCGGCAGCAGCCAGAGCCTGCTTTTTTTTTAAAAAAAATTTGCCAGGGGGGGTTAGGACTGCTAATGGGCAGGGAGGAGGAGGGGGGTTAGGACCACTGTTCCCTCTAAGCTGTGCGCGTGTGCGCGCACACACACCTCGCCGAGAGAGCGCACATACTTTACAACAGAGCGCACAAAAATTACGGCTCTGATTCTGAGAGAAAACAACACAGACGTCTTAAAATTTAAAAGTTATGATTGTAATTACTAGAAATTTCCCTCTTCATTTAGTAATCGTCTATTTTCATTTAATTTGATTAAAATCAATGTGGTGTACATACTGTATTCTGACGTGTAGTCACATTTTAAAGTATATAACTCCGAGTGTCGTTATGTGGCGCACAAAAATTTAACCTTCCTTCAAAAGCTGCACACAGCTGATTTTATGCGCACACAGCCTACAGAAAATTAGAGGGAACATTGGTTAGGACTGCTAATGGGCAGGGAGGAGGAGGGGGGGTTAGGACTGCTAATGGGCAGGGTGGAGGAGGAGGAGGAGGGGGGGTTAGGACTGCTAATGGGCAGGGAGGGGGGGTTAGGACTGCTAATGGGCAGGGAGGAGGAGGGTGGGGGTTAGGACTGCTAATGGGCAGGGAGGGGGGGGTTAGGACTGCTAATGGGCAGGGCGGAGGAGGGTGGGGGTTAGGACTGCTAATGGGCAGGGAGGGGGGGGTTAGGACTGCTAATGGGCAGGGAGGGAGGGAGGGAGGGAGGGGGGTTAGGACTGCTAATGGGCAGGGAGGGAGGGAGGGGGGGTTAGGACTGCTAATGGGCAGGGAGGGAGGGAGGGAGGGAGGGGGGGTTAGGACTGCTAATGGGCAGGGAGGGAGGGAGGGGGGGGTTAGGACTGCTAATGGGCAGGGAGGGAGGGAGGGGGGTTAGGACTGCTAATGGGCAGGGAGGGAGGGAGGGAGGGAGGGAGGGGGGGTTAGGACTGCTAATGGGCAGGGAGGGAGGGAGGGAGGGGGGGTTAGGACTGCTAATGGGCAGGGCAGGGAGGGAGGGAGGGAGGGGGGGTTAGGACTGCTAATGGGCAGGGAGGGAGGGAGGGAGGGAGGGAGGGGGGGGTTAGGACTGCTAATGGGCAGGGAGGGAGGGGAGGGGGGTTAGGACTGCTAATGGGCAGGGAGGGAGGGAGGGGGGGTTAGGACTGCTAATGGGCAGGGCAGGGAGGGAGGGAGGGAGGGGGGGTTAGGACAGCTAATGGGCAGGCGGGGAGGGAGGGAGGGGGGGTGTTAGGACTGCTAATGGGCAGGGAGGGAGGGCGGGAGGGCGGGGGGGTTAGGACTGCTAATGGGCAGGGGGGGGACGGGCGGGGGGGTAGGACTGCTAATGGGCTGGGGGGGTTAGGACTGCTAATGGGCGGGCGGGCGGGCGGGCGGGCGGGCGGGGGGGGTAGGACTGCTAATGGGCTGGGGGGGTAGGACTGCTAATGGGCTGTGGGCTGATGGGGGCTGTCTGGAAATGGGGTGATGGGGGTTAGGACTGGTAATGGGTTATAGGGGGGGCTTAAACTGAAAATGGGTGATGGGGGTTTAGGACTGGAAGTGGGTTGATGGGGGGGGCTAGGACTGGTATTGGGTTGGGGGGTTGCTAGGACTGGAAATGGGCTGATGGGGGGCTAGGACTGGAAATGGGCTGATGCAGGGACTAGAAGGGAATGGATGCTGGGTGAGGCTGGAACTAGAAGGGAGCTGATGTTGGGGGAGGATTAGAATGGGATGGGGCTGGGAGAGTAAAATGGAGAGGGGAAAAATATTTTGTGTGGGAGGGATAAAAAATCTACAATTGGCCGGGTATTGGGAGAGTAAGTGGGGATTGAGGATGGAGGGGTAAAATTTGAGTGGATGAAATAGGAATGAGGAAAGAGCAAAAGGAGAAAGAGTAGTATGTTAAAGCGGATGTAGAGAGAGAGAATGGAAAAAAAAAACTAGAAGAGAGAAGAAAGGACAAATGGACAGCAGATGATGGAGAGTTAGCAGAAGACATGAAGAAACCAGAAGAAAGTGGCTGGAGCAATTGCAACTGTGTAACTGAGCTGAGGTATTCTGTTTATGTAATTCCTTTTTGACATTGCCACTTGTTCTCTTTCCCCAGTAGGTCATGTATTGTTATTGTCTGAAATGTATTGGTTTAATATTTGCAGTGTTGCCTTTTGATAGGTATGGTGTGGTGCTTTGTGAGTCCTGGTAGTGCTGTTAGGATACGGCGGGTTTGCTATTGGTTCTAAATGGGCAGTGTTTGTAGTAGTTCCTAATGTGCCTGGCGGTTGGCACTGGATTATAGTAATGTAGAAATCTTTTAGTCTGTCTTTATCCATACACTCATTAAGAGACATGTTTACTAAAAGTTAGTGTATGTTAGCATTATGCAAATATTTATGCAAATTGACGTGCTGGCACTTTGAGGAAATTCTTTGGTTTTGTGCGGCAGTTTGGGCACTCGGGCTCAAAAAGGTTAGCCATCACTGCCCTGGAGGAGGGGAGAGACAGGGGAGATATGATTAAGACCTTTAAATACTTAGAGTATTAATGGACACACAAACCTTTTTTCAAAGAAGGGGAAGCTGTAAAACTAGAGGGAATAAAATGAAGCTTCACAGAGGCAAACTTAAAAGCAACTTCAAGAAATACAGTGATAGAATTCAAAATGGCATGGGAAAGACACAGTGGATCCCTTTATAGCAACAGGATAATATCAAAACAAACATAACTACCTCTTATATCTCAATTCCAACGTGCAGCAAGACAGGACAAGGAAAAGTACTACAATGACACTTGCAAGGAAATAGAAGCAGAAACTATTAGAGGAAGAACAAGATCGGCTTTCCTAAAGCTACGAGAGTTAAAGAAAAAGTTCCAGCCTCAAATTGGAATGTTACAAGATGCTCAAGCTTCTATGTTGAATGATGCTGAGAAGATCAAGAAAAGGTGGAAGGAATATACAGAGTTTTTATATGATAAAGATCAAGTGGACCAACAGATGTTTCAACCTGTACCTTATGAGCGGGAACCATTGGTGAATGAAAGAAGAAGTTGAAGCAGCATTGAAAGCCTTATCAAAGAACAAAGCACCAGGCATTGATAGCATTCCCATAGACATATTGCAGCAATCTGATGCAGCTGTTACCATAATTACAAGGCTCTGCCAAGAAATATGGAAGGCAACATCATGGCCAACTGACTGGAAAAGATCTGTGTTTATACCAATACTAAAGAAAGGTGATCCAACTGACTGTGGAAATTATCGCACAATTGCTCTGATCCCACATGCCAGCAAGATTCTACTGAAGATTATTCAAAAGAGACTACAACCATACCTGGAACAAGAACTACCTGAAGTGCAAGCAGGGTTCAGGAAAGGGCGAGGAACGAGAGACATCATGGCGGATGTGAGATGGATCCTTGAAAAGACTAAAGAATACCAAAAGGATATCTATTTGTGCTTTATCGACTATAGCAAGGCTTTTGACTGTGTAAACCATGAGAAACTTTGGGCTACATTAAGAAGCATGGGTATACCAGAACACCTGATCGTTCTCTTGCACAATCTGTACATTGATCAAGAAGCAACAGTTCGAACGGAACAAGGAGAAACAGAATGGTTTAAAATAAGCAAAGGTGTAAGACAAGGCTGCATACTTTCCCCATACCTGTTTAATTTATATGCAGAACAAATCATCAGAGAAGCAGGATTGTATGAAGACAACAGAGGTGTGAAGATTGGTGGAAGACTCATCAACAACCTTAGCTATGCTGATGATACTACATTACTGGCTGAAAGTGAAGATGATCTGAAACATTTGCTTCTCACAATCAAAGTACATAGTCTCAAAATGGGCCTGCACCTTAATGTAAAGAAGACAAAGATCATGACAATTGGCATAATCAACAGGTTCATCGTTGAAGGAGAAGAAATTGAAATTGTGAACAACTTTAACCTACTTGGATCAACTATCAATAAAGAAGCAACAAGCAGTCAAGAAATCAGACAACGCATTGCTCTTGGCAGAATGGCTATGAAAGACCTAGATAAGATTCTCAAGAGCAGAGATGTCTCTCTCCATACAAAGATTCAACTTGTTCAGGCCATGGTATTTTCAATAACATCATATGGATGTGAAAGCTGGACAGTGAAAAAGACAGACAGGAAGAAAATTGATACCTTTGAATTATGGTGCTGGCAGCGAATACTGTGTATACCATGGACTGCCCGAAGAACAAACCAGTCGGTACTAGAAGAGATCAAACCTAAGCTTTCTTTAGAAGCTCAGATGACAAGACTTCGACTTTCATACTTTGGACACATCATGCGAAGAGAGAGATCATTAGAGAAAGACATCATGCTTGGCAAGATAGAAGGTCAATGCAAAAGAGGAAGGCCAGTAATGAGATGGATCGATACAATAACAGCAGCTACGGGTACCAGTCTGTCAACAATGAGCCGCCTGACTGAAGACCGAACACAATTTAGGATAGCTATCCAGAGAGTTGACTCCGACTCGACGGCACTTAACAACAACAACAACAGGGGTGACCTACAAGGAGCGGTGGGTACACCCCTAAACAAAGGCATGAGAAGGGGTGATCTGCATGGAGCGGCAGGTGCACCTACACTTGCCACCTTGCTGGGGAGACTAGATGGACCATACTGGTCTTTATCTGCCATTATATACTATATTACTATGAAAGGATGGTGGATGCTTGGAATGCCCTCCCAGTGGAGGTGGTGGGGGCAAATACAGTGATGGAATTCAAAATGGCATGGGACAGACACAGTGGTTCTCTTTTATAGCCAGAGGATAAAACAAAAAACAAACAATATCTTTTATACTTCGACAAATAGAGGGAGGTGACCTGCACGGAGCGGTGAGTACAACCCTAAACAATGACATAAAGGGGGGTGACCTGCACAGAACAACAGGTACAAGTACTCTAGCCACCTTGCTGGGTAGAATTGATGGATCGTGCTGGTTTTTATCTGCTATCATACTGTATATAATTTGTTACTATGTTACTAGGACTGCATGGCATTTAACTATGCCCTGAATATTGGCTCTTATGTTTTCTTAGTTATTATTTTTATGTGTGTATATATTGAGCAATTTCGCGGGCACCCACCTGTGAATCTAACCTGCTGTTTTAGATTCTCAAGTTGATTATGAAATTGTCCCCTGATGGGTAATTTTATATCTATGTACACATGTCAATAGCACGGGCATACCTTTGCTATCTGTGGGTACCGGCAAATTTTCAAAATGAAAGTTTGGCACACTTTCACTTTGAAACTTGCCCCAGGAATTGTGTTAACTTATTTTGCACCTGCTGTTTGGCATGAACAGCTTGTCTGGGTTATACAAATAGACTTGTATTTTCAGACGTCTGAAAATAAATGTAACCCGCTTCCCCCAACATTCGTTCCCTGGGAGCACCTCCGCCAAGTTGTATACAGGCTTTATACGTATAACTTTACACACATGCATAGTTTTCTAAGCTCCTGACTCCATACAAACACCCCCTTCCCCTCCACAAAAACACTGATTTATATTATTAAATTGTTTTCTAGGGGCTAATTATTTTTTTAAAAAACAGCTATGCATATAAAACAGAGGTTTTTGTGCAGAAATTGCTCAGATGACAAGACTTTGATTTTCATACTTTGGGCACATCATGCAGAAATAGATCATTAGAGGAAGACTTCATGCTTGGCAAGATAGAAGGTCAACGCAAAAGAGGAAGACCAGCAGTGAGATGGATCGATACAATAGCAGCAGCTATGGGTGTCACTCTGTCAACAACGAGTCACGTGACTGAAGACCGAACACGGTTTAGGACTACTACCCAGAGGGGCTCCATGAGTCAACACCGATTTGACGGCACTTAACAACAAAGACATTCATGCATTGGATATCTGAAAACAGGCACTCAGATGTCCAAATCATAGAGACATCCCTGGAGCCATTTTAGAAGCTAGTTCTATAGATATCCCCAGTGCAAGGTTGTCCAGATTGCGAAGGGACGTGATGGAGGCATGATGGGCGGCATTTGGAGCAAGTTGGACCCTTGATTTCAAAAACAACAAGCAGGACCCTACCCAATAGCAGGACCTCCATGCTTGTTCCTGCTCCAAGGCATGAATAGGTATCAGAAAAGCTCTCCTTCTGCTGTCCAAATCACCTGGAGTGCATAGAAAGGAAGCTACTCTTATTCCCTATACTTTCCATGATGCTAACGAAATGTGCAGGGAAACGAGGGCACTTGTTTTCAGTTTGACACACTGATGTATGTCCCTGCATGCTAAATAGCTTGCATAGACATGCATTCAGCATAAGATAAATGTCCCCACCCTAAGTGGATGGGGATGTTTGTGAGGTCATCCATGTGGCTATCCATTTCAGGGACATCCAATTTGCTAAAATTGGGCTGAAACGTAAACATCCCTGGCATTTTTTTTAGATGTTTTACCTTGGATGCCCTTTATGTACATACATTTACCCAAAGTAAGTGGTGGTGTTCCTGGAACAGGGTTCTAGAGGTGTTAGCATTTATGTGCATCCTTTCTGAATTTCACGAGAATGCACACCGTATAAGTCAGGAAATCGATGCTTATTAAATAGCCGATATAAGTGGTGGGATAGTTTTCAAAGGATACATACTGTATGCACATATGTTCCCTTAAAAAATGGGTTTAACTTATATGCATGCTGATAGCAAAAATCAGGCAGTATGTTAGATAAGATTATCCTCATAATGTTTATAAAGGCAAACTTTTCAGAGAACAGCATGATCTCATTCAGGAACATGTTGGCATAGAAGTCTTTAAAGACATGAACCACCCCCTCCCCTCTGCCCAAAGAATTATTCTGAACTCTAGACAAAAAAAGTAAGATGTAATTTGTCTGGGACCATCTTGTGAAATGTTAGATACTGACCTTTTCAACAGGAATTTACTTTATAGTTCTAAGCGAAGACCTGCTCTAAGCTAAACCTGTCACTAAGCATGATTAAATTCACTTAAATGTACATCAGTTGCAGTTATTATTAATGGAAATTGAAATCAGCCATAATGGCGCACATAAATTTTAAAAAAAATGGGGATTGAAGGTTAAGGTGCCTTATGCAGGCAAAGATTTAAGAAGAACCATCTGGAAAAATTTTCTTATCGCCATTTAATATTGCGTTCTGCCCTCTGTCTGTTTGCAGGGGCTCAGTTCTTTTATTGCTGTAGAATTTTCTACTCTCCTGAAATGAGATTCACTTCCTTTGCAGGTTGTGGTTGGCAGGCACTTGTTTAGTTACTCGATCCTTTCTGGGGGCTTGTAATAATGGAATTATAAGGTTTCAGCCGAGTGCTCATGAATAATCATTCTTTTCCTTTCTTGGATGGACGGATGGGACTAGATGGGGAGAGTGTTAAAATGCTGCTGTTAGAAGCTCTTCTTCCGGAAGTTGAACTGTATATTCATAGTTCTTGCAATTTTCCCTGACTATGGGCTCCAGGGTGCCCAATATAAGATTTCTCACAGTCTTTTACTGATATTTTGTTACAATTAGGCCCTATTTTTGGTCTATGTCAATATCAAATCACATCTGAAGAACCTTAAAAGGCAGTTATGTGTTGCACAAGCTTGGTATTAAGAGGTGCTATTTGACTTTTATTCCATTCAGGCGGTATTTTCATAAAAGTTGTGATGTGGGTGGGCACTTTTTCTCATAGACTTGGCACCTGTTTTTAAAGTAAAATTACACACATTTTCACTTTGAAATTTTTTCTCTTTGGTGGTTCTTTCCTTCTAAAATAATTTTTCAGTTAAAAACTGAAAAGTACAATTCTTGCCCTAATTCCATTCCCGTATTAAAAGACCCAAAACACCCTACCCCACAATATAATATTCTCAAATACAAAGGGATAGGTAACCTAAACTTATTTTTGTCTGAACTAATGCCTTGAAGGTATGCACCCTTCTCATAGCATGAATGTTCCTTTTTACTTTTTTGTATATAAAACGGGGACGCAACCCCTAACCATACTCATAAGATATTCCAATCATAGGGTAACCTCGATTTAGTGTAGGAAGTAAATCCAAAAACTCAAACAGGATGGACTGTCAAAATTGAGGAAACAAGCCACCAATGTCAGAACTAAATCCAACCGAATTATTAGGCTTTTGAAGGATATTGAAGCGATCGTATTCAAAAACCAGCCACAAATCCATAATTGTTGTGGTTCAAAGGAAGTATACTTAACTTTCCAAGGACTCCCCTCTCAACAGCCACAACGTGATGTTACGATTTCTCGTGTTATCAAAATTGGAGGAGATAAGCCAACATTGGTCTGGCCACCAGATCGCTGAATCTCTCCTTAGATGCAATGTTACATATTGTTATATTGTTGATAACTTTGAAAGTGTAATGAAGTGTTGCGTTGTACCGACTTACGGTAAAGTGTGGTTTTGATGTTAGTGTGATCTTTGATTAACTGTAAGTCCAAAAATTCACTATACTTTGGAGTAAACTTTATATCCTCAGACAACATATTAATCCATTCAAAGAACCCATTCAGCCATGCTTCTGTATGAATCCAAAAGAAACATATGTCATACAGATATCGCGTCCACATGCGATAACCGGGCAAGGCGGACGTGTAGCTCTCGCCCCGTCACAATCACCCCACTCCCTCCCCCCCAACAATCATCCCCCCACCCCCCTCCCCCTTGCAATGACAACAGCCAGAGACAAAATGGCATAACAACTGGTCGCAGCTTTATTAATATACCATTATACAAACAATAAACAATCATAACTTCTTAACCCAGGTTCCGGCAGCGGGAGGAACCCTCACCAGCCATGTTATTAGCAAAGTGAGTTCGCTCCCGCCTCCGCTGGGCACCGTCCACCGGCAATTCCAACCCCCCTACTCCGGCTTCGCCATATTATTAGCAAAAGCCACAGGGGGTCCACCGGGTCGGGGGTACCCAACCCCTGCCCTGCGCATTGCCAAGCCTCCGGACCCCGGACACCTCCGGGATCCCGCCCACCCCCACCAGCTGCAAACCCCCTATTCGCAAACCGCCCCCTGAAAGAAAACCCCCCCACTGGTTGGGTGGGCGGTAACTCCAATCCTCCTGGCTAACCCCTGAGGATTGAAGTCTCGTGGCACGCGCCCTCCCCACTCCCCCCCCCACCAGACCTTTTCAGCACTCTACATTGGCTCCCGCACAAACTGTGCCTTGCGGGAGCCAATCACTTTAAATAATGCCGCTGCCCGCGCCTCCCCAACCGCCGGACTCGCCGCCGATGACAGGGCGCGCACACGCCACCCACCCGGTTATCGGCGGCCTGCGCGTATGCGGCCCCGCGGCCTTATCGATATCGGCAAACCATTCCAATGGATAAATATGTTGGATCTCAAACTGATGCATGTAAAATGTAGCAATCGATGGGGCTACTGTAGCACCCATCGTTATCCCATAAATTTCATGGTAATAACTATCTCCAAATTAGAAAAAATTCTTTTTTAATACCAGAGCGAGCAACTCCATAACGAACTGTTTAGGTAAACGCTCTTGCAAAACCAAAGGAACTAACGCTGCCATCTGTAAAGCCGCATCCTGGTTGATATTGGTGTACAAGGCCTGTAGATCCATAGTCACTAAATAACATTTGGACATATCAGTATGTTGTTGTGTTTGTAACATTGATATAAAGTGGAATGAATCTCTAATATATGAAGTAATAGTGGGTAATAATGGATGAAAAAACGTGTCACAAAACTGTGACAAAAGTTCTAAGACGGAATCCCGACAGGAAACTATCGGACCCCCGGGAGGATTTTCCAGGCTTTTATGGAACTTTGGGACCATATACAAGATTGGCAGTACCGGGTGACTTTTATTCAAAAATTTAAACTCCTGTCTCATAATCCAGCTGGACTGTACCGCATGTGATGTACTTTCATTGACTCCATTCCCAGCAATGCCTCTGCATTCACTTTTACCTGCACACATAAGAAAATAAGATAAGCCATGCTGAGTCATAACATGGTCCGTGGAGCCCTCCCAGTAGATATTCGGTTTTCATAAAATAATTTATCAAGGTGCTTGCAGGATGCCCTGGGGCTTCTGCAGCATACACTGATTGATGGAGTGCTGCCCTTACCCTTTGCCAGAGGAACGGAGTGACGAGGAGGCGTGTAGAGTGAGATAAGAGGGGACAGGTAATGAGGAGCAGTAGAATGAATGCACTTGTAGGTCAGAAAGAAAACTTTGAACTGGAGGCGGAAACTGATAGGGAGTCAATGAAGTGACTTGAGAAGAGGGGTTACATGAGCATAGTGATACTGGTGGAAGATAAGCCGTGCAGCTGAGTTTTGAACATATTGAAGGGCAGAGAGATGATTTGCAGGGAGGCCAGCAAGAAAAGGTTACAATAATCAAGGCAGGAGGTGAGTAGTGAGTGGAAAAGGGTCTTAGTGGTGTGAGTAGAAGGCAAGGGACACATTTTGCTGATGTTATAGAAAAAGAAGTTGCAGGTTTTAGATATCTTTTGGATGTATGCAGAGAAAGGGAGAGTAGAGTCAAAGATGGCCCCAAGGTTGCGATCTGAGGAAACAGGGAGAAGTGGTAGCGCTATCCACAGAAATAAAGAAGGGAGGGGGGTTTAGGGGGAAATATAAGGAGCTCAGTTTTGGCCATGTTCAATTTCAGATTGCGGTGAGACATCCAGGCAGCAATGTCAGATAAGCAGGCAGAGATCTGGGACTGGATTCCTGGAGAGATTTCTCTTCTCCTTCCCAACTCCTTAGGTCCATGTTCTTGTCTCCTCTCCTTTGAGACCTCTGGAATCCTTTGGATAGATTTATTCTTTGCTTTCATACAGTTCCTTTTGACCCTGATAACCACTCCCATGTACCTCTCACTTTTTCTCTTCTAGATTAATGGTTCTCTGAACCCAGAAGGATTCCAATGAGGTAATCACCCCAAACTTCAGCTTAAACAAAGTCTACAACTTCTTTGGTGTACTTCCACTTTCCCAATGGTAGTTCACCTCTAGAGTCCACTCAGATTCAGCACCTCCATTGCCTGTGACTTCCAGGCCTAGTAAGGAACTGTCTGCAGACTTCACTCCACTTTCTTTCCTGGGCCAGAAAGGATATAAGATTCAAGTGCCCACTTTTTTCTTGACCCCCAAATGCTCTTCTGGTACTTATGGGCCCATCTGCTATGTGATCTGAGTCTCCTTCACTAGAACACCTGGTTTGCTTCTGGGAGGCAAAAACCCTCTTTCCTCGAAAAATACTTTAATGCAGAAGTCCTCAATTTGTGTATCAGGATAGACGGTTCCAGATGACAGCTCCATTCCTCAATGCTCACCTCTCGGGTGTATCACCAGCCTCTGGCAAGAAAGAGCTGACATTCTGAGTGGGAGCATGGCCAACTGCTCCTCCTTATTGGTTGCTGGAGCATTGCTTTCTCTCGGTTGCATGAGTGCTCCAGCTTCAGCAGGACATGCACCAGCACCAGCAGCATGGGTGGCTCATTCCCCTGCACTGCTCGCTTAGCTGTTGTAGTGCTGCTGCCACCACCACCTGCATGGTTCCAGCTCTTAACAGGTTGGGAGGAATCAGCAACCTCTTTTGGGCAGTTTGCTTTAGGTTACCTTGCTACTGCTGTTTCTTCCCGCTGTCATCTGGAACTATCTATCCCCCAGAAGTAAAAGGCATACCTGCAGGCAATTCACACATGAACTTTCCTTACAAAGCCTTTCTCCCACCAGGAAGGCTCTGGGGGTACTTTTTTCCAATGTTTTCGTCACATAGGAGGCAGAAGTTGGGTTGTAAGGAAAGTGCCTCAAAATGTGGGGTGGAACGGATGAGTAGCCTGATGGTTAGAGCACTGACTTAGAAACCATGAGACCAGCATTCAATTCCCACTAGCACTCCTGATGGCCTTGGGCAAGTTGCTTAACTCTTCATTGCCTCAGTGGAAAAAAAATCCAAGTTATCAATGTCCCTGTTTAATGTACATTACCAAGTTTAAGTACAGTGTAAACTTAGCCTGAAATGATAAAGCAGTATAAAAAAAAAGTTAAATACTTAAAGTGTGTAGGCCCCAGGGGGATTCTCCCATTCACACTCTTCTGCCCTCACAAGGGCAGCCAGAAGTATCCCCATGAAGACTCATGCAGCCAGCTGAGGGGGATGACCAGAGACTGCCAACACCACAGGGGTAGATAGTATCCATTTGCCTCCTACTCCTGAAGAGGCAAATGATAGCAGGAGGTAAAGGTCATTCATCCCCTTCCACACTCCCAGAAGGAGGCAGATGATAACCAGTGGTAGAGTCCTCTTGACACCTCCACTCCTTGAGAAGACTCCAGACAGCCAACTGTGTAGCCTCCCATTACTGAGGAGGGAGATGATGACCAGAGACCCCCGCCACTAAAGATGCAAAGTGAGTGGCTATGTGGGTCTATTTCTCCCCCCCCCCCGAAGGGCAGATGACAGCAGAAGGTCCCAGATATTCAGTTCCCCCATCCTCTGAGGAGGCAGACCTTAGCCAGTGGTGTGGGTCCATTTGGTCCCCTCCAACCTCATGAAGGTAGCTCACAGCAGACCTCTAAGGAGGCAGAGTGAGTGAGATAGAGGAGAGTGGCCCAATTCTGGTTCTGAGGAGCATCTACTGTTGTTTGGTACTGACCAGTGAGAGAGAGTAAGTGAAGTTGACTTCTTCCTTGCCATTGTGTGTTTGTGTGAGCATGCTTGCTGAAATGGTGCAGTATAAGAGAATGATTCTCCCATTTAGTTAATCTGAGGGCAGAAGAGGGCAAATAATTGATGGATGGGAGAGATGGGAACAAATGTGGTGGAAGGGGAGGATCATAGGAAGGAGAGAGGGGGCAAGTGCTATGAAGAGAGGAGGAGAGGTGGAGCAGATTCAGCGAAAGAGGGAGAGACAGGGGGGAATGTCTGCTAGAGAGATGGGGAAAAGAGATGAAAGAAGGATGCTTGATTTGGAATGGGGGAGATTCTTGATTTGATGGAGAAAGGGAACACTTGATTAGAGGGAAGGAGAAAGAAAAGGGGGACTGATGGAGGAGAAGAGAGAGGTTGGCTGTAAAGAAATACAGAGAAATACTATATGCAGTCTTTAATCTCACTCATGCACAGTCAAATCTACACTCTGTCACACAGACACACTCCCTTACTCAATCATTTAAAAACAGCACACCTAAGTAAAAACTGCACTCTTTTAGATACCCCCTAAATCCTGCTCTCCATCTAGCATTTGACCCCATTCAGTCAAGGGCAAGAACAGGCAGTTGCTTACTTCTGTGAACTCAAAGATAATCCCCCGGACACTCAAACATACCAAATCCAGTTTATTAACTTCAAACACACACTCCCATCCTCACAAACATACTCAAACACATTGAACCTCTGGGTCACTCACCCATTCAGCCCCCACTTGCTCAAACATTCAACAATTCATCATTCACTACCCATGCAGACCCACACTCACATTCACACTGCACCATGTTCTCCTCCTGACTCGGTCACTGCACACAGCAGCTATGTGTGTGTAATAATTTATCACATGTACATGCCAGATGTGAACAGGAATGAGGGACCTGAGGCATCCGGATCAAGGGTTATGCTTTCACTTAATTGCTGGGAAAATACCTGTGTCTGTTTGTGAACATTCTATGCCCTTATGGGGGGGGGGGGGGAGTGCATAATTTTAAAATTTTAGCCACATAATTCCAAGGCTTAGGATGTGCTTGTGAAGGCATCTATGGTGGTCTAGATTCTTCTGCTTTCTCAAAGATGGTTTATTGTGTTTCAGGACACAGTATTGTATTTGTCATGTTGTGTTTTTATAGGTAAGATTGTTGATGTTTGAGTCATTTAGTCAAAGCAGTTTACATTAAATTTAGTAATGTACATCAAACAGGAACATCGATAACAGATCCTTCTGAGGCAATGGAGGGAGTTTGTGTTGCTATTACTGAAGTGGCACTATAATTTGAATATAATTGAATATTGGGTTGAACAGGAAAATGTCCTGGCTCTCTGCAGCCTCTGCACTCCTTGAGGGTAATTTCATAAAGAAGTTTTTATACATAAAGTTTTTATTATGCACATAAAAGGCCTTTGTAAAATTATCCCAGGGGTTAGGTTCCAAGAAGGTGTATTATTTTATCCGATCCATTGCATCACATGTTTTTAAGTATCAGGTAATTCTATAAAAGTTGTTTTTACATGCAGAAATGGATTTAAAAATGAATAAAAAGCAATAAAGCTTTTTTTTTTTTAGTTAAGCCACGGAGTATAGCATGCAATGTTTCACTCATATGGGCATTGTCCATAACGTGAATTGAGAACCATCATACACCTTTATGTGGTAGTATCATGATATTACCACTAGGGGTTAGAGGTACCATTTTGAACTCAGTTGCCCCACAGAGAAGCATCCCCAGGGGTTTGAGGGGTGGGAAGGGAGGTATAAATTGTATCAGGGAGGGAGCATAGATTGTGCTGGGGGCAATGGGGGATGTTGGGGGATGGGGAATGTTGAGTGCTGTTGAGGATTTGGGGGAGTGGTACATGGACTTATGCAGGGGAGTTGGGGACTTGAAATATATATTGGAAGGTTTCAGGAACAGGAATTATCTTGTGCTGATGGGGGAGGAGGATTGGGAGAATGTCTAGCCCAGATGGGGTGAATGCTTGCAACTACAATTTACATTGTAAAATTCACATCTGCACATGCGGTTGCCTGTGCATAGACATTAAGAGGCTGATTTTCTAAGGGGTTTGCAGAACGTTACATGCTATTTACTATTCCGAAAGCTTGTATATAAATCTCATCACGCATACTTTCCATTGGGGTGTGCACTCCGTCTGTCCATCTTCTGTCTAATGCCAGAAAGTCTGATCACACATCTCTGCTTTTGTTTAAATATCACTGGCTCCCTCTCTCATTTCGTTTTCGGTTCAAGGTTCTCATACTAACCATAAAGCCTTTTGCCCAGGTCTTCCTCTGTATTTGCCATCACTACTTACATCTTATTGCCCAGGGAGGTCTCTTCGATCACAAAACACTAATCTGTTTGTTATACCTCCTATATCACATGCACAACTTGAGGCAACGCGTCATACAGCGTTCTATTTTTTAGCTCCATCCCTGTGGAATGGGCTCCCTACGGAACTGCAAATGGAATCCTCCTCGAGGAATTTTAAATCTCTTCTGAAGACACATCTGTTCACTTTGGCCTTTCAGGGGATGGCGTGAGTGGGCAGGTTGGTCACTAGTTTGTGCAATGCTATTCTAACATTTTCTGTTTTTAATCTCTCTTTGCTGTTTTTATTGTAGTTCCGTTTCTTTGGTCTCATTTTTGTGTACGATTTTAGAATTTTAAACCACTCTGGTACCTTATGGCAGAGCAGAAGAGCGAGCTTTTACATGAACATAAGCACAGGGGCGGAGCTTGGGTGGTGCGTAGAATGCCATAACGCGTGCATACTTTCTATAAATCTAGGCATGTGTATGCAAAAGGCCATTTATGAAATACTGACTGGCTTGTATGTGCTATGCAGTTAGCATTGGGGCATATCATCGGCAGTCCGGGACGGAGCGGAGGCCGAGACTGTCGCTAACCGGGTAGTGGCAATATTGCACCACTAGCCGATTAGCTTCCGCGGGTAAAACTAGGACAGCTTTTGCTACAGTTAGTTTTACCCGCGGGAGCTGACTGCGTAGTGCTGCAACATCACTGCTACCCAGTTAGGCTCTGCTGTTCTTTCCTCTGTGTGGCAAACCCAGATACTCAATGCCATCGCCGCAACATTGAATATCCAGGGTTAGGGGTCACAGACGTGGCTATGCACCATAGTGGCACGTAGCCTTCCCAACTGAAGATCAAACCCTTCATGTTTAGTGCTTGGAAAAAAAGCTATTTTTGAAAGACTCACCAAGGCCTTGATTATAATTGTATACCCTCATGGATACGATATGTAAAAGTGTTGGGAATGGATGCATTTTATATGAACGATCATTTAATATTTAATAATAATAAAGGCACATTTTAGAGAGTATACTGACATTGTATTTAAGACAGTGAGGTACACAAGTCCGGCAATATTTTAGAGAAAGCTTTGCTCAACGTGCAGCCTGTTCTAAAGTAATGCAGGAGTTCACTTGTATTTGATGATGCGTGGAGCTGGAGGGTGCATTTTGCAAATCTGCACATGGGAAAAATCAATGGAGGAAACTCGACAACTTCCATGTCTAAGTACCGGTTCTTACATGTGTATGTCAGCCATTTTGCAAACCTTCAGATACAAATGTTGCCAGTTACAGATACCACTATCTTATAAAGGACTGGCAGAAACAAGCACTATTTAGAAAACTATACGTGCCAGGAAGTAGCTGTAAATCCTGACATGGACATCCCTACATGAAATAGAGAATGCACATGTAGAGTTTGGACTGGCTCAGGCACCGCAACATGCAATTTCTTCATAGTAAGGACATCCATATGTAAATTCAGCCCTTTCTAAAATGGATATTTACACGGGGATGCCTTTTCCACATGTGAATGCCCGATTTTACATGTGGAAATTGTGCATACAGCTTTAAAAAAAAAACTAAATGGGATACCATCTATATATCTGTGGCATTCCATTCTATATATTTTTTATTTATTTTTATTTATTTAACAATTCTTATATACCGCGCTATTTGTTATCAGTGCGGTTTACATTCAACAAAGAGTATTCAGATCAGAGTAGACTGATTGAATTTACATCATAACAGGGAATAGAACTTGAAGAACATGGGTAACTCTTTACATATTGACATATAACAGAATGGATGAGCGTCTTTGATTTGCCTGTGAATACGATCAGATTTTACTTTTTTATGATGTTCCATTTGCTTTAAAATAAGGTGCCATCATTATAGGGTCTAGAAGGAAAATGGCCTCCCATATGGGGGACAGATTTATC
Organism: Ichthyophis bannanicus; assembly: GCA_033557465.1. Lineage (NCBI taxonomy): Eukaryota > Metazoa > Chordata > Amphibia > Gymnophiona > Ichthyophiidae > Ichthyophis > Ichthyophis bannanicus. The sequence goes on along the minus strand of CM066034.1, from coordinate 961,459,147 downwards.
AAAAACTTTTGCAGGCGCAAAAAATGTTCTAAAATTATCAGTGAAAATATTTCAATATGTTCAATGTAAACGTGTCAGAATAAAACTGGAGCAGTTTTTGTTCTAAAGCAAAATGTTCATACATCTGTCCCATTGTGTGTGTTCTGCCCAATTGTGTTTGTGTATGTATGTATACACACACAATGGGACAATGTATCAACATTTTGCTTTAGAACAAAAACTGCTTTTGTATACACGGTGTCCGAAACAAAGTGAGAACATCTCGTAGCATATAAGTTATTTAAAAATTCAAAAAGACAGATGTAAACGATTGACAAATTAAAAAAAAAAAGAAGATGGTGACCGGAAATTGTCGAAATAAAGACATTATATAGCTAAAAAAGGTAAATAAGTAAACTATTTAAGCTTTTAATTTACGAGATGTTCTCACTTATTTGGGCCACCTTGTGTATATATATATATATATATATATATATATATATATATATATATGACCATCCTTTTAGTATATTACTTATATGAAATGTATATGAAATGTCACTTTTCTAGGAGAATGATGTACAATTGTTACAAAGGGGGCTAGTTAGTAAGATGCAATAAAATCTTGGATTTTACTGCAGCTTAGTTTACCGTGTGAGTCATTAAGGTGCTTCTTCAGTACCACAGACTAGTAACTCCCACAGTAAAGGAATAACACAGCCTGCAATCAAACTCACAAGCTGCATTATTCCAGAGAAAAATGATGCCAGTTGAAAGCTAATGTGATTTTCCTTGACTAGCAGTACTCGGCCACTAACATACAACACAATGCTCTCGACTGCCATCTTAAAAGGGCCAATGCAAAGTAAGGGCAACCAATCTTTTTGTTAAAATGATAAATAAAGGTAAAAGGAAAAGGAGACCACTATGGTTTTCGAAAGAAGTAGCTGAAAAAGTGAAGAAAAAGAGGGAGGCCTTCATGAAATACAAGAGATCACAGAGAGAGGAAGACAGGCATATGTATTTGGAAAAACTTAGAGAAGCTAGCAAAGTAGTCAATATCCAATGCAATAAAATGGGGGAATAAGACATTTTTCAGATATATTAGTGAGAAGAGGAAGGGCAAATGTGGTATTGTCAGACTCAAGGGTGCAGGGGAGGAATATGTAGAAGCTGATAAGGATAAAGCGGAATTGCTTAACAAATATTTTTGTTCTGTGTTCACAGATGAAGAACCAGGAGCAGGACCTCAGAAAACACCCACAAATAGGAACAGAAGCGAGGGACATCTTGAATAATTTTCAGAAGACTGTGTTCATGAGAAACTAGCTCAACTTAAAGTAGACAAAGCCATGGGACTGGATGTGATACACTCTAGAATACTGAGGGAACTTGGGGACGTTCTAGCAGCTCCACTGACTGACCTTTTCAATGCCTCGTTGGAGTTGGGAGTGGTGCCAAAGGACTGGAGAGAGGCTCATGTGGTGCCTTTACACAAAAGCGGAAGTAAGGATGTGGTTGAAAACTACAGGCTGGTTAGTTTAACTTCGGTGGTGAGTAAATTATTGGAAACACTGCTGAAAGAGAAAATATTGAGGTTTCTGGAGTCCAGCGGATTACAGGATCCGAGGCAGCATGGATTCACCAGAGGCAGGTCTTGCCAGACAAATCTGATTGATTTCCTTGACTGGGAGACCAGGGAGTTGGACCGAGGGAGAGCCCTAGATGTGGTGTATTTAGATTTCAGTAAAGCCTTTGACACTATTCCTCACAGGCGACTTATAAACAAACTGAGCACCCTAGGGATGGACTCTAAAGTTACTGCTTGGGTTAGAAATTGGTTGGGTGGAAGGCGACAAAGAGTACAAGTAAATGGAGCTCACTCTGAGGAGAAGGAAGTTACCAGTGGTGTGCCCCAGGTATCTGTCCTTGGTCCGATTCTTTTTAACATCTTTGTTAGTGATATAGCGGAAGGGCTGTTGGGTAAGGTTTGCCTCTTTGCGGATGATACCAAAATCTGCAATAGAGTAGACACCCAGGAAGGTGTAGATAACATGAGGAGGGATCTCGCTAAGCTTGAAGAATGGTCTAGAATTTGGCAGCTGGGATTTAATGTTAAAAAAATGTAAGGTCATGCATTTGGGCTGCAGCAATCCAAGAGAGCAATATAGTATAGAGGGTGAAGTACTTTTGTCCACTAAAGAAGAGCGGGACCTAGGCATGGTTGTGTGTGATGATAAAATAGCTAAACAGGTAGAAAAGGCGACGGCAAAAGCTAAAAGGATGCTTGGGTACATACGGAGAGGAATGGCTAGCAGAAAAAGGAGGTGATAATGCCTCTGTATAAGTCTTTGGTGCGAACTCATTTGGAGTATAGTGTGCAATTCTGGAGAACGCACCTTCAAAAGGATGTGAACAGGATGGAGTCGGTGCAGAGGGTGGCTACTAAAATGATTAGTGGTCTTCATTATAAAGCATATGAGAACAGACTGAAGGTTCTTAATATGTACACCTTAGAGGAAAGGCGGGATAGAAGTGATATGATTGAGATGTTTAAATACCTCCGTGGCATAAATGTTCAGGGAGAGAGCCTCTTTCAATTGAAAGCAAGTTCTGTTACGAGTGGACATGGGATGAGGGTGAAGGGAGATAGATTCAGGAGTGATATGCGTAAATATTTCTTTACGGAAAGAGTAGTGGATCCGTGGAATAGTCTCCCAGTGGAAGTGGTAGAGATGAGGACAGTAACTGAATTCAAAAAAGCATGGGACAAACACAGAGGATCTCTAAAGGTAAAAAGGGGACTGTTGTAGTTGTTGATATGGAAGGATAGACTAGATAGGCCATGTGGTCTTTTTCTGTCGTCATGTTTCTATGTTTCTAAGAATTACAAGGCCCCCTAGCCCTCTGAACCCCCCCAAAAGATGACAGCCTAGTTGTCTAAGACTGACTTCCCATTGCTCTCTGAGCTCACTATCCAGACCCCCGCCCCAAGAAGATCATGTAGCCCTCCCACAAAAGACCCCACATCTGCCCCATAGGTCCCAGGCTTACCTTACGTGTTCATTGTGGACCAGTGGTTGTGGGGCAGAAGCGATATTCAGTCACTGCCGCTCTTAATGGCACCACATTCAAAATGGTGACACTTGAACTCTAGTGGTAGTCTTGCACTACCACCACTAGGGTTGAAGCTGCCATATAAGGGTTTTTCCCCATAATGCACTTTAATAACTATCCCCATAAGAGTCCGATTTAGGAAGGTGAATAATGGAGCTGTATGTCCCGGTGGGATGTCCAGCCCCACTATTCACCTTCACTGTATGCTGCCTCCTAAACCACCTGTATGTATAGAGCCACTGTGCATGCTGTGGGAGACGGGGCGGCACAGGGGCAGAGAGTGGATGGAGCGTGGCAGATTAACGGCCAATTCCAGCTACAACCCTGTATGTCCGGGGAGTGCCAGGAGGATGGCCAACTTATTCTACTTCAGAGGTGAAATAACTACTGGCCACCCTTCTGATTCGATGGCTAGCCCCCTGGCAGCAATGGAGGCATGACCAGTGAATCCCCACTGCCTGATCTGGGTCCTGGCTACCCCAGCTGGGGTTGCGTAGTGAAGAAGCTGGGGTCCCAATGGCAGTGGGCAGATTGTGCCATGGGGAGGACATCCCTGCGGCGATGCAGGGGCATGCCATGCTATCCCCACGTGCTTGATCATGCATCCATGGGAACATCTTGCTCTCATGGTGCAGAATCAGGTGCTGACAGGCCCTTCCTGCTTGGGGCCATCCAGACAGCCCAGACATGCCCCTAAGGGAATCCGGCTCCATGTCTATTATTGCAAAACAGCATTTACAAACTCTAGGGAGAATATGACCTGTTCTGTTTTTTTCACATACCTCCATTGCTGTCAAATGCCCACAGACATCTGTAGCAAACTGATAGGTTTGATTCAGTGAGCTAAAGATTCTAGTGCCCGCTTCACTGATTCAATGGTTGGTCTGGTAGTATGTTGTAGTTGGCCACTTCATACCCACGGTCTGCCACAGACTTCAAAAGGAATTTTGCAAACTACACTGCGGAGGTAATTGCATAACAATCACATGCATTGTCATGCTTATATTTTGCTCTTATTTTATACAGTAAAGTACTCCATGTTTTACTTTATTAAACACGGGAGCATGTGGTAAGATATGCATGCCAAATCTAAGAATGATCACCTACACCAACCCTAGACTTGGTGTAAATACTCACACGTTGATTTTTAGACCACTCGTGTAAGTTTACAATATTTTATAACCTATGCAGGCAAATTTAAGTTCTTCCTCTATTCTACCCAAGCACTGTCCCTATGCCTGCCCGCTTTGAAACCTCACGTCATCGCTTTGATGTTGCAGAATAGCAACTACCTAAACCACACATATACGCACCCATCCCCATGCATACATCATTGTAAATAGGTGACATTCATGGTGCATTTTACACAACTCATTATAAAATTGCATCCTATATGTTGGCCTCGAGTGCTTAACCACATAGAAATTAACTGCAAATTTCAAGTCTTGTCAGTTTATGTCACCCCATTGGAATTCACCCTATGCAGTGCTACCCACCACCATAGCCTGTAGTAAGCCTTACGTTGTTTCATGGCAGAAACCGTGGAGTGCGGCAGACTGTCAGTGTTGGGCAGAGGCCAGCACGGTGCCTTCAGGTAGGCTGTGTTGCTAATGAACTGGTAAAACACTCTTGAAATTTACCAGCTGTTCACTCTGATTTTAATTTATAGACCTGTAACTCACTCTCAGGACTTCAGAAGAATGCTAGGCATTAATATAGCTGAACATCTCACCTTGAACTTGTCTGTCTGGATCTGAGGATGTAACTCCCAGGAGACGTCTTTCTACAGAATGGCAGGCAGCACTTTTCCTGCAGACTAACGGTGTATTCATTTTCAGCTGTATCCCTTCACTTGTAGAAATTTATCTTCTTGCACCAGAACTGACCTAAGGTTAAATGTGAAGAGAACAAATTACCCCACTGTGTTTGTCTTCCAAGAGGAGCTCTAAATAGCCCTTTTTATAAACTATTTGATCCCCAGATATGTAGTAATAAATATGTTCCCTCTGAAAAAAGTGATACATAGCCCTTTGGAAATTTTGGTTGATGCACACAATTATATATATATATATATATAAAAGGGTCCAGGACTATGCCTTCTGAATTATTCATGTGTGTATGAAACTATCAGTCGTACATTTGTGGGCTTTAATGCAATAATTTATTACTTTTGCCTTTTCAATCAGCTGACAGCTAATTTGTTTTCGATTCTGAAATTGTTTTTGCTTGCAATAACTAAAGGGGGAAAAACAGCAATGTGAAAATAGCAGCAAACTGTATTAGACCCATGATCCAAGTACCGTGATTGCTTCAGTTCAGCTTTAGCACATTGATTTTGGTCTCATGTTCTCTTTGCCAAAGGGTCACACCGCTCATTGCATGGTGCAGTGATTCTGAAATGAGGCCGTACCTATTTGCTGCATCAGGCTTCACATATAATAGCTCTGGCCCCAGCTCACAGATTCCATTTAATATGTCTTGTGCTTTAGTTATTTCTGCAACAGTAATAGAAGAAACATAGCAACATGCAAACATGATGGCAGAAAAAGATCATATAGCCTATCTAGTCTGCCCTTCATATTAACTACTATGGTCCTTTTTTTTTTCCTTTAGAGATCTTCTTTTGTCCCCTGCTTTCTTGAATTCAGATATTGTCTTTGTCTCTATTACCTCCACTGGGAGACTATTCCACGCATCTGCCACTTTCTATAAAGAAATATTTCCATATATTACTCCTAAGTCTATCATCTTTCACCCTCATCCTGTGTCCCCCTCATTGCAGAGCTTACTTTCAATCAAAAGAGCCATGGAGGTATTTAAACACCTCTATCATATCTCTGTACCAAATCCATCCTGTTTATATCCTTTTGAAGGTGTGGTCTCCAGAACTGCACACACTATTCCAAACGAGGTCTCACCAAAGGCTTATACAGCGGCAAAATCACCTCCTTTATTCTCCATTCTCTCCCTATGCACCCAAGCATCCTTCTAGCTTTCACCATCAACTCTTCTACCTATTTAGCCACGTTAAGATAATCAGAATGATGCCCAGGTCCTGCTCTTCTTTCGTGGACAGAAATACTTCACCCCTTATACTGCACCGCTCTTTTATTGCAGCCCAGATGCATGACCCTATATTTTTTGGTGTTGAATCTCACCTGCCAAATTCTCAATCATTCTTCAGGCTTAGCTAGATCCATCCTCATGTTATCTATGCCTTCTTGGGTTTCTACTCTATTCCAGATTTTGTGATCATCCACAAAGAGGAAAACCTTGCCTGACAACCCTAATGCAATATCACTATCAAAAATGTTGAAAAGATTTGGACCAAGGACAGATCTCTGCGGCACACCACTGGTAACCTCCTTCTCCTTAGAGTGAGCTACATTTTCCTGTACCCTTTGTTGCCTCCCACTTAAACAATTTCTAACCCAGTCAGTCACTTTAGGGTTCATTCCTGGGGTATGTATAAGTCATCTGTGCAAAACGCTGTGAAAGGCTTTACTGAAATCTGAGTGCGCCACATCTAGTATTCTCCCTTTGTCCAGATATCTGGTCACCCTGTCAAAGAAATCAATCAGATTTGTCTGATAAGACCTGTCTCTGCTTCAGATCCTGAAATCCATTGATCTGCAGAAACCTCACTATCCCCTGTTTTAGCAGCATTTCCATTAATTTACTTACCACAGAGGTCAGACTAACCGGCTTGTAGTCCTTAACCTCATCCCAACTTCTGCTTTTGTGTAAAGGAACCACATGTGTCTTTCTCTAGTCCTCTGGGACCAATCCCGTTTCCAAAAAAGCATTGAAAAGGGCAGATAGTGGAACTGCTAGAACTTCCCCAAGTTCCTTCAATGCCTGGGATGTATCCCATCCAGCCCCATTGCTTTGTCTACTTTTAGTTTAGCTAGTTCCTCATAAACACAGTCTTCTGAAAAGTGATTGGCCACTGTTGGAAACAGGATTCTGGACTTGATGAACCTTGGTCGGACCCAGTATGGCATATCTTGTGTTCTTATGAATGATTTTCTCACATTTTATATACATCTTCCTCCCAATAATTTCATATCATGAACGCTTATCCTTGAATTTACCCTTGCATGGAAGATTTCATCTTCCCATGCTTTTCTGAAACCCATCTCATATGTATATATATTTATTTAAAAGCTGCATTTCAACCTTCTATCATATCTGCTTGCTCTTTCTTTCCAGTAGTGGCTACATTTTAAGGGACTTAACTTTTTTGTTGCATGGCTTGAATTACAGGCGCTGTATCAATTTAGTAACTCTTTCATGAACCATCTTCATCCTCTAAATGGCTGTCAAAGGTATGGCCTCCAGAACTGAACACAGTATTCAAAGTGGGATCATAGAAGTGACCTATACAAACGCCACAGAATAGAACTGAGCTCTAACATATTAAAAAAAATGTTTTCAAAAATGTTTTATGGGAAACCCAATAAATTTCACCCAGTAGCTTAAGTTGATCATGCATATTTGGTCACTAATAGGTTCTTTTTTACTGATTAAATTTTTTTTAAAAAACCTGTCTAATATTTCCTTTTATTCTTTCAACATTAACCAATATCTTAATTAGAAATGTCAGACTGAAATAATAACACTTCCACTCAACTTGCAACAGTGTAGCAAACGACTGCTCCAAACATTGTATCCAATATGTTCTTGGAACAAAGCATCCAGTTATCTTCACTTGTCGCACTCCTCATATTGCAGAACTGAATTCTTGCTTCAGTTTCATGCTCCTTATCGGCATTCATGTTGTCAAAACAAAAAGAAATGGATTGTTCAAATTACGCCTCCAACTATATGCAAGAGATCAAAAAATCTTCAAACTATATCGGCACACTGAATTTAAAAATATTGAACTTAGCTCGATTTTAATAGCCTTCTGTGAAAGCGGCATTTGTTGCTCACTCAGTTAATGTTGGCAATCACTGCCCACTTGCTAAGCACAGAATTCCTTATTTTCTTTTAAGTGCAAATAGATAAAAGTTTCACTTATTTGTCCAGCAAATATCTTTCTCATCTCACACAAATGTAGGCATTCTCAGCTCAGCTAGTGCTGTCTTCCACTTACAAGCTTCCTTTACTAGCCAGCACCAAACTTCTGGTTTGTTCTTTAAAGCCATTTATGGTGACATATTAAAAGATCTGCACACTAACATTGCATCAGATCAATGAATGCCACTCCACTTCCGCAGTCAAACTTCCCAGAGGTACAGTATTTAATCTATAAATCCAAGATTGCTCCCGATAGTTTAAAACTCTACCCTGATCTCCTCCCCACCAGCAAGGAGTAAAACCCCTTTCATTGTGCAAAATTGCATTGCTCCTTCGGACAATGGAACACTCGGGGGTGGAGGGGGGGTGAGACAGTCATATTACACATTTTCAAATGGGGTTTGTGTTCACCCAATCTCATCTTTAAAGTTATGCCCAATTTTGGACAGGGGCATTGAATATTATAAGCCAGATCCAGTAAACAGGTAGAGGCCGATTCAGATTGGGGCACGCCCAGGCCATCCAGATGCCAAAAAATGGATGGCCCGAAAGTGTACCTGATTCTGCATCCACAGGAGCTAGATGTTCCAACTGGTGCAGAATCGGGCACATAGATGTGTCAGCCCTACTCTGCCTCAATAACTTCCCCCACATACAGGGCCTTTGTGAGGGGAGCTCAGGACCTGGGTGGGAGGGGGTGGTGACAAGGCAGGGAATGGGCAGAACGGGGGCGGGCCGCACAACCTGGATGTATAGGGCTTATTCAAGTCATGGCCCTGTACGTCTGGTGGGGCAGAGATGGACGTTGGACTTACTCTACCTCGAAGGTGGAATAAGTCTGACAAATACGGTAATTGGGCCATGACCCCCCCCCCCCCAAAAAACAGCCAGACTCATGGACCGATCCTTCACAACAGGTGTTTTCCCTCAATCTCTCAAACACACTTCCATTAGACCTCTGCTAAAAAACAGCAAGCTCAACACCCAGAAGGTGGACTCATACAGACCAATATTGAGCATACCACTTCTGGCCAAAATAATGGAAAAAGAAGTCCAAAGACAAATTCAAGAATACATCGACGATGTTTCACCGCTGGACCCCTGCCAACATGGTTTTAGAGAATATCACAGCATTGAAACACTCCTCACCACCCTCCTTAATAACATAACTGCAGGAATCGATAACATCCGCAAGGGATTTGTCCTCATTTTCTTGGACATAGCAGCTGCTTTTGATTCAGTATGTCACGAGCTACTCCTGGGGCGCCTCAGAGAGAAGGGTATCTGTGAGACAGCGATAGATTGGTGCAAGTCATACCTCTCAGACAGATGGCAGCACGTATGATCAGGGACCTCAACATCTGAACCATTCCACCAGAAGCAAGGCATTCCACAAGGATCCTCCCTCTCCGCCCTGATGTTCAACATATACATGCCGCCTATCTGTAACCTCATTCGGTCTTACAGGGCTAACTGCTTGATATATGCTGACGACGTACTACTGTACATGCCCTTCTCGACAGAAAACCCAGACCTCTCTCCACTGACAGACTGCTTTGATGCAGTATCCAACTGGCTCCAAACCCAGAACCTTAGAATTCAGCACAAGAAAACTGAGGTCCTGTTCATCACGAGGAATCCAAACTTCACCACACCATCACACGTAAAAGTCAAGGAAGTTGAACTACAGACCAAACCCATGATCCCTCCAGGGATGGATTTGGAGACCCCTGCCTTACACCTCTGTCATTTAAGATTGTGAGTGGGCAAGGTACAGATGTCCTAGACATCAAACGGGTAGATAGAATGTGTCACATTCCTCCTCGATTCTCACCACCACCAAAACGTTGTCTAATAGACAATATTTTGGTGGTGGTGAGAAGTGAGGCAGAATGTGACAAATTCTATCTAACCTTTTTGATGTCTTGGGCATCTGCACCTTGCCCACTCACAATCTTAAATGACAGAGGTATAAGGTAGGGGTCTCCAAATCCAGCCCTGGAGGGCCACAAACCAGTCAGGTTAGCAGGGTATCTCTATTGCATATGTATCTTATGCATATTCATTAGGGATATCCCAAAAACCTACCCCACTGCCCTGATAACAGATACCCATGGCAGCCAGACCTTAACACCAGGTATGTACTAATATGGGTGGTGTCCAATCCCACAGGGCCACATACGATTGTAGAACACAGCTGGAAGAGATGTACCTTCGGTTGCAATGCTGGGAACACCTGTCACACACTGGTAGTGATGGGGATGTACAGCAGGACCTATCTCTAGCACCACATGTACTGTGGACCTAGTGCTGAGCGCCCATCCTATCCCTCAGGGTGCACATGGAACCTGCACAATGGCATGGTCTGTAGCTACTCTGTGCCAGTATCACACACTGTCAGTACATCTTACCACGCTGCAGTACTGGAGAGGTGCTGACCCCATTTGGTGGTCAGCTGTAGGCCGCTGCTCTGCATGTGCAATGCATCATGGGTGCTGGTGGGGTTATCCTATCCTGGCACACAGAGCAGATGGTTTGTGCGGTGACCTGCAGTCCTTCTGTACCCAGCCATTGCTGTGCAACAGGCCATAGAGGTATAGCCTACTGGTTAGTACACTGACATTCTAGGCGGTGGTCATGGGTTTAGTTCCTTGTTGCTCCCTCCTGTCCAAGGCAGATATTTTGCTTGCCTGTGACAGTCATATCTTTGCAGATCCATGCTGCCAGCCCATATTACCTTCACCACAGTTGCCAACAATCCTTATAAGGCGTTATAAGGCTCCTAATTAGGCACAGTACAAGGCACGTTACAAGGCACCTTATTAGGCACAGTAGAAGGCACGTTACAAGGTACCTTATTAGGCACAGTACAAGGCACGTTACAAGGTACCTTATTAGGCACAGTACAAGGCACGTTAAGGCACGTGCCTTGTACTGTGCCTAATAAGATGCCTTGTAACGTGCCTTATAACGTGCCTTATAATGTGCGTTACCTGACATGGCTTGCCATAATGATGCCCTGCCAACGCCTTTATATGGGCAACGGTACCTTTACCGTGGAACCTAACGCGAGTGACATTACCGCAGTTTAGTAAACATACCCCTATGTCTGGCTTCCTTGCATCCAGCTTTTTATCCACTGGAATGGGAATGTCTCAAGTTATCAGAACTTCTGCCTAAGAGAATTATGGAGAATGCAGAATTTCTGATAACTTGTGTAATCAATATCCTAAGGTATCAGTGTTATATATTATCCTGAAACATCTATGAGTAGTCCTCCAGGAAGACCTATTGTGTCTGGTAAACAATCAGTGATGGAACCACTTTCAATTTTTGTGGACAGAATTTTGAATGTAGATCCTATATCAAGGGCTTTTCAGGCAGTGATATAGAGGAAAATTTCTAGAACATTTGTCCAAGTGCAATCTCGGACATCTATGGCAGAACAATTTGAAATAAATGCAGGCACATCCAGATGAGGATGTGATTTCACAAATCTGGATGTGCCTGATAGGTACAGCTGCGGGGGCATCTACTTAGAGATCCCAAGAACCATATTTCAGGTTCTATGCATCCATAATACATACAGTTTTATAAGAAATCATAGCACTTTGGTGCATTGGTAAGGTTTTGCCTTAATAGCTTAATCAGGCATCCTGTTACCATGGATTTCAATATATAGGTTATGGGACCAGCATATTTATCAGTGCTGTGTATATCCACATGCCGATGGCTAAGATATTGATTATCTAGCGAAGAGGTGAGCAAACCTTTTGGTGTAGAGAGTTGTTAGTAGGTCAGAGGAGGCAGTCATGACTCCCAGAACAGACATCATGCTGTATGAAGCCAGTAACAAAAATTGCCTCACTGCAGCTATCCTCCTTCTCCAGAAAGTTTGGCCATTGCTTAGCATTAATTTAAAAAATAAATAAATAAACAAACAGTTGTGATTACCTATCTGTGGCCTGCTGATCATATTGTGACCTTTAGCACATTGTCACTCTGAGCCACAAGGTCATTGTGCATCTTTAGGGCTGGCCAGCTCAGGTGATATGTTAGATCTCACAACAGGATCTGCACCAGTGGGCAGGCAGCAGGAGGGGTTCAACAAGCCATTAATACTAGTTTTATTGATGCTAGATGATGGGCCAAATTTTTGTACCAGCAAACCTGTTCTGGCTTGCAGTCTAAAGTTTGCCTGCCCCTGATCTAGAACATGATATGGCCAAAGATATCCATTAAATGGTGATAGTGCTAATTCTGACATTCAGAACAGTGCAATGTTGCATGGACTCAAGTAAGAGCTTTTGCCGATTTTGTTTTTGAATGGAATTGTTATGAATATGAATAAAAACAAAATGTTGTCATGCCAACTGTGGAAGGATAGAACCTTTTCTTCATTAGATCTGGGGAAATCGGATAACCTAGGAAAATCTTTCAAGTACTATTGTCCTAGACATCCATGATTAAAAAGTAGACGACACTGAAGCAAATGTTCAATGCAACACAGGATGAGTCTGGAGGTAGAAGGCTATTGTTAGTGTTCACATATATGTTCATAAGTATCAGTAGACAGTATGAACTTGAACACTCAATAGATTGCAAAAAATACCCAAACAAACAAACCTCAGAAATGAAAAATATTAAAAATATTTCTTAAAGAAATAGTTGATAATTGCATAGGAGTCTGGGATTTCATAGTTGTTTGTCCGACACATGTCTCTAGAGGATCAGAATTCACTGCGCATATGCAAAGAGACCTGCATTCAGATACGAACATAAGTACATAAGATATGCCATATGGGGTCAGACCAAGGGTCCACCAAGCCCAGTATCCTGTTTCCAACAGTGGTCATTCCAGGTCTCAAGTACCTGGCAGGTACCCAAAGTTATACACATTCCATGCTGCTTGTTCCAGGGGTAAGCAATGGATTTCCTGGGTCCTCTTTAATAACGGTTTATGGACTTTTCCTCCAGGAACTTGTCCAAACCTGTTTTGAACACAGCTATACTAAGAGCTTTTATTACATCCTCCGGTAATGAATTACAGAGTTTGATTACACAATGAATGAGAAAATATAGGAAGATATGGACTTTTACCAACATTTAAAATAGGAAAATAGAGATCAGATCCAGATAGTACATTCATTTTGACAGTTCATTTAAGAACTCATCCATACTTGTCAATTATTTGAAATAATGTGTTTCCAGCAGATTGTAATGTAATTTTAATTCATGAAAGTTGCAATGTGAAAACTAGAGCCTCACTCATTACAAGAAAATCAGTAGTATTTTATTTATTTGTTTATTTTTTATTTCAGACATTCACTCAATCATGAGCAACAGCCTAGGAATAACAGCTTCCCGTAATAAAGGATAGCAAGCTTGTTATTTCTGTAGAACATGCTAATTTGTGGAGAAAGAGAGAGGCTGATTGCCCCTTAGGCATACTTAGTTAATGCATAATGCAAACCAATTCTGCTGGCATCTGAGAATCAGGCATGGTTAATCTAGCCTTAGTTTGTCCAGATAACTAAGTTGGCATGTAGCACCTAGAGGTAGGTTTACTAAAGGATGGTAAGGGAGCAAGTGTGCTTTCTCCGGGAGCAAGCAGGAAGTCAGTCCTCACATATGGTGACATTGGTGCTGACAGAGCCCACGTGGTAGCTCTCCCCAGCTTTCAAAGAAAGCCTTTGGGAGATGCACCATGCATGCGTGGTCCCCTTCCTGCCCAATGGTGCCATCTAGTCTCAGTCTCCTTTTTTCCGCAGAGCCCATCGGACATGTGTCTGTTCCCCCAGGAAAAGTGATTGTTTTTCTCTGAATTTTTTCTTTCTCTAATTGCATACCAGCTCCCTTACCCACCCCCAAGCTTGCTGGCCTCAACATCACATCTCAAGTTCTTTTCTTATATTTTCTCTTCAAGGTATCATGACTGGGCGGAGTTCATGCCTTTTTCCCTGGCTGGGCTTAAGGTGTTTGATCTCTCTGGGGCCATCTTCCCTGCCATGGCCTCGAGCAATGGCTTCAATCTGTGTGGCTGCTGTACCCATAATATATCACACATGAACCCTCATGACTGCTGCCTCTGTTGCCTTGGGCCAGACCACGATCCTTCGGTTTGTAGTCTCTGCAATAAGATAACTTCCAAGGCCCTTAAGAGTCACCAGCAGCAGGAGTCCATCTTCCACAAGATAGACCCAGCACTGGAGTCTCTAGTGACACTGCACTCCATATCCCCTTCCAGAGCCATGGAACCTTGGGGAGACCATGCCACCTCAGAGCCCTAGAGCCAAGGGCCCTCAAGCCAGAACACCCCAGAGTAGTAACTCAAGAAGAATCAGAAGCTCTCTAAGACCATGTCGGCAGACGAGTCTGGGAAAGTGGGGAAGTCCCTGGTGTGAGTCCAAAGATGTAGGGTGGGATCAGCCAACCAAGATACTCGATGGGAGCAGTTGGCATCAGGGGATCGGCCTCAGACCCCCAAGGCCATCCTGGTTGAGGACTCTCCCTCTAAGGAGCCCAAGATCCTTGGTGCCCATGCCGAAGGCTGCGGACCCATCTGGCCTCGAGACCAGTATGGCAGCCTTGGAGCACAGTTTGTCCTCCTTCATGGCCCAGCAGTGGGCTCTGATGCCTAATTCCTCCAGGTCATCACTCCCAACTACCGGGCCTCGACTTTGAGGATCTCCCTGGACATTGAGCCAATCCTCAAGCACCATCAGCCTCGAGAGGTCCATCAGCATCAGTCCTGGTCCTGGTCCTCAGGACCAAGGTCCTCCCCAATGAATGACCATGGTTCTGACCACAGGGCCTCTGGGGCACTGGGGCCAGCAGGCTTGGGGCCTGACCTCAGAGCCTGGGTTGTCATCTACATTCCACTGTCTATGAGTCGTATTGGGAGACCAAGGACAATGAGTCCCTGGATGCCTGCTGTCACTGGGATGTTCCCTTGGACCCCTCTCCCGAGGACATAGCTTTCCTCAACTTCATGTGGGACATGGCTAAGAAACATGCCTTTGATGCCAAATCAGAGGAGGATCCTCAGACCGAGGACCTCAAGATCCTCCAGTATGAGGCTCCTCCCAAGGAGGAACTCACAATTCCCATTCCCCAAATCCTGGAATGGCTGCTCCTTTGGATATGGGAGACCCCCACATTGGTGCCCATAGAGCAGGTGGCTGGACTTGATGTAGCGGGTCCGCTGGAGCCCTGGCTTCCAAAAATCCCAACTGTTTCACAATTCCATGGTGGTGGAGTTGGCCATGCATCAGCTGAAGAGCCAGAAGACACCCTCCTTGGTGCCCATAGGCAGGGAGGTCTGCACCATGGATGCCCTGGGCAGAAAGTGCTTCCATGGCTCGATGGTTATTGGCCAGATCCAGGTTTACCAGCTGTACATGGGCATGTACCTGAGGAACCTGGTAAAGGAACTTGCCAGGTTCTCGGCTGGTGTCTCCGAGGAACCCCTCCAGCAGTTCTGGACTCTGGCCTTGGCTGTTAGAGAGTGCTCTAAGATTGTAACTTGAGCAGCCTGTGATGGCTTTGAGTCAGCAGCTAGACTAGCTGTTATGAGCATTAGTGTCCAATGTCAGGCTTGGCTACAGTCCTACAACCTGGAGCAGTGGGTTCAGGACAAACTGGTTGATGTCTCTTGCAGGAGAGAAAATCTCTAAGGTAAACCCATGACTGATAAGGCTGCAGAATTGGAATCCAGGCTCTCTAAAAAGACTGCTAACCATTTTTATTTGGAGGCTTTGGGTAAAAAGCTGAAGAGGTACCCAGCCTTCCCAGCTCCCCAACATGGTCAGCAGGCCAAGGGACAAAGGCAAGGCCCTTGCAAGCCTAAGACTCCCAAGCCCCAGGCAGCGCCCCCAGCACAACCGGGCAGGAGTCTTTGACTCCTTGGGTATAGCCTCTCCTCCTCCAGGAGGTCCAACCCAGCAGCTCACAGGGGTGCTTGATACTTTATGCACACCTTTGATCTGCCATCGCCACCAATTCCTGGGCACTGCAGGTGGTCAGGGAGGACTATCTCCTCTACCCGGCACAGACACCCCCTTCATTCTTTCTGGGAGAGCCCATCAGGACCCCTCTACCAGACCCTGCTACTGCAGGAGCACGCAGGCCTTCTAGAGGACTGGGTGGTGGAACTGGTACTTGCACATCTGAGGGGCAAGGGGTTCTACTCATGCTACTTCAATATAACCAAGAGGACCAGTAGATTCCAGTCCATTCTGGACCTGTAGGATCTAAATAGGTTCCTGGTGAAGGAGAAGTTCAAGATGCTGTCCCTTGAAACACTGCTGCCATACCTCCAATAGGGAGACTGGCTGTGCTTCTTGGACCTAAAGGATGTATATGTACACATGCTCATCCATTCCAGCCACAGACAATTCCTCAGATTCGTGGTGGGAGGCAGTCACTACTAGTACAGGATCCTACCCTTCAGCCTAGTCTCCACTCCAAGGGTATTGCCAAGTGCCTGGCAGTGGTTGTGGCCTGACTTTTACAAGGGTTCTTTGTCTTCTATCGAGATGACCATCTCATAAGAGGGTGTACTGCCACCGAGGTGCAGCAAGCGACGGCGCATATCATCCTTATCCTACAACCCTTGGGGTTTATGATAAACCACCCCAATCCCATCTCCTCCTGACACAGTGTCTGGAGTTTATAGGAGCATGGCTGACACAGTTCAGGCCAGAACCTTCCTTCCTTTAGACAGAGTCGACTGCCTTAGGGCACTGGCCACAGATGTTCAGTGTCGGCATTCGGGGTCAGCCACCTATTGCTCTGCCTGCTGGGTTACATGGCATCCACAGTTCATGTTATCCCAAACACCCATCTCCATATAAGGATGGCCCAATGTGTCCTCCGCTCCCAGTGGACTCAGGCCACAGGGCGACTACGAGACAGGGTGACAGTAACCTGTCTACTGACCATCTCCCTCAGCAGGTGGCAAGTCCCCCAGCATCTTCAGACCGGGATGCCCTTCCAGACCCTCACCACCAGAGGATCCTCACCATGGGCACATCCCTGTTAGGCTGGGGAGCCCATTGAGAGAACCTTCACACTCAGGGAACATGGTCGCAGACAGAGAGCCTGCAGCAGATCAACCACCTGGAGTTCTGTGCCATATCCCTGGCCTTCCGGGTTTTCCATCACCGCCTGCAACACCGGTCGGTTTTGGTCCAGACGGACAATCAGATGGCGATGTTCTACATCAACAATGAGGGAGGCACAGGGTTGTACACCTTCTGCCAGGAGGCAGAGGACATCTGTTCATGCGTGAGCCACCAACGATGCTCTTGTGGGCAGTTTGTCTCCCTGGCCAGGACAAAGCCCTGGTGGGCAGACTTAGCAGCTACCTCCAGTGTATAGACATCCATTGTAAATAAGTTGAAAGATAATTAAGCTATTTGCTGAGGCAGATGTGCAACTTTATAATCTAAGGAATCATGCCTTTTAACTTACACCTTGTTGAATTTAATATTTTCCCTGTTTAACTTACTCCTATTTATTTTTGCCTATGTTTTTTGTTAATGTCATTATCTGTTTATTGGAATATATCATGTTCCATGTAAATCGCTATTTTGCACTATTTTGTTCTATGTAAACCGCTTTGCTTGTATGATAAGGCGGTATATAAAATTCACAAATAAATAAATTATGGGGTTAGCACACACTAATACCATTAAGGCACCAATGCTTAATTGGTATCACTCTTTAGTAAATCACACTCTTAGGGGTATGTTTACTAAAGCGCAGTAATGTTACCATCGTTAAGTGCCCTGGTAATGTTACGGATGCCCATATAAAGGAGTGGGTGGTGCAGCGTTAAGGCAAGCTGTGTCTGGTAACGCGCGTTACAAGGTGCTTAACGTGCGGTACAGTGCGCCCTGTATCTACCGCGCGTTAACATCACCTTATAAGGCACCTAGGCTAAGGCACCGTATAAGGCACCTTATAAGGCACCTTATAGGGAGCCATAGGCTAAGGTGCCTTATAAGGCATCCTAAGCTAAGGCGCTGTATAAGGCACCTTATAAGGCACCCTATAAGGCACTTTATACAGTAGGGTGCCTTAGCTTAAGGCACCTTATAGGGTTCCTTAGGTTAGGCACTTTTTTAGGCACCCCTGGTTAAGGCACCTTAGAAGGCACCCTGGGTTATGGTACCATAGGTTAGGGTGCCCTAAAAATGTTACGGTGCCCTAGGTTAGTGTGCCCTAAGGGCTACAAGGTGCTTCAGGTTGACATGCATGACCTGTGAGGCATAGAAACAGATGTAATCCTAACACTGGATAGAGCACCAAGGAAAGGCAATGAACAGGTGATTGAAGGAGGGAAAGCTGGGAGCTGCTGGACCTGCCATATCTGTGGGCATCCCATTTGGCTGCCAGTAATGTTGACAGACATGTTGGAGGCAGCTGTACCACAGCACAGGGTGTTGGCAGTGTAAAGTACTGGAATGACAGTGGGTGGCAGATGATGGGAATACGTGTCCCCCAGTGGAGGCAGAGGTGGCAGGATAGTTACAATGATGGGTGGACAGAGGTGTGGTGGTGCCATGCAGATCAGGCACAGGCGAGGCAAGCACAAAGAGGTGCAATGCAGAAAAGGGTACCAGTGCAGGACATGGGGTGGCAGCCTGCACAGGAAGACAGGACTCTACACAGCTGACAGATGCAGATAGATGGACTGAAGGATTGTTGGCAACTGTGGTGAGGGTATTATGGGCTGACAGCACAGATCTGCAAAGATATGACTGTTACAGGCATGCCAAATAGTTGAGTTGGACAGGCATGAAAGGAGGGAACAACAAGGAATTGAACCCATGACAACTGTTTAGAACATCATTGTACTATTTATTTATTTATTTTATTTTATTTTATACACATTTATATACCGCATCTTCCAAAGTTCAGTTGCGGTTTACAGTGAACAATAGTTAACAAAGCAAGTTTGTTTTACAGGGAACGTCATATTATAACAGAACATATTTACAAGGAACATCATATTATATATAGAATATACAGTCACCAGTGGGCTATACCCCTATGGCTTGTTGCATGGCAATGGCTGGCTACAGAAGGACTGCAGGTCACTGCACAAACTGTCTGCTTTGTGTGACAGGATAGGGTAACCCCACCAGCACCCATGATGCAATGCACATACAGAACAGTGGTCTACAACTGATCACCAAATGGGGTCTGCACCTCTCCGGTACCTCAGCTTGGAAAGATGAACTGACAGTGCATGCTACTGGCACAGAGTAGCTACAGACCATGCCATTGTGCAGATTCTGTGTTCACCCTGAGGGTTAGGATGGGTGCCCAGCACTAGGTCTGCAGTACATGTGGCGCTAGAGATAGGTTCTGCTGCACATCCCCATCACTATCAGTGTGTGGCAGGTGTTCCTAGCAGTGCAACTGAAAGTAATTCTGTGACCAAACGCCACCCAGATTAGTGCATACCCAGTGTTAAGGTCTGGCTGCCATGGGCACCTCTTATCAGGGTAGAGGGGTTTCTAGACTTGCATGAGGTTTATGTTTCACTGTCTCAACGGGTCAAAGTGGTACATACTATATACCCCAAAGGGCCCACAATCACCCATTTTGCAGGCAAGGGGGTGGAGGAACAGGTGCCCAAGCCCTGAGAAATGGCTGTAGGACCAGCAACCCCAGTTCTACTGGCAAAAGCCACCTTTCCAGGGCTGGTGAACCAGAGCCATACCTGTGACTAGGACAGTGGCAGCCCTGTAGTAATGATGGGGGCAGGCCTGGGAAACCTCAACTGCCCCACAACACAGTCTGCATTTGCAGCACTCTACAAGGTGTTCTAACCATGCACAGACTAACTGCAGACAGTCCACTAGCCAGTCCATAGTGCATGCTCACAGAGGAACCATGTACACCCAGAGGTGGGATATACAGCACAGACATCAAGCAAGTATCTGAGTGATTGGGCCCCAGAACTGGGAACACACAGGTATCACTGGTAACAGACAGTATAAAGCACTATGTGGGAACACAGACATGCCATGGTCACTGCTCGGTCAGAGTGAGGGTGACCTCACAGCATGACATGCTGTGGCTACCCTGTCCATACAGGTATTGGTCGGGCACTAGAGTGTCCCAGCCATTGCCCTACAACCTGTGCAGATGCATCCTGGCCTATCTGCCCTGCCTGGGCCATACCCACAATACCTTGCTCCTCATTATGCACATTTGCAGGCTAATGCTGGTAACAGTGGGACATTGTGGGCCCAGTGCAGTGTAGGCAGCCACAAAACAATGGATAGACATACACACTCCTATTGCAGCATTGTGCAATGATAGGGGTGGTTGGCAACCCCGCCCGCCACACTGGTCCTGATCACAGTGCTGACATTGCTAAATTGTGCAGGAGCTAGTAGTAGTGCTCTGGTGATAACTGCAGCTCCGTGCTGGGGCCAACGGCCTGACTCTCCATGAAGCTATGGATAGTGGAGCCTGTGTGAGTGGGTGTTTGTACCCCTGTTGGCCGCTGCTTTCGGGATTGCACAATTTAATGTTGTATCTGCATTGTAGGGTAAAACATAGGTATCCAAACAAATATGTCTTGGTGTCACTTCTCAGAGCTATATATAACTTCTCAGTCTTTTTTATGTACTTAGCTCTACTCTTCACCCTCAAGATGATATATGTTGAAGGTTTTCCCTGCGTTACAACTCATCCATAGCTTTATATAAATATGCAACTGGGTCTCAGAACCAGAAAGGGGCGACTTACTGAACGCATATATTCATATGGAAACAGCGCCCAAACCTTACATCAATGACCCAACTTGTTGCTTATTTATTAATTGGTGCTAAAAAGGATGCTTTTCACCAAAGCTGTATAGCTTAAACTATTACGGAATCTTTATCTGAGGATGCTTATCTGAGACATGGTGAATTTTCTCCCAACGCCTGAATAATAGCGCCGTAGCGTTTCACAATCAAACTCATACTCATCTTCACTGCTCAAACTTAGCATTCGTCCTCATTCATAATCTGTAATGTTGAAACAACACTGGGTTTATTATATGCATCATCTTGTAAACATGTAAAACATAGAGACATGCTCTGCAGGATCCACAGCTGGGACATGAACCTGTGATCCTCTGCTCCAGAACACACTGGCTGTGTGTACTGCACCACACTGTTGCCACAAAAGCACAGCAGCCCCTGGGGCTACCTTTACTTTTCCTCAGCCAGACCTTTTTCCGTTGCACTGCACACCACATACTGGTACAGGGAATGGCCTAGGTCCACTGCAGACAGGTGCCACTGCCCTCTCCAGCACCATGCTCTTCCATGCTGACATGCCCATCTGCTGCCACTGCTGGTAGTGCGCAGTCCCAGGCCATCCACTGTGCAGGTAGGCGGGTGCCTAGGGTCCAGGCTCTGGGGTGGGGAAGGCATATATGGACATCCACACATCCCCCCCATCACCGCCTACCAATGTAATGTCCCTTCCACATGGGGGAGAGATGGCTGGGGGAATGTCAGGTTGGTGCCCTAGCAACTATTGGCTAGGGTGGACCAGGTAGATGTAGGTAGATTGTGTTGTGATAGCTGCCTGTGGACAGGCTTGGGCATGCACCTCAGGTACAGTGTACCCAGTTTGGCCTACTGGGTGTATATATGTTTCCGACAACGTGGGTCACACCCCGCAATGCCTTACTAAGGGCTGCAGTAAAGGGTGTTCAGTTAGCTGGGTTTACGATCTGTTTGGGATGCATCCTGGGTAGGGCCTGTGGAGCCTTGTTAGAGTGGTCCCCAGATGTGCACTGATTGTCCTATTACGGGCATAGTGGTACTTGCTGGATAGTGTCCCTTGGATGGGGCACTGTGGAACACAGACTACTGGGCATGTTTGGCCTTGGTCAGCTGCTGTCTTGCTGCTTTCCAGTTTCTATGTTCCTATGTGCCACCTAGGCGACAGCCTAGTACACCCTGTGCCCCAGCTGCCCACTGCATGTCATGCCTGTGGCACCCTATGCCCCACTTACACCATCACCATAGTGGCCTTTCATACTTGGGCACTATGCTGTTGCTGCACATGGAGCACTACTATCACTTTTCTTGGGCTCCCTGCCTATGCTGTACATTGCGGACGCTGAAATGGGTTCACTCTCCTGCAAATGTGCATCTACCGACAGGTTTTCACGCCCGGTAATGTTCGGTCCTTCATTTCCCTGCGTTAGTGTAGCAGGGGCCTCTCCCCGCCCACTCCCCGCCCATTGACCCCTTCTCTCCGCCCTCTCTCCACCCTCTGCGGGACTTACCACGGCCAGTGACGTTAACATGCATTAGGTAACGTTAACGCGCTTTAACGTAGCCGCTGCTATGTTACCGCGGTTTAGTAAACATACCCCTTAGTGATTAATAAGCAAGGAACGTCACTGTGAATCCACCAGTTAGCTCATTTCCTCTCTGAGGGACATCTGAAGACTACAGACATTTATACCAATTTCATATGCTAACACAAAATGCTTTAACATTATTAACAGCAAGCTTGCAGAATCATTTTTGGGGATCATGCCTCTATTTTATTCTGATTCCCCATTATATTGTCCTAGTCTGAGAAATACATTTTGAGACACTTCCTTGAAGGAAGGTGACTGAATAGATTTCTATTTAAATTCTGTACATTGTTAGCATATTATAATAGAAATGTCAAATGCTCTGAATTATCATTATGTCCTTGCATAACATTAGTTACTTAAATGCTTACATTCTTGCAAACTTTATTTTAAGTAATTTTTATTTTAGATTTGGAACCTCTTAATACATTGACCATGATAGTTATGGATTCAATGCATGACTTGCTATTATAAGCAATGAATTTATTCATACTAAAATGAACTGGTGGTAATGAAAACCTTTTCATATTTGTTTCATTCCAGGAGGTTGCTTCTAGATTAGTGCTAATACATTTTCTTTGAATAAAATATTATGTCCTAGTCTGATATTACATTAAAAATGAAGAAGTCACACTGAGGTCACTGTTCAGCCCAAGGCTGTGGCTTAAAGATACCTAAATAAATTATCTAGATATCTTTAAACATATTTTCACCTATGCTACGTGGCCCTAAACTTAAAATAGATAAGTTATCCTTTTAAGTTAGGACTGCTATTATTATGGTCCTGCTTAAATAGTCAAAGGTATCTAGATGGTGCCGAGCCTCACTGCTATTTACATAGCTTTTCAACCCACCCTCAGGATGTCTCCCGATCTCTCCTCCTCCTCCTAAATATATAATTGGTAGCTGGATATCGTGATATCTGGCTAAACGTTATGGCATGCTGGCCCCAAATTTTCAGCTGCAGTAAAATGTTGACCAGTGTTTTTAGACTATAGTTTATATTTGACGTTTTTGTTTTTTTCTTCTTTGTGTTTTTGTGTAAAATTTATGGATATTTTTGTAAATCACAATGAAGAGGGGTTTTTGTTGGTAATTGTGGCATATATGAGTTTAAACAAAGGGGTATGTTTACTAAACTGCGGTAATGTCATTTGCGTTAGGTTCCTCGGTAAAGGTACAGATGTCCATATAAAGGCGTGGGTGGTGCATCGTTACAGCAAGCCATATCAGCCAACGCATGTTACAAACTAACGCGCGTTACAAGGCGACTCATAAGGCACCTTACCTTATGCCTGATAAGGTGCCTTGTGAGGTGCCTTATAAGGTGCCTTTAAGGTGCCCTGTTAGGTGCTCTATAAGGTGCCTTGTTAGGTGCCCTATAAGGTACCTTGTAAGGTGCCTCATAAGGCACTTTGTAAGGTGCCCTATATAGTAGGGTTCCTTAAGCTAAGTGCCGTATTAGGCACCCCTGGACAAGGTACCTTAGAGGGCACCCTGGGTTACGGAACCATAGGTTAAGGTGGCCTAACAAGGTGATGGTGCCCTAGGTTAGTGTGCCCTAAGAGCTGCAAGGTGCCTCAGGATGACATGCATGACCTGTGAGGAACAGAGACAGATGTAGCCCTAACACTAGATAGAGCACTCAGGAAAGGCAATGAACAGGTGAGTGAAGGAGGTAGAGCTGGGAGCCGATGGACCTACCATATCTACGGGCATCCCATGTGGCTGCCAGTACTGATGACAAACATGACAAAAGTACTGGAAAGACAGTTGGTGGCAGACGATGGGAATACCTGTCCCCCAGTGGAGGCGGAGGTGGCAGGATAGTTACAAGGATGGGTGGACAAAGGAGTGGTGGTGCCATGCAGATCAGGCACAGGCAAGGCAAGATGAAGAGGTGCTATGCAGGAAAGGGTAACAGTGCAGGACATGGGGTGACAGCCTGCACAGGCAGACAGGACTCTACACAGCTGGCAGATGCAGATAGACGGACCGAGGGAATGTTGGCAATTGTGGCGAGGGTTTTATGGGCTGGCAGCACAAATCTGCAAAATTATGACTGTTATAGGCATGCACACTATTTGAGTAGGACAGGCATAAGAGGAGGGAACAATGAGGAATTGAACCCATGAACACTACCGAGAATGGCATCGTATTAACCGGTAGGCTATACCTCCATGGTGTATGTCATAGCAATGGCTCGGTACAGAAGGACTGCAGGATCTTTCCTTATTGCTCTGCTCAGATGATTAAATCATGGACTGCTGCCTCCTATCTTTCTCTAACATTGCCAGGTCCTTGCTGCCTTTTCTTACAGGGTGCACGCCAGTGATTAATGTAGGTACAGGTCATGGGCGTTACTCAGCTATCAGACTTCTGCTGCTATCACTGCCCAAGATTGCTCCTCATAAACTAGATATTTAAGTGGTAAATCTTGACTACGAAAAATCGTGTTAGTAATTGTTTCAAATGCATTCCAGGATCTTGTCATTCTCCTCGTGGCTATACTGGGACATCTGCACCCATTACCTTGCCTCTGCACCACTATTGCTCACTGCCCCCTCCCACCCCTCCTGCTTTTCTTTCCCCTGTGCCTACTAACCCTTGGCACTGGGCTTCCTTTCTCACTACTACCTGTACATCCTTCCTCTCCAGCTATCTACACTCCAGTGTTGTTCCTCTCAATGCTCTTCTCGCTCTTCATACTCATTTTACATTTCCCCTTCACCATAGCATTTACCCCAGGAAACACATTCTCTGTCCTCATGCCCCTAGCATGTCATTCCATGTGCCCCCTTTCATTAACTCTTCTCTCCACTTTCATGCACTGTTATTCCCCTCTTGATAGCCATAACACAGAAAAAGACAAGACAAGATAGAGAGGGATAGACACAGTAATCCTCTGAAGATACCAGATAAAGATCAAAAAGACTCATCCAATCTGACCAGTCAAAAAGGAGAGAGACATAGGGGTATGTTTACTAAACAGTGCTAACGTCGCAGCGGCAAAGTTATCGCGTAATAAGCGATGTTATCGCGCGATAAAGTCTCCAGCGGCGTTAAGGTGCACAGAGGGTGGAGTAAGGCTCCCCAGAGGGCGGAGATAAGGGGTCAATGGGCGGAGAGTGGATGGGGAGAGGCTCCAGGCACACTAACGCTGTGAAATCAGGGTCTGAAAATTAACGCCAGTGAAAACCTCGCGTTAGAGGCACATTTGCAGGAGAGAGAAACCATTTAAGTCAGCAATGTACAGCAAAGACAGGGAGACCAAGAAAAGTGATAGTAGTGATACATGTGCATAAATCTGCAAAAATATGACTGTTATAGACATTCACACTATTTGAGTACGACAGGCATGAGAGGAGGGAACAATGAGGAATTGAACCCATGAACACTACCGAGAATGGCATCGTATTAAGCGGTAGTACATTGCTGACTTAAATGGTTTCTCTCTCCTGCAAATGTGCCTCTAACGCATCACTGATTTAAATTAAAAGGAAATATCTCAGACAGCCTTCTTACATAACACCACTGCAGGATCAAACCCATGACCTCTGCTTCCACAGTCATTGCAGTAACCAGTGGGCTACAACTTTATAGTGTCTAATACTGCGCTGGCATGAACTTAGGGTTAACGTGCATTAACGTGCCAAGGCGCACACTATCGCGTGATACTGATTCCTTGCAACCTTCCCTCTGGAACGCCCACTACTTTATATGGCATTCTTCACATTAACACTGCAACTAGCGCCGGTAACATTAAGACGATTTAGTAAACATACCCCATAGTAAACTAACCCTGCCTCTTCAATTCCTTGAGTTCTTTCTTTTGTGGATAAACCACACAGGTTTTGCTTTTCGCTGGGATAAAATATTTGAATTGATAGACAATAATTTTAAGTTAGTACATTGCACATGTATCTAGTAAAGTTTGTGATCACAATTTGAGGTATAAACCCCTGTATATTCCCAATTGCTATTCAAACCCAAAGAAATAAACTGGATATCTCTTACCCAAGATACTTGATACACACACTGCAGCTGCCCAGCAGAGGCTTGCGTGGTTCCTCTACAGTGTTCTGGAGTTCCTTGATCAATCTTCTGCTGGACTCTTCAGATTGAAACATAGAAACATGATGACAGAAAAAGATCATACATCCTATCCAGTCTGCTCTTCCATATCAATTGCTATATTCCCTTTTTTCCCTTTAGAGATCCTCTGTGTTTGTCCCATGCTTATCTGAATTTAGATACTGTCCTGGTCTCTACTACCTCCACTGGCAGACTATTCCATGCAGCTACCGCTCTTTCCATAAAGACATATTTATTTATTTAGACAGTTTTGTATACCGCCTTATCCTTCAATCAAAGCGGTCACAACACAATTGGGGGATACATTTAACACACGGGGATATGAGACACATACACTAATACTTACAGGGAACATGGGCAATGGAGGGTTAAGTGGCTTGCCCAAGACCACAAGGAGCATCTGTGGGACTAGAAACCCCAGTCCTTCCGGCCCAAGGTTGCTGTCCTCTAGTGGGATTTGAACCCCTGACCTTCCGGCCTGAAGTACCTTGCCCCAACCACTAGGCTACTCCTCCCTCCTTTCTATATATTACTCCTGGTCTATTCCCTTTCACCTTCATTCTTTGCCCCCGTGTTGCTGAGCTCTCTTTCAATTGAAAGAGGTGTTCTTCCTGTGCATTCATGCCACAGAGGTATTTAAACATATCTATCATATTTCCTCTCTCCTGCTTTTCCTCCAAAGTATACATATTGCGATCATTAAGTCTGTTTCCATATGCCTTATGATGAAGTCCATTAACCATTTTGGTAGTCACCCTCTGCACGGACTCCATCCTGTTTATATCCTTTTGAAGGTGTGGTCCCTAGAATTGTACACAATACTCCAAATGATGTCTCTCCAAGGACTTATCACCTCTTCTTCCTGCTGGCCATTGCTCTCCCTATGCACCCAAATATCCTCCTAGCTTTTTCTGTCACCATTTCTACCTGTTTAGCTACCTTGAGATCATCAGAAACCATCATGCCCAGGTCCTGCTCTTCTTTCCCGAACAGAAGTACTTCATGCCCTATATTGTACCACTCCCTTGTGTTTTTGCAGCCCAGATGCATGACCCTGCCTTGTTTCCTGCTTGTTACAGTCTCTCCTGATGGTATCCTTCTTCCTTTTGTGATCTGGTCTGCTGTAAAAAACTGAACTATTATGGCCTGTGTAATGGATTTTATAGGATGTGGGCAGATCTTCTTAGTCCAGCCTTGCAAATGAGGCTTACCGATTGTAGGAAAACCATGCCTCGTAACACACTTCCAGTGAGTGCTGTAGTTCTTTTCCTTGTATGGGGTCTCTCATGCCCCGCTGGATACTTTGCTCTAGTTTTTAAAAATTTTTTTAACTTCTACTGAACGTCTTCTCAAGCCCCCCCCCCCCCCATCTGCTGATGTGGACATTCTTCTTGGTTACAACCAGCTGCATCCTAGGGCCTCTTTGGCAGAAAACCCATTTATGGTTCTCAGGAGAGGGACCCATTTCAAATATTCAAAGCTGATGCTAATTCAAAGCAGATGCATTTTCTTGAGATTTCACAGAGAATGATATCAGAAACATCTATGATGTTTTACCTCAGTGACGATGATGATAAATGTCCAACTTTTATATATTTTCTCATCCAAAGTATTTCTCCTGAGAAACGGTCTCATACACATTAGCTCCAGAGCTACATACTTCTACTCCTCAGAACACAGTACACAGACATATTGATAACTAACCATCCAAGTTTTCTTTTTTTGTTTGCATAAGGAGACTTTGAAAGGATTATTTGTAATAAGCTAATAGCTGGTGTTTTTTGTTTTCCAATTAAATACGCCTCAGAATCAACAGCTCCAGAAACCTCCAACATGTTAATCAAGCATCTTCTTGCTGTCTATCTCTATTATATAATATACACACTAGGGTGGTCCACTGCCATAGGGGAAAAAATAAAAGTAGGAATTTCTTTGCTCCCTGGCTGATGCTGGTTCCATTTATGTAGAAAACAATGTGTGCAAAGTTTGAAGCCAATCAAATAATATTTAGGGGTGACTCAAGGTCCCTATCTATCAGGCCCCTGGATCCCCCCCAGGGTTCGTCAGACCACTGGGTATTATCCGCTCATAGACGGGGGTATCATGCTTGCCAAGCACTCAATGTGGTCCAGATGCTAGTAAGGACTTTGACGATGTGGGGAACATCTTACGGTGTTGCGAGACAACACCCAGAAGGAACTGGAGTTGCTCTTCTTTTGTGGTGTGTCGGCCGTTGAACTCCTCAATGAGTTTGACCCCTCGCTCAGCCACATCGTTGATCACTGGAAGATTTTTTACTTTCTTCAGACCGTTTTTGAATGATGCATTCTCTTCCCAGTCTTCTGGGTCTGCATTAAGAAAATCACTGTTGATGTCGAGGTGTTTCAGGAAACGGATTGACTTGCGAGTTGCAAAAGATTCAAGTGGTGGAATCATGGAACTTTTCAATTCGACCCGCTTTGGGGGATCTTCATCTTCGTCATCATCCTCATCGCTTTCATTTGATTCTGCCGGGATCATGGCCGACACTATGGCCCGCTTTGTCGGTGCTGAAACAGCTTCATCGAACAGTGACAGTGCCACAAGCTCCTCTGACACATACCACAGATGCTGTTGCAGTTTGTCTCTGGCCGCTCTTCCAACATGGTCATTGTGGTAAGAGTGTAGTTTCTTCAGCATCTCCAAATCTGTTCGAGGAGCAACTGCGGCATCAGGGGCAGAAAACCAGGCTTCCACATGAATCAGGATGGAGAAAATGCTCACATCACGAACACAGGACTCCTCCTGTTGGGTAAGATCTTTGAGTTGTCCTCGGAACATCCAAATCTTGAGACAGTACAAGACTTTTGCCATCCATCTGGCATGATGGAAAGCTCCGGGTTTCTTGAAATTGAAACTAGGAAGATTCCCTCCAAGGCAGACAATCGTTAACTCCAAGAATTCCAGGTAATCATCTCGGTGATTGCCCTGTGCCAACTTGGATTCCGCAAACTTCATGATGCGATCCCTGTCAGGTTGCAGCACCTCCAAGTCTTTTCCAGTTTGATAGTTGGACTTGTCAAGGGAGCCCCAATTCTTTTGGAACCGGCGAAAGAGTTGGACATCGGGACCCGATGAAGCTCCAGAGCATGTAGAGAATACTGCACCAAGAATTATTTCCTAAATGTGATGGCGGCATGCCAAATGAAGGACTGTGTGACGGAGTCTCTGTTCTAGAAGAATGCACGCTCCTGATCGACGTCCTGGGTTCGATGCAGTTGTATCAAAGCAGAAGCCTGCAACCTTTTCATCCAAACACCATTCCTGTAACAGTTCATAAACTGCTGCAGCTTGATTCTCGCCCGTTCCTGATGTCAGTTTTGGTACACCAAGCTGTTGTGTTTCTCCAGTGGAGACAGCCGTTATCAAAACTGGAAGGCGGTCAACGGATGTGGTTGAACAGAGGAGAGATGGCAATAACTTGCTATCCCAATGCACAATGCATGTTTTGCCTTCGGCTTTGAATCCGTTGTGCAGGTCCATCCATTGTTGCTGACGGTGCTTTTCTCTATGGCGCTTGACGCTGGAGCGGCTGATATTGAGCTCCCCAGGATAATGTCCCAGACGTCTGGCGGTTTCAGCTACCACAAACAGAGCATTGCGATCCGTTGTCCCTGTCCGATCCAGGGCTGCTGTAAGCTCTGGGGTCCAGACATTGTTAGGTCGAAACTGCTTCGTTTGTGGAGTTGCTTTCTTCTGTCCGTTATCTGAATCCACAGATGCCGACGAGTCTTCACCTGACTCTGCTGAGGAAGAAGATCCTTCCTGCTGAACTTGGCTTGTAGTTGCCTCAGCTTCGGCAACATGTTTTTGTCTGCGCCTTTTCAGTTCTTCTTCTCGCTGTTGCGATCTTGCTTCTGTGTTGGCCAGTTTCTTGTCCATCGCACACATTGAGCCGCGGCGCTCTGGTTCTCGTTGCGCTATTAAGAATTCTTTGTCTTCTTGAATATGAATTAAAGACATTGCATTGGCATGCGCCACATCAAATAGGTTTTTCATTGCAACCTGGAATTTGTTTTCATTTGCCTCTTGTTTCCCTCCTCTCCCTTTGTTTTTCTTCAAAAGTTTCCACTGATTGAACAATTTCTTTACTTTTTCTTGAATTTTGTCATTTCTTTGAACAGGAAGTCCGGCCTTTTCCCAGTAAGCTTCTACTTCACTTGTTACAATAGATGCACTTTCACTAACGCCTTTGTTTAATGTCATATGGTGATGTAAAAATACACTTAACACTTGCTCCTTGCTGGGGAGCTTGGCCCCCAGAATTATGGTGGACATTTCTTCAATGAGATAAAAACCATGTTTTTTCGCCATCTGAAAAGAATAAAGATACAAAGATAATAGTACAATGTCTTTGCCACCTCTCAGAGACAAGATTAGTTCAAATATGACGCAATCAAATGTAATCAGCGTGGAACTGAGTGGATGATACAAGATGATGCAACATTTCGTCATCTGCTCCCAGGGGGAAATCTCAAGACTTGTTGAGCCACCCCTAAATATTATTTGATTGGCTTCAAACTTTGTACACAGTGTTTTCTACATAAATGGAACCCGAATCAGGCCAGGGAGCAAAGGAATTCAGGAATTCATTTTTATGGACCACCCTAATACACACCTGGGATTATGTTAGTTTTAACTAATTTTCGTTACACAGTAAAGTGTTGGGGTTGTAGCTGCTGCTCTGTGAAGGTTATCTCCCCCCTCCCCCTCCTTACACACAAACATTTCACTGTTTTAACTGAAGAGATCAATATTTGGTTTCCATTCCCTTCCCATTTTGTATGTATAGCCCATTCTTTTATGGATTCCATCACCTTCTTTGTCTCCACTACCTTCTCCAGGAGATCATGCTAACCATTTATCACCTTTTCTTTAAAAAAAAATGTTTCTCCTGAGTCTTTCTTCTTCCAGCTTCATATCATGTCTCCAGCTTATTCCAAATGTCCTCCCTGCTCCAGTTCCCACTCCGATTACTGCCACTTGCCACCCTCACCAGGATGTGCAGTGGTGACAATACTTTTCAAATGTAACAACATCAAGAGTCACAAACTAACATCCCGGGACTTCTAACCATGGATCAATTAATTAACTCATAAGTTCAAAACTGACAGAAAAGCCAGCAATGAACTAGAGACCCAATGGACTACTCTATGATGGTGTAAGGTAACCTCAGTAACGAGGCACTGCATGGCCTGTAACAACAGGATATGTAAACCGCTGCACTTTAGCACATCCTTAATAGCCCCTAATGCTTTTCTTCATCGGCTTTCAATCATGCTTTACAATTTTTTTAATGCATTTAAAACAAATTAAAAAACACTTAACTTTGATGCAATCTAACACCATAAAGTGTCCAAAGGATTAGCAATGGGGGACAAAAGATGTTGACTCAGGTTTTCGCCCATCAATTTATGTTGGGCTGCTTCAGGACTTGACCCCCCTTCTTCAACATCACCTCATCAGGAATATTGCTCAGCTTCATTGAAGAGCTTTAAAAAGAGGCAGCCATCAACATTCAAACAAACTTCATCCAATGAAATTGCAAAGCTGTCATCCATTCATGTGACTTATTCAACCCCATTGGCTGTACCTCTGTTCAAGGTGCCTCAGAAATTGCATCATACTTACATCTCTCTGTTTATCAATATCATTGATAAAAAACCCACCAACAAAGTCGATTCCACATATGATCGTGTGACAAGCAGTGATGCAGTAAGAGGGCCGTGACTGTAGGAGTAGCTAGTCGAGATTTATGTTCGGAAAGACAAATCTTGACCTGCCAACACATCCTGCCCACATGGACTTTACAACATGGGTAGAGAATCACATAGGCATCCCATGCAATAAAACAATTAGTAATTTATTTAAATGCTTTTAAAATGACACTGAAGTGCCGGAGTTACCTTCTGTTCTGGTACTGTTGTGTCATTCGTGCTCTGCCCCCCAGCAAAAGGATGTAGAATTGGAAGGGGGCGAAAGCACAAATGACACCACAGCACTGGAGCTGAAGGTAGCTCCAGTGCTTCAGTGCCATCACCCCATGTCCTGAAGAGGGGCGGCAGCAGAGGTAATGGGCATCCCTGAGGGCTAGCGCTCTAGGTAACTGCCTAGTTCACTTAATGGTAGCATCAGCCTTGTAGGTTGTCCAGCTAGACTTATCTGGTTAGTACTAGAAATCAGCACAAACTAATTGAGGCACATTCCGAATGGGACGTCCAAGTGCAATCTGGGACGTCAAAACCAGAACATCTGAAAAGAAAGGCGGCATGCGCAAGTTCAGGCGCAATCCCAGAAACGTGGGCGTGCCCCATATGCAATTGTATCAAATGTCTATGTAGATCTCCCCAGGAGAGGATGTCAGAAGCAAGATGGCTAATAGCATAATGGTTAGAGTAATGGCTCAAGAGCTGGATGGCTAGGGTTCAAATTCCAGTGGGGCACTTTGCAATCTAAAACTAGTCACTTAAAACATCCAGAGAAGATGGAGAATTAAGGTGAAAGCACTTTCCTGATACCTATTCATGCCTCAAGCGGGAATAAGCATGCACGTACCTGCAGGTGGCGCTGCTGCTTCTGGGATCAAACAGGGACATGTAAGTCCATTACCTCTCCCCAGACATGCCTCGGTCACACACAGGTGCCTATTTAAATGTCTTTGTACTGGAGATGTCTGCCAATGGCATTTGTGGAATGGTTATGGAGATGTGTTTGTGATTTTGATGTCCATGTGCATGTCTGCTGACATCCAAACCACGACTAAACCTTTTAGAATGACCCTTATTGTTAACATCCATGGAAATGCTTCTTTTATTGCTCAGTTAAATTTAGGCCCCTTTTACCAACAGTTAGCTCAAGCTATTTGCCAACAGCCCATTGGAATAAAATGGGTCAGGCAGCAGATAGCTCAAGTTAAATGCTAGTAAAAGCAAATGTTTAATCAGCTAATTTCCTAACTTAGGTAAACCTATTGAAACCAAGTAAATAGTGATCTGCCTGAACAATCTGGTTTGTCCTCCTCAGAGAGGCTAAGAGATATGTGCAGATTTGCAAGGTGCCTTCCTTTTCCTATACTAAGAATTGTAGGATCAGTATTCAAAAGGGTTTAGCCCGTGAGCAGGACCTGCCAGCCAGAGGCGGCCCAAGGGGGGTGCAGGGCCATGTGCGGAGACTGGGTGTGGGCCTCATTTGCATAATGTGCATCATTTGCATAAATATTTGCATAATGTTACCATACGCTAACCTTTAGTAAACATGCCTCTTAATGAGTGTATGGGTAAAGAAAGACTAAAAGATTTCTACATTACTATAATCCAGTGCCAACCTCCAGGCACATTAGGAACTACTACAAACACTGCCCATTTAGAACCCATAGCAAACCCGCCGTATCGTAAATCCCACTCTGAACAATATTCATCAGCTCTAACTGACTTAGAAATAAGTGGTTTATTTCAGTGCAATCTGTGGTCGGAGCTGGCTTGATCTCAGTGTCTATCCGGTCAATGGCTTTCCTAATTTTATGCAATTTTTAGAATTGAATCAGGGGTTGATTAGGTAAGGACATGCATTATAGTACACATCGGCGCGTTAACTGTCAGGAGGCTTTATACTTAGTGCACATTAGTTTGTGCAATAAATGTGCATTAAAATAGTCAGGACAAAAAGCAGGACTGCACATCCCCCCAGGACATACAGCCCTGCTATTTGCCTCTCAGAATCGGGCCCATAGTGGGGCTCTTTCACCAAAGTGTGTTAGGTTTTAGCATTTTAATGCACATTTAGTTCACAAACTAATGTGCACTAAGTATAAAGCCTCTCCGCCCACTCCTGCTCCCATCCAGCTCTCCCTGCACTGCGGCTCTGTGCGTGCGGGGAGAGTGTGTGGCACACACTCTCCCCGCACGCACAGAGCCCCAGTGCAGGGAGAGCTGGATGGGAGCAGGAGTGGGCGGAGAATGGGTGGAGTGGGGCAGGGGCCGTAGCACCTGGACGTCCAGAATGATTCAGGTCATGGCCCTGTATGTCCACTGGCTGCAATCTGGACACCTTGGAGGTGGTATAAGCCCCAGCTGGGTTAGCAGGCGGCCCACACAACCCCACCACATGGCCAGCAGAAGGGCAGGTGAGTCACCACCTCCAGATCTTGGTCCTTGTCGCCCCCGCTGAGGGTTAGACGGTAGAGAAAAGGTTGTCGGTACTGCGGCAGACCTTCAGCGCTCCTTCTGAGCATCCCTGTGCCATGGCCCAGCACACCAGCAGGAGCATAGGGCGAGATGTCCATGCTGCGGATAGGATGTCTCCCATGGGGATTCAGCAC
The DNA here is from genome assembly GCA_033557465.1 of Ichthyophis bannanicus. NCBI lineage: Eukaryota > Metazoa > Chordata > Amphibia > Gymnophiona > Ichthyophiidae > Ichthyophis > Ichthyophis bannanicus. The sequence goes on along the minus strand of CM066034.1, from coordinate 961,424,189 downwards.
CACACCAGGCCATCTTCATGCCCAATCCTGAAACCGTGGGAACATCTAACTCCCGCAGTGCAGAATTGGGTGCAATGGAGCCCATCCTGTTCTGGGACATCTGGACGTCATGGATGTGACCCTTCCTGGATCGGGCTCCATGTGTCTGCTTGTCTATATATGTGCTTTTGTGTGTGTATATGTATGTATCTCTGTGTGTTTTTGTGTTCATGTGCGTTGGCTCTTTGTATGTCAGTGACTAGGAGGGAAGAGAAAAGGGTAAGAGAGGGGCAGTTTGAACCGGGCAATTACTTAATCAGTATGTTTTAATATATAAATGTTTCTCTATTGCAGCAGCTGATGAATCTTCTTCTGTCATAGAATTAAATTGGGACTTTTTTTGGGAGGGGGGTGTCTTATTTCTCTGGAATCATTAGTCCAATTTGGGCCATTTTCAAACTTATTTCCCCCCATGCCAAATTCTGTCTCATTACTTTAACTTTTCAGCAAATTATTTTGCTCATGGACAGATATTTGCAACCCCTTATGTGTGATTTCTTTCCACCCCTGAATAAAAAATTGAGGATACATTTTGGAGAAAACAATACAGATTTCATGAGATTTCCAGTAAAAGGATAATTCTGAGCTATTTGCATCCTGCTCGGTCTTAAAAACAGATGTGAACCGATAATTAAGCAACTGTGTATACAGCTCAAATCAATTCAAGCACACAGGGCAGCCACACTGCTGGGTGAAAAACAAATTGCATTGAAAAATGGCAAAGCAAGTTGTGCCTTTATTCGCTATTAAATGTTTGTTTTTATTAAAACCCTTTTTGGATTTACAGGTCAACGGATTATGGAACCACCTACGAAAAGCTTAATGATAAAGTTGGCCAGAGGACCACCTTAAGCTATCTTTATGTCTGCCCTACGAACAAGCGCAAGGTAAAGAACACAATTATGCAATCATCTGCGGCTTCTGTTTTGGTTGACTAACCTTCCCTGTTCCTAAAATCCATTATTGCCAAACATGAATTTGTAATATGGATGTAGGTGGACACAAAACCTCCTATAATCAGTTCTGAACTGCTGAGGGGAGGGAGGAGGGGTAAGTAGAACAGGCTCATTAGGATTTTACAAACGATGTGCGGGAAATGGACTTATTGCAGGGGAAATTGCTTCTTAACTGCCCACAATAGTAAGCTGCAGCCAACAGAACAGGTTGTGACAAAATAGTACAGGACAGTGCTTTGCGGCAGAGCAAAAGCTTTTAATCGTGTGTGTACTCTGGCGAGGAAAGGCATAAAAAGTGTTTGTGAAACTGGCGCCGCTGCGATGTTTTTGAAGGAAATAATGGAGGCTGTGGACAGTAAAGCATGGCTTTTAATCTGGTCCTTTAGTGCCTACTTTAAAATAATACCAAAAGAAAAAAATAATCCCTGGCAACATTTTAAAGGCTTCCTATCTCCATCTGTCCTGCCTTTTCTGTGGTTCTGAAACCAAGTTGCTTGTGATATTCAGATGGCGACAGCACGGCCGTCGCTTGGGCTGTCGAGCGGTGGGGCCGCACAGGGCACAAGTACAGAAAGGGCGCTGCTGTCATCACTGGGCTTTCATGAAGCTCAAGAAGAGGGAGTTACTGTACATGGCTGGGGTGGAGGGGAGCACTAGATTTGTTAGTCTCACAGGGTGCGTTTCTAGCTTGGTATAGCCTGGGCGGCAGCATTAGCAGAAGGAAAAGCCAGCATGTGCATCCAGGTATAAGGTTTCCTTGGTTACAGGAAGAACAAGGATGGGAGAAAGGGTGGCTGCGAGCTCACAGGCCCTGCACTGATATTTCTGCCTGTTATTCCTGTGGGGAAACTGCTTGAAGATCTGTTTGAGGTGAAGAAGGACATGGGATGAGGCCATATGGAGGTCTGGGGGAGGTGGCTATCCAAACAGCGGAAATCATACGATATGCCATACTGGGTCAGACCAAGGTCCATCAAGCCCAGTATCCTGTTTCCAACAGTGGCCAATCTAGGTCATATGTACCTAGCAGTTTCCCCAAGAGACACAGGTTCCACAATGCTTGTATTGGGTCAAGCAGTGATATCCTGGGTCCCTTTTAATAATGGTTTATGGACCTTTCCTCCAGGAACTTGTCCAAACCTTTTCTAAACCCAGCTACACTAACAGCCTTTACTACATCCTCCGGTAACAAATTCCAGAGTTTGATTACAGGGGCCTTTTTCTTGCAGCCTCCAATCTCTCATGAGGGTAATTAAATTTTAAATTCAGTCCTACAGATAGCTGTATTATATCTCTGTAGTTTAGGTTAAAACATGGTCTGTATAACGCAGGAACTGTAGCACAATGCAAAAGAATTATAAACAGGAATCCATTCTCCTGCAATTCCACAGCCATAGGCAGGGCTTCAAAATCTGACCCCTTCTGGGGAATTCTCCATTCCCATAGAACTGCTGTGGTAGATGGAGGGCTGGACTATGCTAGTGCCAGGAAGGCTGGTGGTAGTAGCAGTCCTCATGTTTCACCATCCAAGAGAAGGGGACACTGACAGCGTGATGTGTCGTCCTCTTCTGTAGCTAGGTAGGTGGTGGAATCATAGGCAGATTGCTGAATCTGCTTGAGGAAGAAGATGAGAGCTGCAGTGTGGCATCCTACCTAGTTTGTAGCCCTAGGCAGCAGGGTAGATGGACAGGACCCAGGGCACTGGGCCACCACGATTCTTCACAAGCCAAGATGGAGCATAAGTGAGGAGATTGGGGGCAGGAAGAGCAAGAGCCTGAGGGAGTGGATGTGGGGAGGGGGGCAGTATGGTGCATGAGGGGATTCTAAGGAGGGGAGGGGGAGTAAGCGAGCAGATCAGAGGAGCTGTGGGATGTATGAAGGGGTAAAAAAAGGAAAGCAGGGAGAGAATGAGGGATTGGTGGGGCTATTGTAGGATGAGTAAATCGAGTGAGGAGCTTGCAAGAAGAGAGAGAGTGAGGAAATCATAAATGGGAAATTAGAATAGAGTGAAGGAATCAGAGATGATGTGGGGTGCAAATGGAGATCAAAAGTGGGGAAACAGAGAGAGAGAGTGAGGGGACCCAAAGTCTATGGGGTATGACTGAGGGAATCGAAGGGATGTGGAGAGAGAGTGAGTGATGTGATTCAGTGAGAAGAAATTCTTCCTCCTTTTCCTGATCCCAGCTGCCCTTTCTTCAGTTCGAACCTCTTCTTAGTCTCTCCCTCGCCTCCCTTCCCTCCTCTTTCCCTTTCCTCCCTCTGGTTCGGATTGTCCCTTATCCGTCCCCATTCTTTCTTCCTCTATTCTCCTTTCCCCGTAAAAAAAAGATGAGAAAGAACAAGAAATGTCAGAAAATGACATTATTTTTATAAATTAAAACACAGATTTCCAAATAATTTAATAAAACAAATATATGCAAATATACCAAATAATTTCTGCAGAATTTAAGGAGATAATTGTAGCTTCCATGTCAGTCCAATTGAATATGTGGAATTAAGGGTCCAGAAACAAGTTATAAGAATTTTTGTTGCAGAATTTATCTACTGTTCCTTCTGAATTTACCCTTGCGCTGCTACAGATAAGTAAGGGCTGTGATTATGGTATGCTTTATGTGCATTTCTGGAGTTGAAATCATCATGAAACAGGACTGTAATTGGTAAATGATCCCACCTCAGATAATAAACATCCTGAACTACTATGTGACCCATTTTTGATGGGCTATAAATTAATTTACTAAAAAGTGGTTTCATCTTATGATTCTGGAAGATGCAGACAGTGCCCTACAGTAGATCCTGTATGAGGGAGGGATTTGGATAATCCATTCATGTTCCTTCAGTATCCAGCTGGTACAGCAAAAAAATGGAGAAGATCCTGTCTGCAGCCTGCACTTTGAGAAGAATGAAGAGCAATGATCTGTTGATATTGGCGAATTTGGAAAGAAGCGGTAAAAGAACATTTCTAAGGAATTTGTCAGCTCAAGAAATGCTTACTAGGAACTGTGGAAGGTACAAAAGTCTATTAAGCCTATCTCTCGCCTCCTGTATGGGCATTAAAAACATTAGTAGGACCCACTAGTTCCAGATGTTTTGCAAGTTGTCAGGAGTCTCATTGGATGTAGGTGAAGTTGGTCAAGAAAAAGGCTTTGTTTGCTGTGACACATGGCATGCTATTCAGCCACTCAAGCTAAATATACCTTCTGTGGGATTATTTCAGTTTGACATATCAGTTAAGACCATAGGTGTAGTTTATAAGGCGCAAGGAGAACATTGCCCCATCAGATGTTGCAGGTCAGTGCTGGAAAGGGAAAGGGTCACATGGGCCCTAAATATTAAACTGCTCGAGTGACTGAATGTCATGCCATGTGCCATGACAAACAAAACCTTTTTATTGACTAACCACTTGCATCCAGCGAGACTGCTGGCAACATGCAAACCATCTGGAACCATAGCTGGGCAGAATATACCCTCAAATTCTGGCCAGTGCTGCTGGAGTTGAGGGACTGCTGGTGTTATTGCTACTGTTATTGCCAGAGAGGAGCCCTGGAAAATCAGTCCTACAATTGTATCTGTTAGGAGCAAGATGTACCTGTGACATAATCGCTGGGCCACTACAAGACCTTTAATTTTACACATGTAGGTAGGAGAGGAGGTACCTAATCAGCAGTGCTGGAGTTGGGGGACTGCTGGTGTTGTTGCTAGTATCATCACCGAAGAGGAGCACTGGAAGACTAGCCATGGAAGAGTATTGGGGAGGAGCAAGCCACACCTGTGACATCATTATTGACAGCTGCAGGGCATGGCCCGAATGGATGTGACCAAAAAGGACGCTGCTTTATAACCCCCTCGAAGCAAAGGTGGAACTATGCTGAATTTAGGCTTAGTTGGAACTACATGCTTTTTGAGTGAGTATCTTTGCATGGTAGAACTTTAGTTTAACACTAGAAGCCCCAAAGAGCGTCAATTGACGCAAATGCATCCTCGAAGTTGTATACCAGCGTCACTGCTAGAACCATGTCAGTCATGTTCCATGACTTTGTTAGCAAGGTCAAGATGTTCTAATATGTGCATCGAAAATTAATGCAGATGCACCACCTAGAATTTATACCTAGAAGCCCCAAAGCACGTCAATTGACACACTCAATTGTCTTGGATGCATCAATTGACGTACTTTGGGGCTTCTAGGTATAAATTCATGTTCCCACTAGGTGGCGCATCTCAATCACTGTTTACAGTTTTACACTGTTTACAGTTTACTCCGACATTACAAACAATAAGCACACGGTGACGTCATGTAATGATGTCACATACTGCACGTATTTAACAAATATGTAACTTCACATTAATTCACATCTGCATTTCATGCTAAACGCAGTCATCGTGATAATGCATCAGTTGATGCACTTTGGGGTTTCTAGGTAAAATTCCTTTTGGGGCTTCTAGTGTTAAGATCCCTGAATGGAAAAAAAAATAAAGAAGTCCTAGTGTCAGTACCAGTGGTAAAGGGCCCTATGGATAAGCATCTAACAATTGCGACAGTTTATACTGTATGGTTGTTGCAACATCAAGTTTGTCTATGGATGGCGTGGTCTTTAAGCTCCACCAAGAGAACTCCCACCCCCCCTCAGTTTCTGATGCTTCTTTGAAATTATCTTCAGTCTCTGTGAACAGTGTTCCATTCTCATTCACCGTTGAAACCATTTTTTACAATTCCCCTGAAAGTGCCTGATCACATTTTTTTGGATCCTTCCCATGTGGAAAAATTAGTAAATGATAAGTATGTATTAGCTGCCACTGCTAATAAGTAGGGGGGTGGTTTAGTTCTCCTTGATTAAAGATGATGGCTTTTGGGAGGGTCTGAAGACTTTCTTGATTTATGCAATTTATTTATTTTAAAAAAATTATATTCTGCACAATTTGATGACCTAAGCAGACTACAAATAAATTTATATAATATTAAAAACCACAAATAAAATAATAATACAAAAATAAAAGTTACAAAACAGAATATAGAAACTAATATTAAAAGTGAGCTAAAGGCATTAAAAACAACCAAGGGTTATGTTTACTAAACTGCGTTAGTGCAATTCACGTTAGGAGCCGCGTTAGTGGAAGGAAAGCCAAAAAAGGACATGGGCGGTACATCGTAACAGATAACGCGCAGTTGTGCGTGTTATTACGTGCCGCGCAGCAACGATCGCTACAGCGAGTGCGCTACTGCGCGCAAGCTTAAGACAGCGCGCAGACACTCAAATACAGAAACAGAGCTGTAGCACAATGGTTACTACACAGACTGATGGTACAAGGGTCATGGGTTTGATTCCCCAGTGTGCCTAATGAATAAGGCTGGCTGAGGCATCATGTGTAACCCTTTGAAGGCCTACTATAATATTTTAATCCACATTCTGCAGCCGGGTTAATGTTTGCACATGTCAGGAAAATTGTACCCGTCGTATCCAATATGTCCCAATAGTGACGTTCCCTCTGGCATGGTCATGTATTATATACCATTTGATAGGGATATATAGGCAGAAGTTGGGATCCCGAAAGCACTGGGCTTGGCCTGGAAAGGGTTAAGTAGTGGGCTGTGAGGAAGTTTAGTTGTACCTGAATAGTGCTGCCAGCAAACACACCCTCACAGTGGCGTAACCTAAGGTGCCACATAAGGTACCCTAGAGGGCACTCCATAGGGCATATTATAAAGTGCGCTGTCTGCCAAGGCACCCTATAATGCCCCCTATAGGACACCATATAAGGCACCTTATAAGGCGCTTTATAGGGCGCCCTATAGGGCGCCTTATGAGCCACTCTAAGGGGACAGTACCCTGAGGGTGGGCCTGCTGGCAGAACTAATATGCAATAAAAATAGACAATGCCTAAGACAGCCCTATTGATGAACCCCACTGTGGGTTTTGAACCCATGACCTCTGGCTCCACAGGCAGTGAAGTAACCAGTGAGCTAGAGCTGCTAACAAACAACTGGCTGGCTACAGGAGGACTGCATGGCACCACACCCACATTCTGCTGTGGTTACCAGGATAGGGGTAACCCACCCGTACCCATGATGCACTGCACATGCAAATCAGCAGTCGAGAGATGGGCACAGGATCGGGTATACACCCCCACAGCACCTCGGCCTTGTAGGGGGAACAGACCGTGTGTGGCACTGCCACAGAGTAGCCACAGACAGTCACATTGTGCGGGTACAGTGCCCACCCTGAGGTTGAGGTGGGGGCGCCCAGCACCAGGTCCACAGCACCTTTCATGGCTGAAATACGCCATGCTGCAGGTCCCCATCATTGTGTGATAGGTAGGTCCGTTAGACACACCCAGGATACATCTGTATCCGGCTGTATGTCCCGGTCATGTCTAGTCCCTATGGGCGCTGTTGCACCCAGACTAGTGCATATCCTGTGTTGGTGCCATCGTTACCTGCTGTAGGTGAAGGGGGGGGGGTGTATGGACCCATAGGCAGATTACGTACCACCACACAACCCACCCTCTGGGGCTCAGGGTCAGAAACAGGATCACCCACCAATAGAACCACAATCAACCTCCCTGCAAAGGCAGCGGTAGAGGGGACCAGCAACAGCAGTCCTGCTGGGGAACAGACAGAGAAGCACACATCCATAATGCAATAGCAGACAGATGGCAGGCCTGGAAATGCTCAGCTGCCCCCCACCGTTATATGACATTCTCCAGCAGCAAGCCTCCAGCCGCTGCACCCTGCAAGGTGTTCCAGCAAGACACATACTAGCTGCAGACAGTCCGCCAGCTAGTCCATAGTGCATGGTCCTGGAGGAGATGCATGTACTCGGAACAGGGATGTCAGCATACACACCAAGCAGATAAGTCAGTGATTGGGCCCCAAAAGGACACCCATATATATCACATGTGAGAAATGCTATATAGCTCTATGGGGGAACCTAGCCATGCCGTGGTCACTGCTCAGTCAGGGTGAGAGTGACCTCCCAGCAGGACATGCTGTGGCCACTCTGTCCATGCAGGTGGTACCGGGCACTACAATGTCCGAGCTATTGCCCTATGCCCTGCGCAGATGCGGCAAGGCCAGGCCAGGCCACCCTATCCAGGCTATTCCCACGGTACCTTGCTCCTCATTATGCACATTGGCAGGCCAATACTGGCAACAGTGCTAGCAGTGTGGGCTGTGGAGGGTGTTGGAAGCCACCACACACTGGATAGACAGACACACACTCCCCACACCTATGCCAGCATTGTGCAACTATAGAGGTGTTGGGCAGCCCAGGCCACCACACCAGTCCTGGGCACAGTGCAGGCATGGCTATGGTACGCAATACTGTAGGAGTCACTCCCCAGGTTGGTAAACACTGTCAGACACAAGACCTGTAGCACACTCCACAGACATCAGAAAGGTTGCTATGATGCAGCTCACTCAGGAAATTGTACTTAACCTACGAATTGCTATCTGCCAGTAATCATAGCAACCTTTTTATAGATGTGTACCATATTCCCAGGTTTAGGGTGGCATTACTACGGTATGCATGTGCTAGTATTGGGAGATGCACGCAGAGCCCAAAGTCCTGCCTCTCCAGGAGGCTGTGGATAATGGGGCCTGTGGGTGCAGGTGTGTCTGCCCCTGTTGGCTGCTGCTTTACGGCAGAGGTTCCCAACTCCAGTCCTGCGATGCCAAACACTGTTCGGGTTTTCATGCTGTCCCTCATGAATATGCATGAGATACATCTGCATACCATGGGGGTGGTGCATAGAAATGCAGCACAGGCATCTTCATCAGAGGCAGCATGGAACCGGAATGGTGTTTGGCCCTCCAGGACTGCATTTGGGAGGCTCTGCTCTAGGTAATGTGCATGTTTATGGTATCTGTGCTCTGTAGGATAAAATGTGGGTGTTTTGGGCATGTTTACGTCATCTGCAAGAATGGTTCTGTCTGTATTAGCACGTTATAGTAGTGGGTAAAACATGAGGACTGGGTTGGCGGAAACCACAGCTGGGACTTGAACCTGTGACTTTCTGCTTCTGAATACACTGGTTCTGTGCACTGCACCACCATGTTCTCACAGAGATGGTGCATTCCCTGGTGCTACCATGACTGTTGGTCAGACAGGGCCTGTCTGTTGCAGTGCACAGCACCCACTTACTCAGGGCTAGGCCACGGTCTGCTGTGGGCAGCTGCCACTGCCCCCTCCACCACCAGTATCCCTCAGCCACCATGCTGACATGCCCTTCTGCTGGTGGAGCTGGTGGTGCGCAGTCTCAGGCCACCCAGTGTGCAGGTAGGCGGCTGCCTATGGTGCGGGTTCTGGGGTCGGGGTGCCTGCATAGCTGTCCACGCTGTCCCCCATCACCACTTGCCAATGTTCCGTGCCATTGGGGGTACCTGCTGGGCACTATTCCCTGTGACACTGTGGGAAGCACACTCCTGCCCATGTTGGGCCCTCAGCAGTTGCTGTCTGGCTGATCTACTGTTTCAGCATTCCTATGGGCCAGTTAGGCATCACCCTATTCCCCACTGTGGCCCAGCTGCACCACAGCATGTGCCACCTGCAGCCCTCTGTATCCCCTTTGCCAGCATCTGCCCGGTTGCCCATTCCAACATGCCCGCCCTGATGTTGCGGGACATGTGCACGCCATAGGAACCCTGTCCGATAGTGGGGAAATCCCTGAGCAGCGCTATTTCACTGTGGGCCCATGCACCTTGTATGGGGACGGAGTATGGACCCTTCCATGATTTATCTCTGTTCTGTGGAGCCTACTCGGGGGGGGGGGGGTTGATGTTTCTCATTGATACCACTATTGGCCAGCTTGGTTGTTGTTTTTTTCCAGTTTGTTGGGGTCATTTTCAGTGTTTCTGTGCCCTTTTGTTCTGTGCACATGTATCACACCTATCACCTTTTTTTGGTTTCCCTGCCTGGGCTGTACATTGCTGACACGTAACTGGTTTCTCTCCCCTTTAAAGTGCTTTTACCGGTAGATTTTCATTCGCGTTGGCATTCAGCTCTGAATTTCAGCGCGTTAGTGTGAAGGGAGCCTCTCCCCGCCCACTCTCCGTCCATTGACCCCTTCTCTCCGCCCACTCTCCACCTTCTGCGGTGTTTTACCGCGCCGCGGAGCATTAAGCTCGTTATCGCGTGATAACGCGCGCTGTATAACGTTAACGCTCGTTAGCGCGTGATAGCGCGTGCTATCACGCGCTAATGAGCGTTAACGTTATACAGCGCGCGTTATTCATGATTACCGCAGTTTAGTAAACATACCCCCAAGACTACACTTTACCATTTAATTATAAAGAACCATTGCAGTTACTAAGCTGCAAAAATACCTTCGGGGCTAAGTGTTAGCAAACGCTGGCTGGAACAAATGGGTTTTTAACAGCTTCCGGAAAGATAAGTAAGAGCATTCCATAATACTTGACCAGCTATAAGAAAATGCATGGTCCCATATATTAACCAGATGGCAGTGATTTTAATGAAAGAACAACCAATAAGCACCTTTGCAGTTCAAAGTGATGTCAGAGGACAATAAATCTTAAGAGCCATATATATACTGAGCAATGCCTCACTCGATAAAGCCTTGAAAAGTAACGTTAGAATCTTGAAATGAACAGGCCATCAGGGCAGCTCCAGTAATAATGGACTTGCATGCTCAGATTTACTTTTCCAGTCAGAATACGGGCAGCTGTGCCTTGAACTGATTGTAAAGGCCAGGCAGGGCATTTTTGTTGTCCCAAATAAAGTGCATTGCAATAATCCAGTTGCAACAGGACAACTATTTGCAAGACAGTTAGAAATTTATTGTAAGACAATAAAGATCCCGATCTACGTACAAGCCACAACTTAAAAAGCTCTTTTCAAAACTGCAGAAATCTGAGATGTCATAGGACAACAACCCCTAAGATGTGTAATTGATTCAGCAAAGGGATAATTAAAGTTTTAATAATAAGCGATTCAGGTAAAACAGAATAGTTCTCCCCAAGAACATGATTTCTGCATACTCAAGGCAAGCCTATAATGATCCAGTCAGTTTTTTATTACACAGTATCACTATTTAGTGTTCTCTTGTATCAGGAATAAATCTATATCAAACACCGCAATTATATTCCTGAAAATAATAATAATATTAATTCCTTTAAAGAAATGGCTAACGGCAACTACTCTGAAAGAACTGTCCAAGATTAGGCCCCTCCCTAAAGAACTCTCTCCCCTCTACCATCCGCCTGGAACCCTCCTTTCCCGAATTTAAGGGTCTTGATTACAATTGATTTCAATGGGGCCACAGCTCCAATAACGATCGCAAACCGCTACCGCAGCTTTGTAAACAGGCCCCTAAGTCTCTCCTCAAGGCTCATCTCTTCAGTATGGCGTTCGACTTCCCCCTTCTGTCCCATGACCTCTCCGATCTCTCCCAGCTCTTTCTCCTCTCCTTCTTAAGTTTGTTGTCTGTTTCTTTTTTTTTCTTTTTTTCCTATCTCCTGTCACATATTGTAGTTCTTCTCATATTTTTCTAATTTTTGATTTTGTTGTAAACCACTCTGATGTCATAAAGGGTGGCATATAAAGTAATGCAATAAAGATAAAGAATTTGTAGAAACATAGAAACATGACAGCAGAAAAAGACCACATGGCCTATCTAGTCTGCCCTTCTATTTCAACCACTATAATAGTCCCCTTTTTTCCTAGACCCCTAGGGATCATATGTCTCTCTGAATATCTTCATGCAGTGTTGCCCCATGTAACTCCGTCCTTATCAATTTTGTGTGTAACTCTAGAAGCTCTGTCCAGCTGCTATCACTTCTAGCTAATTCCGTTTCATCTAATAATGATACCTTTATTGGACATCTGTTCTTCAGTATAACCAAACACTTGCCATGATTTTTTTCTCTGGCACAATAGTTAGGATTAAATAATTATCTCACGATATCTCAATATAATGATCTCTCGTATCAGGAATAAACCTATATTGAACACTGCAATTATATTCCTGAACATTTTAATTCATTTAAAGTGACGGCTAACAGCAACCATTCCGAAATAACTGTCCAAGATTATATAGATATAAATATTTAAAAAATGGAGAGACCATCAAAGACCAACGGGACTTAGTTATGGCAAACAAACCATTTTGTTGAATCCCATGTATATCAATCAAAAGTCTCATCCATTAAATAGTCATATTTTTTTAAGTTTTAAAATATTAATGCGAATAGTCAATTCAGATATCAAAAATGCAAAAAGCTTAACTTAGCTAAGATGAGGAAAGTCCAGGTCATCCCGATTCACTTCATACCAACATGAATTCATGTTTCAGGTTGAAAACCCTTGCATCATAGGAATCCATTAACGCTTGGCCTCCAAACTTGTCACTGTTGAACTTCACTCAAACTGCCGCTGTAAAACCAGGCAATGACTTCAGTATTTAAAGACCTGATGCGATGACCCAATCACCAATCACAACAATGTTGCCCATTCAGTCTCCTTATTAAGACCATTTGGGGCCAAAGTATTCAAGTGAAAGATCCACCACTGTTCTCTGCAATTAAGCAGTGGTTGAAAATCACCCTCCCCCTGTCAATTCTCAGTCACGATCAATTACCACCAGGAAAAATCTTTAGCAGCATGAATGTTGTAATTGTCTTTTATTACATGCAAATAGGGCCCAATATTAGCCCTGCCCACCCTCCCCCGATCCCCGGATATTCACTTCCGCTGCAACGGAAGCCACCGAGGCTAACCCCGCAGCATCAATATTGGATGATGTACGGTTATTCTCAGTGCCTTTAAGATAGGTAAGGGTATCCCTCGCCTATCCAATAGGCGCTGAACACTAACTGTGCAGCTTCCAATATCGGTGCTGCATGGTTAGCGCCAGTTACCACCTCTGCTCTGCCCTGGAACACCCCCAGCCCGCCCCGATGCTAGCTGGCCAGCATCAGAGCATTTAGGGGACTTAGTTGGGGATATTCGATGGCACTACCAGTATATATGCCGTAGAATATCTGGTTAGCAGGCATTGACACGATTAACTGGCTGTTAACCGTGTAAATGCCTTCTGAATATCGGGCCCATAGAGTCCTATATAATCAGCAGTGGAAGCTAAAAAGCCTTAACTGGAAAAATAAATTGGATATCATCTGCGCACAATGCATACTTAGGGGCATCTTTACTAAACTGCGGTAATGTCATTCCGCGATAAAGGTAGAGATGCTCATATAAAGGAGTGGGCGGGCCAGCAGTAAAGCTGTGTGTCAGATAAGGCGCATTAGAAGGAGCGTTATTTCCTTCCTGTTTCCCATTTTTCCCGGGAAGTTGTATATGCTTCTTTGATTGTAAATGGATAAAGACTAAATTTTTTTTAAAAAAGGCACGTTATAAGGCACCGTAGAAGGCACGTGCCTACTTGGCTTATGTGCCTTATAAAGCACCTTATAACATGCCGTATAAGGCGCGTTATAAGACGCCTTGTACTGTGCCTAATTAGGAGCCTTGTAACGTATTTTAAGGAGTGTTGATAGCTGTGGAGAGGGTACTGTGTGGATGGCAGCACAGATATGGAAAGATATGACTGTCACAGGCAAGCAAAATATCTGCCCTGCATGGGAGGGAACAACAAGGAATTGAACTCATGACCTCTGCCTCCACAGTCATCAACGTAACCTGTGGGCTACAGCTCTATAGTGTCTAACACACCACTGGCTGGCTACAGAAAGACTGCAGGTAACCACACAAGCTGTCTGCTGTGGTTATCAGGATAGAGTAGACCCACCCATACCCATGATGCACTGCACATGCAGATCAGCAGCCTTTGTCTGATTACAAGATGGGGTATGCGCCACTATAGCACCCCGGCCTGGTAGGGGTAGCTGACCGTGTGTGTTGCTGGCACAGAGTAGCTACAGACCATGACAGCATGCGGTTCCTGTGCTCACCCTGAGGGTGAAGTGGGGGGCCCAGCACCAGGTCCGCAGCACATAGCATGGCTGAAATAGGCTATGCTGTAGGTCCTCATCAGTGTTAGTGTGTGATAGGTAGTCCTTGTGGGCCAAACACTGTTTGGATTTTCATGCTGTCCCTAATGAATATGCATGAGATACATCTGCATACCATGGGGGCGGCGCATAGAAATGCAGCGCAGACATCTGTATTAGAGACAGCATGACACCTGAATGGTGTTTGGCCCTCCAGGACTGCAGTTGGGAAACTCTGCTCTAGGCATTGAGCATGTTTATGGTGTCTGGGCTCTGTAGGGTAAAATATAGGCATTTAAGGCATGTTTATGTTATCTGCAATAAAGGTTCTGTCTTTATTACCACGTTTTAGTAGTGGGTAAAATATGGGGACTGGGTTGCCAGGAACCACAGCTGGGACTTGAACCTGTGACCTTCTGCTCCTGAATACATTGGCTGTGTGTACTGCACCACTGTGTTGCCACAGAGACAGTGCAGTCCCTGGGGATACCATGACTGTTCATCAGACAGAGTCTGTCTGTTGCAATGGATGGCACCCACCTACACAGGGCTAGGTCATGGTCTGCTGTGGGCAGCTGCCACTTCCCCCTCCACCGCCAGTACCCCTCTGCCACCATACTGACATGCCCTTCTGCTGGTGGTGCTGGTGGTGTGCAGTCACAGGCCATCCAGTGTGCCGGTAGGCGGTTGCCTATGGTGCGGGTTCTGGGGTAGGGGTGCCCGCATAGATGTCCATGCTTCCCCCCAGCACCGCCTGCCAATGTTCTGTGCCCTTGGGGTACCTGCTGGGTACTATCCCCTGTGACACTGTGGGAAACACACTCATGCCCATGTTGGGATCTCATCAGTTGCTTTCTGGCTGCTCTACTGTTTCAGCATTCCTATGGGCCACCTAGGCATCACCCTGGGCCACACTGTGGCCCAGCTGCACCACAGCATGTGCCGCCTGCAGCCCTCTGTATCCCCTTTTACAGCATCTGTCCAGTTGCCCCTTCCGACATGCCCACCCTGCTGTTGCGGAACATGTGCATGCCATAGAAAACCTGTCCAATAACAAGGGGAAACTGTGATCAGCGCTATTTCACTGTGAGATCATTCACCTTGTATGGGGACAGAGCATAGACCCTTCCAAAATTAATATCCGTCTTTTGGAGCTTTCTCGGTAGTGTTTTTTGATGTTTCCCATTCATATCACTATTGGCCAGCTTGGTTATGTTTGTTTTACATTTTGTTCAGGTCATTTTCAGTGTTTATTTGCCCTTTTGTTCTGTGCACATGTATCACACTTATCACTTGTTTTAGATTTCCGTGGTTTTGCTGTACATTGCTGACTGAAATGGTTTCTCTCTCCTGCAATTGTGTGCTAACGCTTGGTTTTCAGTTGCGTTAGGATTCAGCCCTTAATTCCTCCTAGTTAGTGTGAAAGGGGCTTCTCCCCGCCCACTCCCTGCCCATTGACCCCTTCTCCCCGCCCTCTCTCCACCCTTTTCTGCACTTAACGCGGCCGGGAACGTTAAGGAGCGTTAAGGACTGTTAAGGCACCTTAATAGTACAGAATGTACCGTTAGGGCGCCTTAACGCGCCTTAACGTAGCCGCTGCTACGTTAACGCAGTTTAGTAAACATGCCCCTTAATGTCAAGACCGGAAAGAAGTCAGCATAGTGAGGTAACATATATATTAAATAATAAGGTAGAGAATAATAAGGGAATCCTGGTTGTTAAGGAATACATAAGGATAGGTCAGATAAAAGTTTTACCTGAGAAGCACAATTAAAAAAGGATCTAAACCATGTCAATACCGTTCCTCCAATACCAACTTCCACAGGTCGCCTAAGCAAAATCTCATGATTTACATTATCAGAGACATCCAAAATGTCAAGCGATGTAAACAAATGTGGGATCCCAAATTCACAGCCTTACTCAACACAATCCATTACTATATATTAAGAAAGTTACCAGGATAAGATCGAAATCCAAATTAATGAGCATCTTAAAGATTCTGCAAGGTTATAGAATGTTGCAATTGGAGGTAAACCACTTTCTCTGGAATCTTGAATAAAAAGGGTAGAGAAGAAATGGTTTGGTAAAGTGTGTCTTTGCAAGCAAGTTCTGCAGCCTTTAGAACTGGATGAATAAGTGCTTTATTCAAAAAAGAAATGCAGACATAATCCAGGACTTATTCTCTATGAGGCCCATTCTAATCAGGGCATGTCTGGCCCACCCGGACATCCAAAATCAGGACAGGCCGGATTTACACTCAATTCTGTACCCGCGTGAGCTAGATATTCCTGCGGCAGCAGAATTGGGGCAAAGGGCTTGGGCAGGACAGACATGCCCCAATTCTGTCACTCCGAATGTATAGCTCCCACACTTTTTAACCCTCCCAATGCTCTTGCATGGGGCCTCGATGCTGTGGCATCCCATCGCCATGGCACGCTGCCCCGCACAGCTCCAAAACAACTGTTCCCCACCGCCCGATACCCGAAGGGGCCTGCTAAAGCTGTGATTGGGCAGTGGGGATCCTCCTGTCCTGCTCACCTGGTCGGGGGGGATCCCGCCACGATGGCCACCATCATCAGAGGGACTTATGCCATTTCCAAGGAGACCAGAATCGACCCAGTAAGTCTGTGGTCGTGGGCCTGCCTCTGCCCCACCTACGCTCCTCCTCTGGCCTACCCCTTCCCGCCCCCATCCAGAGCTCTCTGCACATCTTCTCTGTATGTGAAGGGAGCTTTGAGATTGGCATCGGACCCAAGCGTTTGGCAGGGGATGTACGTCCCAAATGGACATATATCCGTGCTAAACCCTGCTTGGAATGACCCTCTATGGGGGAAATTTCAGCAGCAGGGACCAGCACAGTTTAAGAGGCTGACTGTTGCCGCTTTAATCCTGCCCTGGATATTCAATGCCGGGGCTATATCCAGGCTCCAGCGTTGAATATATGGGTTGCCCAGATTGTGATCTTGCAATCCGGTCAGCAGCAATATTCAACCTTTAGCCAAATTGCAAAACTGACTAAAGTTAGGCTATCCATACAGCTGTCCTAACTTCAGCCAGTTAGATTTAATGCGGCAATGGCTGAATATTCTCGCTACCAGGTTAACCTGCTGTGCCACCCCCCGGACCATCCCCACAATGCTCTAGTGCTAGCCAGCTAGCAGCAGGCTGTACAGCGGCAGCACCCAGGGATATTCATCAGCGCTATCCGCGTTGACGTCTGCTAATTGCATCGAATATCCTCCCTGTGAAGGTTGTAATCGTCATCGTCGCAGTAGTTTAAAAACATCTACTGAACATTGATCCAAATTACTACATGTGTTATGTAGAGAAATTATTTATTTATTTGCAAAACTTTTATATACCGCCAGTTCCTAAGATCAGTGGCGGTTTACATCAGAACAAAGGTAAAGTACATAGAACGTAGTGCCAAATGTAACTATAGAACAATACATAGAACATAGAACCATGAGCAACTATAAACAGATACAATATTGGTCTCTATAGAACTATTTACAACTTGCAGGATGAATTTACATTTAATTTAATTTAATTATTTATTTTACCAGTTTTCTATACTGCCTTATCCTTCAATCAAAGTGGTTTACATTATGTAATCACTACAAACAGGTACTGGATACATTCCCTTGTCCCCAAAGGGCTCATGATCTATGTGTACCTGAGGTAGTGGAGGGTTAGGTGGTTGTCCAAGGCCCCAAGGAGTGCCGACAGGACTAGAAGCCCCAGTTCCTCTGGCCTGAGATTGCTGTCCTTGAGGGGACTTGAGCTCCTGGTCCTCTGGCCTGGGGTACTGTGTCCTAACCACTCTGCCACTCCTCCCTCCTAATGGGCTCAATTTGTTCTTCAGTTACCAAAGCAAAAGCTCCCCATAAGGGAGTCAGAGGCTCAGGGAAGAAAGGAAAAGAAGAAGCTGAAAATGTTGCATTTAAAGTAGTTTTTTCTCAGAAACACATCCACAAATAAACTGTGCTCCGCTCCAGCACCCCTGGAGCTCAGGAAGGGGCAGCATAAAATGGCCAAGCCATACCAGAGCTGTTGGGGAGATGGAGTGCGGGAAGGAGGGTTAAGGGGAGGGTTGAAGGGTAAAGGATTGACATGGTCTGGAATTGGATTGTGGCGGGGGGGGGGGGGGGAAGTGAGTTGAGAGGGAGCGAGGGGCTGGGCCAGAAGTTTGAGGAGGCAGTTTTTAGGGTAGAGGGTGAGGTAGAGGAGCAGGAAGTGTGTTTTTCACATCCCACCCACCCTCAGTGGTGAACTGGAGAGGGAGGGTCGGTCGATGGCAGCTAGTGGAGTCAAACGAGTCCGTTTTTCCTCTGTTGGTCTGAATAGGGATGATGGGCATGGGACGGGAAGGGATGGGTATGAAAGCTTACATGACACTCTACCATAAGCCTCAGGGGGCAGAGCTGTGTGGGGTGGGGTGGGGGAGAAAAGGGGTGGAAATGCCAGAGAGTTCAGTGGGACCTCATCAGGGCAAGATCAACACCAACTAGCAGGGTGGCCAAGTGTGACTATGGAGCTGGGTAAAATAGGGGTTTCATGACAAGTAAATAGTCTTGCACTGGGTAAACTGACCCATGAATCTTTGTTGTATATGGTTACAGGTTTAAGTGTTGTAAGTTTGACTAAAGCAGCGGCCATTGTTTGCCACATATGGTGTGTATATAGTCTAGTTTATTGGAGATGGGTTCAGCATGTGGAAGGTTAGAGTTCTTCTGTTATGGACTAGAGATTTGCTCTTTATTTGAAGTGAATGTAGAGCCATGGTTGTAGGGCCTGCAGTAAGCTTCTTAACAACAGAATAGAGATTAGCAGCTTTTAAAGGGGTAGAGGACATAACATCCTTGTAAGAAGCTTTCTTCGAGCATGTTTACTAAAGCGGTGGTTGTCAGGTTTTCAGGATACCAACAGATTTGCATACCAAGAAGGCAGTGCATGTAGATCTATCTCCTGCATAGTCACTGTGGATTTCCTGAAATTCTGACTGGATGTGTGTGCCTTGAGGACAGAGTTAATGGGCATTAATGAAAGTTAGTATGCATTGTGCTACCTTGGCCCTTTTATTTCCATGGGCCATAACTGAACTTGACACACCTTAACTTCTGCTAACACAGGTTAATCTTTATTAATTATGCCCTTCAGTGTCAGCCGATGAATCAAGAAAAGATCGCTGGGTAACAGAGACCGGGCAGGACCTCCACTGTCTTTCTTTCTGCCGTAATTCATGTTTGTTTTCCTTGTCATTCCTTATACTTGTACCTTGCTCTCTCCTTGACGTGGGCTGCTGCGTTCTTTATTTCTTCTGGTTTGGTTTCTTGATTTTAAGGTGACAATATAGTTTCTTGGAATGTATCATTTCAAAACCCCAGTTTAAGAAAAAAAAAGCTGAGCTCCTGAATTTAGGCTCCTGTTAGGTTCCTAAATGTGTCCCCTATTTTCATTCAAATATGAGCCTATGAGGCCCTTTTACTTAACACCACTAACTGGTTAATGAACGTTTCGGCAGACGATAATGGTCCGCGATAGATGCTAACGTGCGGGCATGACAGCTACTGGCTGCCAAAATGCACATTAAGTAACAGTCATATGCTAATGCGGAGCATGGGGGGGGGGGGTTAGAAGCAAAGTGTGGGTGTGGAGAGCACATTAGTGTAGAATCACCATCAATGGGCCAATTAGAGTGAGTGCACCTAGTGATACCTCTTTGGCATCGTTAGGTGCACCCACATTAATTGTACCACACATTAACATACATATTCACATGTTAGCAGCTAGGAACATGCTGGCCAAGTCCCGGACTATTAACGTGGAGGCTTTACACTTACCGTGTATTAAAAACACACATTAATTGCAAAACCTGAGCAGGATTTAGTAGCGGGTCTTAAGTTTTCTGTTCAAAATTCACCTAAATTTAGGAGCGTAAAAGTTATGCTCCTTCTAAACTCCTTAATTTAGCTCTGTCATTTATTTATGAGCCTAATGTAGGTGCCTAGTGCTGGAAATCAGTGGTAAGCTCCTAATCGTTTTTCCTACCCTAAATCTGCCTCTGTTGCCAAATAAATGGCATACATTTAGGTACTCAGCACTAGTAAATTTGTAAAAAGGCCAATTTAGGAGCATAATTCTCAAAATGGGGGTGTAAACCCACTGAATATTGTTCTCTTACAATCCAAATAAATATCATCACCTGATTACAGTTGGGTATAATGAAACAGTGGGAAAGTAACTCACCCAAGGTCACACAAAGAAGAAGAGCTTGGGTTTCAAATACAGGGTCAAATCCACATTTGTTTCCATTTAAAGCTTCATGCAGCCTTGAGCTGGGTAAGTGGTAAAAGGCAGAACGGTGGGTACAATAGACCTATCTTCATTCATGCCATAAATAATAAAACATCTGCATACATCAAGACACATTTCTTTTTTGGTATCTCTGGCCTGGAGAGATGAGTGAAGTGTTTGCTTCTTTAGAGTCTGGCGTGGTCCCGGAGGACTGGAGAAAGGCACATATGATCCCTTTACACAAAAGTGGAACTAAATATGAGGTTGGGAACTACAGGCTGGTTAGTCTGACCTCTGTGGTGAGTAAACTAATGGAAACACTGCTAAAACAGAGGAGAGTGAGGTTTCTGGCATCCAGTAGATTGCAGGATTCAAGGCAGCATATTGGCAGGTCTTGTCAGGCAAATCTCATTAATTTCTTTGACTGGGTGACCAGAGAGTTGGACCGAAGGACTGCTCTGGATGTGGTGTACTTAGATTCCAGTAAAGCCTTTGACTGTCTGTGTTAGAAATTAGTTGAGTGGGAGAAGATCAAGGGTAGAGGTAAATGGAGCTCACTCTGAAGAGAAGGATGTAATCAGCAGTGTGTCACAGGTATCTGCCCTTGGTCCAATTCTTTTTAACATTTTTGTAAGTGATATTGCAGAAGGACTATCAAGGAAGTTTTGACTCTTTGCAGATGATACCAACATCTGCAATAGAGTAGATACCCAGGAAGGTGTAGATAACATGAGGAGGGATCTAGCGAAGTTTGAAAAATGGTTGAGAATCTGGCAGCAGAGATTTAATGCTGAAAATGTAGGGCCATGCATTTGGGCTGCAAAAAAACAAGGGAATGGTAGAGTATAAGGAGCAAAGTGCCTCTGTCCACAAATTCAGAGGAGGACCTGGGGTGATTGTTTCCAATGATGTTAAGGTGGCTTCAAGTCAGTGCTGACTCCTGGTAACCCAGCTGCCTCTGGGTTTTCTTGGCAATGTATTACCAGAAGTAGATTGCCAAGCCTTTTCTTCTGAGGCAGTGGAGGGTAAAGTGATTTGCCCAAGGTATACCAGTAGGAATCAAACCTTTGTTTTTCTGGGTGCTAGGCAGTTGCTCTCACCAGTAGGCTACTCCTCTGCCCTGGACAGGCTAAACAGGTAGAAAAGGTGATGGCAAAATCCAGAAGGATGCTTGGGTGCATAGGGAGAGGAATGGCCAGCAGAAAGATGGAGGTGATAGTGCCTTTGTATAAGTCTTTGGTGAGACCTAATGTGTGCAGTTCTGGAGACCACACCTTCAAAAGGATATAAACAGAATAGAGTTGGGGTAGAAGGTGACTACCAAAATGGTAAGTAGAGACAGACTTTAAGGGCCCGATATCCAATTGGGATGGCTATGAGCCGCTACAGCATATTGCCATCACCGCCAACCTCTTACCCTGCATATTCAATGGCAGGGTCATATGCAACCCTGGCATTGAATAGCCAGGGTCACTGCACAGCCTCTGACTCCACAGAAGCTAACAGGGTAGTGGCGATATTGCACCGCTACCCAGTCAGCTCTTGTGGCTAAAACTAGGCCAGCTTTTGGTTCACCTAGGGGTATGTTTACTAAACTGCGTTAGTGCAATTCGCGTTAGGAGCCGCGTTAGTGGAAGGAAAGCCAAAAAAGGACATGGGCAGGACATCGTATCTGATAACGTGCGGTTGCGCATGGCGCAGCAACGATCGTTACAGCGCGCAGACAACCAAAATCAGAAACAAAGCTGTAGCACAATGGTTACCACACAGACTGATGGTACAAGAGTCATGGGTTCAAAACCCCAGTGTGCCTAATGAGCAAGGCTAGCTGAGGCATCCTTTGAAAGCCGACTATAATATTTTAATCCGCAGTCTGCAGGCGGGTTACAGTTTACATATGTCAGGAGAAGTGTACCCTTCCTATGAAATATGTGCCAACAGTGACGTTCGCTCTGACATGGTACTATATATTATGTAGTATATTTTATATATTATATACCTGTCGACAGGAATACGTAGGCGCTCCCTATAAGGCGAAGTGTAAGGCTCGCCCTATAGGGAGCGCCTAAATAGTCCTTTCAAATGGATATATAATGCATATAATATAGGACGAAGTGTAATGTGCGCCCCATAGGGCGCGGAATAAGGCGCGCCCTATTGGGCGCCACGTAAATCGCACTCTATAGGGCGCCATATAAGGCGCTCAATAGGGCGCCTTATAAGGCGCCCCTTGAGCTACCCTAAGGTGACAGTATCCTGAGAGTGGTTCTGCTGGCAGCACTAATATACAGTAAACATAGACAATGCCTAAGACAGCCCTATCAATGAACCCCACTGTGGGTTGTGAACCTATGACCACTGGCTCCGTGGGCAGTGAAGTAATCAGTGGGCCAGAGCTGCTAATAAACACATGGCTGGCTACAGGAGGACTGCACAGCCCCACACCCACATTCAGCTGTGGTTACCAGGGAGATTACATACCACCACCCAACGCACCCTCTAGGGCTCAGGGTGGGGGACAGGATCTACCGCCCACAGATCCACCTTCAACCCCCTGCAATGGTGGCAGTAGAGGAGACCATCACCCCAGTCCCACTCGGGATCAAACACCCTACAGGGCAGGCAATGCAGAGCAGTACACACCCGTACAACATGAGCAGGTCTGTAAATGCTCAGCTGCCCCTCACCATTATCTGACATTCTCCAGCAGCAAGCCTCCAGCCGCTGCACGGTGTTCCAGCAAGACACATACCAGCTGCAGACAGTCCGCCAGCTAGTCCATAGTGCATGGTCCTGGAGGAGATACATGTACCCAGAACGGGGATATCAGCATACACACCAAGCAGATAAGTCAGTGAGTGGACCCCAAAAGGAAACCCATAGATATCCCATAAAAAACATACTATATAGCACTATGGTGGAACCTAGCCATGCCATGGTCACTGCTTAGTCAGGGTGAGAGTGACCTCCCAGCAGGACATGCTATGTCCACCCTGTCCGTACAGGTGGTACCGGGCACTACAATGTCCGGCCATTGCCCTATGCCCTGTGCAGATGCGGACGGGCCAGGCCACCCTATCCACGCTATTCCCACGGTACCTTGCTCCTCATTATGCACATCGGCAGGCCAATACTGGCAACAGTGCTAGCAGTGTGGGCTGTGGAGGGTGTTGGAAGCCACCACACACTGGATGGACAGACACACACTCCCCACACCTATGCCAGCATTGTGCAACTATAGAGGTGTTGGGCAGCCCAGGCCACCACACCAGTCCTGGGCACAGTGCAGGCATGGCTATGGTATGCAATACTGTAGGAGTCACTCCCCAGATTGGTAAACACTGTCAGACACAAGACCTGTAGCACACTCCACAGACATCAGAAAGGTTGCTATGATGCAGCTCACTCCGAAAATTGTACGTAACCTAGGAAATTCTATCTGCCAGTAATCATAGCGACCTTTTGATAGATGTGTACCATATTCCCAGGTTTAGGGTGGCACTACTAAGGTATGCAAGTGCTAGTATTGGGAGATGCATGCAGAACCCAAGATCCTGCCTCTCCAGGAGGCTTTGGATAATGGGGCCTGTGGGTGCGGGTGTGTCTGCCCCTGTTGGCTGCTGCTTTATGGCAGAGGTTCCCAACTCCATTCCTGCGGTGCAAAACACTGTTCGGGTTTTCATGCTGTCCCTCATGACTATGCATGAGATACATCTGCATACCATGGGAGTGATGCATAGAAATGCAGCACAGGCATCTTTATCAGAGGCAGCATGGAACCTGAATGGTGTTTGGCCCTCCAGGACTGCATTTGGGATGCTTTGCTCTAGGTAATGTGCATGATTATGGTGTCTGTGCCCTGTAGGGTAAAATGTAGGTGTTTTGAGCATGTTTACATCATCTGCAAGAACGGTTCTGTCTGTATTAGCCCGTTATAGTAGTGGGTAAAATATGAGGATTGGTTTGGCGAACACCACAGCTGGGCCTTGAACCTGTGACCCTCTGCTTCTGAATACACTGGTTCTGTGCACTGCACCACCATGTTCTCACAGAGATGGTGCATTCCCTGGTGGTACCATGACCCCCCACGTGAGGGGGGCTAGGCCACGGTCTGCTCTGGGCAGCTGCCACTGCCCCCTCCACCACCAGTATCCCTCAGCCACCATGCTGACATGCCCTTCTGCTGGTGGAGCTGGTGGTGCGCAGTCTCAGGCCATCCAGTGTGCAGGTAGGCGGCTGCCTATGGTGCGTGTTCCGGGGTGGGGGTGCCCGCATAGCTGACCTCGCTTTCCCCCAGCACCGCCTGCCACTGTTCCGTGCCATTGGGGGTACCTGCTGGGTACTATTCCCTGTGACACTGTGGGAAGCACACCTTGCACATGTTGGGCCCTCAGCAGTTGCTGTCTGGCTGCTCTACTGTTTCGGCATTCCTATGGGCCAGCTAGGCATCACCCTAGTCCCCACTGTGGCCCAGCTGCAGCCCTCTGTATCCCCTTCTCCAGTATCTGACCGGTTGCCCGTTCCGACATGCCCGCCCTGATGTTGCGGGACATGTGCACGCCATAGGAACTCTGTCCGATGGTGGGGAGGTCCCTGGGCAGTGCTATTTCACTGTGGGCGCATGCACCTTGTATGGGGACGGGGAATGGACCCTTCCGCGGTTTATACATACATAACTAAAATAGGGGAACACATAAATATCTGTTCAATGGAGTTTACTCGGGGGGGGGGGGGGGTTGATGTTTCTCATTGATACCACTAATGGCCAGCTTGGTTGCTGTTTTTTTCCAGTTTGTTGGGGTCATTTTCAGTGTTTCTGTGCCCTTTTGTTCTGTGCACATGTATCACACTTATCACCTTTTTTTGGTTTCCCTGCCTAGGCTGTTCATTGCTGACATTAAATGGTTTCTCTCCCCTTTAATATGCCTTTAACGGCAGGTTTTCATTCGCGTTGGAATTCAGCTCTGAAAATCAGTGCGTTAGCCTCTCCCCGCCCACTCTCCGCCCATTGACCCCTTCTCTCTGCCCTCTCTCCACCTTCTGCGTTATTTTACCGCGCCGCGGAGCATCATGCGTGTTAGCGCTTGATACCGCGTGCTGTAGCGCGTTATTCCCATTTACCGTGGTTTAATAAACATACCTCTTAGTTTTACCCGCAGGTGGCTAACCAGGTAGCAGTGCAATATCGCGACTACCCAAGCTGCCCAAGACATGCCCTGGAATGCCCACAACACGTCCCGATGCTAAGCTGTTAGCATTGGGGTACATAGCGGTGTTAGTTGGGGATATTTAGTGTTCAATGGTATTTGCACGGTTTACAGGTCAGTAAACCATGTACAGTAAATGCTTTTAGAATATCGGGCTCAAAGATCTCAATGTGTATACTTTGGAAGAAAGAGAGGAGAGGGGTGATATGATAAAGACGTTTAAATGCCTCCATAGCATAAATGCACAGGAGGAGAGCCTCTTTCAATTGAAAGAAAACTCTGCAAAGTGGGCGCATGAGATGAAGATGAAAAGAAAGACAGGAGTAGTTTGCGGAAATATTTCTGTATGAAAAGAGTGGTAGATGCATGAATAGTTTCCCAGTGGAGATAGTAGAGTCAAAAACTGTATCTGAATTTAAGAAAGCATGGGTCAAACACAGAAGATCTCTAGATAAGGATAGGGACTATAGAGCTTAATGATTGGTATGAAAGGGCAGACTGGATAGGCCATATAGTCTTTATCTGTCGTCATGTTTTTATGTCTTATGTTTTGAAAAGTTGAAATATCATGGTAGGTTTCACCATCTGCATTAGTAAGCAAGAATGAAGATGTTTTTGTTGACACTTGGAGCTTTCAAGGGCAGCTTTTGTAAGGGTAACAGATTTGAAAAACATTTTAACACATGGAAAGTCCTTAAAACCAAGGGGAAAAAATCAATAAGTTTAACAGAGTAGGAGCATATCTGTACATAAGTTCTCCTGCTGCAACATAACATTGTCAAAGTGAAATATGAATGTTATGTTTACAATAAGATACTTGGGCATTTTGCAGTTGCTTTTCCAGACTGCATCCAAGTAGGTGTGTCTTTGTCTCCCGTTTATTCCTCAGATCCTTTTATTGTCCTCCTCATTCCCCATCCCACACCCCCAGCTAAACTCCCTCTGTCCTTCCCCTCCTCCCAATCTTACCAACCTTCTGCTCCTTGTTCCTAATTCTTTGTGGCAATCTTCAATCCAGTATGTTTATCTGGGCCTGTTTCGGGGGGCGGGGGCGCATGTGTGTTTGATTCTCTCACTCAGTATATTTGTGTGTATTTATTAGTCTAAAGAGCCTCTTTTATTAAAGCCTGTTAGCTGGTTAATGGGTGTTTTCACACGTGCCTACAGGTATGTCGGAACACTAATGAGTGATAGCGTTTACTTTTGCACGCTGAAATGTACATTAATCAGCATCATGGGTATGGGTGGGTTTACCCTATCTTGGTGACCACAGCAGGATGGGGCAGTGAATGGATGGAGAATAAGTGTGGAGAGCACAATAGCGCTAATGACAGAGCAGTTGCCGCATACTCAGCGACACCGTGGCTCTTATTAGGGTCAAGAAGTGAACCAGATGTACTATAGTGCATGTTAGGAAAACCCTTCACACATTAGCTGCCAGGAGACATATTGAACACGCCCTGATAGCTAATGTGTGGGATTTAGTAAAAGGGGCCCTACGTGTTTCTTAGAGTGTGGCAGCATGTGGCCAGCTAGTGTACTACGTCTTATATCTCAACATATAGTGGTGACCTACAAGAAGCAGTGGGAACACCCCTAAACAAAGGCATGGGGACGGGTGACCTGCATGGAGCGACAGGTGCACCTACTCTTGCCACCTTGCTGGGCAGACTAGATGGACCATACTGGTCTTTATCTGCCATCATATACTATGTAACAATGTACAGTGTGTTGGTGGAGGAACAGAGGAGTCCCGAATCTTTGCTTTACCTTCATCTGTCACAGCAGTGTCAGCGATTGCAACCACTACCT
This sequence comes from Ichthyophis bannanicus, assembly GCA_033557465.1. Lineage (NCBI taxonomy): Eukaryota > Metazoa > Chordata > Amphibia > Gymnophiona > Ichthyophiidae > Ichthyophis > Ichthyophis bannanicus. The sequence continues at coordinate 961,396,920 of CM066034.1, read as the reverse complement.
CTCGCTGGCCCCAGACCCTTCCTTATGCTGAATTCTACACCCCCCCCCCCCCCACCATCAGAAATAAGGTTTTGAGTCAGAGAGGCAGGAGTCAGTAAAGGGAAGCCTCCAGGCTGATGTTGCCAGAACAGATGAAGATAAAGAGACGTTTTCATTTATTTATTTATTTACCAATTGTTTTTTATACCTCTATATTTATTAGTCACAGCGGTTTACAATTAAAAGAACTGTACCATTAACACAAATTGTTATGCAGTTTACAAGGAACTGTAGCATAACAAAGAATTAACACAACTGTACCATAACACAACTGTTACGCGGTTGTTGAAACTTAGGGGTATGTTTACTAAATGGCGCTAATGGCGCAGCTGCGATGTTATCGCGCGATACGTGATATTATTGCACGAATTACCATGCGAGAACGCCACAGCTGCGGCGTTAAGGAGCGCAGAGGGTGGAGTAAGGCTCCCCAGAGGGCACAGTAAGGCTCCCCAGGGGCGGAGATAAGGGGTCAATGGGCAGAGAGTGAGTGGGGAGAGGCCCCCATGAACACTAACGCCATGAAATGAAGGTCTGAAAAATTACGTCAGTGAAAACCTCGCACTAGAGGCACATGCAGGGGAGAGAGACAATTTCAGTCAGCAATGTGCAGCAAAGGCAGGGAAACCAAGAAAAGTGATAGTAGTGATACATGTGCAGCAACATCATAGTGCCCAAGTACGAGAGGGCACTATGTTGAGGCTGCAGGTGGGACATGCAGTATGGCAGCTGAGGCACAGGGTGGGCTAGGCAGATGCCTAGGTGACACATAGGAATGTAGAAGCAGAAAACCAGCAAGACAGCAACTGACCAAGGGCAAACATGGCCACAAGTGTGTGTCCCACAGTGTCCCAGGGGACAATACCCAGCAAGTACCCCAAAGGGCACATAACATCGGCAGGCAGTGCCAGGGGGAAGCGTGGATGTCTATGCAGGCAGCCCTACCCCATATCACGCACCATAGGCAGCCGCCTACCGGCACACTGGATGGCCTGGGACTGCGCTCCACCAGCACCACCGGCAGAAGGGCATGTCAGCATGGTGGCGGAAGGGTGCTGGTGGTGGAGGGGGCAGTGGCATCTGCCCACAGCAGACCACAGCCAAGCCCCGTTTAGGTAGGTGCCATGCACTGCAACAGACAAGGTCTGTCTTACGAACAGTCATGGTATCCCCAGGGAATGATCTGCCCCTGTGGCAACAGTTTGGTGCAGTACACACAGCCAGTGTGTTCAGGGGCAGAAGGTCACAGATTCAAGTTCCAGCTGTAGCTCCTGAAAACCATGTCCCTATATTTTACCCAGTACTAAACCGTGGTAGTAAAGACAGAACCTTTATTGCAGATAAAATAAACACGCCATAAACGCCTATATTTACCCTACAGAACACAGATACCATAAACATGTGCAATCCCTAGAGCAGAGTTTCCCAACTGCAGTCCTGGAGGGCCAGACACCATTCAGGTTTTATGCTGTCCCTAATAAGTATGCCTGTGCTGCATTTGTATGCACCACCCCCATTGTATGCAAATGTATCTCATGCATATTCATTAGGGACAGCATGAAAACCTGCACTGTGTTTGGCCCACCAGGACCGGAGTTGGGAACCTCTGCCCTAGAGCAGCGGCCAGCAGGGGCACAAACACCCACACCCACAGGCTCCACTATCCAAAGCCTCATGGACGGTCAGGCTGTTGGGCCCTGCGCGGAGCAGCATCTCCCAATACTAGCACCTGCATACCTTAGCAATGCCGTCCTAAACTTGGAACTTGTTCCACATATATCAAAAGGTTGCTATGATTAATGTCAGATAACAAATCTTAAGTTAAACACAATTTGTTGACAGAGATTCATCATAGCAACTTTTCTGATATCTGTGGAGTGTGTTTCAGTTTTTGCTTCTGACAGTGTTTACAACCCCGGGGAGTGACCCCAACAGTATTGCGTACCATAGCAATGTCCGCACTGTGCCCAGGACTGGTGTGGCGGCCAGGGCTGCCAAATACCTCTCTATTTGCACAATACTGGCATAGGTATGGGAGTGTGTGTATGTCTATCCAGTGTTTTGTGGCTGCCTACACCTTACTGATCCCACACTGCTTGCACTGTTTCCAGTATTAGCCTGCCAATGTGCATAATGAGGAGCAAGGCACTGTGGGTAAGGCCCAGACAGGGTGGCCTGGGCAGGATGCATCTGCACAGGGCATAGGGCAATGGCGGGGCATTGTAGTGCGCGACCACCACCTGCACGGACAGGGTAACCACAGCATGTCATGCTGGGGGGGGGGGCGGTTCACTCTCACCCTGACTGAGCAGTGACCATGGCATGGCTAGGTTCCCCCATAGTGCTATTCATTGTTGCTTTTAAGTGATATCTATGGGTTCCCTTTTTTGAGGCCCAATCACTGACATATCTGTTTTTTGTGTGTGCTCATATCCCATTTGTGGGTGCACACAGTTCCTCCAGGAACATGCACTATGTACTAGCTAGCAGACTGTCTACAGTTAGCATGTGTATGGCTGGAGCCCCTTGCAGGGTATAGCGGATGGAGACTGACTGTGCCCTCTGCTGGTGAATGTCAGATTGGGGGGGGGGGGTAGCTAAGCTTTTCTAGGCCTATTTTCCAGTGCCCTATGTGATGTGTACAGATCTGCATTGACTGCCCTGTAGGGTGCCTATTCCCCAGGAGGACTGGGGGTGATAGCCCCCTCTACTGCCACCCTTGCAGAGATGTAGAATGTGGATCTGTTGGTGAGAGATCCTGTCCCCCACTCTGACCCACAGGAGGGCGGGTTGGGTGGTGCTACATAATCTTCTTTTGGGTCCAAACACCACCCTTCTCTTATATAATGTGACCATGGCAACCATACAGGATATGCACTGTTCCGGGTACATCATTGTCCACAAGGGCTAGATGTGACTGGGAAATACAGATGGACACAGGTGTATCCTAGGTGTGTCTGCAAGACCTACCTATCACACACTGGTACGGATGGGGATCTGCAGCACAGCCTATCTCAGCCTAGCCATGTGCTGCGGACCTGGTGCTGGGCGCCCCACCTACCCTCAAGGTGAGCACAGGAACCACACAATGTCACGATCTGTAGCTACTCTGTGCCTGTAACACACATGGTCAGTTTCCCCTACAAGGCCGGGGTGCTATAGAGGTGCATACCCTATCTTGTGATCAGATGTAGGCTGCTGATCTGCATGTGCAGTGCATCATGGGTATGGGTGGGTTTACCCTATCGTGGTGACCACAGAAGACAGTTTGTGTGGTGACCTGCAGTCTTTCTGTAGCCAGCCAGCATTGTGCTAGACTCTATGGAGATGTAGCCCCCTGGTTACTTCAATGACTAAGAAGGCAGAGGTCATGGGTTTGATCCCACAGTGGTGTTATTTAATAAGGCTGTCTGAGGCATTTCCTTTTAATTTAAATCAGTGCTGCCATCAAAAACACCCTTACAGTGCCGTAGCCTAAGGTGCTTCATAAGGCGCCCTATAGAGCACCCTATAGGGCACATTATAAGGTGCCTTGGCAGACAGTGCACTTTATAATGTGCCCTATGGAGTGCCTTATAGGGCGCCTTATGTGGCACCTTAGGTTACAGCATTGTGAGAGGAAATGCCTCAGACAGCACTGATTTAAATTAAAAGGAAATGCCTCAGACAGCCTTCTTACATAACACCACTGCAGTATCAAACCCATGACCTCTGCCTCTGCAGTCATTGCAGTAATCAGTAGGCTGCATCTTTATTGCATCTAATACTGTGCTCTCTCAAAAAAATCACGCTATCAGAGATATACAAAATGCCTATGAAAAAATCCCTGAAACAATCCCCACCATGTGAACCAAAATTATATCTTTTTGTCGGACCACAATGAGGGAGGTTCAGATAGACTTCAGAACCACACCCATCAAATGGGGTCCATTTTAATCCACAAACACAGTTCTTTAGTGAATATTAAACTTATCTTAAAATTTTTGGAGAAGAAACACCAATAGTTGTGTGAAACGTCCAAAACTTGTAGAACACGACGTGCACGTTTCGGGAACAAACAGCCCCTGTATCAAGTGCTCTCCACGTAATTCACAACAAATCAATTCTTCTCTTTATCTGATGCCAAATAAATAGCGTTGCTCTCCGTTGGCAAATATGGATAAGGGCAGATCCTCCTCAGCTCCTTAGCCAATTGGATGAGAGCCAGTCCGGGGGTGATCCCATGATAATGTATTAAAACAAAATTTAATACATTAATAGTGAGTGTCCTCTGTATACCCTGGTTTGACCCATTCATTTATGCCGGCCTTCACTAAGGCTTCTAGTTTTCGGGACATTTTGGTGCACTCTACTACTACGTCTAATAAGCCCTCTGGTCCAGGCACAACCAAAGGCCATTTTCCATGCCATAAATGCAAATTTTGTTTTAATACATTATCCAGAATTTCATGGGATCACCCCCGGACTGGTCACACCTACCAACGACGTTGGCTCACGACTTGTTCTTCGTCTTTTGTGGTCTATTTAATTCAGTGTGAGTGTCCTCTGCTTTATGTGGGCCGTACGATAAGACCCATCAGGACCCGAATCTGTGAACATGCGTCCCGTTTACAACAAAACATCCTATCTGCTCCAATAGTGGACCACTGCGTTGAACTGGGCCACACATTTGATAAACTTCGTTGGACTGTGATTGATTACATCCCGGAAGATCCTAGAGGGGGTGACAGGACGACTCGATTACAACGCTGTGAACAACGTTGGATCTATGATCTGGATTGTGTGCAACCAGGAGGCTTAAATCGAGAAATTGAGTGGCTCAGTGTCCTTTAAATAAGGCCTTATGATTTAGGGATTCCCTGGTGCGGTGGGAATTCCCTCATTCTAGGGCTGTTCTTTAGTAGCTCTTTCATTGGATATTCGGTGGTGTTTTTTTCATTCATCTGATGGCTCTCTTCCAATTGGCTAAGGAGCTGAGGAGGATCTGCCCTTATCCATATTTGGTTCCCTCGATGATTGACGATTTTGCCGACCAATGACTACAAGTTCAGTCCTCTGCAGTGACTGGTTGTTCGGCAAGAACCGGCGTCTTTTTAACAACGGAGAGCAACGCTATTTATTTGGCATCAGATAAGGAGAAGAATTGATTTGTTGTGAATTACGTGGAGAGCAATTGATACAGGGGCTGTTTGTTCCCGAAACGTGCACGTCGTGTTCTACAAGTTTTGGACGTTTCACACAACTATTGGTGTTTCTTCTCCAAAAATATTAAGATAAGTTTATTATAATATTCACTAAAGAACTGTGTTTGTGGATTAAAATGGACCCCATTTGACGGGTGTGGTTCTGAAGTCTATCTGAACCTCCCTCATTGTGGTCCGACAAAAAGATAGAATTTTGGTTCACATGGTGGGGATTGTTTCAGGGATTTTTTCATAGGCATTTTGTATATCTCTGATAGCGGGATTTTTTTGAGAGATTTATTAAGGATCCCATAGCACTCTCATGGCGGCTGATGTATTCGCATTTTCTGAGGAACAATTGGATGCTTTACGCCAAAGACCAACTCTTTTTGATGATATAGATCAGGCTAAGGAAGATCTGTCGGCGTCTTTAACAGAGCTCAAATCCTATAAGAAGCGCTTGATCCGTACACAACTACATGGGGCGTCTATGATGCAATATCTTAAGACCAGAATCATCCCGAGGGGGCTTCGGATGACCAGGGCTCCTAAGATGTTTCTTTCTGATCAAGGGTTTATCGATAAATGGAATAAGATTTTTAATAAATGCAGTTTTGATCTTATGGCTCTTATTGTTGAACGCACGATTAAAGAGGAGGAAGCCTTAACCACTTTGATTACTGAGTCTCAAACGACCATACTAAAGACCATGCCGTCAGACGAATTTCAAGTTAAATTAGGTGATATTGATAAACAACTAAAAGGCTTTTTTGTTCACCTTAGGGCGTTCAAGTTGGACAAATTTCATCGGGACAAGTCTGACTATGATTTAGGCAAAGTATATCGATGGATGTATGAGGATGAGGGGGAGACGCAACAGAAACTGGTCACCTTTGATACATCGTCTGAAGACACTGATGACAGTTCTGGTACAACTTCTGGTTCTAAGAGAACTAGCAACCGCAATCAACAGGATTTTCCAAGAGGCCGAAATCAAGGCCAAAGGGGGCGGGTTTTCCATCAAAACAATTGATGGGACCCCCCAACTACCCGGCAACTAACCAAACAACTACAACTTTAATAGTTGTCAATTTAACAGGGAAACCTCTCGATTCACGACAAGAACAATTGTTAAATTTGGGTCTCTCATTTGCCCCTACAGCTTATTACGATGGATTTTTGATGAGGGTTTATCTACATAAATTTTTTCGCAAATTGCAGGTCATTCAATTTTTTGGTTCTCGTCCAGAAACATTAGACACCTCAGTGGTTTCACTTCCTTCTCGTTGGACACCCCCTGGACCCCCTGATCCAATTATAGCTACATTTCAAGCTTTAGTTTTACGAGATCTACTATTATTAGAAGCTGAGAAACCAAGATGTGTCTCCAATGTGACCAATGATGACCGCATTTGTCTCCGACAATTGGCTTCAGATACTTCAGTTACCATTCGCAATGCCGATAAAGGCGGCGCTATTGTTTTACAGACGACGGAGGAGTATTTGAGAGGGTTTCAGGCTCAGTTGTCTGACTCTATGGTTTATCAACGGCTGATTGGCGACCCTACTCTTGCATTGCAATCGACTATCTCAGCGTTGATCTCTATGGGGCTTGACAGGGGTTGGTTGACTAAACGAGAGAGCATTTTTCTCAACGTTCCTCATCCCAAAATTCCCACTATATATACAGTGCCAAAGATTCATAAATCATTGGTCTCACCTCCGGGTAGACCTATTGTGTCATGTCGAGGTTCCATTCTTGAGCCTCTTTCTAAATTTTGTGACATCTTTTTGAAAGTGGAAGCTTTGTCTGTTCGTTCATATATTCGGGACTCCACACATTTCCTGATTCAGCTATCTGACATAGTTCTGCCAGAGTCTAGCATCTTTCTGGTGACTCTTGATGTAGCGGCCTTATACACTAACATTCATCAGGGGGAGGCCCTAGATTTGCTCCATACTTTGTTTACCACGGCCCCATCAAGGTTGCCAAAACATTTTTTGTTGGACTTAATCACACTTGTCCTGACCAGGAATTATTTTCTTTTTGAGGGGCCATTTTTCCAACAAATTTTTGGCATTGCAATGGGGGCTACGGTGGCCCCCTCCATTGCCACTTTATATTTGGCGAATTGAAGATCTGATCATGTCTCTCAATTCCACCACTGCTCATACGGACCCCTGTCCAGCTTTTTGGATAAAGGAACTTCGTTGCGAATTCAGCCCAACAATAACCAAAATAATAAACCTGTCCTTCAAATCTGGTACGTTCCCCTCTGTCCTCAAACAAACGTCCATCAGACCACTGTTAAAAAACTGTAAGTTAGATCCACAAAAAGCAGAATCCTACAGACCCATTTCTAGTATTCCTTTTCTCGCGAAACTGATAGAAAAGGAGGTCCAATGCCAATTACAAGACCATATTGATACCACGGCTCCTCTGGACCCTTGCCAACATGGCTTCAGAGAGTCACACGGAGTAGAAACGCTCCTTACATCTCTCCTCAACAACATAATTTCCGATATCAACAACGTCCGACAGGGTTTCGCACTTGTATTCCTGGACATAGCCGCAGCCTTTGACTCGGTGAGCCATGACCTCCTTCTAATAAGGCTAAAAGAGAAAGGAGTTGGCGGAACTGCCCTTGAATGGTGTAGATCGTACTTATCTGAAAGATGGCAACACGTTCGGTCTGGTGGAATGATGTCTGATCCATTTCACCAAGGACAGGGAGTCCCGCAAGGTTCCTCCCTTTCTGCTTTACTGTTCAATATTTATATGCAACCTATTTGCAAGATCATCAGGTCCTTCAATGTGAGTTGCATGATATATGCGGACGATGTCCTGCTTTATATGCCTTTCAACATAGACAAATTGGACCTATCCCCACTAAGTAACTGCTTTGATGCCATATCGCAATGGCTCTTGTCACAAAACCTAAGGATTCAACATAAGAAGACAGAGGTGCTCTTCATGTCAAAGAACCCGAGCTTCAGCCCCCCACAGTTCCTGAAGGTGAAGGATGCTGAGCTACAATCAAAACCCAACATAAGATATCTGGGCGTTACACTCGACCAGAACCTTGACATGAAAGCACATATAGCCAATACTGTAAGAATCATATACTACAAAATCCGGTCACTAAGACATCTTCGCCCCCTGCTTGAACCTGAGGATTTTCGCACCATCTACCAGGCTCTGATCATGCCTCACTTTGACTATGCTAATGTCATTTTGCTAGGCCTCCCTCAATCCACCCTGAACCCCCTACAGCTCGCAATGAATAGCGCTACGAGGGTTCTCTATGGGGCATCTAGATGTGAGCATGTGTCACCCCTGCTAATGCAGTTACACTGGCTTCCTATACATGCCAGGATCATATTCAAAACATTACTACTTACATTCAAAGCAGTAAATAGTCTCTCCCCCACATCATTAACCAAACTCATCAAACCCATAGCCCCGAATAGATCAAGGAGATCAATTGCAGTAAATTCGCGAATGGTTCCCCGCGAACTTACTAGAAGCACCTCAGCAACAGCAAACCGGGCTTTCAGCCTTCGTGCCCCTAAACTCTGGAATGCACTACCGCCAGATAGTAGAGCAATCAACAGCCTACTGCAATTTAGAAAAGCCCTCAAACACTACTTATTCCTTAAATACTTCTCAGTGAGTGCAGAGGCACGCCCCCTCCCTGTGAATCATAGACACACCGAATCACCTATTGATCCAGAATTTCCCACTTAGTAAGGTTCCACAGACCTTTGGTATAAGGTTCTACGGGCCTGTCTTAAATCTCATCTGCGCTATCATTTAAGATGTTAATAGTTCACTGTTATATTCTGTTATTCTTAATCACATTGCTATCCAGGTTTTATGACCCCAGTTACTGATTTTGCCCTGTTATCCAAGTTTTATGCCCCTGTTTATTGTAACTCAGACGCTTACTTATGGTGCTGAATTTTTGTTCGATGTAAACCGCGCTGAGGTCAAAGAGTGCGGTATATAAGAAATGTAAATAAAAATAAATAAAATAAAATGGAAGAAAGTCTAATTTATACCTCAACTTTTTTCACTCATGTTCTTATGTGGAAGAGATTTTTAGACGATATTTTTTTCGTGTGGACGGCTGATGCGGATGAGTTGTCAGCATTCATCACATGGATAAATAGTCTTAAACCCAATATTCAGTTTACGGTACATAATGATCCACAACAGATTGAATTTCTGGAAATGCTCATTTATCATGCTGACACTACTTTACAGACTACTCTGTTCCGTAAGCCAGTTCAAAGGAACAGTTTATTGAATTATAACAGCTTTCATCCTGTTTCACTTAATAAGGGATTACCATACGGCCAATTTCTTCGCTTGCGTAGGCTATGCTCCTCTATAGGGGACTTTCATCTTCATGCCCAGGAGTTAAAACACAGATTACTTTCGCGAGGATATCCCTTGTCAGTGATCGAGCGGGCATACAAACGTGCGCATTACACACACCGTGAGTGGTTATTAAGACCTTCCATTTCTCAGACGACTGATTCGGATAAGAAGATCGTTGGCGTTTTCCCGTATATGGTTTGTAGCAACACAGTGGTGGGGATCCTTCGTAAACACTGGTCTATTTTATCTGTACACGTTGGTTTGACCCATTCATTTATGCCGGCCTTCACTAAGGCTTCTAGTTTTCGGGACATTTTGGTGCACTCTACTACTACGTCTGATAAGCCCTCTGGTCCAGGCACAACCAAAGGCCATTTTCCGTGCCATAAATGCAAATTTTGTTTTAATACATTATCCGGAATTTCATGGGATCACCCCCGGACTGGTCACACCTACCAATGACGTTGGCTCACGACTTGTTCTTCGTCTTTTGTGGTCTATTTAATTCAGTGTGAGTGTCCTCTGCTTTATGTGGGCCGTACGATAAGACCCATCAGGACCCGAATCTGTGAACATGCGTCCCGTTTACAACAAAACATCCTATCTGCTCCAATAGTGGACCACTGCGTTGAACTGGGCCACACATTTGATAAACTTTGTTGGACTGTGATTGATTACATCCCGGAAGATCCTAGAGGGGGTGACAGGATGGCTCGATTACAATGCTGTGAACAACGTCGGATCTATGATCTGGATTGTGTGCAACCGGGAGGCTTAAATCGAGAAATTGAGTGGCTCAGTGTCCTTTAAATAAGGCCTTATGATTTAGGGACTCCCTGGTGCGGTGGGAATTCCCTCATTCTAGGGCTGTTCTTTAGTAGCTCTTTCATTGGGTATTCGGTGGTGTTTTTTTCATTCATCTGATGGCTCTCATCCAATTGGCTAAGGAGCTGAGGAGGATCTGCCCTTATCCATATTTGGTTCCCTTGATGATTGACGATTTTGCCGACCAATGACTACAAGTTCAGTCCTCTGCAGTGATTGGTTGTTCGGCAAGAACCAGCGTCTTTTTAACAATGGAGAGCAACGCTATTTATTTGGCATCAGATAAGGAGAAGAATTGATTTGTTGTGAATTACGTGGAGAGCACTTGATACAGGGGCTGTTTGTTCCCGAAACGTGCATGTCGTGTTCTACAAGTTTTGGACGTTTCACACAACTATTGGTGTTTCTTCTCCAAAAATTTTAAGATAAGTTTATTATAATATTCACTAAAGAACTGTGTTTGTGGATTAAAATGGACCCCATTTGATGGGTGTGGTTCTGAAGTCTATCTGAATCTCCCTCATTGTGGTCCGACAAAAAGATATAATTTTGGTTCACATGGTGGGGATTGTTTCAGGGATTTTTTCATAGGAGTCTAATACTGTGCTGGCATGAACTTAGGGTTAATGTGTGTTAATGTACCACGGCGCCCACTATCGTGCAATACAGATTCTTGCTACCTTGCCACCGGAACCCCCACTCCTTATATAGCATTCTTTACATTATCGCTGCAACTGGCGCCAGTAACATTAAGACGGTTTAGTAAACATATCCCTTAGTCTCTATTACTTTCAGAGGTTAAGAAGAGGTACTCATAGTAACACAGTAACAGTCAATGAAGGCAGATAAAGACCTGCATGGTTGATCTAGTCTGCCCAGATGCAGCAAAACAATTTAAATTATACTGCTCCAGATTTTTTTTGAAAGTGCCATCAAGTCAGTGTTGTCTCCTGGTGACCCAGCAGCTGCTGGATTTTCTTAGCAAGGGATGACTGGATGTATTTAGTTGTTATCATATGATCACTGCATTCTTCTAGTTCCATTTAAATCATTTTGACTTGTAGAAAAATGGTACAACAAAATCGATTATATGGTAGAACTTTTCTTCTGGAGCAGTGAAGAGTACAGCATCTTACCCAGGGTATACCAGTGGGAATTAAACACTGATTGCTGGGTATTAGGCTGTTGCGCAAACCACTGGGCTACTCCTCTGCTCTACTGCATTAGATAGGTTGGAACATGTGTGGTGAAACAAGACACCTATATACAAAGACCAATTTGCACTAAACAAAGGATTTTTTTTTATTTAGTGTCCCTGTAGAACAGTGTTTCTCAAGCTGGTCCTGGTATACCCTCTAGCTAACCTGGTTTTCAGGATACCCACAATGAATATGCATGAAATAGATTTGTATGAACTTCTTCCATAGCATTAAAATCTGCCCCATGTATATTCACTGTGGATGTCCTAAAAACCAGATTGGCTGTGGGGTACACCAGGACCGGCTTGAGAAGCCCCGTGGAATGTTTAATGAGAAGATAATACGGGGTATGATTTTGGTTTAAGAAACAGCTAAATCAGAGAATTTATTATTCACCATTCAACAAGGGTACAAGGCTGTCTGCCAACCCTTGCTTCTTATGCAAATTCAGTGTGAAACAAGCAAATAAATGCTTTTGCACAGGAAAACAAACCCTTCATACCATTTTTACCATTTTCTATATTAAAAGCTTAAACATTATTAGGAAAGGAATAGAGAATAAAGAATTTCATAATGCCTCTTTATCAAGGCTGGCTCGACCACTAGGCTGGCTAGGTGGCTGCCTAAGGTGGCCCGCCATGCATAACAAAGCACATGGCCTGCCATGGGCCACTGCCAATGTTGCCCCAAGCTGAGCCCATCCCACTGATCCTGCCAACAGAATTGGCAGTAGGGGAGGGGGGAGGGGCAGAACGGCCATGGCTTCTGCATGGGGTGGCAGAAACCCTTGGGCTGACCGTGTGACCGCACCTTTACTATATTATGTGTTTGGGGACTTACTGAACAAAAAAGACTCCTTATCCCCTGAGCTTACAAGCAAGGACTGAGGTACATCCTGCAGAGGCTGTTTTGAGAGACTGGACTGGATTCACTTAAATCAGGCCAAAAACATTACAGGAACCTGCTTGATACACGCTGACCTCTGCCAGCAGTGACAGGGTTAACGCTTGGCCAGGTTGTTTGAACTGAGGATCTGTTTGCTGATAGCAGGAAGGGGGGTAGGGGCAGAGAAAGAGAGGGAAATGAGAGTAAGTGGGGGGGGGGGGGGGCAGGCCGGGGAGAAGAGAGAGAGCCCTTGTGATCCTGGGACTCTAGAGAACAGATAAAGCTAAACTGAGGAAGAAGGAAAAGATAGAATTGCTCAGAGCTGCAAAATAATAAAGAGAAACAGACATTTACCCTGGTGAACTCAGGCTCCTCTGAAACCAGAAGAGCCCTACCCTTGCTGTGACTCAAGACCTGCAGAGAAACTTCCAGCTGAAACTTCTGAGCAAAGGTAATCTGTACGGATTCCATTCAATTTTTTTCTAAATAGAACGAGGCCTACAAGGGCTCTGAAAGGTCTGCCCTACTGTACCTATGAGCACGTGACTGAGGTGTTTATAAAACACTCGGTCAAAGAGCGATCGATCCACTTACCTGATCTCAAGGAACTGCTTAAGAGACAGCAAGTTACTGGACTGTGTTCCCCTCTACGGAGTACTTTAGGTTCTTACCCTAGTGTTATAGTGTTTTCAGTGATCTGTGCTAATAGACTGTTGATTTGTGCAAGGCTGGTCTGATATCTCTTAACGGTCAAATTCTGACTCCATCAGGCTAGGGTTAATCCAGCAACTAATAATTCACTGGCCTTTGGTTACTGAATGTAAGTGTGTAACACTGTAATTGCATTATTGTAAATATTCTTATCTAATTTCCTGTACAGTATTGGTTACAAGTTTAAGTTAGTAAATCTATTTAATTTTCACTCCCTCTGTCTCTCTGGCAAATTCTGTGGGTGGTACGGTACATATTATAGGGTGGGGCCACCTATCTCTCTCATTTCTGAAATAGCATCTCTTAACTAGCACTAGTCCTGAACCTTGATTCCAGGCCCTCGGAGGGTTTGTTCAATAAATCTCCAGGAGCATAGAGGTGTAAGGACCTCTCTGTAGCATCCCAGTATATACCGGACACACAGGAAACTCCCGGTTACGTGTGCAACTCTGGTCACCACATCTCAAAAAACATACAGTGGAATCAGAAAAGCTACAGAAAAGGGTGGCCAAAATAATAAAGGAGGTGGAACAACTCTCCTATGAGGTCAGGGCTCAAGGCCGGCGCTTCCATCAGTCAGATTAGAAGAGTCTCTAGAGAGCAGACCCTCTGGGGTGCCTATTCCAGCCCATCTCCAGGGCCTGCAGCCGTGGCAATAGCACAAAAACTGTGAGGTAGCACTTGACTCACTGACACTGCCTCATGGTCTCTGCCCTCTACCATCAGCCTCTTCAGCCCCCCTCCACCACAGACTTCAAACCAGAAGTGTATATCAGAGCAGAGCAGAAGAGGCAGATGGTAGATAGCAGAAGAGGGGCAGCAGGAGGGCAGCAGGATGGAGGGTCCCGCCTAGAGTGCCTACAATCCTTGCAAGGCCCTGTAGGGCTCTTCAACTTGGAGAAAAGAAGGCTGACGGGAAATATGATAGAGCACGATAACATTCGGAGTGGAGTGGAATGGGTAAACATGAATCAATTGTTTTATCTTTCAAAATGTACAAATACTAGGGGGCATACTGTAACATGACTTTACAAAGAAGTACTTTATTTTTTTTATTTATTTTATTTAGCAGGTTTATATACCGCTTTAGCAGTCGAAGCGGTGTACATAAAACTCAAATGATAAACTTTTACAAGGAACTTTAAGAACTATTAACTATACCATTAGCAAGAGTAATAAACATTTACATGTTGCAATAAACTCTAGGAGTGACGAGCTATGGGGGGGGCGAGTAATAATTTAGGAAACGATATGTGGATGTTTATAGGCCTTAATAGGAGTATGTTCATTCTGCAAAGTGCATTAGAGATGAGACATGGTACTCTATCAGCCGTGTTGTATGGTGGGGGGATGTAGGATACAGCAGTGTAATCATGTACTGTATAATTAAGCAGGTGCAGTGTAATTGTCGTTTTACTGTGGTGGAGGGGGTAGGATTCCTGTTGAACTTTAAGAGGTATGTTTACTAAACTGCGGTAATCATGAATAACGCACGTTATGTAATGATAACGCGCGTTATGTAACGTTAACGATCGTTAGCGCATCATAACGCGCGTTATGACGCGCTAACGTTACATAACGCGCGTTATGACGTGCTAACAATCGTAATGCCCCACAGCGTGGTAAAATACCGCAGAAGGTGGAGAGAGGGTGGAGAGAAGGGGTCAATGGGCGGAGAATGGGCGGGGAGAGGCTCCCTTCACACTAATGTGCTGATTTTCAGAGCTCAATTCCAGCGCGAATGAAAACCTGCCGTTAAATGCATATTACAGGGGAGAGAAACCATTTCAGTGTCAGCAATGTACAGCCCAGGCAGGGAAACCAAAAACAAGTGATAAGTGTGATACATGTGCACAGAACAAAAGGGCACAGAAACACTGAAAATGACCCCAACAAACTGGAAAAAAACAATAACCAAGCTTGCCAATAGTGGTATCAATGAGAAACATCAACCCCTCCCCCCCGAGTAAGCTCCATAGAACATATATAAGTCGTGGAAGGGTCTATACTCCGTCCCCATACAAGGTGAATGGGCCCACAGTGAAATAGCGCTGCTCAGGGTTTCCCCCACCATCGGACAGGGTTCCTATGGCGTGCACATGTCCCGCAACATCAGGGCGGGCATGTCGGAATGGCAACTGGACAGATGCCGGAGAAGGGGATACAGAGGGCCGCAGGCGGCACATGCTGTGGTGGAGCTGGGCCACAGTGCGGACTAGAGTGATGCCTAGGTGGCCCATGCGAATGCTGGAACAGCGGAGCAGCCAGACAGCAACTGCTGAAGGCCCAACATGGGCACGAGTGTGTTTCCCAAAGCGTCACAGGGGATAGTACCCAACAGCTACCCCCAAGGGCACGGAACACTGGCAGGCGGGGCTGGGGAGGAGCGTGGACATCTATGCAGGCACCCCTACCCCAGAACACGCACCATACGCAGCCGCCTACCTGCACACTGGATGGCTTGAGACCGCACACCACCAGCACCACCAGCAGAAGGGCATGTCAGCATGGTGGCTGTTGGATACTGGTGGTGGAGGGGGCAGTGGCAGCTGCCCAGAGCAGACCGTGGCCTAGTCCTGTGTAGGTGAGTGCCATGCACTGCAACAGACAGGCCCTGTCTGACCAACAGTCATGGTATCACCAGGGAATGCACCATCTTTGTGAGAACATGGTGGTGCAGTGTACAGAACCAGTGTATTCAGAAGCAGAAAGTCACAGGTTCAAGTCCCAGCTGTGGTCTCCGCCAACCCAGTTCTCATATTTTACCCACTACTATAACGTGCTAATACAGACAGAACCGTTCTTGCAGATGACATAAACATGCCCAAACCACCCACATTTTACCCTACAGAGCACAGACACCATAAACATGCACATTACCTAGAGCAGAGCCTCCCAAATGCAGTCGTGGAGGGCCAAACACCATTCCGGTTCCATGCTGCCTCTGATAAAGATGCCTGTGCTGCATTTCTATGCGCCACCCCCATGGTATGCAGATGTATCTCATGCATATTCATGAGGGACAGCATGAAAACCCAAACAGTGTTTGGCACTGCAGGACTGGAGTTGGGAACCTCTGCCGTAAAGCAGCAGCCAACAGGGGCAGACACACCCGCATCCACAGGCCCCATTATCCACAGGCTCCTGGAGAGGTAGGACTTTGGGCTCTGCGTGCATCTCCCAATACTAGCACTTGCATACCTTAGTAATGCCACCCTAAACCTGGGAATATGGTACACATCTATCAAAAGGTTGCTATGATTACTGGCAGATAGCAATTCCTAGGTTAAGTACAATTTTCTGAGTGAGCTGCATCATAGCAACCTTTCTGATGTATGTGGAGTGTGCTACAGGTCTTGTGTCTGACAGTGTTTACCAACCTGGGGAGTGACTCCTACAGTATTGAGAACCATAGCCATGCCTGCACTGTGCCCAGGAATGGTGTGGTGTCCTGGGCTGCCCAACACCTCTATAGTTGCACAATGCTGGCATAGGTGTGGGGAGTGTATATCTGTCTATCCAGTGTGTGGTGACTGCCAACACCCTCCACAGCCCACACTGCTAGCTAGCACTGTTGCCAGTATTGGCCAGCCAATGTGCATAATGAGGAGCAAGGTACTGTGGGAATAGCCTGGATAAGGTGGCCTGGCCTGGCCGCATCAGCACAGGACTGAGTGGCCACAGCATGTCCTGCTGGGAGGTCACTCTCACCCTGACTGTGCAGTGACCACGTCATGGCTAGGTTCCCCCATAGTGCTGTATAGTATTTCTCTCATGTGATATTTATGGGTTCTCTTTTGGGGCCTGGTCACTGACTTATCTGCTTGGTGTGTGTGATGACCTTCCAGTTTTGGGTACACGCATCTTCTCCAGGACAATGCATTATGGACTAGCTAGCAGACTGTTCGCAGCTAGTATGTGTGTTGCTGGAACACCTTGCAGGGTGCAGTGGCTGGAGGCTTGCTGCTGGAGAATGTCAGATGGGGGGAGGGGGCAGCTGTGCATTTTCAGGCCTTCTGTCTGCTATTGCTTTATGGATGTGTACAGCTCTGCATTGCCTGCCCTGTAGGGTGTTTGATCCATAGCGGGACTGGGGTGATGGTCCCCTCTAGTGCCACCATTGCAAGGGGTAGAAAGTGGATCTGTTGTTGGGGATCCTGTTACCCACCCTGAGCCCCAGAGGGTGCGTTAGGTGGTGGTATGTAATCTCCCTGTGGGTCCCAACTCCCCCCTTCACTTACATCATGTAACCATGGCACCCACACAGGGTATGTACTTTTCTGGGTGCATCATAGTCCACAAGGGCTAGATGTGACATACAGATGAACACAGGCATATCTTAGGAGTGTTTGCAGAAACTACCTATCACACATTGGCACTGATGGGGACCTGCAGCATGGCCTATCCCAGCAACCCCAGATGCTGTGAGAATGGTGCTGGGCACCATACCTCTCCCTCAGGGTGAGCACGGGACCCGCACACTGTGACGGTCTGTAGCTACTCTGTGCCACTAACACACACCGTTGGCACCCCCTACCAGGCTGAGGTGCTGAGGGGTGCATACCCCATCTTGTGATCATCTGTAGACTGCTGATTTACATGTGCTGTGCCTCCTGGGTACAGATGGGTTGACCCTATCCTGGTAACCACAGCAGAATGTGGGTGTGGTGCCGTGCAGTCCGCCTGTAGCCAGCCAGGTGTTTGTTAGCAGCTCTAGCCCACTGGTTACTTCACTGCCTGTGGAGCCAGAGGTCATGGGTTCAAAACCCACAGTGGGGTTCATCAATGGGGCTGTCTTAGGCATTGTCTATTTTTATTGTATATTAGTGCTGCCAGCAAGACCACCCTCAGGGTACTGTCACCTTAGGGTGGCTCATACGGCGCCCTATCAAGCGCCTTATAAGGTGCCTTATATGGTGTCCTATAGGAGACATTATAAGGTGCCTTGGCAGACAGCGCACTTTCTAATGTGCCCTATGGAGTGCCTTCTAGGGTGCCTTATGTGGCACCTTAGGTTACGCCACTGTGTGGGTGTGTTTGCTGGCAGCACTATTAAAGTACAACTAAACTTCCTCACAGCCCGCTACTTAACCCTTTCCAGGCCAAGCCCAGACCTTTCGGGATCCAAACTTCTGCCTAAATATTTCTATCAAATGGTATATAATACATGACCATGGCAGAGGGAACGTCACTATTGGAACATATTGGATAGGACGGGTACAATTTTTCTGACATATGCAAACATTAACCAGGCTGCAGAATGTGGATTAAAATATTATAGTAGGCCTTCAAAGGGTTACACATGATGCCTCAGCCAGCCTTCTTCATTAGGCACACTGGGGAATCAAACCCATGGTCCGTCTGTGTAGTAACCATTGTGCTACAGCTCTGTTTCTGTATTTGGGTGTCTGCGCGCCTTCTTAAGCTTGACGCGCAGTAGCGCGCGCGCTGTAGCGATCGTTGCGATGTACCACCCATGTCCTTTTTTGGCTTTCCTTCCACTAACGCGGCTCCTAACGCGAATTGCACTAACGCAGTTTAGTAAACATACCCCTTAGTGTTAGAGTTATTGGTGCGTAAATCACCCTTGTATGTTTTTCATACGCTGGGCTAATATGTTGTTGAAACTAATTGTTGTCAAGCATTCTGTTCTAGGTGTTTCAATGGTGCAATATCGATGCACTGCATCAGAAGTGTTTTCACGTGTATCATATTCTGCCGTCAGAATGGACTGTTGACAAACTATATTAAATCATAATAAAGTGTTTTAAATAAAAACTGCAGTTTCAATAGTATCATACAGTAAGTTTATGTCAATGAATATTGGAAATGAATCCTATCTTTTCTGAAGATGGACAATATACTATATTGGACCAGTGTATGAAAAACATACACTATGGGGTATGTTTACTAAACTGCGGTAATGTTACATAACACGCGTTATGTAACATTAACGATCGTTAAGTAACGTTAACGCGCGTTATGAGACGTTAACGATCATAACGCGCGTTAACGTTACTTAACGATCGTAGACGTTCCGCGGTGCGGTAAAACACCGCAGAAGGTGGAGAGAGGGCGGAGAGAAGGGGTCAGTGGGCGGAGTGTAGGCTGGGACAGGCTCCATTCACACTAACGCGCTGATCTGAAGAGCTGAATCCTAACGCGATTGAAAACCTGCCATTAGATGCACATTTCAGGGGAGAGAAACCATTTAAGTGTCAGCAATGTACAGCATAGGCAGGGAAACCTACAAAAAGTGATACGTGTGATACATGTGCACAGAACAAAAGGGCAGATAAACATTGAAATGACCTCACAAACTGGAAAAAAACCTAAACAAGCTGGCCAATAGTGATAATATTGGGAAACAGCAAAAAACACTACCGAGAAAGCTCCCCAAAAAAGATAATATTTTTTATTTATATTCTCTTATATACCGCGCTATTCTGCATCAGTGCAGTTTACATTGAACAAACTGAAATTACATTGAACAGGGCATTATAACTTGGAGAGAACTATTTTACAGGGAACATGGGCTATGGAGGGTTAAGTGGCTTGCCCAAGACCACAAGGAACACCTGTGGGACTAGAAACCCCAGTTCTTCCAGAAACCCCAGTTCTTCCAGCCCAAGGTTGCTGTCCTCTAGTGGGATTTGAACCCCCGACCTTCCATCCTGAAGTACCTTGCCCCAACCACTAGGCCACTCCTCCACGATATCAATCGTGGAAAGGTCTATGCTCTGTCCCCCGAAAAGGTGAATGATCCCACAGTGAAATAGCGCTGATCAGGGCTGTCCCTTGTTATTGGACAGGTGTCCTATGATGTGCACATGTTGCGCACAGCAGGGTGGGCATGTTGGAACGGGCAACTGGACAGATGCTGCAAAAGGGGATACAGAGGGCCGCAGGCGGCACATGCTGCGGTGCAGCTGGGCCACAGTGCAGACTAGGGTGATGCCTAGGTGGCCCATACGAATGCTGAAATAGCAGAGCAGCCAGACAGCAACTGATGAAGGCCCAACATGGGCACGACTGTGTTTCCCACAGTGTCACAGGGGATAGTACGTAGCAGCTACCCCCAAGGGCACAGAACAGTGGCAGGCGGTGCTGGGGGGAAGCGTGGACGTCTATGCAGGCACCCCTACCCCAGAACCCGCACCATAGGCAGCCGCCTACCCGCACACTGGATGGCCTGTGACTGCGCACCACCAGCACCACCAGCAGAAGGGCATGGCAGCATGGTGGCGGAGGGGTGCTGGTGGCGGAGGGGGCAGTGGCAGCTGGCTGCAGCAGACCATGGCCTAGCCCCATTTAGGAGGGTGCCGTGCACTGCAACAGACAGTCTCCATCTGACAAACAGTCATGGTATCTCCAGGGAATAGAACTGTCCCTGTGGCAACACGGTGGTGCAGTATGCACAACCAGTGTGCTCAGGAGCAGAAGGTTACAGGTTAAAGTCCCAGCTGTGGTACCTGCCAACCCTGTCCCCATATTTTACCCAGTAATAAACCGTGGTAAGAAAGACAGAACTTTCATTGCAGATAACAGAAACATGCCTGGGACACCTACACTTTACCCTACAGAGCACAGACACCCTAAATAGGCGCAGTACCTACAGCAGAGTCTCCCAAATGCAGTCCTGGAGGGTCAAACACCATTTAGGTACCATGCTGTCACTAATAAAGATGCCTGTGCTGCATTTCTATGTGCCGCCCCCATGGTATGCAGATATATGCCATGCATATTCATGAGGGACAGCATGAAAACTCGAACAGTGTGTGGCCCATCAGGACCGGAGTTGGGAACCCCTGCCCTAGAGCAGCGGCCAACAGGGCCAGAAACACCCGCACCCACAGGCCCCATTAACCGAAGCCTCCAGGAGAGGCAGGATGTTGGGCCCTGCGTGCATCTCCCAATACTAGCACGTGCTGCCAGCAAAAACACCCTCACGGTGCTGTAACCTGAGAATACGGTACACAGCTATCAAAAGGTTGCTATGATTACTGGCAGATAGCAATTCCAAAGTTAAGTACAAATTTCTGAGTGAGCTGCATCATAGCAACCTTTCTGATGTCTGTGGTGTGTGCCACAGGTATTGTGTCTGACAGTGTTTACCACCCTGGGGAGTGACCCCAACAGTATTGTGTACCATAGCCATGCCTGCACTGTGCCCAGGACTGGTGCGGTGGCCAGGGCTGCCAAACACCACTATAGTTGCACAATGCTGGCATAGGTGTGGGGAGTATATGTCTGTCTATCCAGTGTGTGGTGGCTGCAAACACTCTCCACAGCCCACACTGCTAGCACTGTTGCCTGTATTGGCCTGCCAATGTGCATAATGAGAAGCAAGGTACTGTGGGAATAGCCTGGATAGGGTGGCCTGGCCTGGATTCATCTGTACAGAGCATAGGGCAATGGCTGGGACATTGTCGTGCCCGGCCACCACCTGCACGGACAGGGTGGCCACAGCATGTCCTGCTGAGAGGTTACTCTCATCCTGACTGTGCAGTGACCACAGCATGGCTGGGTCCCCCCATAGTGCTATACAGTGTTTCTTGTAAGTGATGTGTATTGGTTCTGTTATCTGGGGTGCAATCACTGATCTATCTGCTTGGTGGGTGTGCACACATCCCCTTCAGGAACATGCACTACGGACTAGCTAGCAGACTGTCTGCAGTTAGTATGGCTGGAATACCTTGCAGGGTGCAGTGGCTGGTGACTCACTGTGCTTGCTGCTGGAGAATGTCAGATTGTGGTGGGGGCAGCTGTGCATTTCCAGAGTGACTGTCTGTCTGCCATTGCCCTATTTATGGATGCATACAGATCTGCATTGACTGCCCTATAGGGTGTCCTACTACCAGCTGGACTGTGGTTGATGGTCCCCTCTACTGTCACCATTGCAGGGGGGGGGCACATTGTGGACCTGTTGGTGGGAGATTTTGTCCCCCAACCCTGAGCCACAGAGGGAGGGTGGGGGGAAAGAGAAGAAATCCACCTGTGGTTCCAACCATCCCCTTCACCTACATCATGTGACCATGGAACCCACACAGGGTATGCACTATTCTAGGTGCATCATAGGCCACAAGAGCTAGATGTGAAATACAGATGGACACAGGCATATCCTAGGTGTGTCTGCAAGGACCACCTATCACACACTGGCACTGATGGAGACCTGTAGCATAGCCAGGTGCTGTGGAAATGCTGCTGGGCACCCCACCTCACCCTTAGGGTGAGCTAAGGACCCACACACTGTGATGGTCTGTAGCTACTCTGTGCCAGTAACACACACAGTCAGTACACCCTACCAGGCTGAGGTGCTGTGGGGGTGCACATGGTTAGTACCCCCTACTTGGCCGAGGTGCTGGGGGGGGGGGGGTGCATTCCGCATCTTGTGATCATCTGTAGACTGCTGATCTGCATGTGCAGTGCATCATGGGTATGGGTGGTTTAACCCTATCCTGGTAACCACAGCAGTCCCTCTGTAGCCAGCCTGGTATGTAGAGCTATAGCCCACTGGTAACCTCACTGCTTGTGGAGCCAGAAGTTATGGGTTTGATCCCACTGTGGTGTCATTTGGTAGGGCTGTTTGAAGCATTGCCTTTTATAATTTAAAGTAATGCTGCCAGCAAAAACACCCTCACGGTGCTGTAACCTCAAGGTGCCTCGTAAGGCACCCTATGAAGTGCCCTATAGGCAACAGTATATGTGCCTAGGCCAACAGTGCACTTAATAATGCGCCCTCTGGAGTACCTTATAGGGCACCTTATGCGGCACCTTAGGTTACGGCCCTGTGAGAGTGTGTTTGCTGGCAGCACTAATTAAATTTACAAAACAATATGCTTCAGACAGCACTGATTTAATGTAAAAGCTAATGTCTCAGCCAGCTTTACTCATTGGACCCACAGGGGGATTGAACTCACATCCCCTGCACCATCAGTCAGTGCATTAACCATTGTGCCACTGCTCTGGATACCTTGATAGACACCTTATCATACGCCTTATGGGCACTATACAGGGCGCCTTGCGTGACGCTTTACACGGCACTTTGTAACGCTCGTTGCTATATGGCGCCTTCTAATGCGCGTTATCTGCAACGATGTACCGCCCATGTCCTTATTTGATCATTTCTGTTTCTACCGTGGATTCTAACGCGAATGACACTACCACAGTTTAGTAAACATACCCCTATGTGAAACTTCTATTTTCTGCAAAGTTTTAATATTTTTTATTATTGCCAGTATTTCATAATTGTTTGAGTGTAACAAATCTAATAAATCATCCAGAACAGAGAAAGGATATGCGAGCTGTCCAAAACGGGTTAATCTGCTCGTATTTTAACCCCTGGTTACATATACATGAACTTTCAATATCACATAGGCACTTTATTTTTGATAGATTTACATATGAATAATAGCAGAAATAGCTGAAGACATCTTTCTGGGGCCTATATACTAATGTGTATTAATTCTTATGGAACATAAATCATGTACTGATCTCCTTTAATGTTAGTGCAGGTTATTTTTCCTTTAAGATATTTAGTGGGAACATTTGCACACTTACAATATCTTTAATAAAGGCATTATGAAGTAGATAAGCTTGCATCCTTATCTTTTGAATGTGCAGGCCTTTTAACATAAGGGTACCAGCTGTCCCCGATTTTCATGGACTATATAACCACCTCCTGTCCCTGATTTCTTCTGCATACCCCCTTGATGCAGTCTTCTTGATCCTGCTAGGAGAAGATGTAAAATTAACTTCTTTTCTGAAAAAAAGAGGGAGAATTTTAGAAATGCATTAAATATTTATCTCTCTAAAATAAAGTGTTTACTATATATCAAAACAATTGACCCCAAAGTATGAAACTGTTTTCCTTTCTGTTGGGAGCCCAAATATATCTATTTTTCATTAAAAATAGTTTTAATTGTCGGACCCTTTATAGCACTAACAACATATATCTTTTTTCAGTTAATCCACCAGGTCTATTTTACTCTTTTTTATATCATATCATTTATTCCAAATTCTTCTTTTGAACATCCACTTTTAAATATTATATTAAAAAAAATATATATATATATATTATTCAAAATATCACACCATCAAACTGGGAATGTAGAGTTTAATGGTGCGATGATCTGAAAAATATATATAAACTATATTTGGGTTTCCGGTGGAAAGGAAAACAGTGTCACACTCGGGGTTCTATTTTTGTAATATATATATGATAATTTGTTGTTGACCCCAATCCCCTATTTTATATTATTTTGTAAAATAAAGTTTAGGCTCATAACTCAAGAAGCATTACTACTGCCTTTTTTAAACTTTTGAAATTACTGAATGCCACCTAGACTGGTCATGGGGGGGGGGGAGGGGGACGCCCTAGGAGGAAGAATCTCTCACCTTGCCCAGCCCATGTCAGCCCTGCCCATGTGTTCCAGATTTGCTTTTCAAAAATCTGAGAATCCTATTTTAACACAATATTTGCATCAAACCTGGGAGGGGCAATTTTTAGCCTCTCACCTTGTATTCAGGTAAACATGTCTGCATTAACCACAACATGCGCTCTTCTACCCACTTTTAGTGGAAGCGTTCTTAGGTGCGGGGTGGGGGTGTAGAGATGAAAAAGCTTGCACGTTGGTTTAGTTGTGAAAAGTACCTACAGAAACGCAACGTGCCGGTGTCTCCAGGTACTTTGTCCTCAAAAGGACTTTCACTTTTGCATACTGGTGCAAATTCCAAGGGTAAAAAAAAAAAAAAAAAAAAAATATATATATATTGCTACTGTGTGGGCAATTTGAAAATTATTTTTTCAAAGAATACACACCAAAGCATTTTTCCAACCACCCATGCCAAATGTAATTCCTGAAAATGTACAGAAGTATGCAAACTCCACTCTGTCTCCGCTTCTGTAAATGTCATCTTGTCCCGTGATTGATGACACTGACCACAAGGAATCTCTGGATATGAATCCTCATCTAGATATCACATGTGACTGGTTGTTTTATTTATGAGGTAAATCAATACAGTGCTTTTTAAGCTGCTGTTTAGCAGTCAGAGTAGGTCGTTAGGGAAAAGAAAGCAGTTATTTGCTGTAGCCTGCGTCCCAGGGGAGGATTGAAAAGTAACATAAATGTGGTTGGCAAACTGATACTGCAGATCTTGAAACATTTCCAGCAATTGTTTTTATTTCATATGACGATTGCTTTACTGCGGTTGTTTTCCCACCTTGAACTCTCTGGAAAGGTGGTGTAGAAATCCGAGAACTAAATTAATTAACTTACTGTCTGTATGGAGATAGGCATGTTTCGTTAATTAATTTAATTCTGTCTCCTTGTTCAAAAGTGAATCCGATTAACTTGTCTAGAAATTCTATATATTTTCATAGCACAGTAACAGGAACATTGAGTCTAGTTTCCTGCCTTTGACAGTGGCCAGTCTGGGTCACAAGTACCAGGCACAGTCATAAAGACTAGATCCATTTCTTAGTGTCCATACTGGTGTATGTGTATTAAAGAGCAGTAACGTTTACCACGGGGTTTAGCACGCACTACACAGGTAGCGTGTGACTGTGGTAACGATTATCACATGATAAAACAGCCAGCACAGGAAAAAATCCCACCTTAACTGCTTAATGAGCGATGGATCAGGGATTGGGCGGGTTAGGGGTGGAGAAGGTGCGTTGACTGCCTGTTGTGGTTAGTGCAGGATAATTAGCCCATGAAAATTGTCAATGCTGCAGTTAGCTCAGGTGCCCTTCATGCCACCTTGGTGTTAAGGGCACCTGCTTTAATTCTGAATGAAGTAATAGTGCAGTGAGGTACTTTTCAGTGTGGTAACAGCATGGGATATGTTGGACCTGCTCCCAACTGTTAGTGCGTAACCTTTGCACTTACCATGTGCTAATTTTTGCTATTAGCGCATCGTAAGTGTAAAAACCTGCTGCACTTTAGTAAGCATGCCCCACTGAGAGATAAGCAGTGCTTTCCCAAATCTGCAGAGCTCGTGATACTTTATGGACTTTTCCTCCAGGAACGTTTCTAAGATCTTTGTTACCCAAATGCTTTCATCACATCCTCTGGTCACACATTCTATGGTTTAACTGATTGCTGAATGCAAAAATACTAAATCTGATTTGTGCTTAATAATTGAAGCACTAGTTTCATGGAGCTTCCCCTAGGCTTAGTACTACTTACAAGGGTAACCAACTGCTTCCTATTCACTTGTTCCACATCACTCATGTTTGGTTGAGATGCCTACATATTCAGCAACTGCTCACCCAGAGGTAGGACTTAGAAACATTTCTCAGAAATATATTTGATGAATTCGGTAGTAAAAATTGTTAGGTCGTATGCTTAAAAAATGTTGTTCAGGAGAACTATATAACTTTGCAAAACAGAAATGTCCCAAAACAGAATTTTATCAGTCTCCACTCCATCTTTTGTAATGCACTCTAATGGCAATTTTATAATAAACTGCTTAGGTTGGAAGTCAAACTAGGCATCTATTATAAGCCAAGGGGTCGATATTCAGCGTCGGCAGCAGTCAGCATTTTTAAAGTACTGAGCCACTTCAATTCCCATGCAAAAAAGTGGGAGCTGCTCACCCCTCCCGCTTCCCCCACCAAGGCCCAATCGGGGTGCCACAGACTGCCTTTAAATGCTGCAAGCGGCAGGTAACTGCCTTCTCCTTCACCTCCACATGCTGCCAATCGGACGTCGGGGGTGGAAGCGGGAGCTGCTCGCCCCTCCCACTCCCCCCACCAAGGCCCAATCGGGGCGCCACAGACTGCCTTTAAATGCTGCAATCGGCAGGTAACTGCCTTTTCCTTCACCTCCACATGCTGCTGATCGGATGTCAGGGGTGGAAGCAGAGCTGCTCGCCCCTCCCGCTCCCCCCACCAAGGCTCAATCGGGGTGCCACAGACTGCCTTTAAATGCTGCAAGCGGCAGGTAACTGCCTTCTCCTTCACCTCCACATGCTGCCAATCGGACGTCGGGGGTGGAAGCGGGAGCTGCTCGCCCCTCCCACTCCCCCCACCAAGGCCCAATCGGGGCGCCACAGACTGCCTTTAAATGCTGCAATCGGCAGGTAACTGCCTTTTCCTTCACCTCCACATGCTGCTGATCGGATGTCAGGGGTGGAAGCAGAGCTGCTCGCCCCTCCCGCTCCCCCCACCAAGGCTCAATCGGGGCACCACAGACTGCCTTTAAATGCTGCAATCGGCAGGCGGGGCTACGCCTGGCGGGCCCATGCCTAAGGGCCACGCCAAAGGGCCCTTTGGCGTGGCCGTTGGGCGGGGCACAAGAGGCGGGTCGCTTTTCATCCCTCGCAGATGACTGCAATCGCAAGAGAGGGGTAAATGGCGGCAACCATCGAAAGTCCTGATTTGGTGTCCCTCCTAAAGAGCGGAGCTGACCAATCAGCGGGAGATGAACTGCCTCATGGTTGGTTCTGTTTACTGCTATATTTATTGTAGTTTAAATGTAATGTAATTTATGTACCGTAGTTCATGTTGACATGTTTTACCTGTGTGATGTTTTCCCACTTTTCCTGTGTGATGTTTTCCCACTGTATCCTTACTTTTGTATAACTTTGTATGGTATTTGTATTGTTTTGTGACCGCTTTGATTGAAGGAAAAAGCGGAATACAATACTTGTTAAATAAATAAATAAATAAAAGTTGACATCAGGCATCAGAGAGGGTAGAAGCCAAACAGCACCAGAAGTTGAAGTAAGTACTGCAGGGCTTTTTGAAGCCATTGCTGCCATGGCAGGACCCAGAGAAGAAAGCAGCGGCAACAATGAGGATCAGGGAGAGGGTGGGAGCGATACCAAGGCAGTGAAAGGGATGAGGTTCACCTAGAATACCTCATACCTTTGCATTGCCCTGGGTGTTTCTTTAAGAGATATTTTACTGCTCATATATAGCCATATTGTGTGAGAAATCCTTTCTAAAATTATCTCATGGAGTAATTTTATAAAAATAGGTTGAATGCCAAAAAGAACATCTTAATTTCTATTGTAGAAATATAGTCAAATAGTTTATAAAAGGCTAGCAAATACTGAACCTTTTTAAAATATATATGGCCCCCATTGAAGGTATAAATGCATATGGTGAGCACACAGACCTGCAGGCAGTTTTATAACCCCCCCATTCAAATATGTATTTCCAGATTGGGAATATATCCATAGTAGCATAGTAACATAGGGTGCAATATTGATAACCCGTAGCCAGCCAGCTGATGGGAGTCAGGCCTGCTAAGGGTACTGACCATGATAGTCAGGGACAGTTCCAAGGGTTGCAGAGCAGAGATGGACTCCATCTGTGCAAGAAAGGTCAACGCGTCTTTAGTAGTAGATTGGCTAATCTACTGAAGAGGGCTTTAAACTAGTTTTGTTGCGGATGGGTAAAAAAAGCCCCCGGGTAAGTGAAAGCCCCCAGGTAAGTGATGCATTAAATACCTTTATGGAAATGGGTAACAGGGGTAACATATGGAAAGCAGTGTATATAAATGCCCTTAGCATGGGGAATAAGATCCCTGATGTTGAAGCTTTGGTTGGAGTGGCTGACTTGGATTTAGTGGCAGTTACAGAAACATGGTTCACAGAAAACCATGATTGGGATGTAACTATACCTGGCTATACTTTATTCAGAAAGGACAGGGTAGGATGAAAGGGAGGAGGAGTGGCACTATATGTAAAAAATACTATTAAATTTTGAAATTACAGAGCTTAAAAGGGAGAGAGGAGGCATTGTGGGTTAAACTAGAAAGAGGGAAAGAGACCTATTTGCATTGGTGTGATATACAGACCTCCCTCACCAGAGGAAGAGGTGGACAGAGAGTTAATTGAAGACATACGCAGCATTGCTAGGAAAGGGGAAGTGCTACTGATAGGGATTTCAATAGGCCAGATGTTGATTGGCACATTCCTGCTCCAGTATCATCTAGAAGTAAAGAGATCCTGGATTCTCTACAGAGAGAACTATTCAAGCAATTCGTAACAGATCCCACACGTGAAGGGGCCATACTGGACTTGGTGCTTACCAATGGTGAAAGTGTTATAGTAGGAGATCATTTTGCATCCAGTGATCACCAGATGGTGTGGTTCAGTATTAGGACTAGGGCTGTTAGAATCCATTCAAAGGTGAGGGTCTTAGACTTCAGGAAGACTAACTTTGCCAAGATGGGCCAATACCTCAGGGAGTCATTAGCGGAATGGGAACAGCTGTGGGATGTAGAAAAACAGTGGGCAAAACGGAAAGGAGATATTTTAAGGGCAACCAACCTTTTTGTTAAAATGGTAAATAAAGGTAAAAGGAAAAGGAGACCGCTGTGGCTTTCAAAAGAGGTAGCTGAAAAAGTGAAGAAAAAAGAGGGAGGCCTTTATGAAATACAAGAGATCACAGAGAGAGGAAGACAGGCATCTATAGCTGGAAAAACTTAGAGAAGCTAGAAAAGTAGTCAGGAAAGCAAAGATTCAAAAAGAGGAGGAAATAGCCAATGCAATAAAATGGGGGGATAAGACATTTTTTCAGATATGTTAATGAGAAGAGGAAGGGCAAAAGTGGTACTGTCAGACTCAAGGTTGAAGGGGAGGAATATGTAGAAGCTGATGAAGATAAAGTGGAATTGCTTAACAAATATTTCTGTTCTGTGTTCACAGATGAAGAACCAGGAGCAGGACCTCAGAAAACACCCACAAATAGGAACAGAAGTGAGGGACATCTTGAACAATTTTCAGAAGACTGTGTTCGTGACAAACTAGCTCAATTTAAAGTGGACAAAGCGATGGGACTGGATGAGATACACCCTAGAATACTGAGGGAACTTGGGGACGTTCTAGCAGCTCCACTGGCTGACCTTTTCAATGCCTCGTTGGAGTCGGGAGTGGTGCCAAAGGATTGGAGAGAGGCTCATGTGGTCTCTTTACACAAAAGCAGAAGTAAGGATGTAGTTGAAAACTACAGGCCGGTTAGCTTAACTTCGGTGGTGAACAAATTAGTGGAAACGCTGCTGAAAGAGAAAATAGTGAGGTTTCTGGAGTCCAGCGGATTACAGGATCCGAGGCAGCATGGATTCACCAGAGGCAGGTCTTGTCAGACAAATCTGTTTGATTTCTTTGACTGGATGACCAGGGAGTTGGACCGAGGGAGAGCCCTAGATTTGGTGTATTTAGATTTCGGTAAAGCCTTTGACACTGTTCCTCACAGGTGACTTATAAACAAACTGAGCACCCTAGGGATGGACCCTAAAGTTACTGCTTGGGTTAGAAATTGGTTGGGTGGGAGGCGACAAAGATTACAGGTAAATGGGGCTCACTCTGAGGAGAAGGATGTTATCAGTGGTGTGCCCCATGGATCTTTCCTTGGTCCTATTTTTTTTAAGATCTTTGTTAGTGATATAGCGGAAGAGCTGTCAGGTAAGGTTTGCCTTTTTGCAGATGATACCAAAATCTGCAATAGAGTAGACACCCAGTAAAGTGTAGATAACATGAGGAGGGATCTAGCTAGGCTTGAAGAATGGTCTAGAATCTGGCAGCTGGGATTTAATGTTAAAAAATGTAAGGTCATGCATTTGGGCTGCAGCAATCCAAGGGAGCAATATAGTATAGGGGGTGAAGTACTTTTGTCCACTAAAGAAGAGTGGGACCTGGGTGTAGTTGTGTCTGATGATTTTAAAGTAGCTAAACAGATAGAAAAGGCGATGGCAAAAGCTAGAAGGATGCTTGGGTGCATACAGAGAGGAATGGCTAGCAGAAAAAAGGAGTTGATAGTGCCTCTGTATAAGTTTTTGGTGTGACCTCATTTGAAGTATAGTGTGCAATTCTGGAGACCACACCTTCAAAAGGATGTGAACAGGATGGAATTGGTGCAGAGGGTGGCTACTAAAATGGTTAGTGGTCTTCATTATAAAGCATGTGAGGACAGACCTAAGGATCTTAATATGTACACCTTAGAGGAAAGGCGGGATAGAGGTGATATGATTGAGATGTTTAAATACCTCCATGGCATAAATGTTCAGGGGGAGAGCCTCTTTCAATTGAAAGCAAGCTCTTCTATAAGGGGACATGGGATGAGGGTGAAGGGGGATAGATTCAGGAGTGATTTGCAGAAATATTTCTTTATGGAAAGAGTGGTGGATCCGTGGAATAGTCTCCCAGTGGAGGTGGTAGAGATGAGGACAGTAACTGAATTAAAAAAAGCATGGGACAAACACAGAGGATCTCTAAAGGAAAATAGGGGACTGTTGTAGTTATTGATATGGAAGGGCAGATTAGATAGGCCATGTGGTCTTTTTCTGTCATCATATTTCTATGTTTCTAATATGAGGCCAATTTCCATCGGGGCCCATCCGGACATCCAAAATCTGAACGTGACGGTCCTGCACATGATCCTTATCCTGCAGGGGCTAGACATCCCCATGGGATCAGAATTGGACGCAACAGGCCATGTCCTGATTCGGAAGGCCTGGACATCTAGTAGTCTACCCGGCTAGCTCAGCCTCGGCTCCTGCATGGCGCTGCGGTGCTATGGCATCCCGTTGCCATGGCACTGGGGCACCATGCAGGAGCCCTGATCGCTGACACAGCTTGAAAGTGTTTGTTCCCCATCACCTGACCCCCAATTGGGCCTACCAAGGCTGAGATCGGGCTTCGGGGAACCCCTGCCATGCTCACCTCATCAGAGGGGGTCTGGATCTGCTGCCACATAAGTCTCCCATCTAAATTTCCATGCCTGGACATACAGGGCCATCATCGGAATAGGCCCTGTATGTCCGGGTTAGGGGTCATGCCTCCGGCCTGCCCTCGCACCTCCGGTGGCCCACCCCATCCCGCCTCCGAGGGGTCTCATAATGATTAAACCACTCAAGTTATTTTTGGATGATAAATCTTTTTTGGCTAAGTTGAACAGCATTCTTAATAAATGCAGCCTTCCTTATTGCACTTTTGACCTTATTGCACTTTATTGACCGCTTTGACCCGGTGAAAAGCGGGATATAAATACAGCTAAATATAAATATAAATATATAAATATAAATATATATATATTTTGGTGGAGAGGCCCACAGTTGATGACGAGACTTTACATCAACAGGTAAATACTATGAAAGAGAAATTAAAATTAGATTTATCTGAAACAGCATTCAAAACTTATTTTGATGAACTGATTCAGCAACTATCTCATTTTCATGAGCTGGTCAAAAACACCAACGTCAAAAAGTTTAATAGAGATTAATATGATTATGAACACGATCAGGTTTACACATGATAACAACAGTTAGGGAGAACGCATTCTCTCACTTCTGAACATGTGACCTTCGATAGCTTTTCTGATACTGGAGAAAGTGACTCCTCTAGCCGTTCTCGACATTTCTCTAGCTCATCATGGGAGGTTGAAACTTTAAGATCAACAGAGCAGGTTTTTCAGTGGGGCAGGTCCTGAGGCCACCTTCCGCAGCAATAACATTTAGTGGGATCTTGGAGGGGCCCCAACACCTGCTCCTGAACGAGACAACAGTTGTTGATTTAACAGACATTGCTTTAACTGAAGATCAAGAAAGAGTCTTAAATCTGGTTTATCTTTCATTCCTACATCTTTATATAACCCTTTCAGAATGCGTCAAGCTCTTCATAGATTTTTCAGAAAGTTACAAGTTGTCCATAATTTTTCAACTCTCCAAACTAGTGAGACTGATGATTTGGTAGTGTCCAACTCTTCTAAATGGGTCCCGTGGGGGGGGGGGGGTGCTTCTGATCCATTAATTTTTGTTTATCAGTGATTAATTCTACCTGATTTAGAGAAGTTGGAACAGTCATCAATCCCACCTTCAAGTCTTTTGTCAGCTGAATTTAAGATGTTGCTGGAATTAAGAGCTCGATCTGATATAGTGATCCATAATACCGACAAGGAGGTGCAGTGGTGGTTCACTCTGTTAACACTTACCATCAACATATACTATTTTGGCTCACTAACACTAAGGGGTATGTTTACTAAACTGTGGTAACGTTACATACCGCGCATTTTGTAACATTAACGATCGTTCGGTCACGTTAACGCGTGGTATGTAACGTTAACGCACGTTACTTAACAATCGTTAATGTCCCCAGCCACGGTAAGCACTGCAGAAGGTGGAGAGAAGGGGGTCAATGGGCAGAGAGTGGGCAGGGAGAGGATCCTTTCATACTAACGCGCTGAACTGAAGGGCTGAATCTTACCGCGAATGAAAACCTGCCGTTAGATGCACATTTACAGGAGAGAGAAACCATTTAAGTGTCAGCAATGTACAGCCTAGGCAGGGAGCCCAAGGATTGTGATAGTAGTGCTCCATTTTCAGCAACACCATAGTGCCAAAGTATGAATGGCCACTATGGCGATGGTGCAAATGGGGCATAGGGGGCCGCAGGCAGGACATGTAGCATGGGCAGCTGGGGCACAGGGTGGACCAGGTGGGCGCCTAGGTGGCACATAGGAACATAGAAACCGGAAATCAGCAAGACAGCAGCTGACCAAGGCCAAAAACAATCCACCTATATCTACCTGGTTCACCCTAGACAATAGTTGTTAGGGCACTGACCTGACATCCCCCCAGCCATCCTGCCCCCATGTGGAAGGGACATAATATTGGTAGGCTGTGATGGGGGGGGGATGTGAGGATGTCCATGTATGCCCCCTCCACCCTGGGGTCCGCTCCCTAGGCGGGCGCCTACCTACACAGTGGATGGCCTGGGACTGCGCACTACCAGCACCGACAGCAAATGGCCATGTCAGCTTGGCAAAGGGGGGTGTGCCCATGCTGGAGGGGGCAGTGCCACCTCCCTGCAGTGGACCTAGGCCATGCCTTGCATCAGTACATGGTGTGCAGTGCAACATACAAAGTCTGGCTGAGGAAAAGTACAGGTAGCCCCAGGGACTATTGTGCATCTGTGGCAACAGTTTGGTGCAGTACACCCAGCCAGTGTGTCCAGAAGCAGAGGGCCACAGGTTCAAGCCCCAGCTGTGGTTCCTGCAGAGCATGTCCTTATGTTTTACCCTACAATGCAGATACAACAGCAACATGTGCAAAGCCAAAAGCAGCGGCGAACAGGGGTACAAACACCCACCCACACAGGCTCCACAATCCAAAGATGCATGGAGAGTCAGGCTGTTGGCCCCAACATTGAGCTATAGTTATCACCAGAGCACTACTGCTATCCCCTGCACAGTTTAGCAATGTCGGCACTGTGATCAGGACCAGTGTGGCGGGCAGGGTTGCCAACCAGCCCTATCTTTGCACAATGCTGCAATAGGAGTGAGTGTGTGTGTATGTCTATCCATTGTTCTGTGGCTGACCACCCTTCACTGGGCCCAAAATGTCCCACTGTTACCAGCGTTAACCTGAATAGGTGCATAATGAGGAGCAAGGTATTTGGGGTATGGCCCGGACAGGGCAATTTGGCCAGGATGCATCTTCACAGGGTGTGGGGCAATGGCTGGGACACTGTAGTGCCTGACCACCACCTGCATGGACAGGGTGGCCACAGCATGGCATGCTGGGAGGGCACTCACTCTGACCGAGCAGTGACCATGGCAGGTCTAGGTTCCCACATAGCGCTCTACACTATCTGTTTCCAGTGGTATATTTGTGTTCCCCAGTGCTGGGGTCCCAATCACTGAGATGCCTGCTTGCTGCACATAGTTTTTCTGTGAGCATGCACTATGGACTGGCTAGTGGATGGTCTGCAGTTAGACTGTGCATGGTCAGAATGCCTGTAAGGTACAGTCTCACTGTGCTATCTGCTGGTGGCTGGCAGACAGTGGTGGGAAGCAATTGGGGTTTTCCATACCTAACCCCAGCATTGCTGCTGGTCTTCCACTGCCCCAGTCAAAGGTATGGTTCTGGCCCACCAACCCTGGAGGGCTGTCTCATACAAACAGGATGGAGGTTGCTGCCCCAGGTTGGGGGCACCTGTTCCTTACCTACAAAAAGGGTGATATGGGCCCTTTGAGGTATGCAATGTATACTACCACTGTGACCTATAAAGGCACTGCTACACAAACCTCATGCAATTCTGGGAACCCTTCTGCTCTGGTAACAGCTGCCCATGTCAGCCAGACCCTGACATGAGGTACACACCAACCTGGCTGGTGTCTGGTCCCTCAGGGTCACATGTGACTGCAGGATACAGATGGACACCAAACTACCTTCAGTTGCACTGCAAGGAACACCTGTCACACACTGGTAGTAATGGTGATATACAGCAGGACCTATCTCTAACACCACATGTACTGCGAACCTAGTGCTGGGCACCCATCCTATCCCTCAGGGTGAACATAGAACCTGCACAATGGCATGGTCTGTAGCTACTCTGTGCCAGTATCACGCACTGTCAGTTCGTCTTTCCAAACTGAGGTACCAGAGAGGTGCAGACCCCATTTGGTGATCAGCTGTAGACTGCTATTCAGCATGTGCATTGCATCATGGGTACTGGTGGGGTTACCCTATCCTGGCACTCAGAGCAGACAGTTTGTGCGGTGACCTGCAGTCCTTCTGTACCCAGACATTGCTGTGATATACACCATGGAGGTATAGCCTTCTGGTTAATACAATGCCATTCTTGGCAGTGTTCATGGGTTCAGTTCCTCATTGTTCCCTCCTCTCATGCCTGTCCTCCTCAAATAGTGTGAATGCCCGTAGAGGTCATATTTTTGCAGATCTAAGTATCATGAGCTGCAGATTGAGTTTCTGGACTTGTTGGTATACAGGTTGGATAATCGTCTTGCGACTACTCTATTTAGAAAACCAGTTCAATGCAATAATCTACTCAGAAATCATAGTCACCACCCAGGTCCTCTGAGACAAGGGTTACTGATTGACCAATTCTTTTATCTGAGACATATCTGTACCATCCTGGATGAGTTCAAAACATCTGTCTAGCAGGGGATATCCTTCAGATGTGATAAGACAAGCCTACAAAAAAAACATATTTTCTCACAGGGAATAGTTATTACAATGGACAAATTCTACTACTGACATGGCCCGATTTTCTCACAGGGAATAGTTATTAAATTCTACTACTGACATGAATAAATCCCAGGACTATGCTGTGGGGGTTTTGCCCTTTATGGTTAATGCATCAAGTGTAACCTCAATTTTGCCTAGAGCCGGGAAAGGGCGACAGGGGGCAGAGAGCATTCCCCGCAACCTGACCCTGGCCCTGGGAGGCCAAATCGGGGGTTAGGCTGCGTGGAATAAGCTGTTTGTTCTGGCGGCCGGCATCGCGGCTTTTAAATGGAGCCACGATGCCTTTGGAATGTTCTGGCACTTCATAAGTGTTTTCAAATAGATCTGACAGTGTCATACTCTCGTGGCAGAAACATCAGGGATTATATGGTTCAGGCAACTATACTATCTGATCGATTTCTTCAATCAGAAGATGACATCAGACATTTTTCTTGTTCTTCTAATACCCTATGTGCTTTTTGTAATATAGCATTGACAGGTGAACAATGGATGGATCCCTCTATAGGCACATCTGGATGGCAGGGATCGGTGAGCCAGGGGCTGGTAAAGGGCAGCAGGGGGCAGAGAGCATTCCTTGCAGCCTGACCCTGGCCCTGGGAGGCCTAATTGGGAGTTGAGCTGTGGGAAATAAGCTGTTTGTTCTGGTGGCCAGCATTGTGGCTTTTAAATGGAGCCGTGGTGCCATGGCAACCAGACACCATAGCACCGTGACTACATTTAAAAGCCCTGACTGAGTTAGTTGAGCTTTTCCTGTACGTGCAGTCCAGGCTGAATCCAGTCCCGGCCTGCATGTACAGGACTGATCACGATTCTGATCCCATGGGGCTAGACGTGCCCCATGAGATCAGAATCGCGACGCCCTCTGTATGTCCGGGACAGAATCGGGCTGTAAGTGTTTTGTGTTACACTGAGTGGCGTTTACACATCTTCCATCGTCTTTAACTATTAAAAAGGAAACTTTGTGGTTAGAGCGGCTTTGGCTCTGTTTAACAAAGAGTCCGACAATAAATTATTTTGTTTAAATTATTTTTGTTAAAGAATATTTCTACAGTGCTCTTGCTTCTCTAGCCTGATCTCCTGATGTGTTTAACCTAGTGGTCTGTACAAAGTACTAATTTTGTAATTAGTACAAAGTACTAATTTTGTATAGCTGTAGGTATCAACTTTGTTCCAGCCTTGTGCTTCATATTTTACTGTTGTAGACAACTGTGAAAATGTTGGCTGAATGTTCGTGACTTGTGATGTTTTCTGATAAAACAAGATAGTTATAATTTTTTTTTCAAAGTACTAATTTTGTATAGCTATAGGTATCAACACAGAGTGGAGGAGCAGCCTAGTGGTTAGAACACTGGCTTGGTAACCAAGCAACCAACATTCAAATCCCACTAGCACTCCTTGTGGCCTTGGGCAAGTCACTTAACCCTCCATTGCCTCGGAAGAAAGGCCTGGCAATCTACTTCCAGTGACACTGCCAAGAAAACCCAGGAGCTTCTGGGTCACCAGGGGTCAGGACTGACTCAAAGGCACACATTGCATTGCATAGGTATCAACAGGGTATCTATCTACTGCAAGGACAAAGACAGGTTCAAAAAGGTTAGAATGTCAAATCAGCCCCCACCCTGAGGTACCCCATAATACGATCAAAACCTTTTCCAAATATGTCAGTTCCCCTGAGAGAATGAGTGAGCTTTTCAATAGGGCCACCTCAAAGAGTTGACAATGCCATTCTTGCAATGGGAAGGGGAAAGGGGGGCTGTTTCGAGAGTTTAATTATAGAAAATGTAATGGCCTGTAGCATTTGCAACATGACTGAAGAAGAGCCAGTTCAGGAGACGGCTCTAAGGTCAAAGTGGACACCTGCCCTATCTCAACGAAAACCCCTGTCCAGAACCTCTACACAAGGGGACAGTTCCATCAAATGTGAAGGTGCATGCCTTGAAGGCCACACCCTCTCCGACACAGTGGATTGGAGGTTGGATTCGATGTATGAAAAAAGTAGGGAATCTATAAGTATAGTGCAAGTTTCATCATTAAATCATCTCTTGTATAACATACTGAAATTTGATGGGCCTCAGACCAAATAAGGAGCCAGCCACCTTTGGCCAAATCAGCCAAAGCATCATTGTTCCATTTGTCAATCAAAATTTGCAGATTGTAGATTACAACAATCCCTGATATAATGCGTAAACCTTTAAACTTATAGGGCTCATGTTCAGCCCACAGTGGTCAGTGTTTTTTTTAACACTAGAAGCCCCAAAGTGCGTCAATTGACGCAAATGCATCTTCGAAGTTGTATACCAGCGCCACTGCTAGAACCATGCCAGTCATGTTCCATGACTTTGTTAGCAAGGTCAAGATGTTCAAATATTTGCATCGAAAATTAATGACAGATGCACCTCCTAGCAGGAAAATGAATTTATACCTAGAAGCCCCAAAGTACGTCAATTGACGCACTCAATTGTCTTGGATGCGTCAATTGACGTATTTTGGGGCTTCTAGGTATAAATTCATGTTCCCACTAGGTGGCGCATCTCAATCACTGTTTACAGTTTTACTCCGACATTACAAGCAATAAACACACGATGACGTCATGTAATGACGGCACATACTGCACGTATTTAAAAAATAAGTAACTTCACCTTAATTCACATCTGCATTTCATGCTAAACGCAGTCGTCGTGATAATGCGTCAATTGACGCACTTTGGGGTTTCTAGGTAAAATGCCCTTTGGGGCTTCTAGTGTTAAACACAGGCCACCATGGTTAAAACATCAGAATATTCTGCACTGGTATGTGGTTAATGACCAGTACCGAAGATCGTGATTTAGCAGTCAGCACTAGCACTATCCAAATGGCAGCAATATTCAATTACTCTCCAGAGAGACAGTCCATATAGCCAGATGCAAACTCCTCCTCACCTCCATCTACAGGTGGCCCCAGAACTATCCGGACGGTTCTGAGGTGGTCAGAGGAAATCCTCAGTAGTACTCAATATCCTTCCCCCCAGGACTTCTCTGATTAATGGGTCTTGCTAACTGGATAAATGCTTTTGAATATTACCCCCATGAGGTTTTTATAATAATTAAAATTATTATTGTTATTATCATTATTATGAGTTGTATTTATATACCACATATAGTACAAAGATCTATGTCCAAAGCAGCCTCTACCACTTTAGCCCAGTGGGGTACCCACCCACCCTCTGGCTTTCATATTAAAGAAAGCTGCCTTGGAGCCATCATAAATAGATTATGTGGGCAATGGGATTTCATATTTGGTGACTAAGGGGTATGTTTACTAAAACCCCGTTAGGTGCGCGCCGCGCTATTGTGCGGGATGCCATAAAAGGAGTGGGCGTGTCAGTTTGAAAAAAGCAAACTGGGATTATTCATGCGCTAATGTGCGCCGCGCACATTAGCGCATGAGAAACGCGTGCGGGAAGCATAAGTGGCATGCTGATGTGCAAGCACAGGAACAGAGCCACATTACAATGGTTAAGACACTGGCCAATGGTGCAGGGATCATGGGTTCAATCCCCCACTGTGCCCAATGAATAAGGCTGGCTGAGGCACTACCTGTTATGTGTAATATTGCAGTCTGAGGCATATTAATTTTATTTTAATTACTGCTACTAGCAAACGCACTCTGAAAGCACTGTAACATAAGGCACCCCATAAGGTACCCCAGAGGGCACATTTTAAAGTGCACTGTCCGCCACGGCACCCTACAATGTTGCATAAAGGGTGGCATATAGGGCGCCATATAGGGTGCCCTATGAGGCACAGCAAGGTCATAGCACTGTTTTTGATGGCAGCATTGTGCATTTAAACGCATGGAAAGCATAAGTAAGTGCGCTGAAATGCAAGGAGAAACAGCAGTGTAGCACAATGGTTAAGGCACTGACTGATGATACAGGGGTCATGAGTTCCATCCCCAGTGTGCCCAATACGTAAGGCTGGCTGAGGCATCAGCTTTGACATGTAAGTATTGTTTCCTGCGGCACTTTATTTGTATTTTATTAATTGCTGCCAGCAAACACACCCTCACGTGCCGTAACCTAAGGTGCCGCATAAGGCACCCTATAAGGCACTCCATAGGGCACATTATAAGGTGCACTGTCCACCACGGCACCCTATAATGTCCCCTATAGGGCACCCTATAAGGCGCTCCATAGGACACCTTATAAGGCACCTTATACGGACTGGCACCCTATCAGTCGCTCCATAGCATACTGTATAGTGCACCTTATATGGACGGTAACCATAAGGTGCCCTATAGGGCGCCCTATAAAGCGCCCTCTGAGGCACCTTATAGTTACAGTACGCTGAGGGTGTTATTGCTGGCAGCACTAATGTACTTTAAAAATAAATGATGTTTTGGACAGCCCTATCAAATAACCCCACTGTGGGTTTGAACCCATGATCTCTGGCTCCACTGGTAGTGAAGTAACCAGTGGGCTACAGCTCTAAGCAAACACCTGGCTGTCTGCAGAAGGACTGCAAATCACCACACAAACAGTCTGCTGTGGTCACCAGGATAGGGTTAACCCACCCATACCCATGATGCACTGCACATGCAAATCAGCAGTCTACAGATGATCACAAGATGGGGTATGCACCCCCACAGCACCTCGGCTGGTAGGGGGAACTGACCGTGTGTGGTACTGGCACAGAGTAGCTACACACCGTCACATTGTGCAGGTATGGCATTCACCCTGAGGGTGAGGTGGGGTGCCCAGCACCAGGTCCACAGCAGAGATAGGCCATGCTGCAGGTCCCCAGCAGTGCTAATGTGTGAGATAGGTAGTTTCTGCTGACACACCTTGGATATATCTGTATGTCTCAGTCAGGTGTAGCCCCTATGGACCCCTAGGAGGATTATGTACCACCACCACCACCCTCTTCCAGGGCTAAGGGTGGTAAACATGGTCTCCCACCAACAGATCCACATTCTACCTCCCTGCAATGGTGGCAGTAGAGAAGACCATCAACCCCACTCCTGCTGGGGAACAGACATCCTACAGGGCAGTTAATGCTGCTCTGTACCCATCCATAACACAATAGCAGACAGACATTAGGCCTGGATATGCTAAGCTCCACCCCACCACTATCTGATATTCTCCTGCAGCAAGCCTTCAGCCGCTGTACCCTGCAAGGCACTCTATCAGGACACATACCAGCTGCAGACAGTCTACTAACTAGTCCATAGTGCATGTTCCTGGTGGAAATGCGTGCACCCCGAACTGGGATGTCAGCATACACACCAAGCAGATAAATCAGTGACTGGGCTCCAAAAGGAAACCCATAAATATCACATGAGAGAAATACTATATAGCACTATGGGGGTGCCTAGCCATGCTGTGGTCACTGCACAGTCAGGGTGAGAGTGATCTCCCAGCAGGACATGCTGTGGCCAACCTGTCTGTGCAGATGGTGACCGGGCACTACAATGTCCCAGCCAGTGCCCTATGCCCTGTACAGATGCATCCTGGCCAGGCCACCCTGTCTGGGCTATACCCATGGTACCTTGCTCCTCATTATGAACATTGGCAGGCCAATACTGGCAACAGTGCTGGCAGTGTGGGCTGTGGAGGGTGTTTGCAGCCACCACACACTGAATAGACAGACACACACTCCCACACCTATGCCAGCATTGTGCCACTCTAGAGGAGTTTAGCAGTCCTGGCCACCACACCAGTCCTGGGCACAGTACAGGCATGGATATGGTACGCAATACTGTTGGGGGTCACTCCCCAGGGTGGTAAACACTGTCAGAGACCAGACCTGAAGCACATTCCACAGACAGCAGAAAGGTTGCTATGATGGAGCTCAATCAGCAAACTGTGGTTAACGTAGGAATTGGTATCTGCCAGTAATCATAGCAAACGTTTGATAGCTGTGTACCATATTCCCAGGTGTAGGGTGGCATTGCTAAGGTATGCAAGGGCTAGTATTGGGAGATGCACGCAGGGCCCAATGTCCTGCCTCTCCAGGAGGCATTGGCTAATGGAGCCTGTGGGTGTGGGTGTGGGTGTGTGTGTGTCTGCCCCTGTTGGCTGCTGCTTTACGGCAGAGGTTCCCAAACCCAGTCCTGGTATGCCAAACACTGTTCGGGTTTTCATGCTGTCCCTCATGAATATGCATGAGATACATCTGCATACCATGGGGGTGGTGCATAGATATGCAGCACAGGCATCTTTATTAGAGGCAGCATGGAACCTGAATGGTGTTTTGCTCTCCAGCACTGCATTTGCGAGACTCTGCTCTAGGTAATGCACCTGTTTATGGTGTCTTTGCTCTGTAGGGTAAAATGTAGGTGTTTTGGGCATGTTTACGTCATCTGCAATAAAGGTTTTGTCTGTATTAGCATGTTGTAGTAGTGGGTAAAATATGGGGAATGGGTTGGCAGGCACCATAGCTGGGACTTGAACCTGTGACCTTCTGCCTCCATACACACTGGTTGTGTGCACTGCACCACCGTGTTGCCACAGAGACAGTGCATTCCCTGGTGATACAATGACTGTTTGTCCGGCAGGGCCTGTCTGTTGCAGTGCATGGCACCCACCTACACAGGGCTAGGCCATGGTCTGCTCTGGGCAGCTGCCACTGCCCACCTCCACCACCAGTACCCCTCTGCCATCATGCTGAGATGCCCTTCTTCTGGTGGTGCTGGTGGTGTGCAGTCTCAAGCCATCCAGTGTGCAGGTAGGCGGCTGCATATGGTGCGTGTTCTGGGGTAGGGGTGCCTGCATAGGCGTCCACGCTTCCCCCCAACACCTCCTGCCAATGGTCTGTGCCCTTGGGGGTACCTGCTGGGTACTATCCCCTGTGACACTGTGATAAACACTCTCGTGCCCATGTTGGGCCCTCATCGGTTGCTGTCTGGCTGCTGTTCAGTTTCAGCATTCCTAAGTGCCACCTAGGCATCTGCCTAGTCCGCACTGTGCCCCAGCTGCACCACAGCATGTGCTGCCTGCAGCCCTCTGTATCCCCTTTCCCAGCATCTGTCCAGTTGCCCATTCCGACATGCCCGCCCAGCTGTTGTGGAACATGTGCATGCCATGGGAAACCTGTCCAATGGAGAGGAAAACCCTGATCAGTGCTATTTCACTGTGGGATCATTCACCTTGTATGGGGACGGAGCGTAGACCCTTCCAAAATTCATATTTATTTTTTGGGGCTTTCTTGGGAGTGTTTTTTGATGTTTTCCATTACTATCACTATTGCCCAGCTTGATTATAATTGTTTTAAATTTTGTTGGGGTCCTTTTCAATGTTTATTTGTACTTTTGTACCGTGCACATGTATCACA
The DNA here is from genome assembly GCA_033557465.1 of Ichthyophis bannanicus. Lineage (NCBI taxonomy): Eukaryota > Metazoa > Chordata > Amphibia > Gymnophiona > Ichthyophiidae > Ichthyophis > Ichthyophis bannanicus. Next base: position 961,353,384 of record CM066034.1, on the reverse strand, counting down.
CTTATCACTTTTAATATGTTTCCCTGGTTTTGCTGTACATTGCTGACAGAAATGGTTTCTCTTCCCTTTAAATCGGCTCTAACGCGAGGTTTTCACTCACGGTATTTTTTGCCTCGGATTTCAACCTCGCAAATGTGCGGGGAGCCTCTCCCCTCCCACTCTCCACCCATTGACCCCTTCTCTCCGCCCCTGGGGAGCCTTCCTCCGCCCTACGGGAGGATTCCCCACCTTCATCGCACATTAGCGCACCGCGCACATGAGCATGCACAATAGTGCGCCGCGCACCTGAGCGTGCACAAAAGTGCCCCGTAACGCGACATTAGCGAAAAGTGAAAAGGAGTGAAAAGTTAAAAATTGAGAAGAATAAACCATCAGCAAAGGGAAAGAGAAATACACGGGGGTGAAAAAAATAAAAACTGTTGCATGGGGGAAAATAGGGATTAATAGAATAAGAAAAGGTACAGGCAACCAAAATGAAAAAGAGGATGGAAGGATTCCCCTACAATTAAAGGCTTAAAAGGTTAGGGCGCTTCAGTTTGGAAAAGTGACGGCTGAGGGGAAATATTCTAGAGGTCTATAAAACAATGAATGGAATAGAACAAGTAAATGCAGATTGGTTGTTTACTCCTTCAAGAAGTAGACAGATTAAGGGATGTGAAATGAAACTACAATGTAGCACATTTAAGGTTAATTAAAGAAAATATTTTTTCACTCAACCTCTGGAATTCGTTGCTAGTGGATGTAGTAAAAGCTGTTACTGTAGCTGTATTTAAAAGAGTTTGTGAAAAGTTCCCAGAGGAAAAGTCCATAAACCATTATGGAATGGGGAAATCCACTGCTTATCCCAGCATTGAATCTGTCTACCTTTTGGGAACACGACAAGTACTTGTGACCTAGATTGCTCACTATTGAAAAGAGGATACTGGGCTTGATAGACCTTTGGTCTGACCCAGTATGACATATCATGTTCTTATAAATATGGAGAGATGTCACTCTTCGACTGTTCCACAAAGGCTGGGTTGAAGAAGAAATTTTTGAGACCCAATTTAACACTAGAAACCCCAAAGTGCGTCAATTGACGCACATGCATCTTGAAGTTTTATACCAGCACCACTGCTAGAACCATGTCAGTCATGTTCCATGACTTTGTTAGCAAGGTCAAGATGTTCAAATATGTGCATCGAAAATTAATGACAGATGCACCACCTAGCGGGAAAATGAATTTATACCTAGAAGCCCCAAAGTATATCAATTGACGCACTCAATTGTCTTGGATGCATTAATTGACGTACTTTGGGGCTTCTAGGTATAAATTCATGTTCCCACTAGGTGGCGCATCTCAATCACTGTTTACAGTTTTACTCCGACATTACAAACAATAAACACACAATGACGTTATGTAATGACGTCACATACTGCACGTATTTAACAAATAAGTAACTTCACATTAATTCACATCGGCATTTCATGCTAAATGCAGTCGTCGTGATAATGCGTCAGTTGACACACTTTGGAGTTTCTAGGTAAAATGCCTTTTGGGGCTTCTAGTTTTAAACTTATTGTAGTTCAATTTTGTATGCACTTATAGAGGGAGGGAGGGAGATCTAGAGGGTGGGAGCAGTAAAGTAAAATGTGGAATGCCATGTGGTGATGAGAAATGCCCAGTTAGCTGGAGGGAGGTACGGGACATTCACATGTTAGAAGTGAGTAGAGTAAGAAGAAGAAGGGATAAAGTGAGAAAATAAGTACAGAGAAAAACCAGAATAAAAGGTCTTGTGTGAAATAAGTGAAATTTTAAATTTAATATGGTAAGACACAGGGACACAGTCATTGTAGATGAACAATGGACTGAGACTGTCATTTCTGGGATCCATAAATTAATTTTATTGTGATGTTCTGCACATTTTGGAGATGTTTTAGCTAAAAGACAGGACGTCTATGATATACAACATTGCCATAGTAAAATCTAGATAATATTAATGTGTGGGCTGAGATGGTAAGGCAGTTTGGTTGAGAATGGAGGTGGAGGTGGTGAAGAAAAAAGAAGCACGATTTAATAATAGAAAGACATTTGCAGATGAAAAGGAAGGACCAAGTAGAAAGCCTAGATGAGTCAAAGGAAGATCCTGATCCAGAAGCTACAGGGCAATTGAGGGACGAGAATCCCTGCCAGAAATCCACACGCCCTTTGATTTAAAGATGTTAAGCTTTAATTTATGAGAAGCGATCCAAGAACTTATGGCATCAAGGCATTAATTCAGAAGGAAATGATTAAGATGAAAGACTAGCAGGATAGATCATTTGGAGGTCATCGGCATAGAAATATGAGTTAATGCCTGGAGACTAAATGAGAGTGAAGATATTATAAAGAGGAGGTGAGAGGATTGCACCTTGGGGGAACCCCACACTTGAGAGGGTAGCTTGGTGAGAAGCTCCTATACTAAGGAAAGATGAGAACCAATTTAGAACAATACTTGACATACCAAAATCTGGTGAGGTTGAGGAAGTCCAGAGGGCAGCATCACGTTGGTCAAAAGCAGTATTCCCTCTAAGCTCCATGTCTGTATGCCCGCATAAAAGTCATGAACCCTGCACACATGGCAAAACATAGCGCCCCCAAAATATACAATACTGAGCCAAATTTTAATTAGCTGTTATAAAGCAGCAAAGAGAGAAACTGAACTACTTGCATCTGCTTGAATTTAGCAGCTGAGCGTGATTACTTTGCTTAAAATGGTGCTCTGCCTATTTGGCTGTTCAAATCCCATAGGTTGTTAAAATTTAATAATGACAGCATTGCCAGCCATGTTTCCTCTAAGCTGCGCGAGAGTACTTCCGCGCACAAATGCTGTGCAGAGTCAAGCTTCCATCACTGCCGACTTCTGCCTTGCAGCTCACCAGGCCCTCTCTAATTCCGCCCAGCTTCCAGTGCTCACCATACTCTTTGCCACGTCTGCCCAGAGGAGGGAGTGGGGAAGAGGAGTGGAGCCCAGCTCAGCTCTATAAAATTGTTGCAATATGCTAGCAATGAAAACGGCAAGCTCTTGAATGCATCACTTTTCAGAAAGAATGTCTGCAACTCAAATTAAAGCATAAATAAGGCATCAGTAATATTAATATATTAGATCGATACAATAACAGCAGCTACGGGTACCAGTCTGTCAACAATGAGCCGCCTGACTCAAGACTGAACACAATTTAGGATAGCTATCCAGAGGGTCGCCATGAGTCGACTCCGACTTGATGGCACTTAACAACAATAACAATATTAATATATTGCTTTTAAGGTAATACAAATAAAAATGTAATAATGTCCTTAATTTTGCCATCTTCTTATGATTACAATTTTTAATCAATAGCTTCTGCTGCACTCAGTTGTTTGCAGATTTGGTCAGTGGAAAGTTTTGCACATGGGCTGAAAATAATGCACACGAGCCATCAGCCCTTAGAAGAACATTGGTCATAAGCAAAATGAATATCACTGAGCATGGAAGTTAGTGAGGTTTTGGTGCTATGACCAATGCAAAAACCTGGTTATATGTTGAGTATTGTTGCTCCAAATATACTCCACATATAGCTTGTTCTTTAGTTACCTAAACACTCCACTGAGTATTGTACAGGGGACGTGCTGAAATAGGTACAACAAACAGTCTGGGTAACACGTTCATTTTAAGATGATTAATCCTCCCAAGCCATCTCACAGGAAGATTGTCGTAGGATGACAAACCATATATTCTGCCAGGAGGGTAATTTGCATGGAACAGGTCCTGGGACCTATAAGGCATCACTATACCCAAACTCCTGCCCTTCTGACTTATTAGCATTGATTCTATAACTGGAAACAGCACCGTATGCAACAAGGAGATCCAAGAGTGCAGGAGATGACGTGTGAGGGTGGGTAACAAAGAGCAGCATTTCTGCATACAGTGAAATTCGGTGGGGAATTCCATCAATAGTGGTTCTAAAGCTAGATTAAAAAGCAGTGGGGACAGTGGACACCCTTGTTTGGTGCCCCCCCTTATTAAAAAGGAGATAGATGGGAACTACTGTATTAACCACCACCTGAACCTTGGGGCTAAGATACACAGCTTTGGGCCATGCAACAAATGCAGAAAATCTGAAAGGCCAGAAAACCCTATTGAATGCCTTCTTGGAATCCAAAGAAAAAAACAACCCACAAATCTTACTGTTAATCACCCAAATGAGAATATCAAACAACCTATTAGATATAAAAGATCTGCACTTGATGAAGCCAACTTTGATTAGAGTGACCCAGCAGTAGGAAAATATCTTCCAGTCACACCTGGAGGATCTTAGCCTGTATTTTCATGTCACTGTTAATTAAGGATATCGAATAGTAAAAGCCACAATAAAGGGCATCTTTCCTATTTTGTGAAGCACGTTAATGTTGGTGTCCAAAAGGTTACCCACAGAACTTGAGGAGTGTATACCTTCAAATAACAATACTGAGGATATATTTAGAGAAGACAGTTTTTGTGCCCCTCTATATACTACCATCAGGACTAGGACACTTCCCTGAGGGGAGCCCATTACTGCCCTATAGAGTCGAACAAGACCTTCTACGCCCTTAAGGAGCATGTGGATTTAGATTTTTAATCTAGCTTTTTACTGTAAAAATCCTTTGCTCTAACTGGTGCAGATGCTGTTCTCTTGTTCTTTTTAATTGTGTCCATAGGATATGGTGTTGCCCCTCAATACTATCTTAAAAGTTTCCCATAGTAAAATCAGAGTAAGCCTCTGCAGGGTGATGATACTAAAAGTCAGAGATTATATCAGCCATAAGTTATCCTTTCCCAGCAAAAACAGGTTTAGGGGTTCTTTTAGAAGCTCTAGCCATGATTTGCATGTATGAAAATGCCCATTCACACGTGCAAGTCACATCCATGTTCAAACAGCCATTTTAGAAAGGCCTGGATTTATGTCTGCTCTGATCATGTCCAAGTCACATGGAAGCATGGCAGAGACATCTCCAGGCAGGGTGGCCCAAAACAAACCACATGCATCTTTGATTTCACAATGGCACTGCATGGGTTAACCCACCAGCAGACACATCCATATTTAAACCTGCTTCTCAACATGAAAAGGCAAAAAATGCTCATTTCGGCCAGCTCTCAACAATAGGGATGACAGAGGAATGCCTTACCGAGCCCGTAATGATTTTCTCCCACTCAAAAAAGGATATCATATAAATAGTGAGGCCTCCGTGTTTTCTGCCATGCTATTGCAGTCTCCATTTGCAAAATGGCTGAGCCGCATGTGGATGTGGTGACATATAAACATACAGGTGCCAAAATACTGGGATATGATGACTCAGCAGATCACTGGGGGAGGGATCGAGGACAAGGGGGAAATTGTGTTGCTGGTTCAGGGTGTTCATTCACAACAGGAGCAGTGATTTTAAAAAGCTGTTCCAATGTTTTGTGGGGAGATATTTATACATTGTTTTCCCCATGTACAGCTTTTGAAATCACTGCTCCTGATGGAGAGCAATCAATGAACCTATTTTACAAGAGACTCCTCATTTGACAGAGCCTCTTGCAAAATACTATGGTAGTCATTCTCAACAGCAAATTGCGGGGTTGGACGTCCAATCTACACTCAGCCCCAGAACGTGATTCCGGTCCCAGTGCTCCTTTTACGTACACAGCATTTGTGCGGGGAGTGCTGGATGTGGGAGGGAAGGGTGGGGCAGGGGTAGTGCAATGCACCAGAATGTACAGAGGCCATTCAGGTTGGGCCTCTGTATGCCACCCGGTACAAAGATGAACACCCAGCTTATTCTACCCTGATTGTGGAATAAGCTTCAGGGGTCCCCACTGACGGCACCGCACACCCTACACACCATGCCACTGGCCATGCTGTGCCCCTGCAGCTGGGATCCAACCTATGGGGTAGGAGTGGACATGAGTAATGGCATTCTGAACCATCAGATAGATGGCTCGTTGCCATATGTCAGAATGCCACAGCTCCTGTTCCCCCACCATGATGTTCTGGCCTCTGGACAGGCCATTTCCCGTACATGGAACTCATCAGCAGACGGAGAGCACATCCAGGTCCCGTGGCAGCAGAATTGGATCCATCTCCCGCACGTTCGTTTTTTGCACAGCACGGCCAATACGGCTGGACATGCGGGAACTGGAATGTGCCTCTTCGGACATTCTCCATGTTCTGACCTAGCTATAAGAATTGCCCTCTCCCTGTCCTAAAATCTGCTTTCACACATTTATGAATGTATTTAATAAAGTATGGGAGTCATTCCAGACCATGAATAAGGGGTTTGTACGTACAGTGGGGACGTTTATGTGCTGAAAACATCCCAGACCATATTCTGAAACACTGCTGACATGCACTTCCATGGTGCTAGCATGAGGATATCAGAAAGTGTGCAGGAGAGGGCGGAACAGGGGGCATGGTCAGCTGTGGAGGCATAGAAATCATATTCAGAAAAGGCTCATGTACGTATTAAGTGTTTCCTGGAAACATCCACGTTATTCCTGCTGAAACGTGGAATAAGGCCAGGACATAATAAAAATTATGCACTTCTCTGCAATGCAGCCCATATCGAAGAATGGTTGTGACAAGTATGTCATGAACTGGTGTGATTGCAGTCTGGAAAAAACACAAGATGCATTCTCAAGGTACAGGGAGCAGAGGTGAGGGAATGTTGTAAGGTACAGACACATTAATAAACACCCTTACAGAAATATAAAAAAGAACAATAATGGTTATTCAGGCTATGCACTAATGTGCTGTTTCTGCTAAAGAAGCCAATATATGGGACCCTAACAATTCTCATCTTCAGACACATGGGACTGCTGATGCAGGGATAATATGAGCATGAGAAGGGAAAGGATTCCTTTTTTGGGTGAGAAATGGAGATCATATTTGTAGTTCTGGTACCCTATGCGATGACATTATGTCTGTCACCCAGCGAAGGTCCCCCGAGGCAAAGGCATGGGTTATTTCACTGGGGCTTATCTTAAACCAGCAAGTGGAGAGTGGTATAGAGGGCCCTGCACTGCCCTCTGGGTGTTGTAGTCCCACAAGCTAGTAAAGAAGTGAGTTGCAGTTGGGTGGTAAGGCTTTAGACAGGACTTTTATTCCCCTTCCGGGTGGATTTTATATCAATGGAAACAAAGACAAAAAGACCATACTTCTGGTACAAAAGAAAGGAAACAAACAGGAACTAAAATATTGCTTCTATCTTCAGTTTCTATGAACAGAACAATAGGTAGCTCAATAGGAGTGGAGGAGTGGCCTAGTTGGGGCAAGGTACTTCAGGCCGGAAGGTCAGGGGTTCAAATCCCACTAGAGGACAGCAACCTTGGGCCGGAAGGACTGGGGTTTCTAGTCCCACAGGTGCTCCTTGTGGTCTTGGGCAAGCCACTTAACCCTCCATAGCCCATGTTCCCTGTAAAATAGTTATCTTCAAGTTATAATGCCCTGTTCAATGTAATTTCAGTTTGTTCAATGTAAACCGCACTGATGCAGAATAGCGCAGTATATAAGAGAATGTAAATAAATAAAATAAAACAGTCCTTTTTACAAACAGGTAAGTTTCTCTCTTTCACTCCTGTTATTAGAAAGTGTTCTCCCACCTTGTGACATTGTTTGTATACGTTGCCTACAGCAACTCAGGGCCATGTGCTTCTCTGGGCTGTCAGTGTCAGATCCATTCTCTGCAGTTTTACCTATTTCCATAGGTTCTGATAGATCTACACCATGACATGTCATAGCTGTTATGTATAGGTTCAAAGCATCTTTTTGGCAGAATCATGTTTTTGTGACAGAAAGGCAGTGGGTGTGTGTTTATGAGTGTGTGTGTATGTGGTTAAAGGGGTGCATGGGGGGATCTGGTGAGCTCATTTGCAATTCAGGGGGGACATGAAAGTCTGGCCAGTACCTGCAGCATCACTGGGTGCCAGTGTGATTGGGCAGTCAAACTCAGAAAGGGTTCACCATAGTTAAATGTTAAAACATATCCCTGTCAATGCTAAGGGACCCTCAGAATAAGGCCACTCAACAGTGAAAACAGCACTAATGCATGCCCATAATGCACATTTTGTGGGACCAATAGTGTTGCTGTTGAACATGTATTAGTGCTGTTTGAACTGCTGAAAGCCTGTATTCTGAGGGTCCCTATTATTGACAGGGATATGTTTTGACATATAGCCATAGGGAACCTATGCTGATTCCTTCTGGATCATTTTACATAGGGTACTCTAAAGATGAGATATTGTTGGCAGTGTGATAGAGCAGCCATACATCTGCTGTGCCTGGCACGGGGAGACACGACGGATGTAGTGCCAACATTCCCCAGATTGTCCCATGTGGCCTACATCTCTACCCAGGCCAGGATTAATAAGAGCCACGAGAGTAGTGGAATATCTGGGTCTGGCTACATGGTGCAATGGCACAGGGATCCCCCCTCCCATGCCCACACACTCCTGACCAGGGGAGCAGTGCCACAAAGCAGACTGTGGGAAGATAGACAGGGTTGCTCGCAGAGATAGCGGATATATACAGACCGACATATGCCATGACGAGACAGATGTAGCTGCTGTGAGATAGTACCCAGATAGATGGGCCTCAGATGCTATAGCCAGAAGGCCCTACTACAACTACTACTGATCATTTGTATAGTGATACAAGGCGTATGCAGCTTTGCACAGACACATGTAACAGATGGTGCCTGCTCAGCAGAGCTTACAATCTAGTCGAGAGAGACAACACAGCAGCTATGGACAGGATACATCCAGGTCCCAGTCCAAGACATGGTTAAAGGAGAGAACAAGCCTTTATTTAACATAAACCAGGGGAAACCCGACACAGGCCGTGTTTCGTTAAACCTTCGTCAGGGGTTATTCTGGCATTCTCTGTGTTAGCCCATATGAAATTCTTGTATATTCTCTTGTATGTTAGCGCATATATAAATCTTGTGAACTCCAATATCACTTGAAAACTCCTGCATGAATCTTCATGTATATAAGGAATTCTGCATAGGTTGTGACAGGCATAAGGAGCAGCAAGGTGAAAGGAGCTATGTCTGGATTTGGCAGTAGAAAGGGACAGATAGAAGCAATCTGACAGAAGAGTGGAGCTCCTGGGGAGGGGCCTAGGGAGAGATAAGAGGGGAATAGTAGTGTAGAACAGCAAAATGAATGGACTTATAGGCCATAGACACAAAACAGGCATACATATGTTGCTCAGCAATATTATGCATCTTTTGGAAACCTGCAATGCTAGTTTGGGGTTTTGTGCATTTGGTAAGGGGCCTTTCCTGGTAGTTTAAGGTGTGTTTGCAGAGATGACCAGGGCAGGAATCACTGGGGCCGGTTCCTAATGTCACGTACCATTTGTTGCAAGTTATGTCCTGACATACATGTTCACATTTACATTCTGGTATACCATATTAGGGTGCATTGGGATTTCGATTGCAGCAGATGTCATTTCCCATTGGTATTTATGTCTAGTATGCATCAGCAAACTATTTTCTGTGATGTGCAGCTTGGGGGAGGCACGTTTTTCCTGGGTACATCGTGGTCCATGGACACATTGCAGGGACAGGCAGGATCCAAAATGTGCAAAGTTTCAAAATATGGTGGGTGTGGGGATGTCCAAAACGTTTACCCATGTCTGAGGCATGGGGCTAGCTGAATAGCGCTTGCATGTGCCCGCCAAACATGTCCATCTCCCCAATTCCGGATCTACAGGCATGTCTAGATCTGCGGATGCGGAATTAGGTTCAAAGGGGGCCTGGTTTTGATTTAGATGTGTCCGTGAGGCAGATGTGCACGTTATGGAATCGCGTTCCACGCACCTTCATTGCGTTTCCACCCCAGCTCTTCCAGAACGACACGCCTAGGAATGTTTCTTTCAGTTACAAAATGCTCTCTGAGAATCTTGATATTTATTTATTTATTATTTATTTATTTTATTACAGGCTCTTATATACCGCTCTATTAAGCATCAGCGCGGTTCACAATACAACAACAGACCAGAACAACAATTGTTTGGTTTGATATCTTACTAGAATTGCTGTTCCCACTGTTAGATCTTTTACATGATTAAAGGTCCGGACTTTTCTCAGATATGGATTCCTTTTCACTTTTTTGCATGTCAGCACTATCTAATGGATGGCTTGGTTTTCTTTCTCAAGTAGCTGAGTTTAATCAATGCTCCACACTTGCCATCATGCTAAATAAATGAACCTCCAGTGCTTTTCTTTCTTTTTTTTTTCCTTTTCATTTATAGTGATGATTAACACCTTTATCAATGGAAATTATGGATTGCCTGCCTGCCTTGCGCCTTTCCATTGTGCATGGGCTTTATTGTGATCATAATTGGAAGGATTTTATTTTAGTAGGTCCATAATAAGTCTTTTCTTAGTGGAGCTGCACGTTATTATTTTTAAGCTGGGTGTTTTCGTTCTTGCTGTAATAAAGTTTTAATTACTGTATTTTCCAGGCATGGTAGGCTGTGATTAATGTACTACTTACAGCGAGATCATTATTGTTATATTATCAGCTTCAAAACTAGAAAAAACACACTGGCTGCCCAATACATCTTAAACAGTCTCCATTAGTCTTCTCAGCAAGGATTCTTTGTGCTGATTTGAATCTCCTCGTTTTTCTTTCTATCACCTTACGGTTCTCAGTTGTACAGATATAAAGCCGTTTTCTTTCAGAAGTTTTATATCTGTCTGTCTAGATTTAGATATTTATAGATGAAAATGACTAGTTCTGCTGTGCTGAGTCACCGTCTCTTCTGATACGTGCAGACTTGATTTGCAGAGTATTTAGTTTCGGTGGAATCTTCTCCGGAGACTCTGACATTCTCCTGCAAAGGCTGCGTTGTATATAAGTGCTTCTAAGTCTATTTATCATGATCAGTACCTTGGCATAGCTGGGGTGTGAGATTTGCATAGAACTTCCTAGAGGATGTGCACTTTGCTGTGCATCTATCATTTTAAGCTCAATTTGCTTTCACCAAAATAAATGGATATGGATGGGTAGCCAGCACAATGAATACACTTCCAAGATTACCGGAGTGTAGTCAGTTCAGGACAATGTGTTAGGCTTGTTCTTTTCCTAAACTAAACATTAATTTGAGTACATAATATGCCAAAAGTACATTATAGTACTTTCTTACCTCCCCGGCCCACCCCACGAGGAAGAATTCCAGCAAAGCTGCAGATTATTAAAGCAATCAAGACACTTTTTGCAAGATGGAAGTGCAGCATGTTTCATTCCCTTTCTGTCTGTCTTCCTCTTGTTTTCTGCAGGTCCAGATTGCTAGATTCTCAAAGGCACCTCTATTTTGCAAAATTCAGTGCTGTGCAATAAAACTGTGTGTTAGGTTAAGTCTCCAGGGTGAGTCAAAACCATCTTTCTTGGGTCTGGCACAGATTTTGTTTTTGTTTCTCAGCAGGAGGTAAAAATGTGCTCAAATAAATATCTGCTGAAAATTAGTCGTTTGCACATTTCAGAAGCCAATAAGCTCTGTCCAGTCCACGTTTCACACCTGTTATCCCCGAACTCTTCTGGTACTGATGCTTGTTTAATATCTGCTTTCTTCTCTATCTCCTAAAAGACGCAGAAAGAGCACCCTGAGAAATGATCAGTGGTACCATAATCGTCGGCACCAGCTCTGTGGATGTAGGGAGTATGTGACAGAAACTCCTTGATAGCATATGGGTGGGATGGGGGGGAGAGGAATGCTATGGGGAATGTTTACTAAAGTGCTCTAAGTTAATGCATGGTTTAATGTGCCAAAAATATTATCAGGGGCTCATAGTAACCACTATTGCATGTGCAGACAGATAGTGGGTTAAAAATTCCACATTAAGGGGATACTTCATAAGAGGCCGTGTAAAGGTATGTACCATCAAAGTGCATGTGATGGGGTCTATAGAATGTTACCCGTCCCTCTCCAAAGAGATTATCAACAGTCCCCTTTAAGAGAGTCTGCAGCCCAGAGTTCATGGTTGGGAGGGTGTGGCTCACAGGGAAAGATTGAGAACCCAGCAGGCTGCAGGAGGGAGAGAGGCCCATGGAGCCAGAAGTCCTTCCAAGGTAAGCCATGCAAAGGAGTTCTGAGGTAGGAACTTTTACTGGGACTGGAGGAAGAGCTGGGAGAACCAGCTTGTGGAGATTTAACAAGCTGGGGCACAGGTAAAGCTACTTTAGTTTTCCCTGAACTGCTGTCTGTTCTGGGTTTTGATTTGTGGAGATTTAACAATCTGTGACAGAATAAAAACTGCTTTCCTGAGCTGTTGTCTGGCCTTTGTTGTAAAGACCCTCCCCCCCCCCAACCTCAAACCACACTACACAGTGCACAAATCATGTGTTTTCAATGACTTGTGTGCATTGATTGGCTTTTATGCACATACTTTAGCTGGTCCATATTCTATAATAATGTGCACTAGGCCAATGACGTGAACATTCATGTAGGCATTTACATTGACGGAGCTTGGGCAGAGCACGCATTTATGCATGTGCTTGGTAAAGTATGCGCCATGGGCATAGTTTGGGGAAGTAAGGGGTAACCCCAATGACTGCGACCCTTTTCTGCCCATAGGGATCCCATTCTCCCAGGCAGAAAAGAAGGGATGGTTGCAATTGCGGTAAAGACCCCTTCTATCTGCCTGGGGGAGATCGGACCCTCCCAGGCAGAAGAGAAGGGGGAGACTACAACCATAGTCTAAGGGCAAGGTATCTGCCTGCAATGATCCATTTTCCCGTGAGCAGAAGAGAAGAATGACCCCCTTCTATCTACCTGAGGAAGATCAGATCCTGGTAGGCAGATGAGAAGAGGAAGGCCGCGGTCGCGGCTGCATCCTACAGATGATAAGGTGTTTGGGGGGGGGGAGCAAGTGAGGTAAAGGCGGGGACAATCTAAAGGGGCAGTGGCCTATTAAGAAAAGGAATTTAGGGGAGGGGATTTTAGGTAGGGGATGGGAGTGCTAGTAGGGTTAGTGAAAGGGGAGAGTCAGAAGGGTTACAGAGGAGGGGAACCAGAGGAGAGGGTTTGGAAGGGGAGGGAAGAGTTGCCAAAAGGTGCATTCCCCTCCCTTTAGAACACATACAAGCACCCCGTCCCCATCTGCATACCACACACTCACATACACAGACACCCCACCTCCACATGATACACATGCATACACCCCACCTCCTCACACAGACAACAGGCACCCTACCCCCACATGACTAGATTGTAAGCTCTGATGAGCAGGGACTGTCTCTTACATGTCTGTGCAGCGCTGCATACAACTTGTACTGCTATACAAATGCTCAGTAGTATTAGTAGTGTCAGAAACACCTCCTCACCACGTACACGCACACACATACAGGGACCTCACCCCACACCACACAGAGAGCCTCCTCAGCTCTGCACTACACATACATGCACTGCAGCCCCGCACCCTACTCCCACCACGGCCCCCACCGCCACATCTCAGGCACAGACAGGCACAGCACCGTTGCATCACACACACCTACAGACATTTAATGTCAGAAGTTATAAATGTTGTTATCTCTATTCTTGTTTAGAAAGGCTGTGCAATATAGGAAATTTGGCACCGGTCTCGTGAGATGAGAACAATGGGGGGGGGGGGGGAGCAAGGAGGTCACAAGCACTGGCTCTTAAGTTGACCACTGCAGTATTTATGGTACTGCTTTTTCTGGGGTAGGCTCCTTATTGTGTTAATTTTAGAAGCTGGGGTCATTATGATATGATAGATTTGCATTACAGGTCTTCAGTGACATTTTGTAGGGTTTTGTGTTAGTTTACAATCTGCCTGGTACTGGAGAGGCTGTTAATGGAATGACACTGGAATCCGATTTTTTTTTCTTGTATGTTGGGTTTTTGGGTGAAATGTCCCAGTTCTGCTCTGTACCTATTGTTGGATGGAAAATAGACGTTCACAAAGAAAAAGAGAACCACAGCACAGTTTCTAACATCAGAATAAAATTAGTTATAATTGATTTTGGTGTTAGAATCCACGTTGTGGTTCTCTGTCCCTTGGCATGTGAGTAGTATTGCCAACAAACCACCGGACTCGGCTCCCCCCACCCCACCCCACCTGGCCTGCCTTTGCCCGCTGCTGCCATTTTTCCTGTTCCCTTGGTGGCAGTGATAGCAGCAGTGGACCTCTCAAAACCAACAACAACAACACGGTCTTTGTGTCTCCACACTTGCGTAGCTGGTCTACACCTGTGAGTATTAATCTTTTGAAATAAACTCTAGATCTTGGGGGGGAATTGGGTTAAAACTAATAGATCTGTGTATTTTAGAATTCAGTGTTTTTGCTGAACCAGTCAGGTCTTAGTACAACCAGAGAGCTTTGTATTGACGTCAGAGTATAGTGTAGCAGAGAAAGTAAATTAAGAGTTAATAGACTCTAAAATTTGTTTCTAGAGAGCTTTTCATTTCGATCAAATCAGAGTTTAGCTTAAACATAGAAAGTTAAATAGAGTAAATAGTTACTGAAATAAAGTTGTTTCTAGAGAGCTTTTATCTAAATCATATCAGAGCATAGCTTAGCATACAGGTAGAATAGTCCTAAGTAGGAAGAAATAAACTTTACAGAGGACTTCCAGTTGGGAGGCAAAGGATCTGTGAAATTGTCTTGAATAGGTGTTAAAGAAAGTGACAAGTGTAGCTGGGTTTAAAACAGGTTTGGACAAGTTCCTGGAGGAAGGTCCGTAAACCATTATTAAAGAGGAGGACTCGGGAATCCACTGCTTTCTCCGGACGAGCATTGTGGAACCTGTGTGCCTTTTTGGGAACCTGCCAGGTACTTGTGACCTGGATTGACCGCTGTTGGAAACAGGATACTGAGCTTTTTGGACCTTGGTCTGACCCAGTATGGCATTTCTTATGGTCTTATGTAGTAATTGGAGTATTTTTGCAATCTAGAAAATGCTTGTATGGAACAGGCTGATATAATATATATACATTATTGCACAACTTCACAACACAGAAATCTAAGAAGGAAAGAAACTGTTATTGAAAATGCTTTTTCTAACAGGAATTCCTTCCTACACTCCTGTGTAACATTTGATAAGAGAGGAAAAATCCACTTCTTATTGGCATGAAATAATACATCTTTATGTTGCTAAGAGAGCTTCAAAACCCAGTTTTGATTGTATTCCAAGGCAAAGGACACAATCATGGTGGTACATGTCTCAATAATGTCCATAGATGACCTTAACAATTCCATTATATTCAGATGGTTGAGAGATAATGCCCCTTCTAATTGCACACATCCCTCCTGCTCTTGCTCTTGCTCTTTCATAATGGAGGGGGGATGCAAGTAAAAAACACTTTAAATAGGAGGAGTTGTTTCAGATACAATTTCTAAATCCTCCATAAAGTACCTGCATGCCATCGCCACCAGGGACACTGCCACAACTTTAAGGAAGTTAAGAAAACACAAATTGCATCTCCTTACTTGGTCATCCAGTGACTCTAGCTTCTTATGGATTCAGTTGATCCCCAGCTACGTTAGAAGGACATTCCTGCATTGCTTGCAACTGCTTCCACACTTCTTCTAAGCATGCATCTAATAATCTTTTAATATTTTATAAAGATATTGGGAGGTCACCCTATGGAATACTCATTGAACAATTATTAGAAGTGTAAATTTACAGCAAAACTCCACGGGTAGTCTATGAAGGCTTTCTTACTGAGGGGAAATACGTCCTTGCCGCCTATCATCTATCGGTATCCTGGCCACAATATTCAACATTAATTGGAACATGTTCAAAAAACATTTTTTACATTCTCCCAATCACATATTGCAGTAGTCTAGCCTTGATAACACTAGGGTCTGGGCCGCTGTTCATAAATCAGCTTGAGAATGAAGAAATCCTAATCTGATGAAATGAATCTTAAAAATCAATGACCTGGCCATTCCTGCTATATGAACCCATAACCACACCCAATTTCGTTCTTCTTTGTATACTTCAATCCTTTATTTAACAATAGCTGTGCTAAGTCTGAGTGCATTTCCTTTTTGCATTAACTGATAGTAACTTGCTCTTAGTTAAATTGCAAAACAGTATGTGCCTTTGAGTCAGTGCTAACTCCTGATGACCCAGCAGCTCCTGGGTTTTCTTGGCAGTATGACTGGAAGTAGATTGCCTTTTCTCCAGGCAATGGAAGGTTAAGTGACTTACCTAAGGTGTTCCAGGGGGAACTGAAGCCTGGTCTTTTGGTTATCAAGCCAGTGCTCTAACCACTAGGCTATTTCCCTATTCTCTTTTTTAAATTAAGCACTAATATATTCAGATGAAACCATCCTTTTATCTACTACAAAACCAATGCAATCTTAACCTCCACTTGCTATATGTTGGGGGGCACTGGACTGGCTGCAGAAACAATAACAGTCTTGCTAGTCCCATGGTGAGCTCGGGTCTTAATCAAGTGCAATATGTTTGGGATTGATGAAAAAGAAAGGCATGGGGGAAGTAACCTTTACTGCATGACAGGTACAACTAGGCCCGGCCCAAGGGTTTCTGCCACCTTAGGCAGATGCCCCGGCCGTACTGCCCCCCCCCCCACATGCACTGCACCACTCTTCTCCCCCATGCTGAGCCATGCGCCCCCCCCCCACTGCTGTGCCGTGCTCCCCCGCCCCCCACTGCCACTGATTCCGGTGGTGGGTGGCTCACCAGCAGCGGCAGGCCATGTGAAGCACATGTCCTGCCACGGGCTGCTGCTGCTGAGCCTAGTCACCCACTGCCAAAATCAATGACAGCGGGGGGGGGGGGGGGCGGCAATCCATTCAGCATGGGGAGAGAGTGACGTGGCATGGGGAGGGCGGCAGGCAGTGTGTGCCAATGCACATGGCCTGCCACCCACAGACGTCTGCTGCTCTAGGCCACCTAGCCCGCCGATCCTGGGTACAACTGTCCCAAGAAACAAAGGAATAGGGAAAGTAGCTTGCACTGCCCCACAGGTTCTGCCCTAGCAACCCTACTGGGCAGACTGGATGGGCCATTCTTGTCTTTATCTGCCATCGTCCACGATTATGTTACTATATCTTGTTTGCTTGTGTTGTCAACTGGCTATTATCAGTATACAGATGATAAGTAACCCTCCTGTCAGCCAGCACTAACAAACTGGGCCCCAAAAGATGTTAATAAAGCTGGTGAGAAAACAAACTACAGAAGGACTCCTGAGGCCATTGGAAAGCAGCTGGATATCCTCTCTCTCAATCTAAATAGTTATCTCTACCTGATAAAAATGAATTGTAGCAACCTAGAACATGCCCCCTGATTTCTAAACTTTTCAAGAGTTGAAACAGATTTGTGCGGCTCATCTTATCAATAGTAGTATGTCCGATGAAAATAACCACACAATTTTCCTGCATCCATACTTCTCAACAGAATATCTATGATGAACAACAACAGTGCCTTAGTTCAATGCCCCCCATGGAAGCCAAAACTGAAAAGAATTCAATACCTTGTTTTCAACCACAAGCTAATTTAACTGACCCTGTTGGACAGTAGCCTGTAGGTTATTGTTTTATTTAACAGGTTTTATATACTGCTTTATCCTTTCAATCAATGTGGTTTATGTTGTAGCTCAAACTTGGCAATGTACATTAAACAGGGACATTGAAATTTGGATTTTACTGAGGCAATGGAGGGTTAAGTGGCTTGCCCAGGGCCACAAGGAGTGCTGGTGGGAATCAAACCCTGG
The DNA here is from genome assembly GCA_033557465.1 of Ichthyophis bannanicus. Classification (NCBI taxonomy): domain Eukaryota; kingdom Metazoa; phylum Chordata; class Amphibia; order Gymnophiona; family Ichthyophiidae; genus Ichthyophis; species Ichthyophis bannanicus. Next base: position 961,335,654 of record CM066034.1, on the reverse strand, counting down.
TCTCTGGGTTCTTAAGCTAGTGCTTGTAACCATTAGGCTGCTCCTCCACTTGCCAACCTGTGTTACTACTCTTCAGTCCTATTGATGTTACTCTCATTTAAATAAGTATTATCTATTGGCCGAATAACTGTTGAAAGTCCTTATTTTGCTGCTTAATACGGTCAATAGGACTTGGATCCAAGGACCTACAAGAAACTTGAGAAATAACTGACACTACCTTTTCCTTGCTGACACTCTGAAAATGTGCCCATTCCACAAGACATGTTATTTGATCCTTCAAGTTGTCTTAACAATTCATTGGTCCTAATGACTGTGGAAGAATTTTCCCAACCAAAGTAATAAAATCTCTGCTTCAATAGGTTATTGCTGTACTATTCATACTACTAATACTAATATCACCATTACCACTGACCTTGACTCCATTGGTCTAGCACCATTACTTCCTAACCCCATACCTAGGTCTACTACTCACATCTTCCATTTCTCTTCATCCACTAACAGTCCCTTTTCCAACTGCCTTTGTATTTTTACTATAGAGTTCAAACCTATCCTCTGGAACCTGTTAATTTTTTAAATAAGGTCAGGAGCTGGACCCTCTCCCCTTCCTGCTCTTGGCACCTACTGGTGATTACTTGGCTCCTCTTCAAATCTCATTTGAAAGGGTTTTTTTCCATATTGGGAGAGTCAGAGTAAGTTTTGAACTACTAGTTGAATATCCAAGATTGTTGTCTCACCATTATGAAGGAAGTGCAAAGCAGTATCTTTCACTTTACAATAGTAACATTTTTCTGGGAAGGGAGCTATTTGTAGTATTTTGCATGGAGGGACTATGAAAGGCTCTGGGGAAGAACATTTCAAAACTACAGCTGTTAGGGGGACCATGGCCAATATGGCGGCATAGCTCTGTGTATGTTTCAGCTACAATGCCTAAGAGAAAAGGGAAGGGTGGAAAAAGAGCTTGACTCCCTGGTCATCTTATGCTGTAGGTCTGATGGACTGTTTGGTCCAAGAATCTGGGGTGAGTCCAACTTGACTGACACCGCAACCGGAAGACTAGGGGGTATGTTTACTAAACCGTCTTAACGTAGCAGCACTGACATTATCGTGCGATATGTAACGTTATCGTGTGATATGTAATGTTATTGCATGATAATGTAACATCATCGAGTGATAATGTAACATTATTGCACGATAACATCACGTATCGCACGATAACTTTGGCAGCAGCGTTAAGGCACACTAACGCTGTGAAAGCCAGGTCTGAAGGGCGGAGTAAGGCTCCCCAGAGGGTGGAGATAGGGGTCAATGGGTGGAGAGTGGGCGGGGAGAGGCTCCATGCACACTAATGCCGTGAAATGAAGGTCTGAAAATTAGCGCCAGTGAAAACCTCGCACTAGAAGCACAATTGCAGGAGAGAGAAACCATTTCAGTCAACAATGTACAGCAGAGGCAGGGAAACCCAACAAAGTGATAGTAGTGATACATGTGCAGGAACCAAAAAGGCAAATAAACATATAAAATGACCAGAACCACATCTGAAATCCCAATAACCAAGCTGGCCAATAGTGATATTAATGATAAACATAAAGCAACACTACTGACAAAGCGTAAAAAGGAAGATATCATGTTTTAAGGGCCTATGCTCTGTCCCCCTACAAAGTGAATGATCCCACATTGAAATAGCGGTGATCAGGGTTTTTGTCGTTTATATTGGGCAGGTTTCTTATGGCGTGCACATGTGCAGCAAAAGCAGAGTGGGCACGTAGGACAGGACAACTGTACTGATGCTGTAAATGGGATACAGGGGGCTGCAGGCGGCACATGCTGTGATCCAGCTGGGGCACAGTGTGGACTAGGCAGATGCCTACGTGGCACATAGGAATGCCGAAACTGTAAAGCAGCAAGACAGCAACTGACGAGGGTCCAACATGGGCATGAGTGTGTGTCCCACAGTGTCACAGGGGATATTACCCAGCAGGTACCCAAAAGGGCACATAACATTGGCAAGCGGTGCTGGGGGGAAGCGCACATGTCCATGTAGGCACCCCTACCTGAGAACCCAACACTGTAGGCAGCTGCCTACCGGCACACTGGATGGTCTGGGACTGCGCACCACCAGCACCACCGGCATAATGGCATGGCAGCATGGTGGCGGAGGGGGCAGTGGCATCTGCCCACAGCAGACCACGGCCAAGCCCCATTTAGGTTTGTGCCGTGCAATGCAACAGACAAGGTCTGTCTGACAAACAGTCATGGTATTCCCAGGGAATGATCTGCCCCTGTGGCAGCAGTTTGGTGCAGTACACACAGCCAGTGTGCTCCGAAGGAGAAGGTCACAAGTTCAAGTCCCAGCTGTGGCTCCTGCCAACCCTGTCCCCATGTTTTACCCAGTGGTAATAAAGATGGAACCTTTATTGCAGATAAAATAAACATGCCTGAAATGCCTATATTTTACCTTACAGAGCACAGACACCATAAACATGTGCAATCCCTAGAGCAGAGTTTCTCAACTGCAGTCCCGGAGGGCCAAACACCATTCAGGTTTCATGCTGTCCCTAATAAATATGCCTGTGCTGCATTTGTATGCGCTGCCCCCATTGTATGCAAATGTATCTCATGCATATTCATTAGGTACAAAATTGAAAAGGAATACCACTACTCCCCGACAACAATCATTACTTAAGTTTTGTCGGGCATAAACCGCAAGACAAAGAGGAAACCCCTCTCCCTCTCACGCAGTACATGCCCCTTTTTTTAAATACTTTATTCAAATTTTTGCATATGTCTTATTGTATTATTGTAAATCCACACTTATCTTGATCGATCACGACGTGCACGTTTCAAAGCAACAAGCCTCTGTCTCCAATGTCCCCGATTAGAAGAAAAGTGTGTCCGTCTATTCAAACTGACGAAAAACGCCAGATCCTCAGCTAATGACGTCAGGGATGCCAATTCACAGATAGGCCAATTATAGAACCGCCCATTAAGAAAGAGCCAATCACACATAGGGAAATCCCCACAAATGATGGGAGCCCCTCTTAGAAAGGCTTTCGTTTAGAGTTCCAACCATTCAATGTCCCAATTCAATCCAGTGGGGGCAATAGATCGCAATGTAAAGATCCATCGTTGTTCCAGCCTACGTAATCTAGACATTCAATCCCCTCCCCTGGGGTCCACCGGTACATGATCAATTACCGTCCATTGAAGATGTTCAAAGTCATGATGACATTCAAGACAGTGCTGCACCATTGCAGCTGTCAAAACAGATTGTCGAATGCGTGAAGCATGTTCACCCAACCTGACCCTTACAACTCGTGTAGTGCACGCTACATAGCGCTGCGGGCAGGGGCATTCCAAAATATAGACCACGTAACTCGAAGCACAAGTAGTGCACCACCAGCGGTGAAAAACCCGACCAGATAGTATATCAGACCAAGTCGACCCAGCACAATATCTACACTCTGCACATGCTGCATGAAAGCCCGATCGGGCATCAGGTAGCAACGGCCTGTCTCGCAATGTTGTTGATTTCACCAGCCTATCCCGTAAGTTGCGTCCCCGTGAATAGGCAATTTGCAAGGGTTTATTCAAACTAGAACACAAAGAGAGTACCGACCAGTGTTTTTTCAAAATGTAAGCAACTGTCCCCGAATGACTCATATAAGGCAAAATGCCTGTCACTCTTCTGGAAGAGTCGTCAGAAGATGGAAAAGAAGATGGAAAAGAAGCCTGAGTAGTATCCAAATACCATTCTCGATGGGAGTATAAAGCTCTCCGATATGCCCTGGAGATAACCGGGATACGGGATAGGCTGGTGAAATCAACAACATTGCGAGACAGGCCGTTGCTACCTGATGCCCGATCGGGCTTTCATGCAGCATGTGCAGAGTGTAGATATTGTGCCACTACTATAATTGGGTCGACTTGGTCTGATATACTATCTGGTCGGGTTTTTCACCGCCGGTGGCGCACTACTTGTGCTTCGAGTTACGTGGTCTATTTTTTGGAATGCCCCTGCCTGCAGCGCTATGTAGGGAGCACTACACGAGTTGTAAGGGTCAGGTTGGGTGAACATGCTTCACGCATTCGACAATCTGTTTTGACAGCTGCAATGGTGCAGCACTGTCTTGAATGTCATCATGACTTTGAACATCTTCAATGGACGGTAATTGATCATGTACTGGTGGACCCCAGGGGAGGGGATCGAATGTCTAGATTACGCAGGCTGGAACAACGATGGATCTTTACATTGTGATCTATTGCCCCCACTGGATTGAATCGGGACATTGAATGGTTGGAACTCTAAACGAAAGCCTTTCTAAGTGGGGCTCCCATCATTTGTGGGGATTTCCCTATGTGTGATTGGCTCTTTCTTAATGGGCAGTTCTATAATTGGCCTATCTGTGAATTGGCATCCCTGATGCCATTAGCTGAGGATCTGGCGTTTTTTGTCAGTTTGAATAGACGGACACACTTTCTTCTAATCGGGGACACTTGAGACAGGCTTGTTGCTTCGAAACGTGCACGTCGTGATCGATCAAGATAAGTGTGGATTTACAATAATACAATAAGACGTATGCAAAAATTTGAATAAAGTATTTAAAAAAAGGGGCATGTACTGCGTGAGAGGGAGAGGGGTTTCCTCTTTGTCTTGCGGTTTATGCCCGACAAAACTTAAGTAATGATTGTTGTCGGGGAGTAGCGGTATTCCTTTTCAATTTTGTATCTTATGAATACCAGCAATATTGGGTTTTCTATTTTTGATTATATTCATTAGGTACAGCATGAAAACCTGAACGGTGTTTGGCCCGCGCAGGACTGGAGTAGGGAAACTCAGCCCTAGAGCAGAGGCCAACAGGGGTACAAACACCCACACCCACAGGCTCCACTATCCAACGCCTCAAGGAGAGTCAGGCTGTTGAGACCTGGGCGGAGCAGCATGTCCCAATACTGGCACCTACATACCTTAGCAATGCCGTCCTAAACTTGGGAACAAGTTCCACATATATCAAAAGGTTACAATGATTAATGTCAGATAACAAATCCTAAGTTAAACACGATTTGTTGATAGAGATTCATCATAGCAACCTTTCTGATATCTGTGGAGTGTGTTTCAGTTTTTGCTTCTGACAGTGTTTACCACCCCGGGGAGTGACCCCAACAGTTTTGTGCACCATAGCAATGCCTGCACTGTGCCCAGGACTGGTGTGGCGGCCAGGGCTGCCACAAACCTCTATATTTGCACAATGCTGGCATAGGTGTGGGAGTGTGTGTCTGTCTATCCAGTGTGTTGTGGCTGCCTACACCTTACTGAGCCCACACTGCCTGCACTGTTTCCAGTGTTAGCCTGCCAATGTGCATAATGAGGAGCAAAGTACTGTGGGTATGGCCCGGACAGGGTGGCCTGGGCAGGATGCATCTGCACAGAGTATAGGGTAATGGCTGGGACATTGTAGTGCCTGACCACCACCTGCACGGACAGGGGGCCACAGCATGTCATGCTGGGAGGTCAGTCTCACCCTGACTGAGCAGTGACCACGGCATGGCTAGGTTCCCCCATAGTGCTGCACATGATTTCTCTCAAGTGACATTTATGGGTTCTCTTTTCTGGGGTCCAATCACTGACATACCTGCTTGGTGTGTGTGCTCATATCCCATTTTTGAGTGCACACAGTTTCTCAGGAACATGCACTATGTACTAGCTAGCAGACTGTCTGCAGTTAGTATGTGTATGGCTGGAATGCCTTGCAGGGTGCAGTGGATGGAGACTGACTGTGCCCTCTGCTGGTGAATGTCAGATTGTGGGGGGGGGGGGGGCAGATGAGCTGCTCTAGCGTTCTGCCATTGCTCTTATGTGATGCATACAGATCTGCATCAACTGCCTGTTCCCCAGCAGGACCGGGGTTAATGGTCCCCTCTACTGCCACCATTGCAGAGATGTACAATGTGGATCTGTTGGTGGGAGTTCCTGTCCCTCCCCCCCACCCTGAGCCACAGAGGGCAGGTTGGGTGGTGCTACATAATCTGCTTTTGGGTCCAAACACCCTTCCCCCATAACATGTGTCCATGGCACCCACACAGGGTATGCACTATTCTGGGTGCATCATAGTCCACAAGGGTTAGACGTGACTGGGAAATACAGATAGACACAGGTGTATCCTAAGTGTGTCTGCAAGGACTACCTATCACACACTGGTACTGATGGGGACCTGCAGCCTATCTCAGCCATGCCAGGTGCTGCGGACCTGCTGCTGGGTGCCCCACCTCACCCTCAGAGTGAGCACAGGACCCGCACAATGTCACGGTCTGTAGCTGCTCTGTGCCAGTAACATACATGGTCAGTTCCCCCTACCAGGCCTAGGTGATGTGGTGGTGCATACCCCATTATGTGATCAGCTGTAGACTGCTGATCTGCATGTGCAGTGCATCATGGGTATGGGTGGGTTTACCCTATCCTGGTAACCATAGCAGACAGTTTGTGTGGTGACCTGCAGTCTTTCTGTAGCCAGCCAGCAGTGTGGTAGCAGCTATAGAGATGGCTGTCTGGGGCATTTTCTTTTAATTTAAATCAGTGCTGCCAGCAGAAACACCCTCACAGTGCTGTAGCCTAAGGCGCCTCATAGGTGCCCTATAATGTGCCCTATACAGCACCCTAAAGGGCACATTATTTTATTTACATTCTCTTATATATCGCGCTATTCTGCAGTGCAGTTTACATTGAACAAACTGAAATTACATTGAACAGGGCATTATAACTTGGAGATAACTATTTTACAGGGAACATGGGCTATTGAGGGTTAAGTGGCTTGCCCAAGACCACAAGGAGCACCTGTGGGACTAGAAACCCCAGTCCTTCCGGCCCAAGGTTGCTGTCCTCTAGTGCTGTCCCCGACCTTCCGGCCCCTGACCTTCCAACATTATAGGGTGCCTTGGCAGACAGGGCACTTTAAATGTGACCTATGGGGCGCCTTATGAGGCACCTTAGGTTACGGCACTGTGAGGGTGTTTTTGCTGGCAGCACTGATTTAAATTAAAAGAAAATGCCTCAGACAACCTTTTTAGATTACACCACTGCAGGATCAAACCCATGACCTCTGCCTGCACAGTCATTGCAGTAACCAGTGGGCTACATTACTATAGCTTCTAACACTGCGCTGGCATGTACTTAGGGTTAATGCGCGTTAACGTGCCACGGCGCCCGCTATCGCGCGATACATATTCTTCCTACCTTAGGACTGGAACGCCCACTCCTTATATGGCATTCTTCACATTATCGCTGCAACTAGCGCTGGTAACATTAGGACGGTTTAGTAAACATACCCCTAGATGTTGTCTTTGGATGCTGACATCTCATTTTCCCCAGATGCATGGATGCTGCTTCCCTTTCTGCAGAGACATACTGCTGGAAGATGGCTCTAGGGGCATGCCACCAGGAGCTGGTGTTACTGGAGTTGCTGTGCAAGGAGAGCTGCCTGGCATGATGGTCTCCAGAGCTAATAAAATTAGGAGTTTGTGAACTGACCATATTTGTTTTTAGTGCTCATGTAGCAGCAAATTCTGCTCATTTAGCTCCTGTTAAGATGACACTGAGTTTCTGTAACTTTAATTTGCAAGTTTATGAACATAAGAATTGACTAATTGGATCAGACCAATATCCTGCTTCTGTCAGTGGTGAGCAGTTGGTGCTGAAAGGAAGTGTAAAAGGAAAGGCAAGTATAGAGTTGTCCATTATCATCGTCCCCTCACAGTTTCTAGTACTCACGGCTTAGAGATGCCTTGAATCTGGAGTGTTCCCTGTCTGTTCTGTTAAACAGCCCGTGACTCATGTATGATCTCTGAAATTTCCTGATCTATTTTTCACCCACTTAAGCAATTCACCTCTAGAATGACTTGGGGGCCAAGGTGTTGCACAAGTTAGCTATATGATGTGTGAAGATGTGCTTCCTTTTTATTTGTTTTATTTATTTAAGAAATTTATTACATGCCTACCTTAAATTCTAGGCAAGTCACAAAAATAAATTCATAATACATTCATAATGTCAAATAAAAAGCCTGCTGAAAATAGAAAGGCTTCTAGCTGCTTCTGAAAATCAATGGTATTAATTCTTGATCGAAGTGGAACTGACAATTCATTCCATACTTCCGGCCCAGTTACAGAGAATAGCCAGTTCCTCTCTTCACCTAAATGTACATCACAAATAGATGGGACATCAAGTTGCTGAGCACCCACTGATCTCAGTGCATGTATAGGTTTAGAAATCCTTATTACTCTATTGAAATACATGGATGCCGATCCACTCAATGCCCTGTGTATCAAGGACAGAACCTTAAACTTTATTCTCCAAACTGCTGGAAGTCAGGGCAAAAAACATAAAACAGAAGATATATGTTTGTCTGAGGGATACCTGACAGCACATGCACTGCAGAATTCTTCACTCTTTCTAGTGCTGGAATAGCCCATTCAGGGAGATCTAAGTACAATGAATTACAATAATCAATTTTTGATAGCACCTGTGCTTGCAAAATCACCCTAAAATCATCCACATGTGTTAACTTGTGAAGTTTACTCAACATTCATCATTTAAAATAAGAGGACCCAACCACTTCATTGATTTGTGGGATCATATACAAAGAAGAATCCAAAATTACATCCAAACAAACAAACTACCTTTGAGACTGGAAACAACAGAGGAACCAATCCTCAGAGAATACACATAAGAAATGCCATACTGGGTCAGACCTAGGTCCATCAAGCCCAGCATTGGCCAATCCAGGTCACAAGTACCTGTCAGGTTCCAAAAAAGGTACTCAGGTTCCACAATGCTTATCACGGGGTAAGCAGTGAATTTCCCTGGTCCTCTTTCATAACAGAAACATAGAAACATGACGGCACAAAAAGACCACATGGCCTATCTAGTCTGCCCTACCATATCAACTACAATAGTCACCTTTTTACCTTTAGAGATCCTCTGTGTTTGTCCCATGATTTTTTAATTCAGATACTGTCCTCATCTCTACCACCTCCACTGGAGACTATTCTATGCATCTACCATTCTTTCCGTAGAGAAATATTTCTGCATATTACTCCTGAGTCTATTCCCTTTCACCCTCATCCTATGTCCCCTCATAGCTGAGTTTGCTTTCAAACAAAAGAAACTCTCCTCCTGTGCATTTATGCCACAGAGGTATTTAAACATCACTATCATATTTATCTATTTTATTTTAAAAAGTTTATATACCGCCAATTGCTAAAGCATTCATGGTAGTGTATAAAGGCATAAAATCAACACCATTACAATACATCAATTTCATAAACCCCCACATTAAAAAAATAATAAAATAAAAGCTCCCACCCATAAAAGTGCTGCCTGCAGTCCCAATCAACAAAGGAGCCCACCAGACAGAATCTGCTAACCAACACTATGGAAAGAGAAAGGTCTTTAAAGTCTTCCTAAACAATAATAGGTTTTTCTCCTTCCGGTAGTGCCACTGACAGAGAATTCCAACACACAGGGACCACCACCAAAAAGATCCGTACTGCAGATGTACCTACTAGGCAGCACCAACTGACATTATTCAGCAGATTGCAAGATCCAACTTGGTATGTACCAATGTAACAACTCCTTCAGATACGAAGGTCCAATTCCCCGTAAAATTTTAAATGCCAAGCCTAATAATTTAAAAACCCATTGTTGGTTCATTGGAAGACAATGCAGCTGGTGCAGAACTCCCGTCACTGGATCATGCTTCTGCAGACCCCAAATCACATGAGTGCCTGAGTTCTGCACCACCTGCAATTTCTCAAATGATAAGAGAGCAACCCTACATATAATGAGTTACAGTAGTCCAAGCAGGCAACTACCAATACCTGGACCACTCCACACAATGCATTCTGATTCAGATAAGGTTTCAATTGTCAAACCAAATGCAAATTAGCAAATGTGGCACGCACCACTTGGGACACCTTTTGCTGAAAACAAAACTCACTGTCCAAGATGACTCCTAAGTTCCGAATCTCACTTTTCCTGGGTAACTGAACATCCCCATTAGAAAGCCCCAAGTGTCAACTCTCATCACTAAGATTCCCACAAATCAATACCTCAGATTTCTTAATATTCAGGACTAAACAGTGATAGTGTAACTAGGTTGCAATGTCTTCCAGAAAAAAATTCCCTCGTTGACGCACAGCTGCCTCATCCTCAACAATTTCAATCAAAAATTGGATATCATTGGCATATAGAAAACCCACAAGGCCATGACTCCTACAAATAGCACCAAACGGACTCATATTAATATTAAACAATACTAGGGACAAAGCAAACCCCTGTGGAGCCCCACACGACCAATGCTGAACATCAGACTATTGTGACCCCCAGCGAACACAAAACTGCTGACTGGTCATAAATGAGACCAGCTATTGAGGACCAAACCACCAATCCTTAGGGTCTTACGATGAATATTCATGACCTCCAGGTCAACTAAATCAAATGCAGCCTTTATCCCATCTTTCCTCTAAAGTATACATATTACGATTTTTAAGTCTGTCCTCATATGCTGTATAACGAAGACCACTAACCATTTCAGTAGCCACCCTTTGCACCAACTCCAAATCTGTTTATATCCTTTTGAAGGTGTGGTCTTCAGAATTGCACACAATTCTCCAAATGAGGTTGAACCAGAGACTTATACAGAGATATTATCACATCCTTTTTTCTGCTGGCCAATCCTCTCCTTATGCACCCAAGCATCCTTCTGTCTTTTGCTGTAGCCTTTTCTACCTATTTAGCTACTTTAAGATTGTCAGACACAATCACGCCCAGGTCCCGTGTTTCTTTTGTGTACAGAAGTACTTCACCCCCTACACTGTGCCGCTCCCTTGAATGTTTTTAGCCCAAATGCATGACCCTACATTTTTTAGAATAAAATCTCAGCTGCCAATTTCTAGACCATTCTTCAAGCTCAGCTAGCTCCCTCCTCGTGTTCTCTACTTCCTGGGTGTCTACTCTTTTGCAGATTTTAGTATCATCTGCAAACAGGCATACCTTATCCAACTGCCCTTCCGCAATATCACTAACACAGATATTAACAAGAATCAGACCAAGGACAGATCCCTGTGGCTCCATTTACCTGTACCCTTTGCCGCCTGCCACTCAACCAATTTCTAACCCAATCGGTAACTTTAGGGTCCATCCCTAGGGTGTTCAGTTTGTTTATAAGTTGCCTGTGTCAAAGGCTTTACTGAGATAAGTATACCACATCTAGGGCTCTCCCTAGTCACCCAGTCAAAGAAATCAATCAGATTTGTCTGACAAGACCTGCTTCTGGTAAACCTATGCTGTCTTGGATCCTGCAATCCATTGGACTCCAGAAACCTCACTATTCTGGTTTATGGACCTTAACTCCAAGAATTTGTCCAAACCTTTTTTAAGCCCAGTACACTAACAGCTTTTACTGCATCTTCCAGTAACAAATTCCAGAGTTTGATTACGTGTTGAATGAAAAAATATTTTCTCTTATTAGACTTAAATGGATTACATTGTAGCTTCATTGCATGTCTCCTAGTCTTTCTACTTTTTGATGGAGTAAACAACCGATCAACATTTACCCATTCCACTCCATTCATTAATTTATAGACCTCTGTCTATCTGTTGGGGAAAACTTGGTAACCCATACTATCTTAGTGCAGCTCACCTTATGTTTAATACAGGTTCAGATGCATGGGTTACTGATTTTTTTTAAGTGCCATCAAGTCAGTGCTGATTTCCGGTGACCCAGTAGCCTTGGATTTTCTTGGCAAGATATGACTGGAACTAGATTGTCAGGACTTGTGAATTGTGCCAGTGTGAATTGAACTATGGCGTCTTGAATAGGAGGTCGTTGCTTGAAGCACTCGGCTAACCTTATTTAAAATAACGGAGCTGTGCTCATTAAAATGTGTTAACCCCCATTAGGTTTAACATGAGCTGTATTCATTTAGCACAGATTTAGCTTTCTCGAATAGGGGCCTAAATAGTAAGAATTTCCTAGTTATTTCCATCATGTTTTTGTAGATCTTAGATACCCCGTCAGCATTTATTCATGTTTTTGTTAGCCATACAGCAGCAGCAAAAAGGTAAAAAAAATGTGGGATGACATTACTATATAGCAAGCACCAAGTAATTCTAGGAGGCTGGACAATTTTTTGTAGAGTTTTCACTTTTCTATTTGAATAACTTTAAGTGTATTTTATGGAGAGGTTTCTACATTGTTCGGTATTTAGTTTTTCAAGTGCTCTTTGCAAGCTTTCATATGTGAATTCTGCTACTTGACAAGCGTAGCTTGAAATTACCATTATTGAAAGTCTTAGAGAAGATACAAAAAGCCAGACCAAGATTCATCCCGCCCAGCATCCTGTCTCTGACAGGGGCCAGCCAGGTAGCAAGCCTTTGACCGATCCCACAAAGTAGAACTAATTCCCATAGTTCATGTCCAGGGATAAATAAGGCTCTTCCAAATCTACCTAATAATGTTTTATGAACTTTTCCTACAGGTACATGCGTGATCTCCTTTTGCATCCAACTATGTCAGTCGCTTTTACTGTATCACCCAGTATCAGAATCCACAGCTTAATTATGTGCTGCATAAGAGAAACAGAATAGTTGCTCTGATATGCGTTCATTTTTTTGGGTGCTAGTTTCAAGGCGTGTTCTCTTATTTTTGTGTCATTTGAAAGCTTAAACAGACGCACCAGGGACCTATATAGAGACAAGGATATTCTCCATTCCTTTTAAGATAATCCTTGACATCCTGTTTGCTTTTTTTAGTAGTTGCAGCACACTGGGGCTGAACATTTCTACCTACAGTAGATGCCATTCTCCAGTATCTGATCCTTCTGCAAATCCACACAATCCATTAAGCTCCTCCCTTTTAAATTCTTGATAACCATTCAGAGGAGCCCCGGTCGGGAGAGCATCACCAATAGCCTCCAGAAAAATGGCACAAAATGATGCGGGTCCGCTGGTATTTTGTACCCACAGATCAGCAAACCAATTTGGACAAATAACTTAAGAACTGGTGTCTGAATTGTAAATACTATGTGTGTGTGTGTTGGGGTGTTAGGAGTGTCTTATGATATTCTAGCCAGTATAAAGCAGCAAGACACTGGTTTTTGTGTTTTTGTTTTCTCACATGGCTATTTCAGGGAGTTCAAGGGGACTTCTTAAAGAGATTCAAAGATCATGGTATATAACAGGGAGATGAGCAATATTTTACAGTACTTGTCACATACTCTTTTGCATAGTACATGGGAATATAGTTTCTTTTAGGGCTTTATCATATCTTAAGTCCCTCACCTGTCTTTTATAACACAATGTATAGTCCCTTGAAAATATCAAGCTATGCAAATTAACATTTCCCTGGTTCTTTCAAAATATGCACAAAGAAGTTTCCTGGTGCCATCAAACATCTATGAGGTCATAATAAAGCAGTATGTCAGCATAGATGCAATAGAAGCTCATACTGATGTCCTCAAGCTCCCTGTGTGTCTTTCAGAATAAAGCGTTTGCATTTTCATTAAGTACAGAGTATGGACCTCTGTCCATGAGCCTAATGGAAAAGTATTTTCTCATCAGTACTAAGGCCATGCATAAGCAATCAGAGCTTTGCTTCAGAAGATGTGGTTATCCTAATTACAGAAAAGTGCAGCTCTTTATTGATTCTACATTCAAGCACTATCTTTTCTTTTTATAAATTTCTGCACTTGTTTATTATGCTGTTGGGACAGGTTGATTCTAAATATGCCACTACCTATATTGTAATAGTCCCACCAGACGCTTCAGTCAACCACAGCAAGAAATGTATTGTTCTCCCCGAGCTGACCTTTCCCCTTGAGCACCAAATTAAAATGCATTGCTTTTGCTGCTGCAAAGCTTGCACTTATTGGAGGTGCTGGTATTTTTTTGAGCTATAAACACATTCATATGGAATAAATCAATAAAGACAATGATGTGTATCTCGAATATCATGTTTCTACAAGATCAGAAATCGCCATTATACAGTGGAAGGTTTTAATTACACTAATTGTACTTATCAATGGTACTAACCTTGTCTCCTCTTCTAACACCTCCAACCCAGAAGATAAGAACACAGATATCTTTTGACCCTCATGTCAAGGAGTTCCTCTGAGGCTTAGGATGTGTATTATTGACCTACATTAAGTCCCAGATTGCTGAGATGGTAGATTTTTTAAAATTAAATGGTTATGTTCTTCAGCCGAGAGTATACAGTGTTACACATTTCATTGTTGTACCCTATCAGGCAGTGCATTAACTCGGGCACTGTTATGAGTCTGTGAAGTTGACTTCTTCTCTAACAGAAGCTACAGGGAACCCTCTCTCCTAAAGTGAGGACATTTCACCCATTTCAGTTAAAGCAAAGGCTCAGTTTTGTGTGAGATAAACATTGGTGGGCTACCACCCTGGCTAAATATTCTGGGCACTTTTCCATTCCTCTCTTTCTCAGAATGAATAGATTTAGTGGTTTACAAAATAATTGTTGTGTGTCCAGTTTAATTCTAGCCATCAGTGCATAACTCAGATGTTTATTTTTACGGCGTTGGTCCAATCCTTCTACTTTTCAAACAATTACTGTTGCTGAGAAACATAGGGATGAAAGCAAAGGAATATATTATTTCACGTACCTTGGGGGAACTAGAAGCACAGCTGTCTCTGACCCAGCTGGAATTAAGAATACTGAAAAGAGAAAAGAAAAAGGAATATGCAGTCTCTCGAGGAAAGAGAAGACGCAGATGGTAAAAATGGGCATATTGAGGAGAATTTTATAACAGGGAACCTGCTTGATAATGGTAAACATACACATAAGCCTTTCTAAAACAGACCCACCGATGGAATAATCCTTCTGAGGCAGGGGTATTTTCTGTGTGCACTCTCATTTTATAGTACATGTATGTCCACAATTTCAACCTGCCCCCCCCCCTCGAACTTTGCCCAAATGCCGTTTCCCGGAATGTCTATGTGCAGTCCTCGTAAAGCAACAGCACACACCTTCCATATGGTCTTGACAGTACGTGTACTTACATGCGGAGCCGGTGCTACCACCATCAGAACTAGGCAGTTGCCTCTAGCTCCATCTTTCTGGGTGCACCATTGCCGTTGCTGCCTCCCCACTCTGGCAATGGCAAGGGAACCACGAATCAGCACTTACTTAAGGCTCCAGCAGTGTGTTGCAGTTCCTGCCTTCTATTATCTGCCACTTCCATCCACCTCCGATGCAGATTCTGGTTTATGTAAAGCCAGAAGACTGCGTCGGGGGGAGGAGGGGACAGAAGGGGCAAATAATAGCAGGCAGGAACCACAACACAGTACCAGAGCCTCAAGTAAATGCTATGTCATGGTTCCCTTGCCATTGCCGCCTCTGCTGATTTAAAAAAAGGGCGGCAGTGGGGGATGGTGGTGACAAGATGGAGAGCCCACCTATAGTGCCCCCGATCCTTGACAGGCCCTGCTTCTATGCACATGTACACCCACATAATTTTATAATAGCCATTTCCCACATTTAAAACATACTTTACTTATGAAAATGCTTTACAAATTTACTCCCATTAATGCCCCTTGATATGTCTTGAGGAGGGGATTCCTTCTTTATTAAACTATTAGATACAACTCTATACTGGATTTTCCGTAAGGCAAAGAGACTTACACTTTTTATGTGGTCTTAGTTCTTAACCTGTTTTCACAATCTCAAGATGTGGGTTTTCTATTGGGGACAAGATTTGACCTCTAGATGTCAAGGCATAGAGTGTGTTTCTTCTTATGGTGCGGCATGTAAGGCTGAACCCCAGCACAGTGTTACAGAATAAAACATTATTGAAAATGTATGTACAAAATGTATAATGTGATATTTAATTCAGCTTTCTTTTATAACATCCATAATACGCACTCAGTTTAGTAAATCTGAATCTGTACTTCCTCATAGGTCGCACTTGTTCCTGGCTGGATGTTGGGGGCTGTCCCAAGGCAGACTAAACAGATTCTTCATAATCCCTTGATTGAAGACATATGCAGCATTGCTAGGAAAGGGGAAGTGCTACTGATAGGAGATTTCAAAATGCCAGATGTTGAATGGCACATTCCTGCTGCAGTATCATCTAGAAGTAAGGAGATCCTGGATTCTCTACAGGGAGAACTATTCAGGCAATTGGTAACAGACCCCACACGTGAAGGGGCCATACTGGACTTGGTGCTTACCAATGGTGAAAGTGTTTCTGATGTTGTAGTGGGAGATCATTTTGCATCCAGTGATCACCAGATGGCGTGGTTCAGTATTAGGACTAGGGCTGTTAGAATCCATTCAAAGGTGAGGATCTTAGACTTTAGGAAGACTAACTTTGCCAAGATGGGCCAATACCTTAGGGAGTCATCAGTGGGATGGGAACAGCTGGGGGATGTAGAAAAACAGTGGGCAAAACTGAAAGGGGATATTTTAAGGGCAACCAACCTTTTTGTTAAAATGGTAAATAAAGGTAAAAGGAAAAGGAGACCACTATGGTTTTCGAAAGAAGTAGCTGAAAAAGTGCAGAAAAAGAGGGAGGCCTTCATGAAATACAATCAAGTTGTCAAGTTGGGACAACCGGGCCGCATGGAAGTCCAATATGCTCTCCATTTTGTCTTGACGTGAAGAAAGCCCTTCTAGCTTGCTTTGCAGCACACCAAAATCGTCCCGCAGCGCTCGGAGTGCTTCCCCGTTTGCCTGCACAAGGTTTTTGACCCCTCTAATCTCTACGAGGATTTCCTGCTGCATTTCGGGGCCCTCGCACAAGGCCGGCCCCTTCTGCGGGGACGGAGGTTCAGTTTTGGAACATTTGCCGTGAGAAGCCGCTGGAGACCCAAATTCCAGGCGCGTTGGTTTGGTCCCCGCCATCTCACCAATGTGCCCCGGCAAGATCAGAGTAGAAGTTCAAAGTATATGAGGTGTTAATTCAGGATTCTGAGTAGGCCTCTCGGGAGCCTCAGCGTTATGCGACCATCCCGCTGGACATCAGGCTCCGCCCCGAAAGAGAGCCCTTTTGAGGGTCTCACACAGAAGGACACAGAGGAGATGGAAAAGGTCCCCGAGCCTCAGAACAGCCTCAACAATAGGAGCGTGCACCCCCTCCCCCAAAAAAAAGGTTCAGTTTGTTTTCAGATTTCCCCAGTTGCTCCCAGTTTCCTTGTGCTGTCCCATGTGTTTTCAGACATTTGTTTTAAAGGTGTGCCTTTGATGCGCACTAGAACATTTTACATGCAGAAATCAATTGTACTGTATATGCATTCATTTATAGGTATACAGTACATGTGCAAGGGGATTTGTGCACATAAAAACATTTTAGACACCCAAATGAACTGAATACATGCTAACAAATGCCAATAAATCCCTCACCTAGTATTAAAGCCTATTATGCGCAAATTAAAAGGAAATGAAGGAAAAGCTCCTATTCCATCAGCTCTAACTTGAAACATCCAGAGTCGCTGCACTCCATGATACAGGGATAGGCAGCAAAGGCAACTGTCTCCGGTGCCAACGTTCGACAGGCGTTGGAGTGCTGCCGCTGTCTGCTTGTTTAATTTAGGCTGAGGCCGCAGTGGGTAATCCAGAGCCGCAGCGACAGCAAAACACTTCCTTTTGGAAAACTCAGCACAGAGCCTGCAAGCTCTCTGGCACGGATCCCACGCCACCGCCTTAGTTCGCATGGGTTTATGGACCTGGGGAGGAGGGCGGTAGTGACAGCATGGGGCAATGGGATTTACTGGCATCTATCTTGCATCCTCTATTGCTGTGCATGATGAGGTAGGGCAATGGAAATAGTGGTTCTTTAGGTGACCGTCTAGTCCACTTAGTTTATTCACCGGCGGTGGTGGGTGGGGCTTGGGGGGAGCTAACTCCATTCATTTCTATGGGAGGGGACAGGGTGGGGCGTGGCATAACCTGGAAGTGAACTGTGATTGGCTGACATTGTCTTTATCTCACCTGTCAATCAGTTTGACAAATGATGTACCCATTATACTACGTACTACCATCTTTAGGTTACAAGAGGAAAAAGAAACTAAAAAACAAGAGCTAAGCAAAATATTGGAAGTGGGGTATGGACCACACAGTGAGGAAGGTATCTGATTGGCAGGTACCTTTATCACAAGCTATTCTAGCAATCATCAGTTTGCCCTCATTTTAGATGCATCTTTCAGGTATGCAGATGGTGATTCAGTGTAAAACTCGTTAAGAAGGAAGACATGAACACAATTTATCTAAAAATAGCCAGATCGTTTCAAGAAGGACATCCACAATTGAATCCATCCTTCTAAAGAAAATGCTGAATATCTAGAGTCATTTAAATCTGCTAAACAAAATACACTTAGCATACATTTCCATGTTTATAATATTAATCTCCCAAGGGGCATACCCTGCATAGCAGAGGTTACCTTTTTTCCCATTTTGACTTGTGAAAATGCAAGGAATGGTGTTTTCTTAGCTACACAGACTAATGGATATTTTAACTCGATATGTTGTGTAGCAATCTCTGCATGTCTTGTTAAATTGAGTTAAGAGAAGATAATTGCCCTCATTACATGACGACTCCTACTACTTTCAGTTAGGCCGCAGCAATCCTCTCATAAAATACCATGACATACTTGCATTGGCAGTAGGGGTGCCATTTGATTCCATTTTGTTTCGGGATGTGTTGATCCAATTCTGTTTTTACATTATAGTACACATAGACTTGCAGTTTGGGATTTTCTAAGAAAAACAGGCCTACAAGTCCCTATAGACTGTGGTGGTAAAGCTAGGATTGCATCCCTAATTATTCCTCTGCTTGGACCATGTACCTGTTTTGTATTGGAGTGGTCTTAGTCAGATCCATATGGCCTAATTTGCTAGTATATTCAAAATAAATTCAAATACCATCCAGCAGTGGCAGTGACCCTAATCATTTAAAAGCCGATGCCGGCATTTCAATTATTATGTAGATTTAGTGCCGCTATGGGAGTTATTTTAGAACCTTATCTGTGTGCTTAAACATGGATGCAGAGCCAGAAAAATGTGGACGCCATGCCCACATCTAAAACACAATTTTAGAAAAGACCGTGATATGCACATTTTCTCACCGTGCATGTCAATCAATCTTTGCACATCCACATGGGAAGCATTCTGGGGGCATTAATGGATGTGGCCTAGGTGGCACAAGCGCCTGCACATCTGTGATGTTTTTCACATAGGTCAGTGAAGTGCAGGGTGGATTTTTTTAAACATGCCAATTTATACCTGTTATAAACCACAAATAAGAATGGGACTTTGTTGAGACTGCGTGTGACGCTGGGGACTGGAGGAGCTTGACTTGTGAGTTTTTGGCTTGACTGTCATCTCTGTTAGCACAGGTGACTTTTGAGTTACTATTTCTTTCCCTGCAGTTTATCCTGTTCTTTTATCAAATCTATCCTTCTCCCCCTTTCCAGGACCTCTGTAGATTCCCATTCTCTTACTCAATTCTCCCCGCTCCAGCCTATTCCAAACTCCTAGTGGCCCACTCCGTTGTCCTTGTTGTCAGTCTTCCTGGTGCTGATTAATTATATTACATGAAAACTTATTACACAGCCATGTACATGTCCTTCGGTGTCCTACTTCCCACCCTCCCACTCCTGACTGGAGTAGCTGGAGTGAAGAGACATGCCATAAACTGGTGTGGAGCCCTCACCATGGCATGTATGTCTGCTTACATCCTTCCAGGTACATCACTATGAAGTCTTATGACCTGGTGACTGCAGCAAAACCCTGCTGTACCTCCCATAACAGGAACATGAGGTGCAGCAGAACCTTAAGATCCTCTAAGACCCTGGGGATCTAATGGTGATCCACCTGGACCAGTGGGGAGACATTCTGGACAGGCTGGGTGTCCAGCAGCGGCGGTGCATCTGCACATGCCCACTGCTTCCTCCCCACCCACTCCCCCACTCCCCCTCTACCACTCCCCTTTCCCCTTTTCTACCCCACCATCCCTGACCAACTTCCCCCTTCCCCTCCCAAAACATTACTATGACCACCTCCTGTTCCTCACCCTCCCCCCTATCCCAACATGAGGGTCTGCAGCACAGAGCCTTTCAATTTGGTGCCTCTGTGGTAATTCTAACCAGTCCATGATTGCAGGGGTGCAGCTGGAGTGTCTTCAGCTCTGCTGCATCCCTTGAGACTTCCAGTGTGTGCAATTCTGGTCACCATATCTTAAAAAGGATATAGCAGAATTAGAAAACGTACAGAGATGGCCGCTTAGTCAACCGTGTCACCGGATGTGATTTCCCTGAGATGCTGAAAATGCTGAAGAGGAAGAGTAAACTGGGCAAGAAACCTTCCAATCCCATGGAGATTCCTTCCATTTCACTTGCCTTGAGTCTTACCAGTCCTATGAATGTCTTTGTTACTCATACAGGGAGTCAGCAGGAGGGAACTGGTATTATCCCAAATATGTCGACGCCGGGGCTGGAGAGTCTGGTGTCTTCCTTGGGCTGTGAGCTATCACTGGGGCTGTGCCTGCCTCCTGCATTGTTAGCCACTATTCCTTACTGTACTGCTTCTGGGTTGACAGGTCCCATGCTGGGCTTTGTAGCTGCCATGGTAGGAGGGAATGCATCTGGGTCAGGACCAATGTTGACATCGAGATGTGGGTCATCGGTTTCAGCAGCAGGAGAAGAGCAATGCCAGGAGACTTCGGAGAGTGAGCGGATGGGGACTCCACAGCTTGGTGCGGTAGGAGGTCTTCCTTCTTCTCGTCTCATTTGATGGTTCAGCCAAGCCCTGGTTTATCTTTTGTCCTAGAATATCCTGAGTCCTTCACTTTGGAATCAATCTGGAGGGCAATTTTAAAGCTTGGTGAAGTTCTAGTCCTACAGTCTAATAAGATCACTGTTCAAGTTCAAAGTAATACCTCAGTGATTCAGAAAAACACCAGTTAAGTGATTGCCATGAAGGAAACTGTTGAATATGTAAAACTTAAGTTCTGAAAATGGAGAGCTTTAATTCTGCTTTTATTTAAGATGTATCAGTTACTAAATTTAAAATTGAGACCCTGGAGAACCAAGTGCATTCCACTAATTTGTGTTTGGTTAACGTTCCTCATTCATCCCTGACTTTGGCTAAAGAAATATTTAGGAAATCTTTAGCAGATGTAATTGGGGTTCCTCCAGAGTCTTAGCCTTCCCTGTCTAAGGTTTACTATGTTCCACCTCGTAAGAAGGTTCTTGATGGGACTCAGCAGTCGTTCTTCACAGAGATGCAGCACATGGATATCCTCAATATTTCTAGTATGCTAGAGTCAACAGACTGTGAATCTATTGTTTCCTCTACTTTATTGATAACATTAGCGTTACCTTCAGATTGAAATTGACCATTTAAGCTCTATTTTAAGAAATGCTCTTTCCCTTTTAAATGTTTATTTGTCCATATCTTTTCGGACTTGGCTCAGGAAACTCAGAAGAGGCAGAGACTTCCTTCTCCTGAAGCCAGCAGTGGTTCAGTTGGAAGGGGAATTGTTTTTTTCTCAAATTCCCTTGTAAATGCTTAGTAAAATTTTAATCTGTGAATTATGTGTTTTTTGTTCCCTCTCAACTGGCAACATCACTAGTACTCGTGTCCTCTAAGGCAGTTGATTACGATTTTGCAGTGTATGAGTTATAGATCTGCTAATTAGGCTGACTTCTTTTGTTTCCTTGCATGTGTGTATTATGTTCTTGTCTTTCTTTCTTAGTAAACCCTACTGTTTTTGGGCCAGAGAGATTTGAGCATTTATTGGAAAATGTCCCTTTTTCCCTCTCCTTTTGATATTGAGGGTTTTGCTTTCATTTCCATGCCCTTTCTTTTTCTTGTACAAGTGTAAATTGCTTGGAATCTATGTTTGAATTGATAAATATAAATTTAAAAAAGTACAGAGAAGAGTCACCAAAATGGTAAAGGGAATGGAGGAATATCCCTTTGAGGAAAGACTTAAAAGGTTAGGACTCTTCAACTTAGAAAAAAAGACAGCTGAGGGGAGATATGATTGAGGTCTATAAATTCATGAATAGAGTAGAACAGGTAAACATAGATCAGTTCTTTACTTCATCAAAAGTAGGAAGACTAGGGGACATGCAATGAAGCTACAAATAGCCCATTTAAGACTAATAAGAGAAAATATTTTTTCACTCAACACATAATCAAACTCTGGAATTTGTTACTGGAGGATGTAGTAAAAGCCGTTAGTGTAGCTGTGTTTAGAAAAGGTTTGGACAAGTTCCTGGAGGAAAAGTCCATAAATCATTATTAAGGAGGAGCAGGGAAATCTAGTGCTTACCCCAGGATAAGCATCATGGAAGTGGTGTACCTTTTTTGGAACCTTGTGACTTGGATTGGCCACTGTTGGAAACAGGATACTGGGCTTGATGGACCTTGATGTACCCAGTATGGCATTTCTTATGTTTTTATATTCAGTGGTTGGTCCCTCTGCCCGCTGTCCTCTCCCAGCTTCATTTCATGGGATGTGCCCACATGGGGGAGTCCTCCTCTGCTCCACTGTCACCCTCCAGCATGGATGGCTGTCCTCACAGGGAACCTCTACTGCCTGCCTTAGTTTGGGCGGTAGTTGTGTGGTAGTATAATAGGGGGACTGCTGGCCTTTCTGCTGCTGCAGTATGAGGTGGTGGTAGTGGTGATGGTGGTGGCAGCAGTGGTAGTGGCGTTGGTGTTGCTGATGCATCTGCAATACACATGGGTCATGCTTAGTGCTGTGATGTGTGCTAGTCTGTCACAGGGATATGCACTGTTGTATCAGCCTCACTTGGTTTGCAGCTTGCCATGCTGTGAGGGCTTGTGTGCATCACTGATACTGAGAGCTAAGCTATCAGTAGCTTAACTACTGGCAGGGTCTCCTAAGATGGACAGGTCTCAGCTGAGATGCCAGACTAAGACAAACCACCCATCTGGGCAACAGCAGAATGGAATGGTGTTGCTGGCTGAGGATCACATTCCTGTGACAACGGCAACAACACCAGCATTACCTGCGGGGAAGAAAGGCCTGGCAATCTACTTCTGTATCTTGCCACAAAAACCCAATGGATAGTCGCAACAAAACAAATTGCACTATAGTGCTGGAAGTTGAGACTCTGAGGTCCGAAGGCCCTCAGGATGTCTGTCTGCTGATGTAGCTATGCATGAAATGAGAGTCAGAAGCTGCAAAGATGTTTTACATACTGGGACATGGAATGTACAAAGCAGCTAGACAAGATTCTCAAGAGGAGAGCTGTCTCTCTCCATACAAAGATTTGACTTATCCAAGCCATGGTATTTTCAATAACATTTTATTGATGAAAAAGTGAAAAAGATAGGCAGGAAGAAAATTGATGCCTTTGAATTATGCTGCTGGTGAAAAATGCTGTGTATACCAGGGACTGCCCGAAGAACAAACCAGTCAGTACTAGAGGAGATCAAACCTAAGTTTTCTTTAGAAGCTCAGATGACAAGACTTTAACTTTCATACTTTGGACCCATCGTGTGAAGAGAGAGATCATTAGAGAAAGACATCTTGCTGGGCAATGTTGAAGGTCAACGCAAAAGAGGAAGGCCAGCAAAAGATGGATCAATACAATAACAGAAGCTGTGGATGCCACTCTATCAATAATGAGCCTCCTGGATGACGACCAAACACAATTTAGGACAGCTATCCAGAGGGTCGCCATAAGTCGACACCGACACGACGGCACTTAACAACAACAACAACATCAGCTGGCCCTTGGCAATTACCACGCGTGCATCTAATGCCACCTCTTGAGATAGCAGTTGCTGCAATCATTCTAACTGCAACATTAGCAATTAGCATGCGCTACTGATGCAGTCAATGCCCATTCTACGACCCAACCCTGCCCCATTATGCGATGCATGGTTAACGTGCATTTCAGCATGCAGTAAATGACCCATCTTTGTGATAACAATTACTGTGGGCCCCCAGAAGTAGTTAACGTGTGCGGAAACACCTGTTAACCTCATAATGCACTTTAGTAAATGTTTGTACCTGAGGCAATGGAAGGTTAAATGACTTCCCCAATGCCACAAAAAGCAGGACTGGGATTTGAACCCTGGCTTCTCTGGTTCCCATACTTGCTACTTTAATCACTGGTCTAAAGTGGAAGGAACGGAAGAGAAGACGAGGAGAAATGGCAGGAAAGGAAGGGCTAGAATAGGTGATTTTTCTGCTTTACTCTGTACTTTAGGCCCATGAGTCTTGCTCTCTCCGCACCTGTTCACTGCAGGTTGCTGCCTGGGAGTGAAAAGGCTGGAGAAGGAAACAGATAACCATATATTTCATTAAACTGTACCACCTCTTCCACCCTGCATGCCAGTTAGTGAGGATTTTACTGTTTGATATACTAAAGAGTTCTAACAGTTCATGTTTATGACTCCTTTGGAATGGTATCAGAGTTGTGAATTCACTTGTTCATTATTTTCAGTTTATCAGCAGCAGGCCAGTTCCTGGAATGATCCAAAGAATTATCATTACTGAATGCTCATAAAAAAAAATATGGCACCCAGCAATCAAATAATTGTTCCTGCCTGAGAATGGCCTTGGAAAGTACAGGTTCAAATTACAATGAAATGTCTTGCAACGCTGAAATGTGCAGGTGGTGGGAATCCTCTGCAGAGAGGAAGAACAGATGCCTGTCACTCTGGATGGCAGTTCATAAGACTTTTATGGAGAAATGGTTTTCAGGTATATTTCAGTGAGGTCTGTTTGCCCTATTTCACTGTCTTTTGAAATTGTACATCGGTTACCTTTTACAGAATTTATGAGTGATCTAGCAAATTATTGTTACATTGTAGTATCCTCAGTAATCATTGGAAGCTTCAATAGGGGCCTCTGCGCTGATAACCCGGGGTCAAAGGTTAGCAGCGGCTATGTGCTGGAATTTCACATGGAAATAAGGAGTTCGCAAGCATGGGTAATTAGTGCAATATCCTCTACCCACCATTTAACATGCACCTGCTAAGGCTTAGAATTTAACACCAATCTCACTTTTTTTTTGCATACAGGGTCTTGAAGTGCCCAAAACTAATTTGCCCTTTGACCTTGGCAACAGATTATAAAGGGCAGTTCCCTGATTCTTAGCCGACTATTCTAGATACTGTGCTACTCCTACACTCGGACCCTTCCGCCTTTGTACCCTGGACACACCACTACAAAAATCTCCCTACTTAACCTGTAGTCTCACTCACTGATGCGATGCATCTCATTCTTTGGGATGGAGCAACTTTAGCGTCTCAGCAAGCCAAAAATCCTCCAGATAGCAGTGTTGAACTGAAAGCCCTGTAACTTTGTAACTATAGCTTGATATTTGTTTTATTAACTCCACCATTCTCATATCTTTTTTTTCAGGTCATTTTTGTCACCTTAAGTCTGTCAGCTAAATTGCTTTAGCTTTATCCTAGTTATAAAGATATTTTATCCCAAGAGTCCTGGGATCATCTTTAGAAAGATGAACAAAAGTGCACAGTATTCAGTACAAATTCTACACGTCTTGTGTTTTGTGTTTTATCTTCATGTATTCCATGTATCCTTGGGTCATGGCAGCTTTTTGTGGAAGGTCTGCAATGAGTTGATAACTATCAGGATATTTCTACAGTAATCATTCAATTCTTTGCTTTTTGATGTACTAAAGATTTGCATTTTCCATTTTAGTCCTTTTTTCTAAGCGGGGAAAGGGTGCCCCATGATCAGGTACTGCCCGTCAATCTTTCTGGCTGTAACCCTTTTTGTGTGTGTACCAGGACTGTGCAAATACATGTACCTAAAGCTGTGTATGTGGAACAGGCTTAGAAGATTGTTACCGTCGCATTCAGAACACAACAGTATGCTAGTTGTGGCCCAGGGGTGAGGCTGCCAATCCACAACGAGTAAAAGTGGCTTGGGAAATTCGGAAACACAGATTTTTCTGATTTTCATATATTGAGATTTATTTTATCCCTGGAACCTTTTGTCCATTCTTTAATTATTTTAATGTTTCCAGTTTTGTAATATACTATTGATATCTAAGGGCATGTTTTTAATGTCTAAATGTCACTACCACATAACATTAACTTTGGGGTTCGGTACTTGCTTAGAGCTGCTATAAAGCGAAGGATCACAGCTTGGACAAAATTGAATATGAATAACTAATCGATACAGAAACATCTCTTGGATGAGTGGGGAAATCTTCAAAGACATCATAGCTGGGGAAATTGGTATTTCCTCAATCAAGATGGCTTAAAGTGCTTGGAGGATGCATAATGCACTTATGAGCTGTTCCTGTGGATGTCATTAGGTCGGAGGAGGAAATTAGCACACATATATTTGGTTTTCAAATACGGAAGTTGCTATTTTGTTTTCCTACCCCGTCCCCACAAGTAGGAAGTGTGCAGTATACAATTTGAGCACTCCTCAATTTTCAAAGAGAAACAAACAGTTTTCTGAGATGTTTTGCAATAAATGTGCCTGGGGCTGCAACCATGTTGTCTATTTGAAAAATGCCCCTTAAGCTTTTGGTTTCAGCCCAGCAGCTCCGGACTTGTTATGCTGCGGCAGGTAACTTCAGTGGATGGAAAGTGCAGGCAACCTTGATTGTTTATAATCTTGATAGTCAAGGTTGCCTACTATGAACAGTTATTTCAGCTCTGAATATCGTGACAGTGTTAACAAAGACTGCATAGTAAAACATTAATGAGATGAGATATGAAACATATAGATGCCAATTCTAAGTAGGGCACGTCTGGGCATCCAAAAATTGTATGCACCCCAGTTGTGCCCGATTCTGCAACCGTGGGAGCTATATGTTCCTGTGGTTGCAGAATCTAGACGCTATATTTTGTCACAGGAGATGTACAGATCATTGCCCGGCTAGCCCTCCCAGTGCTCTTGCTGGTATGCTGGTGCAGCCGCATCCTGTCGTCATGACACTGGCACGTCCACCAGGGGGCACCCAATGCCTGACCTCACAAACTTACAGTTTCCCCACTGCCTGACCCTTGGTGTGGGCAGCCAGGGCATGGATCGGGTGGCAGGGCATCTCCCGCAGCAGCAGATAGTCTTTGGGGGGGTTGCAAGGCCTGATCCCCCCCCATGCCCAGCACTTATTCCACTTTTGAGGCATCTAAGTGGCTGCCGATGGATGTACAGGGCCCTCTCCGCCCTCTCTCCGCCTCTGTCCAGTGCACAAAGCCACTGTAATGCGGGGAGGTGACAGAGAATACTGTCTCTGTGACTGGTGAGGGTTGCACGTTCAAGCTGGGTATACAACCCCGCAATTCGAGGATCAGAATCTACACTTTAGTGGAGTGGAGGAATGGCCTAATATCTAAGAGATCAGGGTTCAATTCCCACTGTCACTCCTTGTGTCCTTGGGTAAGTCACCTTATCCTCCATTGCCTGGGAAGAAAAGGCTTGGCAATCTCCTGGGTTAAGACTCCTCTCCCGTGCCACCTTGTCATAATAGACCTTTGGCTTCTCCTGGTTTTTCCTCAAATGTTCGTTAGCCCACCGGTAGAAGGCTCTTAACTGGATTTTCAAATGGTTAATCTGTTCAATTAAGGGCTCTAACCCTCTTTCCATTCCTACCCAGACTTCCTGTACCACATCAGAGTCATCTGGGTTGTCTCCCCATTAAAAGTTCAAATGGGGAAAAGCCCAATGTAGCTTGGGGATCCTCTATATGCAAACAGGACAAATGGGATCACTTGCTCCCATGTCCAACTGTTATCACCTATACTTTTTCTAGCCATTTGTATCAGGGTCTGGTTAAATCGCTCGACGAGGCTGTCAGTTTGTGTGTGATAGGCAGCAGTCTTAACATGCCTGATCCCAAATAATTTTGACTGCCTTTAACTGGACAAGTTAGTGCCCCGATATGTCAAAAGTCCTCTGGGGAAGCCTACCTCACAGAAAAGTTTTAACAGTTCCCGTATTATCTGACCTGCCATAACTTTCTGCAGGGGAATTGCCCAGGAATAGCGGGTGGCATAGTCAACAAGTACTAAGAAGTACTGATAATCTGCCATGCTCCTATCTAATGGACCCACAATGTCCATGGCTATTAGATCCAGGGGTTGTTTGACCCCTGGAATTGGAATCAGGGGAGCTCTCTTGGGATGGTTCTTATTTTTCAGTTGGCACATGGGACACGCCTGGCAGAACTTAGTCACCTCCTGATATAGGTTAGGCCAGTAGAACCGTTGTGTAAGGCGTGCAATAACCTCATGTTCCCCTAGGTGTCCTGCTAAGGGGTTGCTGTGGGCCAAGATCAACAGGGCCTCCCAGAAGATCTGAGGCACCATGAACTGTTCTTGCTCGCCTTTCTCTTCCCAGAATGTAATCCAATATAAGAGGTTATTCCTCTTCCTAAAGAGAGGATAACTCTCCTTACCCTTCTCAGAGCCCACCTTACCCCAGGCTTCCTGCAAGGACAGGTCTTTTGCTTGCTCTTCAGAAAAATTATCGAACTTGGAGAGCACCTCCTTCCCAAGAACCTCGACTCCCCCTGGAAGAATCATCCTTTTCCACTTTTCCACCCTCAGCTGAGCCCTGCTTTTTCTAGTCTTTCCCCCTCTCTCTACTATGTCCGGGGTTGCAAATGCCATGGCAGGTCAGATAAAACTATATTGATGATCACTCTCCCCTCGACCTATTCCAACATGGTTTTAAAAAGAACCATGGTGTCGAAACCCTCCTTACCTCCCTACTAGACTCCCTGTACTTGCACACCCAGAATCCTACCCAAGGATGCCTACTCATATTCCTTGACCTATCTGCCGCTTTTGACTCCCTTCCTCACCATCAACTCTTAGGCAGGCTCCATGAAATAAGGCTAAGAGGCACAACCCTAAACTGGTTCCGATCCTACTTAGATGACAGAACCCAACAGGTCTGTATTGGTAATGATACCTCTCTCCCATTTACACTAAAACAAGGTGTCCCCCAAGAATCTAGCCTCTCTGCTCTCCTTTTCAATATTTTCCTTCAACCTGTTTGCAATATCTTTCAGAGCTTTGGCATTCAGTACCAATTATATGCGGATGACATGATGTGCTTCACCCCATTTAATCTCTCCAACCCCGACTTCTCTAATCTAAGTGATTGCTTATTTACGCTGAAATCATGGCTATCTCAACATAACCTTCTAATTAACCAAGCTAAGACTGAAGTGCTACAGGTGTTCTCCGCTACCTCGTACACCCCCCTCCAACTATCACTATTGAAGATTTCACCCTTTCTATAAAAAAACAGGTGAAGTATCTTGGTATCATCCTCGATCAGAACCTCTCCTTCACTAATCAAATAAAGAGAACCACTAATACAATATATGCAAAACTACGTACCCTCCAGAATCTCAATCCCCTCTTAAGCCCCACTTCTTTTCGATCTGTCTGTCAAGCCCTCACAACCCCCTCTCTTGATTACTGCAACCTAATCTATCATGGCCTTCCCAAGAACGCTATACAACTGCTCCAACTTGCCCAGAACACGGTCGCACGACTCATAACCAACATTCCCAGGTGATCACACATCACACCAGTCCTATATGACCTCCACTGGCTCCCCATCTACTGCAGGATTAAGTTGATGGGATGATAGAGGGGTAAAAGGGGCAGTAAGAGGAGACAAGGCTATAGCGGAGAGACTGAATGAATTCTTTGCTTCGGTCTTTACTGAGGAAGATGTAGGGATGTTACCCAAGACTGAAGTGGTATTTAAAGGTGATACTGCAGAGGAATTGAGAGAAATATCGCTACACCGGGAAGATATATTACAACTATTTGATAAACTGAATAGTAGCAAATCACCTGGACCGGATGGTATACATCCCAGAGTGTTGAAAGAACTGAAATATGAGATTGCAGACCTGCTATTGGTAATCTGTGAACTTTCATTAAAATCATCTGTAATACCTGAAGATTGGAGGGTCGCCAACGTAACACCAATTTTTAAAAAGGGTTCCAGGGGTGACTCGGGAAATTACAGACCGGTGAGCCTGACGTCAGTACCAGGGAAAATGGTAGAAACCATCATAAAGAACAAAATTACACAGCATGTAGATAGTCATGGCCTAATGGGAGACAGCCAACATGGCTTTAGACAAGGAAGATCTTGTCTTACTAATCTGATATGTTTTTTTGAAGGTGTGCATAAACAGGTAGACAAAGGTGAGTCGGTTGATATAGTGTATCTGGATTTTCAGAAAGCTTTTGACAAGGTCCCCCATCAGAGACTTTTGGCAAAGCTAAAAAGTCATGGGATAGGAGGCAGTGTACTATTGTGGATCGGGAACTGGTTAAAAGATAGAAAGCAGAGAGTAGGGCTAAATGGCCAATATTCCCAATGGAAAAAGGTGAATAGTGGAGTACCCCAGGGATCTGTACTGGGTCTGCTGCTTTTGACATATTCATAAATGACCTGGAAAAGGGAATAACGAGTGAGGTTATCAAATTTGCAGATGACACAAAACTGTTTAAAGCTGTTAAAACCCAAGAGGATAGTGGAAAACTGCAGGAGGACCTGGATAAATTGGAAGACTGGGCATCCAAATGGCAAATGAAATTTAATGTGGACAAGTGCAAAGTCATGCACCTAGGAAAGAACAACCCACACTATAGTTACTCGATGCAAGGCTCCACATTAGAAGCCACCACCCAGGAAAAAGATTTAGGAGTCATCGTGGATAACATGTTAAAACCCTCCACCCAGTGTGCAGCGGCGGCCAAGAAAGCAAACAGAATGCTAGGTATCATAAGGAAAGGGATGGAGAATAAAACAAAGGATATTATAATGCCTCTGTATCGCTCCATGGTACGATTGCACCTTGAATATTGTGTGCAATTCTGGTCACCGTATCTTAAAAAGGACATAGCGTTATTAGAAAAAGTACAGAGAAGAGCCACCAAATTGGTGAAGGGGATGGAAGGCTACTCCTATGAAGAGAGGCTAAAAAGGTTAGGGCTCTTTAGCCTGGAAAAGAGACGGCTGAGGGGAGATATGATAGAGGTCTATAAATTAATGAATGGAGTGGAACAGATAAACGTGGATCAATTGTTTACGCTATCAGAATATAGAAAGACTAGGGGACATGTAATGAAGCTACAGGGTAAACTATTTAAGACAAATAAGAGAAAATATTTTTTCACTCAACGTGTAATCAAACTCTGGAATCTGTTACCGGAGGATGTGGTAAGGGCTGTTAGTATAGCTGGGTTTAAAAAAGGTTTGGACAAGTTCCTGGAGGAAAGGTCCATAAACCACTATTAAAAAGGGACCCAGGATATCAATGCTTGACCCAGTACAAGCATTGTGGAACTTGTGTCTTTTGGGGAAACTGCTAGGTACGTATGACCTAGATTGGCCACTGTTGGAAACAGGATACTGGGCTTGATGGACCTCGGTCTGACCCAGTATGGCATGTCTTATATTCTTATGTTCTTATGTTCTTACCCTCATACATAAAATCATCTCCAACGAATCAGCTCCATGCCTTTCCCCTCTCATTCCCCTCTCTTCTAGCTCTAGAACCCGCCGTACTATTACCAAAAACCTCATCTCTATCCCAACAGCCACAAGATATAGTAAACAATATACCTGTAACAGGGCCTTTTCCCTCTATGCTCCTACCCTATGGAACTCCCTTCCCCATGAGCTGCGGAACTCTAGAACTCATCTTGAGTTCCGAAAGAACTTAAAAACCCTCCTCTTTCAGGAACATTTTTCCCTTCCACCTTAGTTTCTAACCTTCATCTGCTTCCTCCCAGCTCCTACCCCTTCTAAACCTTCATACTGACAACTGATATCTCGGTAAATACCTTGTAAATAGTTGTTTTATTTTGTATGATTAGTTCTCATTGTTATCTTATATATATTTGTTACTTTGTTCTATGTAAACAGTGGAAACACTCTATTTTAAATGTTTTATGTAAACCGTCTTGATTTGTAGAAAGACGGTATATAAAATCGGTTAAATAAATAAATGGGAACAGACTTTTCCTCTGGGGTATAGTCTCAGGAATGCGTGGCTACTAAAGCAGAGTGGAAGCCCGTTGAGTCTAATAACCCCCCCCCCCCCTCAATCCCGGCCTAAGATTAATGGCACTGGGAGCCCCTTTACAATGGCCATTCCTAGTAGTTGCTTGTTATCCCAGGTGATTTTTATCTCATAAGAAGGGTCATTCCATATGTCCCCGTGGACACACTTCAGTCATATGGGGCCTAGGTATCTACCCTGCCTCTTACCGACCCCTAGGCTCTGGGCCAGATCTCGAGACATCAGAGACTGATTACTCCCAGTGTCTATGAGAGCTTCCAGGTCCATCTCACCAATCTGGATCCCTTTTTTAAGGGGTCCACTCCAGCCTTCTGGGTCCTCCGCGAGTCCTACACCAGAGAAGAAACATTTCCCTTTTGGATACTCCCAAGTGGATTAAGATGGCAACTACAATTCTCATTTTCTCTGTTGTAAATTCTACTGTGAAACCTAGTGATTGAGGTGTATGGCTTTCTTAATGATTACTGTGAATGCTGCCTACTAGTGGCGGAGAAGCATGGAGATAACTGGTACCCTGGCAGAGTGGCAAACTGTGGTTCAACTGTAAAATCCATCATTTGAAATCTATTGACAGTGACATCTAATGGTTTGATGTATTTTCACACTTTCAGTTTAATTTTATTATTCTTTCTAAACCAAAAGAATGTTTGGGTACAACTCCATACAGAGCGCCCTCTTCTCCCAGCACACACAGAGAGGGCTTGGAAAGAATTTCATAAACTATTACATAAGCACGCGCATCTTTCTCCTTTCTTAATTCAAGCTTTAAATCTGAAATCACATAACGCAGTAAAATACCAGACTCAAAGTTAGTGACAAAAGCAGGTCGCAGCTTTACAGTATTAACCAAACCAGCGCATAACTCAAACAACCATAAATACATAAAATATCACTCATGATCAGCATCCCACACCTTGACTAGATGGTGCCATCCTAGTCATGTGGTTAGTTATGAAACCACTAAATTTCATTTTAGTCAACAACTTGGGGTGATGGCAGGCTGAAGAGTAGCATTGTATAAGCTGAGCATCTCCTAATCTCCCTCCCACCCCTGGACATAGCAGTGGTGACCATGTTCCCCAGTAGTCTCGGGAGTAATCACTATGCTTCCATCCTTTCCCTGGAAGCCAATCATGGTCCAGCAGTGTCATGAATGAAACTTTCAACTAAACTCTGCCCACTGGGAGGGTGCCTGAACAGTCCAAGTCCTTCACATCTGCCCAATCTCATGGCTACCAGAGACTCAGCTAAGATAAGCAGCTAATCATCTTCCTGACCAACTTCTTCCCACTCTCCTCACAACCTCCCCTCCTCCACGCCCAGAGCATCAACAATCAGAGCCTACAGTCCAGTGACTTTGCTATGTGAAGTCCATCCCCCCACCCCCTTTACACCCTCTAGAACAGTAGGGGTGGGCTCTCATTCTTTGTATGTTTTCCCCACATTTAAAGTAACCCAACTGGAAATGCCTTTTCTAGGTGGGTATTGGATAAAATCATAGACTTGTGCAGCGAAGACAAATCAAGTGAACACACATCTCTGCGCATCAAAAGAGATTTCTTGATAATAGCCCATGGTAAGTATCTCTAGAGAGTAAGCATTTTAATAAAGAGACCATTAACATCAGTAGTCAACACGCGAAAATGTGATAGCAAGCCCACCTACTAATAGCTGATATTAATGATGTATAAATTAGATAGATGGGAAAGTATACTCGTATATCTACTTTATGAATGGTTAGAATCAAAACAGTGTAACTCTGCCTCCCTGGTTCTGTACTATGCAACTAGATAATGAGATGTTCAATATAGTTTTGCATCTGGTTACTTCATTTGTATATATATGACATTTTAAAATCATCTCAATCTAATTGACAAGCATTAACAATGTTATCAATGCATATAAATCAGCTTGCCTGTTTAATGAAGCTTTTAACATGCATTAGTGGCTGAGATATAATAAAGGCCCTTTAGTACATTGCCCCTAAACTAATATGCTTGGGATTATTCCAAAGCCTGAATTCTCCTTAGGCAGGCAATATTCACAAGACTGGGAGGAGAGGACATCTCGGTTATCACTCAATAGTGACAGTTACTGGGTAAGCTCAGGATATATGCAGGTTTGATTCCATCACTCGCTCCTGTCCTAAAAAAAAAGATATGATGATTTATAATGAATAAAAACTAAGAGGTGCTGTTCAGGGATTATTACAAAGTATGATTTCTGTATTACAGGAAATCCATTTTACAATTCAGCTTCATTTATTTTTTTCTCAAGTGTGTTTGAAACACATTTAATTTGCCTATTAGAGTCATGTACAACAATTTCCAGCTCATTTTACTTATCTGAAGCCATCAGGGCCAGCAACACAATTAAAAACAAATCACTAATTTCCTTTTTCATTTGACTTTCTAATCTCTTTCTCTGTGGTGATAAATAGTTTTGAAAAATTCCTCCAAATTAGCTGGTCTCCTCATTAAGTCGTGATGTGAAACAACGTTCCCACCGAGCTGTTTTGAGAGTCCTCCGGTCATGCTGCTACCAATAGGGAGAGGTGCGGCAAGATCACGTTTTTAGCTGCAAGAAACAGGTACTGCCTGTTCCTCCTGACTAAAAGCGCAATATCGCAGAGCCTTCCCCTACCCTCAGCAGCATGAGCAGGGAACTCCCGTGAAGCTTGGCAAGAACGTTGATGCGAACATGTCGATCTCTGCGACAGCCTCATGCTGTCACATGTATAAACTCAAGGAGAAAGGCAGTTTTAACAGGGATCCAGCTTTTTGTCCCAAAAAGGTGAAATGGTATTCCTAAAAGGGATTCAAAGACATTCTGCAAACTTCTCAAAGAACACTATGGGGACCCCGTGACATTACTAAGATACTGACCAGAATGATGATCCTAGTTACACAGAGCACACAACTGGTAACTAGATCTCAAAGGACCAAAAGCTGAGATACATAACTATACAGTACATGTAAAGAAGTTCAAAAACACCTAGAAAGCAATTTGATAAATGTGTAATGTTAAGTGTCATCTAGTTTTATGGCTCAAGTTCTGGCACTGCGTTCTATGTAATAGTTCTTGGTTTAATGTAAACCGCCTTGATGCTGGATCGGTGGTTTATAAGATCACATAAATAAATAAATAAATATAATACACGAGGGCAAAAAGGAATAAGGACCTAAATAAAATGCCAAAACAGAATGGTATTGTGCCACAAAGCAGGTATGTTGATTGTCTGAAAAGTTAAAACTGTACAGTAGCATGGGATGTGCGGCAGA
This sequence comes from Ichthyophis bannanicus, assembly GCA_033557465.1. Classification (NCBI taxonomy): domain Eukaryota; kingdom Metazoa; phylum Chordata; class Amphibia; order Gymnophiona; family Ichthyophiidae; genus Ichthyophis; species Ichthyophis bannanicus. Next base: position 961,300,271 of record CM066034.1, on the reverse strand, counting down.
AGTAGGGCTAATAATGTCCAGGGTTTTTTAGAACATTCATATACAAGGGGCAGTCATACTGTTCATCTTCTGCTTTGTTTTCAAGAAGAGGTGAGGGTTTTGGCAGTTTTGTTCAAATTGTGTATTTTTTTTTTATTTCATTGTCTCATTTTTAGTGCATATAGAGTTAGATTAACTAAACTGCTGCCACTTTAGAGGGACACACCATTATCACATGATCAGAGCCCAGAATTAGCATGGCGGCCCATGCTAGCTGTTGGTGACCTGCCTGGCATGTGCCTCTGCAGTTAGTGCATTGCAGCTGCATGGCATACACTTATCACCACTCCTCTAGGAAATGGTAAGTGCACCCACAGTAAGGGCAACAATCATGGTCAGCATGCATCAATTATTTATTTATTTATTTAACAGCTCTTCTATACCGCGCTCTTTATTATCAGTGTGGTTTACAGTTAACAATTTGACTCTAGGACATGATCAGATCTGACCTGAGTTTACATATAACAAGGAAAGTAACATGGGATTGAACTGGGGAAACTGTACATTTTACACAAAGATGTATGTTGGTATTCTGTTTACAATAATGTACCTCTGAAGCAGTACAACTGATTGATTACAAATACTGTCTGGTCTGTATTACATGTTATGTAAATTACATACTTTGTAATTTATAATTTACATACAAAGTATGTAACCCGTTCTATGTACATTACATACTTAAGGGTATGTTTACTAAACAGCGGTAGCGGCCCCCATATGATATAGCTCCAACATCACACAGAGTGGAAGAGTAGCCTAGTGGCTAGAACACTGGCTTGGTAACCAAGCAACCAGGGATCAATTCCCACTAGCACTCCTTGTGGCCTTGGGCAAGTCACTTACCCCTCCATTGCCTCAGAAGAAAGGCCTGGCAGTCTACTTCCAGTGACACTACCAAGAAAACCCAGGAGCTTCTGGGTCACCAGGAGTCAGGACTGACTCAAAGGCACACATTGCATTGCATTTTTGCATCACACAGAAGCTGCTACGGCTGTTTAGTAAACATACCCTTAAGTTTATACCTGATCCAATGGAGAGTTTAGTGACTTGCCCAAGGCCACAAGAAGTATCAGTGGGATTTTCACCCTGATCTTGTTGAGCCCAGGTTGCTGTCCAACCCTAGGCTACTCCTCCACTGATGACAGCCCAAAACCAACTGGCCTATCCAGTCTGCCCAATTATTTCTCTTCACACTGCTAGGTTGCCAGTAATTGTAAGGCCTCACTGTTCATCCAAGTCCATTTGTGTTGTTTTCCTCTTTGATTCTCTAGCTTTAGATGATCATACAATTCCAAAATTAAATCACACACCTACCCACCATATCTTACCAGCATTTTTTGTAACACTTTTTATAGCTAATTTAAAAACAAACAAACCTCGAAGCCTCTGGTGAATAGCTGACAAACTCCCCCCCCCCCAAAAAAAAAAACCCAAAACAAAACCCCAGAGCTAACACAGATGTCCTTGATGTTGAGTTTCAGGCAAAAATTGAGATAGCAATCACAACCCATGTGGAGTTATTTGACCGGTGATGGTATGTTTGAGCAGCCTTTGTGAGCCAATGTTTGGCCTTTTTTGGTTGCCTTTCCATAGAGCCGTTGCATTGGCTTGTTGATATATTATGCTGAGGTCTTTTCCTCCAATGGATGATATGTTGAGTGACTAAAACATTTTCAGTGCTATAGAGGTGTTTTTGTATTAACTGGTTTTTTAAAAATTTTTATATACTCTATATAGCTGCCAAAACTAGTGAAACTGTTGCTCAATCATCCGAAATTAAAAATTTTTGTAGTCCCCCTTCATGGTTCCTGGCCACCACCAGCCTGTCTACACACAACCAATTGGTCTGTTGAAGGTGCAGTTTGCTGGTCTCAACCCAACTGTCACATGACCTGCTGGGTCACCATATTATGTTTTCTCCACCCTTTGTTTTATCCTTATCACCTCTCTTTTTGTTTCTGCTCTTGGGGGTGTGAAGAATGGGTTGTTTGCAATACTGAAACTTCCCAAAACCTTTCCTACCAACATCCTCTATGGGACATGTTTACTAAAGGTAAATGCATGTTAATGAAAGTCAATGCGCAGGCAGCGGGAACACTTAATACACATTAACTTTATTTATTGCATGTTAACATTTAGAAAACATGCCCCTATGTCTTTCCCAAATGTGCTTGAACTGGGTTATAGCATTGGTTTCTTCTTCTAGGTATCTAAAATCCTGTCAAGAGTATTTATGTTTTTTCCTGAATCACCCTCCCGCCAACATCATTTCACGATCTCTTGTCTTTTGAATCCCTTTCAATGGATAATTTCCCATTGTTAATCAGTTTCTGCTAAGTCACAGAGTGGTTTAGTAATAATTGTCACTCTCTTTTGGATTAAAGCTCAGTGCTGTGAATCATGGACTATACTGTCATTGCAGTAAGTAGCAATTGACAATGCCTTCATCAAGTAATTTCAATATTGGCAAGTATCAAAACATGTAATGTTGATATCAAATGAGCAGTGGTTCCTGAGGTGTAGGTTTGATTAGGTTTGCCAGTGAACCACAAGATGAAGCATCAATGGAGAGTGTCAGCATAAAAATTCATTCATAAAAATATGCTTCTACTACTTACCATTTCTATAATGCTATTAGGCATATGCAATGCTATGAGACAGTGACTTTGCAAACTATTTTCAATTTCCTATCTTCAGTTGGCAGCATTGATGGCCAGAATATTTGACGTGTATATTTTAGGCCAGTTAAGTTTTTCAGGAGCCCGCAATCTTAATGGGATGCCTACCATAGCCCTGAGTAAACCAAATATTGTCAAGACTCCCTGCATAAAAATTTAATGACTGTCTCAAACTAGATTGTTAAAATTGATATTGAATAGGATGGATGAGTGTTTTTAAGGTGCAAATTATATAGCTGTGTCTTCTTATTTGTGTTCCTTCGTTAATTTTATACCTGTGCTGGATAATTTTTCTTCCGGTGAGCAATGCTCCTGCATCATTATTAGTCTGAGTGAGGAACTGAAGTACTGGCCAGATAAGATTTCTCTTAATGGCTAAGTGTGCATTTTATTATAGAGGTGTCAGATACTGGAAGTAAATGGCGTAATGAATGTTTGTCTCTTATGAACTGTTATATTCTAACTTTTTAAGAAACCCTGTATGGTAAGCGAAATTCAATTGAACCAGTCACAGGAAAGCAGGCAAGGACGGTGCCCAAGGCTCAGAGATTGATAAGGTGTCTTTCTAAGACAGAAATTTGATGTTCACTAGAACACACAAAAAAATATATTGCATAGGAGCTTAAAGCATCAGCCGCAAAGAGTTTGTCAGAGACAAACAGAATTACAAGTTGTAAACGGCACCTTTTTATTTCGTTTTTGATATGAGCTTTGCAGCAGCTATTTTTCCTCATTAGGCCACAGCAAATGAGGAGGTACAAAAAAGGAGAACAAAATCATTACCAAAGCCGTTTCTGAATCTCTTGCTAGTTCTGTGATTTGTTTCTTCAATGCATGAGGCATCTAGTCATCTGTTACATCTAAAATTATGATGAGCATCCTGGAAAAACATGAACTTGCTTGATCAAAAAACATATTACTTACACAAAGCGTACCTATTTTATAAAGAGAGGCAGGCACCTACCTCTCTTTATGAGATAATGCATATTTTTAGCGACTTATGCCTTTAAATCTAGGCACAAGCATGTACACCAATCCTACGGTTGGCATAAATTCCCACACCTAGATTTCTAAAGAATGCACATAAGTTATTGGCACCCTTGCAGATCAATCCATTAATGTCCAATAGCTCCTAAAAAAAGTGGCCAGTGAAATGGCTTTGGACTATATATGAACACATATTTGACACACAAAAGAATCAAATAAAACAAGACCAATTAAAAAAGGAAATAGTATAAAAACTGGGACATTGCCAGAACATGATTATTGTCACTCTTATCACTCATAAACAATTCAAATCAGTTTGAACAGAAGAACCATATTCCCATTGCAGTAATATTGGACACACCTGTGATCGATTGTCAGTATTCACATGACTTGAATCAGGGCCGTTCCAAGCCATAAATGTGCCCTGTGTGACTTGCACATCTGGTGTGTCCCCACCCCCCCAATCACATGTTTGTCATGTGCCCCATGCATCTCCCCATCTTACCGCCATATCCAGCTTGCCTGCCCTTGCCCAGCCGCCACCACTTTTAGTGTTGCTTTTGCAATGGCGGTGGCAGCAGCAGCGACATCCAGTTGGCAAACCCCCTCCCCCCTACGCTTGAATGGCTGGTCTGGTCCCTCCCTCCTCTGACATGAACATACAGAGAAGGGAGGGATCAGGCCAACATGCAAGCACGGAGTCGATAAGACCTGCTTTTTTTTCAGTTGAATAACACTGCCGCCACTGCCATCACCCAAGCAACGCTTATAGCCTCAGCAACAGGACAAGGGTAGGCGGCATGGGGGAGAGCCAAGGCCAGCAGCACCAAAGGTGCCCTATTTCTTTGCACCCTGTGCGGCTGCACCACTCGCACAGGGCTAGGTAAAGCGCTGACTTGAATCTATTACAGTAATGAATAATGGCTCTAATGTTTAAAATGGCCATATTCACACCCTGTTCCATTTTCGCAATGGTGAAGACAAAAGAGCTGTTTGAGGCCTTCAGAAAAGCCATTATCATCAAATGGGTACAAGGGCATCTCCAAAGACCTTGTGATTTATTTATTTACATTCTCTTACATACCATGCTATTCTGCATCAGTGCGGTTTACATTTAACAAACTGAAATTACATTGAACAGGGCATTATAACTTGGAGATAACTATTTTACAGGGAACATGGGCTATGGAGGGTTAAGTGGCTTACCCAAGACCACAAGGAGCACCTGTGGGACTAGAAACCCCAGTCCTTCCAGCCCAAGGTTGCTGTTCTCTAGTGGGATTTGAACCCCTGATCTTCTGGCCTGAAGTACCTTACCCCAATCACTAGGCCACTCCTCCACTCCACTTTATGTGTTTGTAGTTCACAATTTTATTAAGAAGTTTTCAGCTCATGGAACTCCCAGGATGTGGTGGTAAGAAGAAAATGAATCCAAAAAGTCTTTGAAGATTGGTGCAAACTGGAGGAAAAACACCACATACAACATGCAAAGAGCTTAGGGCTGACCTGGAGCAATACGGAGTGGTGATTTCAACCCACACCATACGCACCACATTAAACAAAGAAGGATTTCATGGATGAAGGCCAAGGAGGACCCCACTGCTCAAAGACAGGCATAAAAAGGCATATCTGACCTTTGCCCAAATCCACCCTGAGAAACCACAATCCTTCTGGGAAAATGTTCTGTGGATAGATGCCAAACCTAAGCTCTTTGGCAATGCAGAACAGTGATACATTTAGAGGTGAAGAAATTAAACTTATAAGGAAAAAAACACCCTTCCTACAATTAAATATGGTGGAGGTTTCATAATATTGTGGGGCTGTTTTGCTGCCTCAGGAAATAGAGGCCATCAACGTATTAAAGGTGCTTCACAGGGGTAGGTTAGTCCAGGTTATTTGTAACTAGGTCCCATGTTATTCAATAGGCCCTAGTTGCAAAAGCCCATGCTAACCATTTAGTCCAGCTTAGTAAACATGCCCCACAGTGTCAAAAAGCTAGGTCTGAGTCAGAGGTCATGGATCCTCCAGCAGGACAATGACCCAAAACATACATCCAAAAGTACAAAAGAATGATTAAAAAGGAAATAATGGACTTTTTTAAACTGGCCGACAATAAGTCCTGATCTCATTCCAATCGAGAACTTTTGGAAAGAGCTGAAATCTGCCATTGGTAAAAGGAATCCTAGAAACATTCATGAGCTGGAACAAATCACAGTTGAAGAGGGGGAGAAACTCCCAGCAGACAGATGTACGAAACTTATAGATGGCTACAAGAAATGTTTGGAGGCTGTCATCATTGCCAAGGGTTGTGCAACCAAATATTAGTGAAGGGTGCCATTAATCCTGTCCAGGTCATATTTTGCTTTTTTTTCTCAGAAATTACTATGTCTATGTTGCATAGACATCTATTTTTTGTTGTATACCTTTGAACATGCTATTAAAATATTATGATGACATACAGTTGGAATATTTCCAATAATTTTGCAAGATATTGTACAAACCATACCTAAAATGCAAGGGCGCCAATAATGTTGACCACAACTGTAAATTATGTATCTTAAATTTGCGCTCTGCCTACACTCTCTGCCTCTGTGTACACTCGAACTAAAAGTATATGCCATTAGTCCGATGCACATACTTATAAAATAGCAAGTAGTTAAAATACGCACATAAAGCCCTATCTACATGTGAAAGCCATTGGAAATACCTTGTCCCTTACAAAATTACTTCTAGTTTCTGCACTGAGTATGTAGACCATCTCATGGTTCTGTATGCATGTAAGAGTGATTTTATGTTTCCCAGAAAGAGGGAGTGATGCCAATACTCTGATGCAGGGTTATCCTTGGTGAAGGGAAGGGAGAAGGGAGAGACTTAGGGTAATTTCTAAGCATGTTGCATTCTCATTGTAGTCCCAACCCCTGCAGCCTACTGCAGATCTCAGTCATGATATGATTCTCTTTCCTTGCCATCCTGCTAACAGGAGTGGTAAGAGAGAAGTGCTAAATGGCTCTGGAGACAGTCTTTGTGATTTGCACATTTTTATGCTGTTTTTGGCTGTACAAAGCATGAATAGGACTTCTTTAATGACCCCCTATATGTCATAGCCTATGTATAAAAAAAAGGACCTGTGGTGGGACCTCCGGGATGGCGATGAGCTGAGACACATGTGTCTCGGCTCCCTACTGCTACACCCTACAAACGGACCGTGCAATTGCCTTGACTGAGCCAAAACTGAAGCAACGTTAAACAACACAAGGGACCTAAAGTGAGTACCTTAGCAGATGGTGACAAAGGCACCGTGGAAAGAAAAAAACCTGCAGGGAGACATTAAAATGGCATCTAGCACTCCACCGCCGAGCCCAGAAATGGCGTCTTCGGCTTTAGTAGAGGAGATATCTGCAGCAGTAGTAAGTGCCCTAAATGACTGTTTCGCCAGTATATCAGCCCAATTAGACCGACTAACGGGCTCAGTAACTGAATTTGCCAGACGTTTACGACACATAGAACATAGGATTTCAGTAGTGGAGGATGGAGCTTTGTAGTTGGAATGGAGAATCCAGGAACTAGAAGAAAAGATGCTCAAAAGTGACAATAAAATTGATGAAAATAGAGGACACAGGAAAAACTTACTGCTGTGTGGGCCTGCCTGAATGAATTGCAGATAAGGAGCTTCATGGCTTCCTAGAAAACTGGGTTCCACGGAGTATGCAACTCACTGGTATGGCGGGAAGCTTGCAGCTGGAAAGAACGCATCAGGATGGGCAACGTAGAGAAGGGCTTACCCGACCAAAAGTGGTCCTAGTAAGGTTTCTCAGGTTCCAGTAAAAAGAAACAGTACTGCGGGCAGCTAGGAATCAAAGTCGCATTAAATATGAAGGAGCCTGAGTATTATTCTTTCAGGACTTCTCAGCCACACTAACCCAAAAAAGGAGAGCATTCTCAACTGTCTGTATCTCCCCTGTTAGTGAAGGCATCAGGTTTGTACTTCTCTATCCGGCAAAACTCCGACTGTCTCTAAACGGACACCAGCATACCTTCGTAGAACCAGAAGAAGCACAGAATTTTTATAATACGCAAGTAAAAAACAAGGTTGGAAATTAAGAACTAGTGAAGGGGTAAGAAGTTGAAGCAAAGGAAACACCTTCAACAATAAATGTGAGACCCCTAAACTAATAATATGGGACAGAGAATAATTATACTATCATATCTAGAACGTTTTACCTGACCAACACAAGATCGCTTAAGATATTTGCCAGAAAGGGGTACTTTAAAGAAAAGCATGTTAGGGAGGAGTGAATTAACTGAAAGCCCTGGGGCAACAAAATATCTAAAGGATGACCAGGAAAAGAGACAAAATGAATGAAGCCCTTCTCCAGGTAGATAGCATAAAGTAAACCAACAGGCTACCTTGGAAGGGACCTAAGAATGCAGCACTATACCACAAGTGTATAGAGACTGGAGACTTTGAGTCGTCAAGCTAGGCCCAATTGGAGACCACAGAACAGGACATTGAGGTTCATAAGAGGTTAATATTGTTAAAGAGATCATCTGGTGATACTCTCCGCTAGGGGAGGGGAACCAAAAATTGAGGAGATGAAGAGTAATATGCTGAAAAAGTAAAACACATGGGAAGGTAATGTTGATTGTACATTATAACTATGTAAATTACTATTTTTTTGTTAACATACCATACATAGCAAAGCACCTTCCACTGTATAAGCCAACTTTAGAAGTAGCCTTATGGGGGAAATGTTAACTAACCATGGATAGGGTACAAAAAAGGCTAACATATAGGAAGGTACAGTCTATGTATATCAAGTATTCTCTTTTTGGGCTCTCCTTCATTTTCATATGCAAACTCTATACCATCTTCTTTGCTCTATAAACCTTTCTGCTTCCTGCCCATCATACCAGTAGATAAACCTGGACAGAGGAAGGACATTATGAATAGACTGAATCAATGAGGTAGGAGACCCAGGGAGGATGGTGTGTGATGCCGAAGGAGTGTGGGGGGTGAGGGGTGAGGAATGGAGAGCAATATAGAAATGGGCAGACGTGCCAGGCTTCCAGTTTTCTCCCCTTCCCTAATGTACTGTGTCCTCACTCGGGTGCCCAACTGTGGAGAAGGTGAAAGAGACCTTTTTAGGAGAGCAGCCGGGGGAGGAGGGAAGATATGATTGGAATGGAGATGGGAAGAAGAACAAAAAGGCGGGAGTGGTTTAGGGACATTAAAGTGAAACCTTTAGAAGAGGAGGAGAGATAAGTTACCAAGGGGACTAGTACTCACAGAACAAAAAGCTTAGGGAATTTCAGCAGTCGGTAACAGCTATAGGTCTGAAGCAATGAACAATCCATAAGAACAGGATCAAATTAGGAAGCCTAATATTACAGGGTTAGGGGAGAGCTCCATGCTGACATATTGGAAGTCGAGGAAGAGAGGAAGGAAGAAATAAGAGATGGGCAGGGGAGTAATAAGACCCTAATAAGGAGAAAGGAGGGTAGAGGGAAGGGGAAAAGGCAACATAGGGTAAACATATTGATCATAATGTGGTCTGATATAGATATGTGTCTTATGGCAGGGGCATCCAAAATAGAAAATGGAGAAGAATCAGCTTTGGGGACCCTAGGCTGGGAGGGTCCTCAGATAGCAGGGGTGATAAATCTGAACATGGTAGCTGACTTTCACAATGTGGGAAATGCTGGGTAAGGGACTGCGTATTGTCTCTTGGAACATATATGGAATTGGAAATCCCATTAAAAGACATAAAATCTTAAAAATGCTTAGAGACAAAGGAGCTTAGGGAATATTTATGGTCCAAATAAATATAACACTCATTTCTATCAACAACTGACACAGAAACTAGCAGGCAACGATGCCTCTCGAATCATACTGGGAGGCGATTTCAACTGTGGTGTTGATGAAGCCATGGATCAAATGGCTTGGAGAGGCAGAGGAGATCAATGGAGTTCTCGTACACTTAGAGGGCTATGTGAAGGTTATGATCATATAGATGTTTGAAGAATTATGCATCCTATGGAGCGAGAATATACTCATATTTCTAGAGCCCACGGTACAGGGTCTCAGTTAGACTACTTTTTGGTGGCGACAGCTTTAGTGGGAAGAGTCCATAAAGCAGACTTTGGTCTGATAGCCATATCAGACCATGCGTTAATCAGTTTAGAATTGGAATTCGGAGGAGATCACACCACTGGTTAATGGAGATTCCCCCTCCACTTAGCGGAAGACAAAGACTTTCAAAAATTTCTGCAGACACAATGGATGGAATATGAAGAATATAATGGGGCACACAAGGACAACCCAGCTCTCTTTTGGGAAACATCCAAGGTGGTGCTGTGAAGCCATATTATAGGCTATAGTCGGACCAAAAAGAAGGCACAAAGTCTACGCTTAATCCAATTTGAAAAAGACCTAAGGAAGGCCTTACGAAAATATGGAGTCCAACCAAAGGGGGGAACATAAAACCAATATGTTAGCCATCCAGGTGGAATTGAATGCTAGTCAATGTTTTATTATCTCTATCACCTGCATCACTATGGAAATAAAACTGGGAAACTCATGGCAACCTTGGTAAAATCAGATGGTGGTTCATGAGCAATTAGAGCCCTCCAAAATACAAAGGGGCATATTCAAACTGCCCAACAAGTCCTGGAAAATATCTTAAGAGAATACTATACCGGACTTTATAAAGCTGACCCCTGTGATAGAGAAGCAGTAACAGAATTTTTAAGAGCCTTGCACTTGCCCTCCTTGGGGGCAGAAGAAGTGGCGAAACTAAACAATCCAATAACTGCTCAAGAGGTTCAGCAATGCTTTCGGAAATTACGGAAAGGACATGCCCCAGGCCCAGATGGTTACTGGGCAGAGTTCTTCCAAATAATGTCTGACAAGATGGCAGTACCATTGGTGGAATACTTTGCGGACATAGTTAAAAAAGAGACTTCCCATATGAACCCAATCAAGCTCTTATAACAGTTATTCCTAAGCCAGGGAAAGACCCCCTTACTACCGGGCTCATACAGATCTATGTCGTTGCTCAAGGTCGACATCAAAATCCTAGCTAAGATAATGGCAGAACACTTGGCCCCACTTCTCCCCCAACTAATAGGAGACTCACAGGTGGGATTTGTCCAAGGCCATGCCGAGGCAACATCCGGCCATCTTTATCAGCTTTGATGATTCAGGGTTCAGTGGGAGCATATATATGTGGTACTGGGAAAGTTTGGAATAGCTGGAGAATTTGTCAACATGGTTCATCTTTTGTACACTAAACCTTGTGGAGCATTATTAGTGAGCAGGCACACCATGCGGACCTTCCAACTTGAAAGAGGCACTCAACAGGGGTGTCCTCTCTCACCACTCTTGTTTGTATTACAACTGGAACCCCTCTTGGAACGAAAACACACACATCCCTCTCTAATGGGCATACAGTTAGGGAAAGAAGAGTTCCGTGTGTCTTTGCTAACAATATGTTGATCTGCTTGAGGGATCTGATTAGCAAGTTGGAAACGTTGTTGGAAGAATTCCACTTATATGGAACCTTTGCAGGACTAAAATTAAACTTGAACAAGTCAGAGGCTCTATCAATTCTACCTAAGGTATAACAGAAATGGCCAGGGCAGTTCCCACTGAAATGAGTGGGGGGCCAGTTCAAATATCTGTGAGTATGGATTACAGTAGGCCCAGACCAATTGTATGCAAGTAACATCACGACATTACTTAAGAATTTGGAAACGAGACTTGGACGATGGAAAGATTTGCCATTATCATTAAGTGGTCAGATTGCTCTGTATAAAATGACAATATTCCCTAGGTGGCTGTATATGTTGCAAGTGCTGCCAATACTTTTGCGGCATAAGGAGTGGAAAAAACTTTATCATGCACTGACCCTGTTCTTGTGGAAAGGCAGAAGAGTCTGCATACGAATAGAAGCATTGAAAAAGCCATAGGCACATGGAGGTGTAGGCCTACCAGACATCATGAATTACAACTTGCCATGTGTGTGCAGACACCTGAAGGATTGGCTGTATGCAACTGAGGACTAACTTCTCTGGAGGCCGAAAGGGCATTGGTGGCCCCACTCTCTCTTAAATTTGTATTACATGCACTGCCTGTGTGCACACTGCTTCCAAGAAATTCTATGATAAAATCAATCTATATGCTTTGCATCAGACTGGGGTGGACGCTGGAGACCACACCCTACCTCCCATGGCAGGGAAACCTGGCCTTTCAGCCTGGTCTGACTGGATGGACATACTACAATTGGCAAAAGCATGAACTGGAGGGAGTGGAACATGTGGCATCAGAAGCAGGAGAGATGATACCCTTCTCTACATTAAAGGAACGCTTTGGCCTGTCTGCGAAGGATGCATTCTCATACCTACAAGTGCGGAGTTATGTTCAGTCATTACCAAGAGAGGCAATAAGTGTTAATGGCCAGGAGAGAGGGTCGAGCCCATATTTCAGACATATGGAAAAATCTATCAGATTTTGAATCATTGCCTGATTTGACTGAGATAGCAGGCCAGTGGGAAGCGGACTTAGATACCCCCTTGAGGGGGCTGAGATCCTTTATGCATTAGTCAAGACTCCTGAATTACTGATAAATGCTAACCTCAGAGAAGCACAATTTTGCATACTCAGAAGACTTCATTTTGCCCCTTCGAGGGCATATAGAGCTGGAATTATGAAATCTCCAAATTGCCCTCAATGCAATACACCTAAAGCAACGTTAGGTCATAAGTTTTGGAAATGCCCTGTGATAATAAAGTTCTGGAGGCACTTAAGTAAGTACATAAGTCGAGCCATGAAGACCCCAATTCTTTTGAATCTCCGAGGGGCAATTTTGGATCTTTGACAGAAAGGGAATGAAAACGCAGGATGGTGGGGAGTGGAAAATAGATGGATATGCCTCTCAGTGTTTATAGCACGTAAAAGCATCGTAAACGCATGGCTGCTTCTGGAAGTACCATCAATAAGGGCATGGAAATCAACCTTACATCAGCTCATGTTATACAAACGGGAGCAATCAAGGAGGCGTACCCAACCATGGGAATGTCTTTTAAAAGTGTGGGAGCCATATAGTCAAACATTATCTGCCTGACTGAGAAGTTGAGTACTAAACCACTGCCCAAAAGAGTGATAGAAGAAGGACTATAAACAGGAATAAGAACCTCATGTTCTAACCCTAAAACATGTTGAACAGAGGAAATAGGACATCAGAGTTCCTGGCAGTAAGTATAGACCATGTAGCAATATGGCCTGTAGGGGGCAGAGCAGGGAAGGGGGGAACAACAAGAAGATGTTAAGAATGGAGGAAAAGGGACTGCTCAAACAGTTAAGAATTATGGATGAAGGAAGAGGTACACGGTACAATTATGACACACAAATGAATGTCTAGATCCCTTCTGTCCAAAAGTGTTAGGGTGGTCTGCCCTCTCTCCTCTCTCATCATACCACTACGCAAAATATTTATTACGCAACCAACTGCAAACTTCCTCTCCTCTTTTGTCTCGTTGTATGACTTCGCTGTTTTGCTTTCCTATCCATTATTGTAACTTCCTTTCCACTTTCCTCCTTTGGCTTTCTGTACCTTTATTTTTGTAAACCACTTTGATGTTACTGTTGTTGTTGTTAAGTGCCGTCGAGTCGGAGTCGACTCATGGCGACCCTCTGGATAGCTATCCTAAATTGTGTTCGGTCTTCAGTCAGGCGGCTCATTGTTGACAGACTGGTACCCGTAGCTGCTGTTATTGTAGCGATCCATCTCATTGCTGGCCTTCCTCTTTTGCATTGACCTTCTATCTTGCCAAGCATGATGTCTTTCTCTAATGATCTCTCTCTTCGCATGATGTGTCCGAAGTATGAAAGTCGAAGTCTTGTCATCTGAGCTTCTAAAGAAAGCTTAGGTTTGATCTCCACTAGTACCGACTGGTTTGTTCTTCGGGCAGTCCATGGTATACACAGTATTCGCCGCCAGCACCATAATTCAAAGGCATCAATTTTCTTCCTGTCTGTCTTTTTCACTGTCCAGCTTTCACATCCATATGATGTTATTGAAAATACCATGGCTTGAACAAGTCGAATCTTTGTATGGAGAGAGACATCTCTGCTCTTGAGAATCTTATCTAGGTCTTTCATAGCCATTCTGCCAAGAGCAATGCGTCGTCTGATTTCTTGACTGCTTGTTGCTTCTTTATTGATAGTTGATCCAAGTAGGTTAAAGTTGTTCACGATTTCAATTTCTTCTCCTTCAACGATGAACCTGTTGATTATGCCAGTTGTCATGATCTTTGTCTTCTTTACATTAAGGTGCAGGCCCATTTTGAGACTATGTTCTTTGATTGTGAGAAGCAAATGTTTCAGATCATCTTCACTTTCAGCCAGTAATGTGGTATCATCAGCATAGCGAAGGTTGTTGATGAGTCTTCCACCAATCTTCACACCTCTGTGGTCTTCATACAGTCCTGCTTCTCTGATGATTTGTTCTGCATATAAATTAAACAGGTAGGGGGAAAGTATGCAGCCTTGTCTTACACCTTTGCTTATTTTAAACCATTCTGTTTCTCCTTGTTCCGTTCGAACTGTTGCTTCTTGATCAATGTACAGATTGCGCAAGAGAACGATCAGGTGTTCTGGTATACCCATGCTTCTTAACGTGGCCCAGAGTTTCTCATGGTTTACACAGTCAAAAGCCTTGCTATAGTCGATAAAGCACAAATAGATATCCTTTTGGTATTCTTTAGTCTTTTCAAGGATCCATCTCACATCCGCAATGATGTCTCTCGTTCCTCATCCTTTCCTGAACCCTGCTTGCACTTCAGGTAGTTCTTGTTCTAGGTATGGCTGTAGTCTCTTTTGAATAATCTTCAGTAGAATCTTGCTGGCATGTGGGATCAGAGCGATTGTGCGATAATTTCCACAGTCAGTTGGATCACCTTTCTTTAGTATTGGTATAAACACAGATCTTTTCCAGTCAGTTGGCCATGATGTTGTCTTCCATATTTCTTGGCAGAGCCTTGTAAGTACGGTAACAGCTGCATCAGATTGCTGCAATACTTCTATGGGAATGCCATCAATGCCTGGTGCTTTGTTCTTTGATAAGGCTTTCAATGCTGCTTCAACTTCTTCTTTCATCACCAATGGTTTCCTGATCATAAGGTATAGGTTGAAACGGCTGTTGGTCCACTTGATCTTTATCATATAAAAACTCTGTATATTCCTTCCACCTTTTCTTGATCTTCTCAGCATCATTCAACATAGAACCTTGAGCATCTTGTAACATTCCAATTCGAGGCTGGAACTTTTTCTTTAGCTCTCGCAGCTTTAGGAAAGCCGATCTTGTTCTTCCTCTAATAGTTTCTGCTTCTATTTCCTTGCAAGTGTCATTGTAGTACTTTTCCTTGTCCTGTCTTGCTGCACGTTGGAAATCTCTGTTGAGTTCTGAGATTGTCTTTCTTTCTCCTTTGGCTTTAGCTTCTCTGCGTTTCTGGGCAATTTTCAGAGTTTCTTCCGTCATCCATTTTGGCCGTTTTTGCTTTTTCACCTTTTGTAGAGACTTCTCGCTTTCTTCCAGCACAACCTTCTTGACGTCATTCCATAACTCTTCCGGAGCTCTGTCATTTGTATCTAAAGCAGCAAATCGATTTTGCAGGCAGTCTTTAAATTCCAGTGGTATATTCTCAAGGTCATATTTTGCTGCATTCATGAGTGGTTTGCTCTTTTTCAACTTTAGCTTGAGTTTGCATACTAGTAGTTGATGATCTGTACCACAGTCAGCTCCAGGTTTTGTCTTTGTTGATGTTACAGAGCTTTTCCATCGTTGACTTCCACAGATGTAGTCAATTTGATTTTTATACAATCCATTGGGTGAAGTCCATGTGTACAGTCGCCGCTTGTGTTGCTGGAAGAAGGTGTTTGAGATGAATAGATCATTGGTCTTGCAGAATTCTATCAATCTTTCTCCAGCTTCATTTCTGTTGCCAAGTCCATATTTTCCAACTACTTTGCCTTCTTCTTTGTTGCCAACTTTTGCGTTCCAGTCACCCATGACTATCAGGATATCCTGTTTGCATGTTCTGTCAATTTCAGCTTGTACTTGTTCATAGAACTCTTCAATTTCATTCTCTTCTGCAGCTGTTGTTGGGGCATATACTTGAATTATAGTTGTGTTGATAGGCATTCCTCGTAGACGAATAGAGATTAAGCGTTCGCTGACTGCATTGTATTTCATTACAGTTCTTGCAAGTTTCTTCTTTATTATAAATGCAACACCATTTCTTCTTTGTCTTTCATTTCCAGCATAGTAGACCATGTGATCATCTGATGCAAAATGCCCGATGCCAGTCCATTTCAGTTCGCTGACACCCAACAGATCAAGTTGTACACGTTCCATTTCATTCTTGACCACCTCCAACTTCCCTTGGTTCATGCTTCGTACGTTCCATGTTCCAATGTGTAAGACATCTTTACAGCTTCTGACTCTCATTTCATGCGCAGCTACATCAGCAGTCAGACTTCCCGAGGGCTTTGATCCAACCACATCATAAATGCTGGCTTTACTCTGAAAAGTCTTCAGCTCTTCCCCAGTAGCTAGTTGAGTGCCTTCTGACCTGGGAGTCTCATCTTCCAGCACCATAGCACAATTTGTTTTGTTGTAACTATCCATTGGGTTTTCATGGCAAGATACAGAAGTAGATTGCCGGGCCTTCCTTCCGCGCAGTTTAAGTTTGGTGTTGTTGCCGTTGTCACAGAAATGTGATCCTCCGCCGTCAACACTATCCCATTCTTCTGCTGCCCAGATGGGTGGTTTGTCTTCGTCTGGCACCTCAGCTGAGACCTGTCCATCTTGGGAGACCCTGCCAGTAGTTAAACTACCGATAGTTTAGCTCTCAGCATCACTGATGCACGGAAGCCCTCACAGCACGACAAGCTGCAAACCAAGTGATGTTACTGTTTAGCGGTATATTAAGCAAATAAACATAAACGTAAACATTGGGGGGGGGGGAGGAAAGGGGGAAGACAAAAAGGAAAACTGAGATACTAGAAAGAACCTGTTATGTATTAGACAGGATACACGCTATTGTTCTGTTGTTTCAGTATTGACTATTTAAAACAGAAGGTGGTTGCAATTGTACAAAGATTGATGGTGTTATCCCAACAAGATAGTTGAACATACACAACAAAATGGACAAAAAAAAAGTGTGCGATCGGTGGAATGTAAAGGGTATTTGTTATGTAGTTAACAAAGCAAGTTGCATTGTGATTTGAACATTATGCATTCTGTTGGATTTGTGGATTAATAAATAAATTGAAATATAAAAAAATAACCTGTGGCATTTCAATATTGACCCATAAAGGGTTTTTAAAAATATATAATTACTCTAGGGGTTACACATGTAAAAGTATGTGCACTTTTATACATAAGAACATAAGAAATGTCATGCTGGGTCAGACCAAAGTCTATCAAGCCCAGTATCCTGTTTCCAAGCAGGGCCGGCCCGTCCATTGAGCGAGAATGTTTTTTGCACAGGGCCCCGCGTTTCAGGGGGCCCCGCGCAAAAAACATTCTTAACCTTAAAGTAAAATTAAAAGAAAAAAAAAAGCTGTCTTCTCCGGCTGCCGGGGCCGCCGCGGCAGAATCGAGTGTGCCGCGGGGCCCCCCCTGCCTAGCAGAGCCTCCCCTCCCCTCCCCTGTATCACCTCTCTCTCTCGTTGTAGGTTCTGTCACACGCGCCGGCTTTCAGAGCGCGAGAGAGTTTCTCCCTCGCGGCTCTGTTAAGCCCACGGGGGCTGATGGGAGGTTCCCATCAGCCCCTGCGGGCTTAACAGAGCCGCGAAAGGGAAACTAATCCTTTCGCGCTCTGAAAGCCGGCGCGTGTGGCTGAACCTACGACGAGAGAGAGAGGTGATACAGGGGAGGGGAGGGGAGGCTCTGCTAGGCAGGGGGGGCCCCGCGGCACACTCGATTCTGCCGCGGCGGCCCCGGCAGCCGGAGAAGACAGCGTTTTTGTTTTTAAATGTTCCCTGGGCTGGGGGTGCTGGGGGATTAGGAGTGGTGATAGGCTGGGGTTTTTTTAGGAGTGGTGATGGGCTATGGGGGGGTTAGAAGTGGTGATGGGCTAGGGGGGGGGTTAGAAGTGGTGATTGGCTATGGGGGGGGGCTGGGGGGGTTAGAAGTGGTGATGGGCTATGGGGGGCTGGGGGGGTTAGAGGTGGTGTTGGGCTGGGGGGGTTAGAAGTGGTGATGGGCTATGGGGGGGCTGGGGGGGTTAGAAGTGGTGATGGGCTATGGGGGGGTTAGAAGTGGTGATGGGCTATGGGGGGGCTGGGGGGGTTAGAAGTGGTGATGGGCTGGGGGGGTTAGAAGTGGTGATGGGCTATTGGGGGGGCTGGGGGGGTTAGAAGTGGTGATGGGCTGGGGGGTTAGAAGTGGTGATGGGCTATGGGGGGGCTGGGGGGGTTAGAAGTGGTGATGGGCTGGGGGGGTTAGAAGTGGTGATGGGCTATGGGGGGGCTGGGGGGGTTAGAAGTGGTGATGGGCTGGGGGGGTTAGAAGTGCTGATGGGCTATGGGGGGGCTGGGGGGGTTAGAAGTGGTGATGGGCTATGGGGGGCTGGGGGGTTAGAAGTGGTGATGGGCTATGGGGGGGTTAGGAGTGGTGATGGGCTATGGGGGGGCTTGGGGGGTTAGTAGTGTTGATGGGCTGGGGGGGTTATAATTGGTTATCGGCTATCGGTGGGCTAGCGGGGTTAGGAGTGGTGATGGGCTATGGGGGGGCTGGGGGGGGTTAGGAGTGGTGATGGGCTATGGGGGGGGTTAGGAATGGTGATGGGCTATGGGGGGGTTAGGAGTGGTGATGGGCTGGGGGGGTTAGGAGTGGTGATGGGCTGGGGGGGTTTAGGAGTGGTGATGGGCTATGGAGTGGTGGGGGGCTATGGGGGGGTTAGGAGTGGTGATGGGCTATGGGGGGACTGGGGGGGTTAGGAGTGGTGATGGGCTATGGGGGGGTTAGGAATGGTGATGGGCTATGGGGGGGCTGGGGGGGTTAGGAGTGGTGATGGGCTATGGGGGGGCTGGGGGGGTTAGGAGTGGTGATGGGCTATGGAGGAGCCAAGTCTGTATATGGGCTGATTGGATTAGGACTGAAAGTGGGTTGATGGGGGGTTAGGACTGGTAATGGGCTATGGGGGGGGGCTTAAACTAAAAATTGGGTGATGGGGGATTAGGACTGGAAATGGACTGGTGGGATTAGGACTGGGAGTGGGCTGATGGGGAGGTTAGGACTGGTAATGGGGTATGGGGGGGCTTAAACTGAAAATTGGGTGATGGGGATTAGGACTGGAAATGGGCTGGTGGGATTAGGACTGGGAGTGGGCTATGGGGGGCTAGGACTGGTAATGGGTTGGGGGGGGTTGCTAGGACTGGAAATGGGCTGGCGGATTAAGACTGGAGGTGGGCTGATGGGGTTAGGACTGGTAATGGGCTGTGGGCTGTTGGGGGGGGGGGTTAGGACTGGTAATGGGCTATGGGGGGACTAGGACTGGAAATAGGCTGATGGGTGGTTAACACTGGAGGTGGGCTGATGGGGTTAGTACTGGTAATGGGCTGTGGGCTGATGGGGGGTTAGGACTGGTAATGGGATATGGGGGGGTTAGGACTGATAATGGGCTATGGGGGTGATAGGACAGGAAAAGGGCTGGTGGGGAGGGGATAGGACTTGAGGTGGACTGATGGGGTTAGGACTGGTAATGGGCTGTGGGCTATGGGGGGGTTAGAACTGATAATGGGCTATGGGGGGGTTAAGACTGGTAATGGGCTGTTGGCTGATGGGGGCTGTCTGGTAATGGGCTATGGGGGGGTTAGGACTGATAATGGGCTATGGGGGGGCTAGGACAGGAAATGGGCTGATGGGGAGGGGTTAGGACTTGAGGTGGGCTGATGGGGTTAGGACTGATAATGGGCTGTGGGCTGATGGGGGGGTTAGGACTGGCAGTGGGCTATGGGAGGCTGACTGGAAATGGGTTGATGGGGTTAGGACTGGAAGTGGGTTGATGGGGGGGCTAGGACTGGTATTGGGTTGGGGGGTTGCTAGGACTGGAAATGGGCTGATGTGGGGCTAGGACTGGAAATGGGCTGATGCAGGGACTAGAAGGGAATGGATGCTGGGTGAGGCTGGAACTAGAAGGGAGCTGATGCTGGGGGAGGATTAGAATGGGATGGGGCTGGGAGAGTAAAATGGAGAGGGGAAAAATATTTTGTGTGGGAGGGATAAAAAATCTACATTTAGCCGGGTATTGGGAGAGTAAGTGGGGATTGAGGATGGAGGGGTAAAATTTGAGTGGATGAAATAGGAATGAGGAAAGAGCAAAAGGAGAAAGATTAGTATGTTAAAGCAGATGTAGAGAGAGAGAATGGAAAAAAAAACTAGAAGAGAGAAGAAAGGACAAATGGACAGCAGATGATGGAGAGTTAGCAGAAAACATGAAGAAACCAGAAGAAAGTGGCTGGAGCAATTGCAACTGAAAAAAAATGCACAAAAGGTAGAAAGATATCGTTTTATTTTGAATTTATTAACTGGAATATGAAAGCTCTGGGAAATGTGCATCATTAACGTCTGCGCTTTGTTTGGTACAAGAGGAAATTAATTTATAGTTTTATTTCTACAGTGTTGTTGTACATTCCAAGTTTGGCTTTTGAGGTTCCCAGTTTAATTATTGCCTTCCTGTTTCTAAATTGTGATTCCTTGTTTGGTGATGGTCTATGTTCTGCATGTGTAACTGAGCTGAGGTATTCTGTTTATGTAATTCCTATTTGACATTGCCACTTGTTCTCTTTCCCCAGTAGGTCATGTATTGTTGTTCTCTGAAATGTATTGGTTTAATATTTGCAGTGTTGCCTTTTGATAGGTAGGGTATGGTGCTTTGTGAGTCCTGGTAGTGCTGTTAGGATACGGCAGGTTTGCTATGGGTTCTAAATGGGCAGTGTTTGTAGTAGTTCCTAATGTGCCTGGCGGTTGGCACTGGATTATAGTAATGTAGAAATCTTTTAGTCTGTCTTTATCCATACACTCATTAAGAGACATGTTTACTAAAAGTTAGTGTATGTTAGCATTATGCAAATATTTATGCAAATAAGGCCACTTATGCAAATGAGGCCCCGCACCGAGTCTCCGCACAAGGCCCCGCATCCCCCTTGGGCCGCCCCTGTTTCCAAGTGCCCAATTCAGGTCACAAGTACCTGTCAGGTTCCCAAAAAAGTAAACAGATTCCACAATGCTTATCCAGGGGTAAGCAGTGAATTTCCATGGTCCTCTGTAATATTGGTTTATAGACTTTTCCTCCAGGAACTTGCACAATCGTTTTTTAAACCCAGCTACACCAACAACTTTTATTGCATCTTCCAGTAATGAATTTTAGAGTTTGATTACTTGTTGAGTGAAAAAAAATTCCTCTTATTAGTCCTAAATGGGCTACATTGTAGCTTCATTGTGTGTCCCCAAGTCTTTCTACTTTTTGAAGGAGTAAATAAACGATCGATGTTAAGCTGTTCTACTCCATTCATTACTTTATAGACCTCTGTCATATCTCTCTTCAGCCATCTCTTTTCCACGTTGAAGAGCCCTAACCTTTCAAGCCTCTCCTCATAGGGGTATCTTTCCATCCCCTTTACATTTTTGCCTTTACCTTTTTGCTGGCTCTTCTCGGTACCTTTTCCAATTCTGCTATATCCTTTTCTAAGATATGGCGACCAGAATTGCACACGATATTCAAGGTGCGGTCACACCATGGAATGAAACGGAGGCATTATAATATCCTTTGTTTCGTTCTCCATTCCTTTCCTTATGATTCCTAGTGTTCTATTTGCTTTCTTGGCTGCACACTGGGCAGAGGATTTCAACATATTATTCACAATGATGCCTAAATCATTTTCCTGGGTAGTGGAACTTTGCATCCTGTAACCATAGTTTAGATTGTTCTTCCCTAAGGGGGCCATTCTGTCCGTCCCCGCTATTCATCCCCCTGCTGTTCCTGGCACTAGCCTCCCCATACGAACAGTGTGTTTTGTATGGTGATGACTAGATAGGGACAGGATGGGGTGTTCCAGAGGCGGGGCATGGGTGGGCTGTGACCCCGGATGTACAGGGCCAATTCAGAGGTTGGCCCTGTACGCTTGGGGTCTCAAATCTAGACAGGGGACTTATTCCACCTTCGAAGTGGAATAAGTCCCCTGGACAGAAGGGAATCACTGCGTGGAACCTGGGAACACAGGTGAGGGGGTGCAGGGGGTCCCCTGCAACCTGACCCAGGCCTTGGAAGGCCAGATCGGGAGTTGGGCTGGGGGAATAAAGAGCTTGATCGGTGGCCAGGGATCATGGCTCCTAAATGGAGCTGCAGTGTCATGGCGAATGGATGCCATGTCATTGCGGTCCCATCCAAGAGCCTGGCGGAATTAGCCAGGTATGTGGCTGGGCATGCAGGCCAATCAGAATCGAGGTCTGGCCTGCACATCCAGGCCATAAACCCAATTCTGATCCTGGGAGCATGTCTAGCCCCCACGGGATCAGAGTCGGGTCTACTTCTGTACGCCCCGCTTCTGATCGGCTAAATGACCTGATTGGAATAGACCTCCACTAGAATGAACTTTGAACTTGTCCACATTAAATTTCATCTGCCATTTGGATGTTCATTCTTCAAATTTATCGGGGTTCTCTTGCAATTTTTCACAATCCTTGTCTAGTTTAATAACTTTGTAAAATGTTGTGTCACTGCAAATTTCATCACCTCTCTCGTTATTCCCATTTCCAGGTCATTTATGAATATGTTAAAAAGCAGCAGGCCCAGCACCGATTCATGGAGTACTCCACTATTCACCTTTCTCCACTGAGAAAATTATCCATTTACTCCTATCCTCTGCTTTCTATTAATCAGTTCCTGATCCACAATAATATAATGCCTCCTATCCCATGATTTTTTAATTTTGCCAAGAGTCTCTCATGAGGGACCTTGTCAAAGGTTTTCTGAAAGTCCAAAGTCCTAGAACAGGACACAGGTAGAGTCGCAATTGATGTGTGAACTTTATTAATACATGCGTACATTTGTGCTTTATATATGAGCATTTACAACTGCTACCAAGGCTTCAATTTGGCTGATTTCTGCTTGTTTACCTCAAGTATGTTATAAAGACACATGAAGGCACATTTCATACAAATGACGTCCAAGTGCAATCTGAGACGTCCAAGCCAGAATGTCAGAAAAAGGGCAAGCACATCAAATTTGGACACTATTTTACAAATGTGAACATGACCAATATGGACCTCTATGGAATTGTCTGCATAGATATCCCTGAGATATATCCAAAACTGAGGACATCTAAGAGATATGCAGCAACGGTTCAAACACAAAACAAGTTTCCAATTACAAAACAAATATCATTGCGATTGTGGAGAGTACTCGGAATGTTGGAGTGCCATCTTCTCTACACTATCCAGATGTTTAATGCCCCAAACATGCACATTCCAGATGCCTATTCATGCCTGGAGCAAGTCTAAACTTGGACAAGGTTGCACACATTCCCGATGTTCCTGAAATTGAATGGGAACATCTAAGTCCATGACCACCTCCCGGACATGTCTCCACCACACCCGCTGCCTATTTGAACATCCACATGCTGGGAACATCTTTAAACATCATTTGTAATATGACTCCAGGGACGTATTTGTGATTTGAGCATCCACATGCCTATTTTTGGGCATCCAAATTGAGAATAAGGCTTCTAAATTGATCACCATAAGCATCTGTGTATCTTTATGAAATGGGCTTTAAATAGATGCCAACTTGGCTCTCAACTTAGGTGAACTGTTATTAAATGACCCAGCTCTAACATGTGGAAGCTACTGAGTAATTCTGCTCTTTTTTATGGGCAAATTCTCCTCAGACATCTGTAGTGAGTTCATCCTCCCTCATAAGTACCAATCATTTATTTAGACAGCTCTGAAGACGTCAACAGTTCAACTGCGGATATCATTTTACAATAACAAAAAATAATCAAACACAATTTATTACAGTGTGAAGCATTTTCCTTTCCAAACTCAAAACGTCCTTAACAAGTGCAACATTAGAGGCTGCCAAAGTCATGATCTTATTGCAATGCAACGTGTGACATTGAGTCATTCCTGACTCTTGGTGACCCAGCACCTCCTGAGTTTTCTTGGCAGCGTGACTAGAAGTAGTTCTTGCACAGTAATGGAGGGTTAAGTGACTTGTCCAAGATATGCTAGTGGGAATTGAGCTCTGGTCTGTTGGTTACCAAGGCAGTGCTCTAACCATTAGGCTACTCCTCCACAGTCTTGAATATGCCAGATGGGCTTTGTGGACACCAGGGAAGTCGACTTGGAAACCATCTGTCCTGTAAACACATACAGTGATATAGGGGGAATTCTGTCCTGCGAATAGCGTGGTTTGATATACGGGCTGGACGTCCAATCGTTGCACAACCCCAGAACCTGATTCTGTTACCAGTGCTCCCCGCATGTACAGGGCAATTGTTGGGGAGTGCTGGGCATGGGTGGAGTGGGGGTGGAGCCAGGCACTGAGATGTACAAAGGCTATTCAGATCAGGCCTCTGTACATCTCTTTTCACTGGGATGGACGACTGCCTTATTCCACCACGATGGTGGAATAAGTGCCAGGCACTGCGGAGTTCACATGCTGCAGCCCTCCCACCCCATCATGCTGCCATGGGAGAGCTCCCACTGCCCGATACAGGCCTTGGGGCCCCTTCCAAGGATCGGATGGCGGTGTGCTGTGGCTGCTCCGGGACCGGGCATTCAATGCCTCTGGCGGAGGTCTCGGTGCCATGGCGATGCGACGCCAATGCACCAGCATGCCAGCTGGAGTGCTGTGTTGTGTGGATGGGCAGCCCAGGGAACATCCCCCACAGAGGATTATGGTGCATGCCGGAATATCTAGATGCCCAATTCCACAATCACTGATGCATCTAGCTCCCATGGTTACATTATCGAGCGCTAGACGCATGTCCAAGTTTTAGCTGTCCGAACAGCCCAGGTATCCACTGATTGGAATCGGCCTCATAGTGTTTCCCAGATAAAATAATTTGACATAGTCTTTGTGAAATATTCATGCAGGCAAACATTTTTTTTGTTTTGTTTATTTTTTTTCCATTTACTTTTGTTTCAATGATAGTGCCATCAATATTGCACACTATTGGCCCATAGTACACCCTATTGCTCAGTAGTGGACTGCATTACCAAAATAGTGTGTCTGTTAAAATGATGAACTATGGATTCTCACTCTTGACCTGCTCTCCATCCCTACTGTTTGTGGTTCAGAATAGACCCCATTGGCTCTGAAGGAGATTCAAAAGGATGTTTCCTTTTTGCCATGTTGCTTTGAGCATGCATCCATGGCCAACTAATCATGGCACAAGCCTGCTCTTATATGGGTGTCTAGCACCTTCTGCTTTACTTCCTCTTATCACACAAACAGCACCAACAGCAGCAGGAGATTAAAGATGCCAAATGTCATGGCTCATTGTCCCTCCCCTCCAAACTCCTTCCTGGATCCAATAGTGAGTAGCCTCCTCCCAATAGCAGTCATGTTTATTGCACATAACTGTGTAGCCATGATATCCATGACACTAATAATAGCTTGCTTCAATTCATATGTCTGTATATATTTTGGGTATATTCTTTTGCTAAGTCATAGAAATTATCAGATCAAGTTTCTTTTTTATACCTTTCAAATAAGAAAATCAATTTTCAATACCTTAGACCTAGTTAATTAATAAGTTAAGTGTGTAAGTTAAGTGTGTAAGACAACAACTAATCCGCACCAGCGACTCAACCTCCCCCCCATTCCAACAACACCAGGGAGTACCCCAAGGATCCACACTATCAGCCATGCTCTTCAATATTTACCTCCAGTCATTCTGCACAGTCATACGCACCCACAACGTCAGCTTCCACATCTATGCTGACGATATCATGCTCTATGCCCCCATTACAACCACAAACCCAACAAACACCCACCTAGCAGCATGCTTCACCGCAGTCTCTGACTGGTTACAAACAAACAACCTATCCTTCAACATAAAGAAAACTGAAGCCCTCATAGTGACAAAGGACCCAGACTTCACACCACCCACACACCTCATCATTGGAACTACAAGCATCCAAATACAACCACAGATAAGATACCTGGGCATTATTATTGACCAAGCCCTCACCTTAAAGCAACAGATCACTAAAACCTCCGGAACTATATTTCATAAGGCAAGAACAGTGCAACGTCTCAGACCCCTCCTGGAACATCAAGACTTCCGAACAGTGATGCAAGCCATGACACTCCCACATCTGGACTACTGCAACATAATCTACCATGGCCTTCCAGCCACACACACCAACCCCCTCCGAACTGCATTAAACACCACTGCGAGAATCATTCAGAGCGCAAAGAAAACCGACCATATCACCCCAATTCTGAAAGAACTACACATTCTCCCCCTCGAAGCATGGACAAAATACAAAGCCATCCTACTCACCCACAAAGCTATCCATCAAACACAGGACACCCAGCTTCGCACCCTACTGACTCGTCCAGCCCACGGCAGATCTACTAGACAAACCTCCAGCATTTCCCTCACCGTCCCTCACAAAAGAACCAAATGCTCGCAATGGACCTGCAATCGAGCCTTTAAACTTTATGCTCCATCCTTATGGAACTCTCTACTGAGCTATCTCAGAAACAACGCCGACCTACTATCTTTCAGAAAACAGCTAAGAACCATCCTTTTCCAGGAATACTTCAACTCGAATCCCACCGAAAAACCCACAAACCCCTGATCTCACCCACAATGAACCTCTAACTCAAAGCTACCTTAACCTGTCTATGTCCAATGTCTGTCCTATGTCCAAAGTCTGTCCTATGTCAAAATCATCAATGTTGCCTCCCCGGTGATGGCCCTACCCTTCTACTTAATTCCCCCACCCCTATGTAACACCGCTTTGACCCGGTGAAAAGCGGTATATAAATACAGCTAAATAAAATAAATAAATAAATAAATTGTCTGAATATTGCCTTCTTCAACATGGCTAAAGATATATGCACTATTCCACGACACATATTAATCAAATTTGGGCACTATCAGAAAATAAGGCATGTAGACTGTACTTTATTTTCTATAGAGATCCTACCTGGATGAAAAGCACGGATCCATGGGTACTTTATATCAGTGGCTTGTTTCACAGGGAAAGAAAATCCAACCTTTTCCTTAAAAGCCAGTGCAAAGCTTGAAGATAAAAAGCGCCCAGGGACTTCATCTAAAAGTGGACAGTCTGAAGAGGGCTAGCGTGGGTGTGAGATGGGAGCCAGAAAAGGGGACTTCACAAACTCTGTGAAATTGCTAAAAATAACTGCAACAGAAAAAGAATGATTGTACCCCAAATTTGGAAAATATGTATAAAAAGGGAGAGTTGCTTTACCTCTATCTGAAGAACGGCGTCCTTCACAGTTTGCTTCTACTCCTTTTTCCATTTCAACTCCTCTTCTGCATAGACCAAAGGTATTCACACTGGAGTCAATTTGGGATGCTATTGCTACTCTCTCCGGGGCCATTCAATCCCAGTCTACGGCTTTTGTATCGCGTATCCAAGAAAATGTGTTTCACATCCAGGAGAAGATTGGTAAGATTGAGACAGTTGTGTCTGCATGTGAGTGCTTGAAAATGTCGGTAAATGATCATGGAACCCAGTTAACGACTCTTTCAGATTTGTCTTCTGCTTTGACTTAATGGGATTCTTCGTTATAAGTTGGAAGTACTGTAAAATGCTGCAAGGGCTGTTCATTTGCGGGTCTTAAATTTTCCACAAATCCAGGGGTTAACGGCGCTTGATATGTTAAAAAAATATTTACAGGAGATTTTGAAGGTCCCAGCAGAATTGACTCCGCCATTGACTAAGGTATATTATCTTCCTCGCGGAAAGAAGGATTCAGTGGTTCCACCTGATGTGTCTAATGTGGATTTTGACGTCCTGAATGTTTCAAACCTTTTTGAGGATTCGGGCCGAGGAACTTGTATGCCATCTACTTTGATAGTTCAATGTGCCCTAGTCTCGGACAAAGAATGGCTCTTGAAGATGTTTTTCAAGAAGCGGTTGGAGACCTTCTTTGGTCTATCTATTTCCATGTTTCCTGATCTTACTCGGGAAACCCAGAAGCGGTGAAAACAGTTTATGTTACAGAAAGCTTGAGTGTTACAACTTGGAGGATCCTTCTTTTTACGTTTTCTATGTAGATGCCTGGTTATATATGTCTATTAGATACTTTTTCATTAATCCTGTTGATCTTGCTACCTTTATTAATGCCAGGATATCTCTAAATGATGTGCCAGAATAGTGTATAATCTCTGCTCATTTTGTTGTTAGTTTTGGGGTATCTCGTGGCCACTTGTTTTTTCTGTTGAAGGTTCCTTAAAGAGTTATCTTTTTACATAGACCAGGTACTCCTGTCCTGGCTTATTATTTCTTTCTCTCCCCTCCCATTTATGTGGGCTACAGTAGAGTTAACTTGATATGTTTCTATTGACTGTATCCTGTTCAATTTTTTCGCTTGTATTACTCTTCTTTTCTTGCAAGATTGTATCAATCTTTTTCTTGCCGGTTTGTTTAAAATTCTATAAATAAACAAAAAAAAAAGGGAAAGTTACTTGAACAGAGAGATACATGGCAGAAAGTGGCACAGAAGAAGAGCAAACCACAAGAAAAAGAAAAAAAATTAAAAGATGGGAACATAGGGCCCAATATTGAAAGGCATTTACATGGTTTACAGACCTCTTAACCGTGTAAACGCCGCTGAAGAGGATGTTCAATGGCACTAACAAGCATAGTGCTGCTGAATATCACCAACTAATGCCGCTATACACCCTGATGCTAACCGCTTAGCATCAGGGTGTGCCGTGAGCATTGTATCAGGGTGTGTTGTGCACATCATGGGCGGGGACAGTCGTTAACTGAGTAGCGGCGATATTGCACCTCTACCCGGTAAGTGACCTGTGGGAAAAACTAGGCAAAGCAAAAGCTGGCCTGGATTTACCCACCGGAGCTAACCAGGTAGCGGTGCATTAACACTGCTACCCAGTTAGCTTCTGCAGCGACGGAGGCTATGCGGTGACACCGGATATTCAATGCTGGGGCCGCATATGACCCCGGCATTGACTATCCGGGGTTAGAGGTCAGCGGTGATGGCTATGCGCTGTAGTGACGCATTGCCGCCCCAACTGAATACCAGGCCCATAGAAAACAAATGAATGAACTACAGGCCACAACAAAGACAGCTGCCTTCGTTCACCTGTCTCCCAAATCCTCGTGAATAGAGGGCAAACATAGTCCTGTTTAGGAATATAAAGGCATTTCTAGTGGAATGGATGACTGTTTCATACAATACAGTATATAATCATATGGGCTTATTATAAAATGAAAACAGATGATCCCTTGAGACTGAGACACTGAGCACACAGCAGGCGCACCAAAACTATTTGCTAATAAGTTGTCCTTGAAAATTATGTAGACAATCCCTCAAATCCAAAAACACCGGCTATGATCTTTTCCACAGTAGTAACTTATGGTATTTTATAAAAGAAGAACAGGTCTCAGACTTTAGCTAGGCACTCTCCTGCAGACTATGTCAATGGATGTGTGCCACTTTTGCATCAACGACCTTCGTTCTCCCTTAATGTTAATATTATTATGATAAGTGACAGGCGAGTTGACATTCCATATCAAAAAGATAGCAGAGTAAATTTTCTTATCTTATGATTCCCCGATGCCTTCTCGTGGCAGCCGTTTCACGTTTCACAAACTGGCTAGTTTCTTCAGGGGGTTAGGTTTGAAATGTCTGTTAAGTCTCAGCGATTCCACCTTGAAATTGTTGTGTGTGTCTCAAAACTGGCACTCACTATTGGTGATCTTGATCCTTAAGCCTGGCGTATTAACTTTGAGCCTGTCGGCTTCCCCAAAAAACGCCGCGGCATAAGGATCAAGATCACCAATAGTGAGTGCCAGTTTTGAGACACACACAACAATTTCAAGGTGGAATCGCTGAGACTTAACAGACATTTCAAACCTAACCCCCTGAAGAAACTAGCCAGTTTGTGAAACGTGAAACGGCTGCCGCAAGAAGGCGTCGGGGAATCATAAGATAAGAAAATTTACTCTGCTATCTTTTTGATATGGAATGTCAACTCGCCTGCCACTTATCATAATAATATTAACATTAAGGGAGAACGAAGGTCGTTGATGCAAAAGTGGCACACATCCATTGACATAGTCTGCAGGAGAGTGCCTAGCTAAAGTCTGAGACCTGTTCTTCTTTTATAAAATACCATAAGTTGCTACTGTGGAAAAGATCATAGCCGGTGTTTTTGGATTTGAGGGATTGTCTACATA
Source organism: Ichthyophis bannanicus (assembly GCA_033557465.1). NCBI lineage: Eukaryota > Metazoa > Chordata > Amphibia > Gymnophiona > Ichthyophiidae > Ichthyophis > Ichthyophis bannanicus. The sequence continues at coordinate 961,270,087 of CM066034.1, read as the reverse complement.
ATTTTCATATATGTGTTTACCCTCTATAACATGACCCCACATTTTGAGTGATTATACACAAAATAAGTTGTCCTTAGCTTCGGGATTTTAGACCCTTAAATTGGTTAGCTGAAGAAGCCCCCCGCCTCCCCTCCCCTCCGCCAACTTATCATGTTGAAATCCCCTGCTTTCTGCTAACCTCAAACCCTTTACTGCTTATGTTTTGACCTTCCGGCTGGTTGGATGCCAGACCCTGGCCCTGGAGTTTAAGTGTACTGGGTGAATGTAGCACCAGAGAGAAACAAAGACAGAAACAGAGCAGTAAGCCAGAATAAAGGAAAAGACAAACAGAATATAGGCAGACGTGCGGAAGATGGAAGATCGGAGATTTCCAGAAAGTAGGGGCATAAAGGCAAAGAGAGGGGGCAAAAAAGAAAGAGCGGCATGGGAACAGCCCAAGCTGAAGTGAGACACATTAACCAATGAGTCAAAGCAACAAAGATTAAACACATCATTTATTTTTGGTTTCATGACCTCAGTAGGAAACTGTTCTAAACTGCATATTTGTCACTAGATTCATAAAGCTTTTGCTTTAATTACCTCGGGAGAAAAACTCATTCATTGTGTGGACTTTTAATGTACTGTACGAAGCAATATTTTACATACTCTCCTACTGTAATTTAAATGCAAATGATAATCTCAAACCATTTCTTTACTAAAGGCTCATGCAATATGGATTTGACTTGTTTTTAATCAGCCTGGCCATGCGATTGCATCTTTGTGGGTGTTTAAATATTAATCAGAGAACCAATCAGAACACCTTTGTGTTCTGAGGCCTTGATCAGAGTTATTTTAGATGCTCTATCACCTTTAGTTATAAGTAAGTCCTCATTCTGTCTGCATCATTACATTCTGAAACATCAGTAGGACTTTCTTAAAAATACCTTTATTTATTTGTTTTTATAATAAATGGATTCAGCTACCCAGGATCATTGACAGTGTGCCGATGTCTTGCCTCTGTCCAGAAAGGCACCAGAGATCTGCAAAGCCAGATGTTGGGCATCAGCCTCCCTAATATTGGTAGCTGTTTAAATTATTCCGAAACTTTAGGGTAAGACATAGAGTGCTTGTGATTGGAGGGGGTGTTGTGGGTGTTGGACTTTATTTATTTATTAATACATATTTATTGATCACCTTCTGGAATGCAATATAGAAAATAAAAATATATAAAACATCATTTTAAAATAACAGTAATATATTCCCTCCTACCTCTTCCCATCACCTATTCAAATGTATTTATTATAATAAATTGTAACAAATTGTACACTCCATTATTTCATTACTACCTCAAGCTTTTTTAAAAATGTGAATTAATGCTGCTCATGCCGTAAGACCAGTGGTAAACTATTCCACCTCACTGAGGCCACTACAGAGAAAGCTCTGTTGAAATTCTGAATGGCCTGCCTTCATCTTTTCCTTTAGAGTTTATCTGCAAGAAAGCACCTTGACTGGATCTCAGCATCCTTCCTGGGTTATGCCATTCAGTTTTCTCTAGTAAATACTCATACTCTCTCTTCCACAACCCCCCAAAGAGTTACTGTCATTAACTTAAAATACAAATGCATCACTATAGGCAAAAAAAGCAATTGGGCCAATAATAGATTTGGAGAGCATCACTTTGGGATGCCTAAAATTATTCTTGCTACCCCATTTTGTGCCACTTCTAAAAGTTATATCTGTTTCTTTGCCAAACCTATGTAAAGTCCACTACCGTAACGCAAATGCGGAATAATTTTAGTCTGCACTAGCACTAGAAAACACTTGTAAATCCAGAAAAGGTCACTGCCTTCTCAGCAGTCAATGTCCAATGAACCATCTTCAGCACCTGTGAAATTAATGCAGGCTGGCGTGCGTGCTAATGGCATGCGATAACCGCGTGTGCTCTAAGTGGGCAGCATGGCGGTAATTCTGTGCTATCTGCTTAGTGCGCCACAGAGAAGGAAATGGGCAGAGCAGGGGTGAAGCATGAGCAAGCCTACACATTGCAGTTAGCGCAGAGGTTGACAATGCATGTTTGCTATCAGTGTTGACGTTAGCTACGACTGGCGTGCATTAGGGTCCAATTCAGTGAGGTATTTGCTGGGATCGCGCCATACATGCCCCCATCAAGCAGTAAATGATTTTTGCAGGTACCACACACTGATATTTACCCTAAATGATAGCTGCAAAAACCTAGAGCGCTTAAGTAGTTATACCCCTCACCGTACATTTTTCACAGAATTAAGGGAGTATTTCACTAATGGGTGTTAGCTGACAATGCGTGTTCTGACACGCACTGAGTGCACATTGGGACACGCATTACCAGCGAGCACAGAGCCATGACAGCATGGGATGATTCCTATGCTGTCTAACTTGTGTTAGGGTCACAGTGGGCAGGGTAGGGTTGGAGAGTGGGTGTGATGTGCTGCATGTAGTTAGCACCAGATTCATAACACCACTGGAATAGCTGGAGTTAAGTGCACCTGCGCTAACATGGCATGCGACAAGGGACAGAGTTCCATGTTAACTGCCGGGGAAATTCCTTCCACACCCCATACAGTTAATACAGTGATATTGTACCTAACATGTCATAGTTTCGGCGTTTTCGGCACATTCGGTGCACCACCCTAGCATCCTTTAGTAAAAGGGCCCTTTAGTTCATCTGTTCCAAGGCTTTTCCAAAAACATTCCCCAAGAATATCAACTGCACATCAGCATGCAAAAAACCTGAAAAACTCCATTGCTGAAGTAGTTTACCCAGTGGTTGTAAGAATAAATTGAACAATAAAGGGTGCAGTTCCTTGGGGAACTCCACAATTAAGCTTAAAAGATTTTGAAAGTACTCCATTCACCAACTCCTGATGGTCTCAGTTCTGCACAAAGGAATTTAGCTACTGGAGAACTATACCCGAAACACCAACCTCTTCAATACACTGTAATAACATATCCCAATCAACTAAATCAAATGTAGATGACAAATATAATAGAATCAAGAAAGACATTGATCTCCATCTAGACATTTCAATAACTTCTTGTACTGCCAATAACACTATTTCTGTGCTATGCAATGGTCAAAATTTGGCCTGGATATAATCTAACCCAGTGCTTTTTAAACTTTTATCCCTTATGACCCCATTTTAACAACTGAAAATTCACGCCACCACAGATGATGATGAAATCAAAATATCAAATCTCCATCCTGCTTCCCCTCCCTCCACTCATCTAAAGCAGGAAGGCAACAACAGCAGCCATCAACACAAGGTCTCATGTGTCAGTATGCAGTGTATACTTACAGACCCCAGTACTCAGCACGGGTTTCCAGTCTAACAGGAGGGGACAAGGGCCTATGAATATTCCCTGGCTCACAGGCCACATACTGACTGGCAATTTGCCACTACTTGCATAGGTCACAGTGAAAGTCCAGAGAGAAAGGGAACTGGCTTTGTTTCCGTGATCTCCATCCACCGATGATGTGCCCCATTTGGGTTCCCAACCCCAAGTTTGAGAACTACTGTTCTAACCCCTCTTGTTCTATCCTGTCACTCACTTGAAAGAACACCAATCATTCTATCAAAAATTGGATAACAAAATTTGGTCTATAATTATTGCATTCTTCAGGATCTAAATTGGCTTTATCAGGATAGGCGTAATCAGAGCTTTCCGTATTTAACTTGAGTATACTTCTTCCTGAAATGAGCATGCAAAAATATTCACCATAGATTCAAATATCTTCTCTGACAGAGCCTTCAAATGCTGGTGTGGCCTGGGTCTAAACTATCTCCTTCAGCATCTTTTGCAATGCGCTACTGGATGATGGAATGAAAGAAGCCAGCCCAGTATTTTCACCTTGTGTATAACATTTCTCTCCTTAATGGTAACTCCGCTCGGTTAACACTATCAAAAACCTTCTGCAAATCCTCTACTTTTGTTCTAAAAAAAAAAAAAAAAAATCCTAGAACTGCAGATTCTAATAGAGATCTCCTTTTTCAATCCCTTTTCCCTTTACTTAGTAATCACTTAAGCACTCTAAATAACTTTTTACTTTCAAAGTTGCTGCATGATAATGATCAGTAGATTAGTTATGGAATTATCAGGCTTAATTATGGAACCATTTATACCCGGTGCCCATATACCCCAAATAATAATTAAATAAAGAAGACAACAAAAACTGACAGATAAGAGCGATATACCACAGAAGTCAAACTTCTCCAGCTGGCACCTGACATTTATCCTTAGCAACGCAGGCTAAAAATAAATAGGCAGACTGGATGGGTCAATCGATCTCTTTCTGTTGTCATCTATTGTGTTCTTATGTGTGTACTGCATGCATTCTAACTCCCAGAGCATTTGTTGTGAGGATTGTAAGGATTTTCTGTAGTATTTTCAAAGAGAAGCAAAGGACATAATCATTTATCTTGGCCTTTTGTGAATTTAGGGGGATAGTTACTAAAGTATGTTAAGGGAATAACATGTATTATTTTAACATTTATTAAAGGGTAATAATGTGCGTTGTTTTACTGTAACACATGTAACATTACCCCAACACACTTGTGACCCCTAGTGATAGTCTCACTAGCAGTAGTTCAAGGAGACAACAACTGTTAGGGGTCACCAGAGGTGTCGTAACGCCATGTTCCATGAGGGAGGTAAGCTCCGCCCCTTGGCCGAACTCCATGCGACTGCGATCACTGGCCTTCCCCTCCTGTCTGCCCACAGGCATCTGATCTCCCACAGGCAGATTGGAGGGATCTGTGCTGCGATGGCAATGCTCTTCTGCCTGTGGGGGATGGGATCTCCACAGGCAGCTGCTGCTTGCCAGGTCGCAATCACCGGCCTTCCCCTATTTCTGGCCTCAGGAGATCGGATCCCTGTGGGCCGAAGTAGGGGAAGTACTACTACTTCTACTACTACCAAACATTTTTATAGCACTACAAGACAATCCCAGTGCTGCACAGACACAAGTAAAAGAAGGTCCCTTCTCATTAGAACTTACAATCTAGTCAAGACAGACAACACAGTAGCTGTAGAGAGGGGATACATCTAGAGGGAATGGTATGAAAACACGAGAGAGATCAGGTGAATCAAGATCCAAAAGCGGCAGCAAAGAGGTGAATTTTCAGCCTGGATTTGAAAAGTGTCAGAGAAAGCGCCTGATCTACAGACTCAGGTAGTTTGTTCCAGGCAAAAGGAGCAGCAAGGTGAAAGGAGCAAAGTCTGGAATTAGCAATAGAAGGGCACAGATAGAAGCAATTTGCCAGAAAAGCAAAGTTTCTAGGGAGGGGTGTAGGGAGAGATAAGAGAGGAAAGGTAGTGAGGAGCTGCAGAGTGAATGCACTTATAGGTCAGCAGGAGAAATTTGAATTGGATACAGAAATGGATAGGGAGCCAATGAAATGACTTGAGAAGAGGGATAATATGAGCATGACGAGGCTTGCGGAAGATTAGCCGCGTAGCAGAGTGTTGAACAGATTGAAGGGGAGAGAGATGACTCAGAGGGAGACCAGCAAGGAGTAGTCTGGACGGGAGGTGACTAAGGAGTGGATAAGTGTCTTAGTAGTATGTTCAGAAAGAAATGGGCAAATTTTGTTGATATTGTAGAGAAAGAAACGGCAGGTTTTAGCTATCAGTTGGATGTGTGTGGAGAAGGAGAGAGAGGATTCAAAGACGACCTCAAGGTTGCAAGCTCATGAGGCAGGGAGGAGTAGAGAGTTATCCACAGAGACTGAGAAAGGAGGAGGATTTAGGGCTAAAAATAAGAAACTCAGTTTTGGCCATGTTCAAGTGGTGGTGAGACATCCAAGCAGCAATGTCGGAAAGGCAGGCAGAGATACTGGCCTGGATTGCCGGAGAGATTTCAGGTGTAGAGAGGTAGATCTGGGAGTCATCAGCGTAAAGTTGGTACTGAAATCCATGGGAAGAGATGAGTACACCAAGGGACTGTATATATAGAGAGAAAAGGAGTGGACCCAAGACAGATCCATGGGGTACATCAACTGAGAGCAGGATAACAGTAGAGGAGGATCCACCAGAACAAATACCAAAAGAGTGATGTGAAAGCTAAGAAGAGAACCAAGATAGCACAGAACCCTTAAAACCAAGCGAGGACAAGATATTGAGGAGAAGGTGGTGGTCAGCAGTGTCAAAAGCAGCAGAAGGGTCAAGAAGGATGAGGATTTAGTAAAGACCCTTGGATTTTGCCAGGAACATCAAGAGCTTTTTCAGTAGAGTGTAAAGGACGAAAGCCAGATTGTAGAGGATCCAAAAGGACTTGAGAGAAGAGAAAGTTGAGGCAATGGCGGTGAACTGCACCTTCAAGTAGTTTAGAAATGAAGGAGAGGAGGGAGATGGGTCGATAATGAGAAGGCAGGTAGGGTCTAGTGAAAGTTTCTTGAGGAAAAGAGTGACCACAGCATGCTTAAAGGCTGCAGGAAAAGTTGCAGTGGAGAGCAATAGGTTGAGAATATGAGAGATGGAAGGGACTATAGTGGAGGAGGTGGAGCTTAGGAGATGGGTGGGAATAGGATCAGAGGAGCAGGTAGTGAGTTTGGATGAGGAAAGGTGATTGGTTTCCTCCTCAGAAATCGTTGAAAAGGAAAAAAGGGTAGCAGAGGTAGGTGGGGGGGGGGGGAAGGGTGGGAGTGAAGAGGGGGAGGAGGGAAAGTAGCTGACCTCTTGTGGAATTGGAGTGTGATCTTGTGGATTTTGTCTTGGAAGTAGTCAGCTAGGATCTGGGCAGAAAAGGAGGGAGGGAGGGGTCGGAGGCCTAGAGGAGAGAGTTGATAGTTGAAAGAGACAGCAAGGGTCAGAGGCAAGAGAGTTAGTCAGATGGACAAACAGTCTTGTTTGGTGAGCGCTATGGCTGAGTGGAAAGAGAGAAGCATGAATCTGAAGTGTAGAAACTCTGCAAGGGTGCAGGATTTGAGCCAAGCACACTCAGCTGAGCTGGGGCATGAACAAAGATAGTGGGTAATGGAAGACAACCAGGGTTGAGGTAGAGTAAGTCTCAGAGGAAGTGGCATGGGCGGAGCAAGAACATCCAGAACAGAGGAGAATGCAGTGTTATAGGAAACTACTGCCTCATCAACAGACTCACATGACATAGTGGAGGCAGAGGAGGAGCAAGATAGAGAACTGGGAAAAGCTGAAGAATATTGCAAAAAGTACAAATGAGGTAAAAGAGCACACTAACAATGATAAATAAATAAATAAATATAATATGAGACAGAACTCACAAAGCAAGCAGTTCCAATGTGCCAAGCAGAACTTGTAATGGAGCTGCTTTCTTCCCAATGGAGAGAGGCAAACAGAGAGCTAAACACACCTGTATAACAGGAAAAGGGGCTATACAATGTTTCAGCAGGGTGTAGGGAGGGGCTAGTCACTCAGGTAGGTTAGAGCAAGGACAGAAAAGTTTACAATTCTGCAGCAGTGCAGAGTTAGGATAGGTTAGCCCTGATCATATCAGCAAAGTCTGGGTGAGGCCAGGGCCTGTGTGCCCCTCACCCCCCCCCCCACACACTTTCTGACACAAGTGACAGTTTGAACTCGGTGCCCAGCCAGATTGGAGTAAATGGGGATCACTCTTATCCAGCTCCCACTAACCACCAGGCCTGGGCGACCTTCATAGGACAGGGGGGTGCTGATTTGGTGCCTGGGGTGTTGGGGTCTTCCAGGAGGATTGCAATTGCTTGGGGAGGGGGGAAACTGGAATCTGTGTGGATAGGAGTCTCTTAAGGGGGAGGGGGTTCTCATTCTGTTCTGAGCCTGCCGGAAGGGGACCCTAGACTGCTGTTCTTCACCCTTTAAGAAAGGTCCCTGGAGTATCAGACTGTGCATTAGCAGTCCAATGGTCTAGGGAGTAAAATAACGTGGCTTGTAAGGTCGATCACAAGCTATGTTATTATTTTACCATGGGAGTTACTAACCTGCAGTATCGACTTAACAAAGGTTTCTGACTCCCGCGGTAAATTAAGCTGCAGTAAAATGAAGTAAATATACAATAGTAATATACAAGTGAACATGTAACCAAGATACTGTACGTGTGTGCAGCTTGGCCAGTAGCTAGTATATTTGTGTTGCTCACATTGATAAATGTTTCCTGGATGCTTGTGAAAGGGTAAAAGAATAAGTGAGTCAAGGCGAGCAACATGGATAAAGTAGAAGGTTTGATGCCTTTCATCTTCATAGAAAAGTCCCCGGTGGTGAGCCAGGCCATCACAGACCCACATTCTAAAATCTCCAGCCGGAAGTATGGAATCTTCATTTACTGCTTTCACATAGACACTTAGGAGTCAGTATTAGGATGTACAGGCATGAGGGTGCAATTGGTTTATCTGGACACCTAAAAAATTTGAGTGTCTACAGATCACTTGTATGTGCATATTGTATGCCTACAAAATAAACACATTTGCATTCTATTTGTGGACTTAAAAAAGTTCTGGAATTAATACAATGTGCGGTTAAAAAGAATGTCAAACTAATCAAAATATGCTGGAAAATTGGAAATTTGTTTTTATATGAAAACAAATCAAATCTATTTTGGTTGTACACAGCCTTAGTTAGTATTCAAAATAGTTATGTAGTTAAAAGTGGCTTTTTAACTACAGCACACCAACTTCTTAAAAATACCTTCAAGTCAAAGCAAAAATATATCTGCAGAAAATTACTGTGATGAAGATTTAAGCACAAGAAAAATGAGCTATAGTTTATCTGGCCTTGGAGTAAGTCTCAATGCATTTCCGATAGCAAACTCCCCAACCTTGCTGAAAGCATTTCTAATGCTTGAACACTAAAATAGTCAGATATCTAAGTTTGGTTGAAGGTTCCAAAGTGATGGCAAACACGCACATGGAGACAAAAAGCCAAACCAGAAACAATGTGTTCTGATAAGCCTCTTTTTCTTTCCAGCTAGCCCTATAAAAGATCCAGGTTGCTGCTTGCCTGTGATGGAGCTTTCAGATTATACAGAAATGCAATATTCTACTACTATTACTACTACTGAACATTTGTATAGCACTACAAGATGTACTCAGCGCTGCACAGACACATGTAAGAGACAGTCCCTGCTCATCAGAACTTACAATCTAATTAGCTCTAACTTTCTAATTTGTCCCATAAGAGTCACTCCCAAAATGTTACCTTAAATGAAATGATACAAAGCTTGTGTAGTTAGATGTGGAGGGCTAGTTACTAAAGAGGGCTGCCAGGTTAGCCCGCACTGACTCTATTAGCATGCAACTAGGTCCCATTGAATAACATGGCACCTGCACTAAAATAACATGCCTTATGGCGAATCGACGCATGCTAACGTGAGTGCATCTTATTAACTAGTCCCCTTATTTGGATGCTTGGTCACAGCTTTAGCCAGTTAGCTGCTGCTAAAAATCTAGACCAGCAGTTCTCAACCTGTGGGTCGCGACCCCCATGGGGGTCGCCACAGGACTCAGCAGGGGTCGCCTCACTCCGCTGTTAAAAAAAAAAAAAAGCGCACAAGTTGCTGCCGCTGCCGAGTCCGCTTCTTGGCAGTGGCAAATTGACAGACTCCAATCTTCTGCAGACGCGGCTCCCTGCCTCTTAGGGAACCGCGGCTGTGCCTGTGAGTGAAGCCGTTGCAGAGCCTTTCTGTCTCTCGGGCTCCGTGCAGCTTTGTCTTGCCTCCAAAGGAAGTTGTTTACCACTTCCTTTGGAGGCGGGACAATGGCATGCTGCAGGGAGCCCGTCGAGAGACAGAAAGGCTCCACAATGGCTTCACTCACAGCAGGCACAGCCGCGGTTCCCTAAGAGGCAGGGAGCCACGGCTGCAGAAGAACAGGACAGTAACAGGCAGACAGGGAGAGGGGAGGAGGGGGCAGGGAACCTGCAACGAGGCTGACTTGCGGGTGGGCGGGGGCTGACATGGAGGGATGGATGGATGGATGGAGGGAGGGAGGGGGCTGACATGGAGGGAGGGGAGAGCTGATTGTTGGATGGAGGGAGGGAGGGGGGCTGACAAGGACAGGGGGGCTGACATGGAGGGAGGGGGGAGCTGATGGATGGATGGATGGAGGGAGGGAGGGGGGCTGACATAGACAAAGGGGGGGCTGACATGGAGGGAGGGGGGCTGACATGGAGGGATGGATGGAGGGAGGGGGGGCTGACATGGACAGAGGGGGGCTGACATGGAGGGGGGCTGACATGGAGGGATGGATAGATGGAGGGAGGGAGGGGGCTGACATGGAGGGAGGGCTGACAAGGACAGAGGGGGGCTGACATGGAGGGAGGGAGGGAGGGAGGGGGGCTGACATGGACAAAGGGAAGAGACAGGGGGACATACTGGACAGATGGGGATAAATGCTGGACAGAGGGGGGAGACAGTGCGGGTTAGGATTATAATGGGCAGATGGGGGGGGGCTAGGACTGGTAATGGATTGATTAGGGAAGGCTAGGACTGGGAATGGACTGATCAAGGGGGGTTGGGACTGGTAATATGCTGATAGGGGGTATGACTAGTAATGGACTGATGGGGGGCTAGCATTGGAAATGAGCTGTTTGAGGAGGTTAGGACTGGAAATGGGCTGATTAGAGGAGGCTAGGACTGGTAATGGGCTGATGGGGGGGGGTAGGACTGGTAATGGGCTGATTAGGGGAGCCTAGCACTGGTAATGGGGTTAAGGAGGGACTAGCACTGGAAATGAGCTGATAAGGGGAGGCTAGGACTGGTAATGAGCTGATGGGGGGGTAGGATTGGTATTGGGCTGATTAGGGGAGGCTAGCACTGGTAATGGGGTTAAGGAGGGACTAGCACTGGAAATGAGCTGATAAGGGGAGGCTAGGACTGGTAATGAGCTGATGGGGGGGTAGGATTGGTATTGGGCTGATTAGGGGAGGCTAGCACTGGTAATGGGGTTGAGGGGGGACTAGCACTGGAAGCGAGCTGATTGGGGGCTTCGACTGGGAATGGGCTGATTGTGTGGAGGGGAGGATAGAGCTGCTGGCCCTGGAAGAAAACTGGGGGCTAAGGCTACAAATGGGCTGATATGAGGGGATGGGAGAATGGAACTGGAAGGGAGTGGATCTGAGAGGGGCTGCCATGGTATTTGTACTAGAAGGGACTGGTCAGTGGGGAAGGAGGGGGACTGGAAGGGAATGGACACCAGTGGCACTCATGGGAATGCAAGTTGACATTGGAAGGTACTGGGAGTGAGGACTGGAAAGGGGCTGATACTGGGAAGGGTTACTGGGACTGGAAATAGGCTGATGGAAAGAAGTGAAGAAAACAAAAGAAGAGATAAGAAATGGCAGAAGGACCATAGACCACAGAAAGAGAGCCAAGAGAAGACAGGAAAGCAGAAGCCTCAGATCGGGACCAGCATGATCAGAGAATAAACTGGTCAGACAACAAAGGCAGAAAAAATAATTTTATTTCATATTAGTGAATTGACTACAAAATCATCATAATTTTGAAATCAAATATTCTTACTTGTTATTGTGGTTTAAATAAGTAAATTTTATAAATAAAAACATATTGCAAAGGCCTATAATATATTAATAATTCAACAAATGATTACAGCGACAATGCGTTAACGGTAAAGGAAGAGAGACGCATTCGATTTTATCATTGGGGGTCACCACAAGTTGACCAATGGTAAAAGGGGCCACGGTACAAAAAAGGTTGAGAACCACTGCTCTAGACAGAGCTAATTGGTTCAAATGAGCATTTACTTTGTCTCTTGGCAGTTTGAGAATCTACCTGTTGTTGTACTTCTTTCTCTCAAGCCTCAAAGAGCCATTCTTCATAAACGAACGAATAAGCAAAGAGTGTGCAATGAGAAGAGAAGCACAAAACCCACAGTTAAATTCTGAATAATCTAGTTTAAGCCGAAATTGATCTCAAAGCTGTAATTTGTTTCCCTTGACAACATAGGAAATCGAAGTGCATTAGAAGATTTAGAACTTGCAAAGTGCAGAAGGGAGCTCTTGTATGGGCACTTTGAGCAGAGGTATATGAAAAAATGAACAGCCTTTCCTTTTGCCGTCCATGATGTTTATTCTGATGTTTTGCTTACGAGCTCGGCTTTATTTGCCATGATAAAAAGTGTCGTGTGGCAGTAAGGGTGCAAAGCTTACTGCAGAGAGGCTAGTATCAGCCCCTCATGCAACAGTGTGCTTGAGTTCAGTAATACAATGATACCTGCTTTGCCATTGCTTTCCTGCTCTTCAGGGATGAAGCTGTCTAAAGGAATGACCCGTACATGAAATGAAGAAATGTACTTCGCTTATCCTGGGGGCACAGATCCAAGAGTATGGTAGCAATCTGAGCCACACGTCAAAGACTGACAGTAGTTGTCAGCGACAAGAATATTTTAGAAGGTCCAAGCGTCCGTTTTTAGCAAACAGAGCACTGTGCATCTTCCTTCTATGATGCACTCAAAATTATTAATCCGAGACTCTGGGACCCCTTTAATATTCTCTTGGCTTTCATAATGAGAAAGCAACAATTACTCTACTATCCATCGTCCTGTACCATTTGTCCTGAAGGCAGTGTGCACTTCGCACATTATCCGATACGCTGGGTTCACTGAGAAACTCTATCTGACATTAAATGCAGTCAATTAGTTAAAAGAGATCTTTTAAGGCATCTATTGATAGAGAGAGTTCACAGATTGATTGTGACTCGTATTGAATTTTCCTTTCTCTAGCGCCTTTGTAATCATATCCCAATCCGAGCCTAATAGGTGTGTCTATACAGTTTGGTAGATGGGATTTCCTTTCAGTAACACAATATTGGCTAATCCTAGATTCCTTCTGAATTGTATCAGGTTCCTGCTACTGGATATGAATTTAAATTCACCAAAAGAATTTATTTTCTGGGTAGATGTTTAAAATCTTCTCTCATCTTATTGTTCCCAGATGAAATTGTCCCACCTCCCATTCAACACAGATTCGCAGTTTTTACACAAAGCCAGAGAGATCGGGCACTCAACCATAAATGCCGTAAGTGTGAGGAGGCTTTGCAGGCCGAGAAAAAGACCTGGTAGGAAAAGCTGGAACCGGGGATATTGAAGCAGAGGAGTGCAGAAGCAGCACAGCACCAGTAGACAGTCAGAGACAGAATATGTCTGTCTGAAAAGTGCTGGTGTGCACGTGTGAACCTGATTTGGGAGGTGGGGGTGGAGGAGATGAATACATGTGCGTGTACTTGTGACTGAAGTACAACAGAGTGCATGCGTGTGTATATGTTTCTGTGCCTCTGATGGAAATAGTCTCATATAAATAGAGTTTCCCTTTGAAAATTTCAGCTGGAGTGGAGAGGTCCGCTGGTACAAATGTGTAGGCGTGGGACATGTGTTTTAAAATACGGGACATTTAGTCATCCAAACCAAAGTAATATGATTCCAGGGACAAATCCTTAAAGTACAGGACTGCCCCCTATAATACAGGATGGTTGGTCTCTTTAGAGAACAATTGGCTGAGGACCAAGAAAGCCAGAATGCAAATCCCAAAAACACTCCATGTGACTCTCTTGTTGCATACGTTATCCACAGTCATGAGTCCATCACAAAAATCAACTCTTGGGGTTAGGAAATGGTTATCTATAGCCAGATGCTGGATATCCAGTTGTGATATTGATCTGCAGTCCTTCATAGTTGTGATGTGCTGCACTTGACTTGACATGCAGCCTTCTCTGTACATTCACTGCTCTAGCGTTTACCTCATCCTTTGAGACAACTCCTTCTGCATTTGCCCAATCCCACAGACTCCTATATACTAACATAGTAAACATAGTATATGACGGCAGATAAAGACCAGTATGGTGCATCTAGTCTGCCTAGCAAGGCGGCAAGAGTAGGTGCACCTGCCGCTCCGTGCAGATCACCCCTCCCCATGCCTTTGTTTAGGGGTGAACCCACTGCTCCATGTAGGTCACTCCTATTTACTGAGATATAGGAGATAGTTATGTTTATTTTGATTTTATCCTGTTGCTATAAAGGGATCCACTGTGTCTGTCCCATGCCATTTTGAATTCTGTCACTGCATTTACCCCATCATTTTCATCAGGAGGGCATTGTAATCATCCACCACCCTTTCAGTGAAAAAGTATTTCCTGACATTGCCTTTCAGTTTACTCCCTTGTAGCTTCATGTTATGCCCTCTAGTCTTGCAGCTTCCCAGTCTTTGGAAAAGGTTTCTTTGTTTATTAATACCCTTTAAGTATTTAAAGGTCTGAATCATATCTCCCCTGTCCCTCCTCTCCTCCAGAGTGTACATATTTAGGTCTTCAAGTCTCTTCTCATAAGTCTTCTGAGGCAGGCTCAAAATCATTTTGGTTGCCTTCCTCTGAACTGTTTCCAGCCTTTTTATGTCCTTTGCGAGATATGGTCTCCAAAACTGAACACAATATTCCAAGTGAGGCCTCACCAGCAATGTTCTTGCTAACCTGCGCTGGGTCCACCGCCAACATTCCTGCCGGCGGGGGGAGGTGCAGAGCGATCGATGCTCTGCCCCTCCCCCCACCGGCAGGAATGCCGGTGGAGGACCCAGCGCAGATTAAAGAGAACATTGCGAGGGGGCTACGGTGTTTGTTAGACCTGTGTCTCACCAGTGACTTGTACAGCGGCATTAGTACCTCTTCCTTTCTGCTGGTAATTCTTCTCTGCATGCAACCCAGCATCCTTCTGGTTTTTGCCACCGCCTTGTCACACTGTTTCACCGCTTTGAGATCCTGAGAAACAATCACTCTGAGGTCCTTCTCCTGGTCCATGCACACCAATCTCTCACTCTCTATCGCACACAATTCCCTTGGATATCTGCTTCCGAAGTGCAACACACTGCACTTCTTCACATTAAATCTTAACTGCCAACCATTCTTCCAGGTTTTGTAGATCTTTCATCGTGTTATCCACTCCCTCAAGGGAGTCCACTCTGTTGCAGATTTTCATGTCATCTACAAAAAGATACAAAAATATGAAATAAATCCTCTGGGATTCTCAATCACTCAAGCAGCCAATACAAAAAGATTCACCGAGTCCAAACACTAAGCCATGAAGGGGAGGTGATGATCAAATGTCCACAACACCTAAACGCATATAAGACAGCCAACTAGAGAAATCTGTCAATATTATTTGAAGGCCTCAGACAGGAGTGAGTGCGAGAGAAAAGTTAGCCAAATAGGCAGTAAGCCACAAGCCAACAACACCCACTTTCCTCAAATATCATTCATAGGCCAAAATGTGTTTTACAATTTTCTAAATGCATTTAAAAACACTAGAAAACACTTAGCTTAGAAGCAGTATCTCTTAGAGGGCTGGAATTCACTCTCTTCAAAGGCTAGATGTCTAACAAGCTGGACAAGCGTCGACTCGAGTTTCCCCATCACTTCTATCCGGGCTGCAGCAGGGCAGGAAAATGCCGGCTTCTTGAAACTTCCTTAGAAGGAAGGAAGTTTCAAGAAGTTGGCACTTTCCTGTCCTATATGCATTTAGGTGTTGTGGAAATTTGATCATCACCCCCCTTCATTGCTTAGTGTTTGGACTCGGTGACTCTTTTTGTATTATCTGCAAAAAGATGACACAAAAATTCAGTCCTTCTGCAATATCACTCACAAATACATTGAACGGTACCAGTCCCAGGACCGAACCCTGGGGTACACCTCTAATCACCTTCTGTTCGTCGGAGTGAATTCCGTTTACCATCACCTTCTGTCGTCTGTCCGTCAACCAACTTCTGATCCAATTCACCACCTTGACACCCATCTGCAAGCTGTTTTTATTGATAAGCCTTCTATTAGGAACAGTATCAAAGGCTTTGCTAAAATCTAGGTAGATCACATCCATCACATGCCCTTGATCTATTTCTCTGGTCACCCAGTCAAAGAATCCAATCAGATTTGTTTGGCAAGATTGTCCTTTGGTAAAACCATGTTGCCTCGGATCATGCAACCTGTTGGTTTCGAGGGAGACCACTATTGGCTCTTTCAGGAGTACCTCCATTACTTTTCCCGCCACCAAGGTAAGGTTTACCGGCCTATAGTATGTCACTTCTTCCCTACTGCCACTTTTATGAAGAGGTGCCACATCAGCCCTTCTCCAGTCCTGTGGAACCTCTCCCATCTCCAAGGATCTATTAAAAACATCCTTTAACGGCCCTGCAAGAACCTCTCTGAGCGCTTTCAGTATCCTGGGATATATTCCACCCGGTCCTATGGCCTTGTCTACTTTCAGTTTTGCAAGTTGCTCTAACACATCATCTTCTGTGAATGGTGCAGTATCTACTCCATTCCCATTTTTATATTTATCAGTCACTGGTGGTGCTTCTCCAGGATTTTCTCTAGTAAAAACAGAGCAGAAGCATTTATTTAGCATTTGCGCTTTTTCAACGTCACTTTCCAGAAATCCGTTTCCAGCACTTTTGAGTCCTGCAGTTCCACCTCTGATTTTCCTCCTTTCCCGAATATACCTGAAAACGTTTTGTCGCCACACTTCACATCTTTTGTCATCTTTTCTTTTGCCTTTGATTTTGCTCTCTTTATTTCTCTTTTTGTCTCTTTTAGTTTGATCCTGTATTCTTTTCTGTGTTCCTCTGTTTGCGAACTTCTGAATTTTGTGAAAGCTGTATTTTTTGCCTTTATTTGTGCAGCCACTTCTTTGGAGAACCAAATAGGTTTCCCTTTCCTCTTGTTTTTATTTACTTTCCTTACATACTTATCTGTTGCCCCTTTTATTGCCTCCTTTAGTTTAGCCCTTTGCAATTCCACTTCCCTTATCCCCTCCCACATATCCCTCCTGGGATGTTTTTTAGGTTTTTTTTTACCTACCCCATTTCCTTTAGTCTCCCTTTGCTCTTCTTGATTCCTGGGTGTAGAGGCCTAGTTTGAACTTCAATGCTTAGATTTTGTTCTTGCTCTTGAGCATCTTTATGCTGCTTGGGGAAAACAGTCTTTTCATCACACCACTTAGATTGCAAGCTTCTTAGAATAGGGACTCATGGTGCCTGAATACAAATAATGCATTATTTGGAAAGGTGAGCCAAAAATCTAAAGAATGTTCTACCTGCAAATAGTGGAAATATTTTTCTCTTCCTCAGTCTCAGTACATCACAGAAAAAAATGTCCTGTACCAGTGAACTGTAACTTTCCTTATCTTGCCGCATTACACAGCAACACTCTTCTGCTATAAAGAAAATAAAAAAAGAAGTGAAGCCCAGTATCCACTTCTATAACCTACTTAGACACTAAATTGCCACATAACATTGGTTCATAAAATATCCTTAAAATAAAAGGAGGGGTGCACACTCAAAAAAAGGTCAGTTTGCTTGCACATTTCCTAAAATGTTCCCAATTTTCATCTGCTATTTTTCCTCAAACATGTCTTTTAAATGCATGCCTTGTATGCACACTAGACTTTTTTGTGTTTACAAATTGATTGCGTGCACATTAATTCATAGGTATACATGTGCAGAAGTGATTTGCGTGCACTTAAAAAGAGGGTCATTTTAGAAGACTTAATTGTGCTTTGGGTGTCTGAAAATGGGCTTAGAGGCATCCAAAGCACAGAGAAGTCTCCAGAGCCATGTTTGAAGCTGGCTCTGGGGGATGTCCCTAGCGTGAGGCCATCCAAGTCTGAATGGGGCTTGGTGCAGGCATGACTGGAATGTTCCCAGGATCCTGGACGTCCTCGCCTGATCAGAGAAATGTCATGGACATCTGGCATCTTGTTTAACGTTAGACCTGCTCCAAGCACCTGCAGAGTGCTTGTTTTAAATGAAACACATCCAGAGGGTTTAGAGAAGAACACACTCCATCATCCACAGTATTCAGCACAATATGACTAGACGTGCTTGCTTATTTTTCAGATGTTCTGGCTTGGGCATCTCAGATTGCACTTGGATGACTCTTCTAAAATTCCCCTTAAAGGGGCACATTCTGAATTGGCCATCCATCCCCCATGTGGCTGATCAGAAGCGGGACATCCAGAGTTAGACCCGATTCTGATCCGCCGGGGATAGACATGCCCGCGGGATCAGAATCGAGTCTACGGCCTGAACGTGCAGGCCGGGCCCTGATTCTGGTTAGCCTGTACGCATAGCAGATCCCAAGCTACTTCAGTCAGTCACATGAATGGAGCCACGATGCCATGGCATCCCGTCACCATGGCACCGTGGCTCCATTCAGGAGCCACAAATGCCGGCCACCATTGACCCTCTTCTTTCCCCACAGCCGGACTCTCGATCCGGCCTCCCATGGCCAGGGTCTGACTGCAAGGAACTTACAGCACGCCCCCTACTTCTTTGACATGGCCTGGCAGCATGTTCCCCCGATGTCTAGGGGAACGTATTCCACCTCTGTGGTGGAATAAGTCCCCCTTCTATGTTCATGGCCCCAGATATACAGGGCCAACTTCAGAATCGGCCCTGTATGTCTGGGGTCACGGCCCACCCATCCCCCGCCCTTGCTCCGCATGGACACGCCGCTCTTCACCCCATCTAAGTCTCCCAATACAAACGAGCTGTTTGTACAGTGAAGCATTAGCCGGAGACAGCAGGGGAACAAATAGCGGGAATGGACGTCCGCTATTCCTGCCACTGAATGACCCCTCAAATGTTTAAGTGCCCAAAAGAATGAAATGCGTGCTCACAAATGCACACCCCTAGAAAAAAAGGCAGAAATAGAAAAATATTAATTTGTAGCACTCCCTACTTTTTAGGATAAGAAGAGAACAGGGGCACTGTCATCATCTTAATATACTGCCATAGGATACTGATGATTTTGGCAACTGGTCGGACACGTAGCAGCTGTGATTTAAGGTGGAAAAATCTAGGGTAAAGCACATGAGACGTAAGTCTGTGGAAGTGTAATATATTTTGAATGTGAAAAAGAAACGGAACAAACAGCAAAGCAAAAAGCAGGAATGGCCAAAGTAGCTGACATCTTAATGTACTTTAAAGGGGAAATTTTATAAGAAGCCATCTAGATTCAGGCCACACAGAGCATATTTTAACCACATACACATATAAATGACTTCATAAAATACCGGCTATGTAAATGTGCACGCCTTATTTGCATGGGGCACAGTTTCACTGTGGGTGTGCACAGTGGTGGCGTTTGGGTGGACGAGAGGCAGAATCTTCATTTACATACCTAGATAATACAGTTCCTTCATTTATGTGTGTGCAAGCAGAAAGCACGTGGTTATAGTGACACCAGCCTTGGAGCTGATTTAAATACTAGCACCTACGTGAATGTGCGTTCTTTTGCATACTTGACGTTATAAGATAAGCATAAAAGAGGCGTATGTTTTCATACGGCTTTATAAAAAAGGTATAAAATATGCGCATGAGAACCAAATAGGTGCAACTCTTTAACAATACCCTCTAAAACTGGGAGGAGGTACTAAAAGGGTGGGAGATAGGACACTCGATGTTATAGGGCTTACATTAAGCAAGGTTGGTTTGCACTGTTTCCTTCCAGAAAATTAAGTTCTTGGGCTCAAGATGCACTCTTTCAAAACTGATTGGCAGGCTCTACACACTTTCATTTCCCTCATTTACCCAAAATGTAAATCTGGCCTTTAGAGAGGAGATGCAAGGGCTTATGGTGGTTGGTATTGTAGCTCTGGTGCCTTTACAAGTTGAGTAAGCCTAGCTATTCTGTGTTTTGGTTTATATTAGGTTTATAAACAGCAGTTAAGCATTTATAGGTTAAGAATTGTACTTTCATTATAAGAAGCTCATGAATAAAATGAGGAGCCTAGGGGTAGTTCCCAAGATGGACCCCTGGGTCCATAACACCTTCTAGTGCTTTCCCCAGCTTACTATACATAACTAGAGGCATCCCACCACAAAGGGGTCTGGTCAACCCTATTCAGCGAGTACTGAACCATGACTGTTCCACTACACTGTCTGCCTGACCACAACTTACTGATATTCAAATGCAGTTATGCATTCACGTTTGGCCATGTAACTTTGCTTTTCATATATTTTTATAACTTATACCGCAGCAGTGATAGGCTAAATAAAATGCCTAGCCATCACTACTTTAACTGAGACTAGATATTTAGCAGTCATTGAATATTCAAACTGGCAGCCCACCAGAGACACTATGAGGGGCATTCTGTGCTGGCCATGTCCCCCATGCAGAAGTAGACCCAATTCTGATCGCATGGGGGCTAGGTTCGGGATCAGAATTGGGTTTACAGCCTGGACATGCAGGCCTTGGCCTGATTCCGAACGGACGGGCATTCAGCCCACATCCCCCGGTTAACTCAGCCAGACTCCTGAATGGGGCTGCAGTGCCATAGCATCCTGTTTATTCAGGAGCCGTGATCCCCTGCTGCAGGAAACAATCTTAGTTCCCCATAGCCCAACCCCCGATCTGGTCTTCCATGGCCAGGGCTGGGCTGCAAGGGAAACCCACTGCAGCCCCTCACCTGCATCCCAGTGTCCCATGCCATGATCCCTCTCCGTCCAAGAGGATTTATTCCACCTTTGAGGTGGAATAAGCCCCCCATTAGATTCGATGCCCCAGACGTACAGGGTCGACCTCATAATCGGCACTGTACGTCCGGAGTCACTCTCCACCTGCCCTCGCTCCGCCCCCTCCCTTCTACGAACAGAGCTCCCCATACAAATCGCTCTGTCCCCAGCAAGCTTCCCAGATGTTTAGCAGGTCTGGACCTCCGGATTGGACGTCCAGACCCAATAAACAGAGTTCAGCATGATCCCGTATCTGGTTAGCAGCGATATTCAGCCACTAAGGTACCTGTCCTAATTTTAACCACTGAAGTTGTCGGATTAGCGACTGTCTGTTGCTGCTGTCACCAATCCCTCTCTGCCCACAGACCACCTCGGTTTTAATCGGGCATTTATTTGGCGATTCGTAGGGCTTAATATTGCAGTGACTGCATTGTAGCCTGTTGGCAGGTCTGCTAAATGGCTAAAACACTTTGAAAATGCCCCCAGATAGTATTGGATTTAAAATCAAACTTATTGGCCTGATTCTATCCACATAATATGGAGCTGGGTTTGGCGTGGAGCAGGTGGAGGGGGTTAAAATTATCTGGATTTAGTAGGCCTAAACTAAAAGGCTAGTGCCTGCACGGTGACATCTAATTAGCGCAGTTTATATGGGGGTTATTTTAGAAGCATTCACTCGTCTAAAATGCAGCCTTCACACATGGATGATGGAATACACATCTGAATGCCTTTTCAGAAGAGGCTCTCTCCAGAGGTGGGGATTCTCATCACATCTACCTTACTGGGGCAAGATCAGGATTGGGAGTGGGAGGGTTTGGGCAGCGCCTACAATGCAGATGTGGATTCCCCATTTTATATAGGGAATCCATGTCTCAGTGAAAGTATCCAGACATTGACATTTATCCAAAAAAGCTCCTCTAAGGTGAGATCCAGTCATTGCAGAGTTGAGCTGTGTCTTTAGAACCAGGACAAATTCCTGGGATGCCAAAAGGGAAAAAAAACCCTCCCCAGCAACCAGAGGTAAACTGGGAAAAGTAGGTGTGAGCTGAATTGGGAAAACCGCACCAATTCTGTGGACCAGCTGGCTGAAGAAGGAATTAAAATTAAGCAGGGTTATGAACGGGTTTGTTTTCCAGCACTGAGCACATAGAACCGGGATGGTTGGGAAATTTTCCTATTCCATTAAAGCAATATTCTTCCATTACAGCATTCAAGGAATCCAACGTTATAACTGTGGCCACCATGACTGTTGTACATGCGTTGCAGATAGGCTCTTGTTTCTGAGCAGTTTCAGTCATTGTGGCTACCACTTCTAATTATTTCCCTTCAGTAGCCAGGCATGGTGCTGCAACTACAATTATATTCTATCTTTTTCAGCTCAGAGTTTCATTGTGTTTGAATTACACTGAATGTTTTATATTAATGTCTGTCTAATGTTAACCTGACACTTGCCGTATTTTCCCGTAAATACTTACACACCACCTCTTACAATCCATTTAACAAATCTGCACTAGCAAAGCATAAAGAAGTCTAAAGCACAGAGGCATCTCCAGTGCCATGTTACAAGTCAAGTCTGTGGCGGCCCCCAGAGTAAAGACATCCAAGTCTGAATGGGGGTATTCCAAGGAAACTGGATGTCTTTGCTTGATCTCAGAAATGTCCGGCATGGCATCTAAGTTTAGACCTGCTCCAGATGCCTGAAGAGTGTTCTATTTTGGCTGAAAAGCATCCAGACGGTGTAGAGGGGAAAAGACTCCACCATCACCAGCACAGTTTCAGTGGTAGCAATAGTGGAATTTGAGCCCTGGTTTCCCTAGCCTTAGCTCACTACTCTAACCATTAGGCTACTCCTAAACATCTGTGTTCTGGAATACTATTCTGGAGATGTCTATGTAGACGCTCCCCTCACCCCCCACCCCCCTCCCCCTCCACTCCCACGTCCATATCAGGCATGTTGTTTGTGAAATCACATCTGCATCTGGATGTGCTTGCTCTTTTATCAAACATTGTGGGTTAGATGTCCTTGATTGCACGTGGAAATCCTTTCTAAAATTCCCCTCTGTCTGTTTTCTGGTGAATTCTGTGGGTACAAGGGGGTATAGGACGGCAATTGCCACAGGTCATCCTTACTTCAGCAGACACAAGCCACGGAACCTTAATTCCAGATCCTGGAGGGTTTAGTTAAGCAAGCTTCAGGAGCCTGAAAGTGGGAGGTGCCTGTGTCCCACAGTACACAAGCCACTGCTGGGCGGATAATGTGGCCCCAAGTTACATATAAAATAATGATGAATTCTAGAGCATTACTGTTTTCTAGCATAAAATAGTACAATATAGGGAAGATCTTGTAAGATGCTCAGTGAGAAGTTATCTATCACCTATGTATTTTATTTATTCTCTTATATACCATGCTGTTCTGCATCAGTGTGGTTTACATTGAACAAACTGAAGTTACATAGAAACATAGAAACATGATGACAGAAAAAGACCACAAGCCCCATCTAGTTTGTCCTTCCATAACTACAACAGTCCACTTTATACCTTTAGAGATCCTCTGTGTTGGTCCCATGCTTTTTTGAATTCAGTTACTGTCCTCATCTCTACCACCTCCACTGAGAGACTATTCCACGGATCCACTACTCTTTCCGTAAAGAAATATTTCCGCATATCACTCCTGAATCTATCTCCCTTCACCCCCATCCCATGTCCCCTCGTAGCAGAACTTGCTTTCAATTGAAAGAGGCTCTCTCCCTGAACATTTATGCCATGGAGGTATTTAAACATCTCAATCATATCACCTCTATCCCGCCTTTCCTCTAAGGTGTACATATTAAGATCCTTAAGTCTGTCCTCATATGCTTTATAATGAAGCCCATTAATCATTTTAGTAGCAACCCTCTGCACCGACTCCATCCTGTTCACATCCTTTTGAAGGTGCGGTCTCCAGAATTGCACACCATACTCCAAATGAGGTCGCACCAAAGACTTATACAGAGGCATTATCACCTCCTTTTTTCTGCTAGCCATTCCTCTCCGTATGCACCCAAGCATCCTTCTAGCTTTTGCCGTCGCCTTTTCTACCTGTTTAGCTACTTTAAGATCATCAGACACAACCACGCCTAGGTCCCGCTCTTCTTTAGTGGACAAAAGTACTTCACCTCCTATACTGTATTGCTCCCTTGGATTGCTGCAGCCCAAATGCATGACCTTACATTTTTTAACATTAAATCCCAGCTGCCAAATTCTAGACCATTCTTCAAGCTTAGCTAGATCCCTCCTCATGTTATCTACACCTTCCTGGGTGTCTACTCTATTGCAGATTTTGGTATTATCCGCAAAGAGGCAAACCTTACCCGACAGCCCTTCCGCTATATCACTAACAAAGATGTTAAAAAGAATCGGACCAAGGACAGATCCCTGGGGCACACCACTGGTAACATCCTTCTCCTCAGAGTGAGCTCCATTTACTTGTACTCTTTGTCGCCTCCCACCCAACCAATTTCTAACCCAAGCAGTAACTTTAGGGTCCATCCCTAGGGTGCTCAGTTTGTTTATAAGTCGCCTGTGAGGAACAGTGTCAAAGGCTTTACTGAAATCTAAATACACCACATCTAGAGCTCTCCCTCGGTCCAACTCCCTGGTCACCCAGTCAAAGAAATCAATCAGATTTGTCTGACAAGACCTGCCTCTGGTGAATCCATGCTGCCTCGGATCCTGTAATCCGCCGGACTCCAGAAACCTCACTATTTTCTCTTTCAGCAGCGTTTCCAATAATTTACTCACCACCGAAGTTAAACTAACCGTCCTGTAGTTTTCAACCACATCCTTACTTCCGCTTTTGTGTAAAGGCACCACATGAGCCTCTCTCCAGTCCTTTGGCACCACTCCCGACTCCAACGAGGCATTGAAAAGGTCAGTCAGTGGAGTTGCTAGAACGTCCCCAAGTTCCCTCAGTATTCTAGGGTGTATCCCATCCGGTCCCATCGCTTTGTCTACTTTAAGTTGAGCTAGTTTCTCACGAACACAGTCTTCTGAAAATTGTTCAAGATGTCCCTCGCTTCTGTTCTTATTTGTGGGTGTTTTCTGAGGTCCTGCTCCTGGTTCTTCATCTGTGAACACAGAACAAAAATATTTGTTAAGCAATTCCGCTTTATCCTTATCAGCTTCTACATATTCCCCCCCTGCACCCTTGAGTCTGACAATACCACTTTTGCCCTTCCTCTTCTCACTAATATATCTGAAAAATGTCTTATCCCCCCATTTTATTGCATTGGCTATTTCCTCCTCCTTTTGAATCTTTGCCTTCTTGACTACTTTGCTAGCTTCTCTAAGTTTTTCCAAATACAGATGCCTGTCTTCCTCTCTCTGTGATCTCTTGTGTTTCGTGAAGGCCTCCCTCTTTTTCTTCACTTTTTCAGCTACTTCCTTCGAAAACCATAGCGGTCTCCTGTTCCTTTTGCCTTTATTTACCATTTTAACAAAAAGGTTGGTTGCCTTTAAAATACCCCCTTTCAGTTTTGCCCACTGTTTTTCTACATCCCCCAGCTGTTCCCATCCCACTAACGACTCCCTGAGGTATTGGCCCATCTTCGCAAAGTTAGTCTTCCTAAAGTCTAAGATCTTCACCTTGGAATGGATTCTAACAGCCCTAGTCCTAATACTGAACCACACCATCTGGTGATCACTGGATGCAAAATGATCTCCCACTACAACATCAGAAACACTTTCACCATTGGTAAGCACCAAGTCCAGTATGGCCCCTTCACATGTGGGGTCTGTTACCAATTGCCTGAATAGTTCTCCCTGTAGAGAATCCAGGATCTCCTTACTTCTAGATGATACTGCAGCAGGAATGTGCCAATCAACATCTGGCATATTGAAATCTCCTAGCAGTAGCACTTCCCCTTTCCTAGCAATGCTGCGTATGTCTTCAATTAACTCTCTGTCCACCTCTTCCTCTTGTGAGGGAGGTCTGTATATCACACCAATGCAAATAGATTTCTCTTTCCCTCTTTCTAGTTTAACCCACAATGCCTCCTCTCTCCCTTTTAAGCTCTGTAATTCCAAACTTTAATAGTAGTTTTTACATATAGTGCCACTCCTCCTCCCCTTCTTCCTACCCTGTCCTTTCTGAATAAAGTATAGCCAGGTATAGTTACATCCCAGTCATGGTTTTCTGTGAACCATGTTTCTGTAACTGCCACCAAATCCAAGTCAGCCACTCCCACCAAAGCTTCAACTTCAGGGATCTTATTTCCCATGCTACGGGCATTAATACACACTGCTTTCCATATGTTACCCCTGTTACCCATTTCCATAAAAGTATTTAATGTATCACTTACCTGGGGGCTTTCTTCACCCATCCCCAACGAATCTAGTTTAAAGCCCTCTTCAGTAGATTAGCCAGTCTACTACCAAAGATGCGTTGACCTTTCTTGGACAGATGGATGCCATCTCTGCTCTGCAACCCTTGGAACAGCATCCCATGGTCTAGGAAACCAAAACGCTCTCGAAGACACCATCCATGCAGCCATGCATTCATCTCCAGGATGCGAGCCTCTCTGCCTTGGCCTTTACCCTCAACAGGGAGGATTGAAGAGAACACCACCTGTGCACCAACCTGCTTCACCCTCTGTCCCAGAGCCATGAAGTCACTTTTGATACGTTCCGAGGTATACCTGGCAGTATCATTTGTTCCAACATGGATTAGCAACATTGGGTAATAGTCAGTGGGCTTGATGAGTCTCGGCAAACTCTCCGTAACATCTTGGATCTTGGCACCAGGCAGACAGCATACCTCTCTGGACATCAAGTCTGGTCGGCAGATGGACGCCTCAGTACCCCTCAGAAGAGAGTCTCCAACCACCACTACCCTTCGTTTCCTTCTGGTCACTGATTCCGCAACTATGGGGTACTTGAACTCTGGTTCTTCCCTTTCCAGGGATGCTTTCACCTCCTCCACTTCCAGGGCTGCATAATGGTTCTTCAATTCAAGGGCTGGAGAAGTTGGATTGGTGATTTTGCAGGCTCTGGTGACTTTTGTCCAACCATCGACATTCTGATGGCACCCATCTTCGCCTGTGCTGGAGAGCCTGGTTGCTGCAAGAAGCATCTCATCAATGAACTTCTCACTGTCTTGAATGCTCCTCAGCCTCGCCACCTCCTCTCTGAGTTCCTCCACTTGTTTCCTCAGAGCTTCAGCATGCAGGCACCCTGCACATGGAACCGGTTCCTCAACTGGCATTAGGACCTCTGTCTGGACCGAGGCAGAAGCTGTAACGGGGGCAACAGCTTTAGCAATACGAGTTTTTCCCAGCCATTGTCCTGTTTGTGGAGCTTAGGTATCTGTTAAAGAAAAAGAGAGAGATCTACCAAGTACCAGCCGGTTTCGAAGCTGTCCTTTCAGAGAAAAAGCAGTTAAATCTCTTTAATTATATTCAAAATGTGCTGGTCCAATTCACTGTGATTTGTTAAAGGGGGAGGTGCCCTATAAAGCAAGACTGCTCACTAGGGGTGGGTGGGAGTCGGGGTGGGTAGGGAGGGAACTAACACCTGATTAGGTGTTAGCAATTTCTGAACCTGAGGAGGTTACAGAGTTCAGCAACCTACTGTGCTCAAGTAAAAGTTCCCCTAAAACAGCAAAAATGAAAGTAACCTTGCTTTAAAAAATATACACAAAACCCTTTTAAGAGCTCCCAGTCAGAGAGCTAGCAATGTAATAAAAAAAAAAAACCCTAACAAAGAAACCCTCAACTCCTTACTTACTGTTTGATGTGTGGAGCCCTGGTTAGGAAAGCCTCAAAAGGGCAGGGTACAGGAGCTTTTTATGCAGGCTTCAACTGCACTCAGGAAACAGGCCCACTAACTCTTGATTAGGTGTTAGGAGTTTCTGAACCTGAGGAGGTTACAGAGTTCAGCAACCTACTGTGCTCAAGTAAAAGTTCCCCTAAAACAGCAAAAATGAAAGTAACCTTGCTTTAAAAAATATACACAAAACCCTTTTAAGAGCTCCCAGTCAGAGAGCTAGCAATGTAATAAAAAAAAAAAACCCAAACAAAGAAACCCTCAAATCCTTACTTATTGTTTGATGTGTGGAGCCCTGGTTAGGAAAGCCTCAAAAGGGCAGGGCACAGGGGCTTTTTATGCAGGTTTCAACTGCACTCAGGAAACAGGCCCACTAACTCTTGATTAGGTGTTAGTAGTTTCTGAACCTGAGGAGGTTACAGAGTTCAGCAACCTACTGTGCTCAAGTAAAAGTTCCCCTAAAACAGCAAAAATGAAAGTAACCTTGCTTTAAAAAATATACACAAAACCCTTTTAAGAGCTCCCAGTCAGAGAGCTAGCAATGTAATAAAAAAAAAAACCCCAAACAAAGAAACCCTCAACTCCTTACTTACTGTTTGATGTGTGGAGCCCTGGTTAGGAAAGCCTCAAAAGGGCAGGGTACAGGAGCATTTTATGCAGGCTTCAACTGCACTCAGGAAACAGGCCCACTAACTCTTGATTAGGTGTTAGCAGTTTCTGAACCTGAGGAGGTTACAGAGTTCAGCAACCTACTGTGCTCAAGTAAAAGTTCCCCTAAAACAGCAAAAATGAAAGTAACCTTGCTTTAAAAAATATACACAAAACCCTTTTAAGAGCTCCCAGTCAGAGAGCTAGCAATGTAATAATAAAAAAAAAAAAACCCAAACAAAGAAACCCTCAAATCCTTACTTATTGTTTGATGTGTGGAGCCCTGGTTAGGAAAGCCTCAAAAGGGCAGGGCACAGGGGCTTTTTATGCAGGTTTCAACTGCACTCAGGAAACAGGCCCACTAACTCTTGATTAGGTGTTAGTAGTTTCTGAACCTGAGGAGGTTACAGAGTTCAGCAACCTACTGTGCTCAAGTAAAAGTTCCCCTAAAACAGCAAAAATGAAAGTAACCTTGCTTTAAAAAATATACACAAAACCCTTTTAAGAGCTCCCAGTCAGAGAGCTAGCAATGTAATAAAAAAACAAACAAACAAAGAAACCCTCAAATCCTTACTTACTGTTTGATTTATTTATTTATTTAGACAGTTTTGTATCCCGCCTTATCCTTCAATCAAAGCGGTCACAACACAATTGGGGGATACATTTAACACGTGGGGATATGAGACACATACACTAATACTTACAGGGAACATGGGCAATGGAGGGTTAAGTGGCTTGCCCAAGACCACAAGGAGCATCTGTGGGACTAGAAACCCCAGTCCTTCCGGCCCAAGGTTGCTGTCCTCTAGTGGGATTTGAACCCCCGACCTTCCGGCCTGAAGTACCTTGCCCCAACCACTAGGCTACTCCTCCCTGATGTTTGATGTGTGGAGCCCTGGTTAGGAAAGCCTCAAAAGGGCAGGGCACAGGAGCTTTTTATGCAGGCTTCAACTGCACTCAGGAAACAGGCCCACTAACTCTTGATTAGGTGTTAGCAGTTTCTGAACCTGAGGAGGTTACAGAGTTCAGCAACCTACTGTACTCAAGTAAAAGTTCCCCTAAAACAGCAAAAATGAAAGTAACCTTGCTTTAAAAAATATACACAAAACCCTTTTAAGAGCTCCCAGTCAGAGAGCTAGCAATGTAATTAAAAAAAAAAACCCAAACAAAGAAACCCTCAACTCCTTACATTGAACACGGCATTATAACTTGGAGATAACTATTTTACAAGGAGCATGGGCTATGGAGGGTTAAGTGGCTTGCCCAACACCACAAGGAGCGCCTGTGGGACTAGAAACCCCAGTCCTTCCGGCCCAAGGTTGCTGTCCTCTAGTGGGATTTGAACCCCTGACCTTCTGGCCTGAAATACCTTGCCCCAACCACTAGGCCACTCCTAAGGAAGCTATAGAGATTCTGGAAAGTTTCTTTATATTTCTTTAAACATATGGACACTTTGAAGAGTTTTTCAGATGAAGGCTATTTTATATATGTTGAATTATTATTGTAATTGTATTAGTTGCTAGGGATATGTATTCTTTAACCTGCATTTAGTTTGTTAGCACATATTACAAAATTTAGTGCCTGATAAATCAATTTAACATTTGTTGCCTAAAAAAAAGTGTGTTGCGTTGATTTGTTCATTTAAGGGGCCATTTTACTAAACTGCTTTAGGTTTTAGCACGTACCGCATGTTTAGCTACAAGCCTCCATTGTAACTGTAAGGGGCATAGCCAGCATGTTCCAACATTTAGCGCACGGACACATACCCTAACATGTGGTGCAATTACCACATCTGCATTTACCTCCACCTATTGACTGTGACATTGACATCACACGGTATTCTCCCCCATGCCAACTGCACTGTGCTTACCACACTCACTCTCTATCCCTAACCTGCCTTTTCAGCACCCTAAGGAACGATTGACAGTTAGGGACATGTTTACTAAAGTGCATTATCCGGTAGTGCGGGGTTTAGTGTGGGGTTTGGGTGCAGTGCTAAGAGGTCTTCTTTAATCCTTAGCTGGTATTTGGGGATCAGGTCTTCCTCTCAATCAGTAAACTGCTATAGGTGCTGCTAGATTCCATGTGTTGTTCACAATATGCTTCCAACCTTAGTGATCAGTGGCAATATTTATGGCCTTGTCAATGGTCAATCGCTGGTACCTTAGGTCTTCCTCGATGTGTTTGAGCCACGTTTTCTTTGGTGCTGCTCATTGAACCCTCCAGTGGACAGGTCGCTCTCGCCAGAGGAGTTTGTATGGCAGCCGACTGGTGTTCATTCTGCAAATTTGGCCATACCATTACAGTCTGCATTTTTGGATTTGTTGTTTGATTGAAGGTTGATGATCCCACCCTGTCTAAATTGTCTTGTTTCGATGATGATCATGAAGAAAGACACCCAAAATCTGTCTCAGGCATTGCATTTGAAAAACCTTGAGTTTGTTCATGTCAGGTTTGAGCAGTGTCCATTTTTCCGATTCATACAGGAGAATTGGCAGGATCAGTGTTAGAAAGAGGCAAATTTTGGTCTTGGTGTAGATATTGGCATTCTAAGAGGTAGCATGGGCCTCAACACAAAAAGAATCCCACATTAACCAGACTGTGAGCAATGGAGTGGGAATTGGGAGGGACAGGGCTGGAATGAAGTCATTACTGGTACATCATTGCCAGTATGGACGTTAATGGCCCATGTTAACTGCTCTTAGTGGGTGCACTTAATGCCACCTCAGTGGGTGGTATTAAGTGCACCCTCATGCCAGCTTGTGGGGTGTGGTGATTTGGGCATCCCCTAAGAGTAGGGGGGATGGATACACATGCCCCCTGAAGTTAGCATAGAACCCCCCCATCACTAGTAATACAGCCCACCAATGCGTTACTGGTACAGTCCTTAGTAGGCAAGCCACTTAGTCCAAAAATCAGCATGTGATAACTGTTTATTTATTTATTTATTATGCCTTCTTCCCCAATCCCTCCTTCTCTTTTTGCCCACAATTTGGCTGACTATTATCATGAAAAACTTGAGAAGATTAGCCTTGAATTCTCCACAGGGCCACCTTTATCCCACCTTCCCCCTCTTCAATTCCAAATCCTTCCCTCAACTTCTTTCACCCTTTCTTCCTCTTCTAAAATCATTGAGGAGGAAACTGCAAATCTCTCCTCCTCCAAACTCACTACCTGTTCCTCTGATCCCTACCCTACCCGTCTACTAAGCTCTATTTCTTCCGCTATCATTCCTTCCATCTGTCATATCCTTAACCTATCACTTTCCACTACAGCTGTTCCTGCAGTCATCAGACATTCTGTGGTTACACTTCTCCTCAAAATATGTTCACTAGACCCTACCATTCTTCCAGTTATTTGCCTATCTCTCTCCTCCCCTTTGCTTCAAAATTACTTGAATGAACGGTTCACCCCTACTATCATGACTTTCCTCTCAAGCCCTTCTGGATCCACTGCAATCTGGGCTTTCATCTACATTCTACAAAAATGTCTTTTGCCAATGTCTCCAGTGACTTGTTCCTCACCATAACCTTTATTCAATCCTCATCCTTCTTGACCTTTCTGCTTCTTTTGACACTGTTGATCACTACCTTCTCCTCGATACCCTGTCCTCACTTGGATTTAGTGGCTCTATTCTGTCCTTGTTTTCTTCTTATTTCTCCCATCACACTTTTAGTGTATGTTCTGATGAATCCTCTTCTACTGCCATCCCACTTTCAGTTGGTGTACCTCAGGACTCTGTATTAGGACCTCTTTTTTCCTCTCTCTCTATACTCGGTCCCTTGGTGCATTTATCTCTTCCCATGGTTTTCAGTACTGTCTTTACACTGATGACTCTCAGATCTATCTCTCTGCACCTGAACTCTCCAGGAATCCAGGCCCAAATCTCTGCCTGCTTATCTGACATTGCTGCCTGAATGTCTCAGTGTTGTCTGAAATTGAATATGCACAGCTTTATGGTCTTGTATCAGAGCCAAAACTTCCAATGGTATGTCGAAAAAGATTCCTAAGCTCTACCACTTTATAAATTATTAGTCTCTCTATGTCTCAAGATCCAAATCTTAGGGTTTTCTGTCTACGGGTCTCAGACTTACTTCGGCATTTGTTTCAGAGATGTATTCTCCATTACGTATGCCTGTTTGCATCAACGACCCTTTTATTCCATAAACCCTTTCTATTGGTTAAAAATCCATCTTCCAGTAAAGATTATTAAATTTTCACTTAACTTGCAAACAGATGGAAATGTACTAAAATACTGCAGTCTCGCTGTTAAAGCTGTATGTCCTGACGCTATTTGTGAAGCGCCTCTGCGTTTCTCAATTATGGTTCTTCAGGGGACCGTCAATGTGTTACTGCTTTAGTGAATCATGCTGCCCGCGTGAAATGGACAAACCGTTATTCCCTTGAGGGAACTGCTCTTAGTTGCGCGGCGTTTTGCAACTAAGAGCAGTTCCCTCAAGGGAATAACGGTTTGTCCATTTCACGCGGGCAGCATGATTCACTAAAGCAGTAACACATTGACGGTCCCCTGAAGAACCATAATTGAGAAATGCAGAGGCGCTTCACAAATAGCGTCGGGACATACAGCTTTAACAGCGAGACTGCAGTATTTTAGTACATTTCCATCTGTTTGCAAGTTAAGTGAAAATTTAATAATCTTTACTGGAAGATGGATTTTTAACCAATAGAAAGGGTTTATGGAATAAAAGGGTCGTTGATGCAAACAGGCATACGTAATGGAGAATACATCTCTGAAACAAATGCCGAAGTAAGTCTGAGACCCGTAGACAGAAAACCCTAAGATTTGGATCTTGAGACATAGAGAGACTAATAATTTATAAAGTGGTAGAGCTTAGGAATCTTTTTCGACATACCATTGAAATTGAACATGGCCAAAACTGAGCTCCTTCTCATCCCCCCTAAAACCACATCCCCCCCTTCCTCTCCTCTCTATTTCTGTGAAAACACTATACTACTCCCTGTTTCCTCAGTTTGCAACCTTGGGGTCATTTTTGACTCTATTCTCTACTTCTCTATATATCACTGAAACATGGCTCACAGACACTGACAATGTCATCATCAATCAAATCAAACCAGAAGACTACTCACTATTCCAAAGTCCAAGAAACAACAGAAGAGGAGGAGGGGTACTACTCCTAACCAACCCACATCTACATTTCTGACCTCGTTCAAACAATAGCACCGATGAGATTGATTCAGTCACTATCACAAACAACTATCTAACCATCATCCTCAGCCATATTTCAAAGCAGCATTGAACACTCCAAATCCAAGAAAGACATGCTCATCCTTGGAGACTTCAGCCTCCCCTCCCTACCTGTAACAACAGCAGACACATTCTTCACTGCCATGGAATCATTGGACCTTTCACAGAGAGTGACTTCCCACACTCACAATAAAGGAAACCCCCTGGACCTAATCTTTACCCCCACACACCCTATCCACACCAGCCCCTCCTCCTAAAGAACATACCCCATGCCATGGACAGACCACAGCCTCATCACCTTCACCATACCATTGAAATCGCCAGTAATCCTGACAGATCACCAACAAGCAACACAACAATTCAAACTTCAACAGGGACACCTTCCTCGAGAGCATTCTACCGCAATTAACCACAGACACATCAGACCCGCAATACTGACAGACAACTGGAATAAAGTGTTGAATCTGCAGTGAAACTACCATCTAAGCAACAAAACCCTACCAAAAAAACATCATATACATAAAGCTCCCTGGTACACCCATGCCCTACAACAACTAAAAACTGAACTCAGATGAATCGAGCAGAAATGGCGGAAAACCACCTCAGATGAAGACCGGAGCAGCTACCTTATACTTCTACAGAAGTATCACAGCACTGCAGACAAAGCCAAGAAAGACTATCACTCAAAAATCATCAATACCACAATAAATTGTCCAAGAGAACTATTTTATCTAGTCAGACGCCTCCCTAAAACCCCACAAACACCAATCAAACAACCAACATCACCCATCAACAACTAGCTGCACAATACAAACAACTACACCACTACCAAAACCATAACATCCCCCCTCACACCGATACCATTCCTAACAATAGCAGCTGGCTCAAGTTCCAAACAGTCAGTAATGAAGATATCGAGCATATACTAACCAAGCTAAACACCACCACATCGCCACTAGATCCATGCCCAGCCAACTGGATCAATTTAGCAAGAACCGAATTCAGCCCATTTTTAGCGAAGATAACAAACAAAACACTCCAACAAGGAATAATGCCTAGCAGTCTAAAGCGCTCCTCCATCCGCTCTACACTGAAGAAACCAAACCTCGACCCAGCTGACCCAGCATCATACTGGCCCATCACCAGCCTCCCATTCCTGGCTAAAATCATTGAGAAAACCATAAAGCTCCAGCTCCAAAATCATATTGACGAAAACCACCTACTCGATCAACAGCACGGTACTCAACAGCATGGCATGCAACAGCACAGTTTCTACCCATTGCATGGAGAAGAAACCCTTGTGAGCTGTCTCATTAACACCATAACCAAAAGCATTCAAGATCATACATAAAACTATCTCCTGATTTTCCTGAATATCTCCACAGTATCGAATACAGTCAATCACAACCTCCTACTCTAGAGACTACAACTATTTGGAATCCTACAGATGGTACTCAAAAGGTTCAAATCATATCTTATAGAAAAACAACAAGAAGTAAAAATAGGTTCAAACATCTCCAAACCATACCAACAAATGCAAGGAGTACCCCAAGGTTCCACTCTATCCATACCCCTCTTTAACCTATATCTACAATCCCTATGCTCAGTTATCAAAAAACACAACATCCATTACCACATATGCACCGATGATATTATGCTCTACTGCCCACTCCTCTCCAATCAACTCGATTACACACACATACAAGACTGTTTCACAGAAGTTACACATTGGCTGTCAGAAAATAAGCTATCAATCAACTTCAAAATACCGAGGCTATGTTCATAACAAAGGATACCTTCTTCACACCCCCAACTACTATAACACTAAACAACATACAGATAAACGTAAAAACAGAGTTTAAATACCTCGGTATTACCATTGACCAGCAACTATCCTTCAAAGCCCAAGTAGCAATGACAGCCAAAACAATCTATTTCAAAACAAAGACCC
The DNA here is from genome assembly GCA_033557465.1 of Ichthyophis bannanicus. Classification (NCBI taxonomy): domain Eukaryota; kingdom Metazoa; phylum Chordata; class Amphibia; order Gymnophiona; family Ichthyophiidae; genus Ichthyophis; species Ichthyophis bannanicus. Next base: position 961,234,994 of record CM066034.1, on the reverse strand, counting down.
TGCAACGACTCCATCCCCTCCTCGAACCAATAGATTTTAGATCAGCACCGCAAGCTCTTACCCTCTTGCATACAGATTACTGTAACAATATCTACCAGGGTCTACCCAATCTACTTTTCTTCCCCTTCAAACCACAGTATGCACCACTGCATGTACCATCCAAGGAGCTAATAAACATGACCACATCACTCCCTTTCTAAAACAACTACACTGGCTACCCCTTACCAATAGAATCAAATATAAATGCATCCTCCTCAATCACAAAGCACTTCACTCCTACCAAGATACCTGCCTCAAATCCCTGCTATAGAAACCCACTACAAACAGACTACGAAGACACTCAACAATCAACAAACAACATACCATAATCCAAACCTAAATACAACCAAAAAACATACAGCAAAGTGTTCGAACTCTATGCCCCTTCCCTATGGAAGTCCCTTCCTGACACACTAAGAAACATTACCAATCTCCCCGCCTTCTGCAAGCACCTGAAAACCCATCTATTCACTGAACATTTTGGTCCCTCCACCTAACCTCCTTCCATCAACATAACACTATTAAACAAAAGCACAATTGTAAATAGTTGTTTGAATATACCATCTAGCTCCAATGCTTGTAGATAGTACTACAGTTTATAATATTCAGTATGGTTGTTAGTAAAATATTGAACTCTTTCAATTGTTAACTGTTACTCTGTTCCTTGCATGACATATGTTTACTGTAAAATGTTCCGTTCCATGTAAACTGCTTTGACCCGGTGAAAAGCGGTATATAAGCCTAGCTAAATAAATAAATAACGAAATCTGTATGTACAGGTCTAAGTATGCTTTGTAGCGCTATACAAATGATAAAAGTAGTAGTAATGCCACTGTAGTAACTATTACCGTGGGCCCTAGTGCACGGTTACTGTGTGCCAATTCGCACGTTAACTGCATAGCACAATTTAGTGAAATGGTCCCTAAAAGATGTAATGCACATTCAAAAATGTAATTCGAATTAATGTGTAAACCAAACCTACCAAGATTCAAAAAACCAGGAAAAAAGGTCAAATGGACCAAAACAAATGAGAAATCTTTGTCCTGTACACATCCCTATTAATTGTTTATCGTTCCAAATCAGAGCCGTTTGCCATTCAGCAGATACTTTACTAAATTATCCTTTCTCAAGCTGTAAATATCAAATAATTCTTTAGGAGTCAGCTGATGAATTTATAGCCATATTCTTCTTCTCAGACAACAGATCAAGACTCGGCTGTTCCGACAAACTCCTTTAAGAGGACTAGCATGATTCAAGGAGTTCAGTTTGCAGCAATTTTCTGTATTTATGTTTTTAATTTTGTGGAACTGTATCTTTATCTTTATGTTTATTGCTATTCTTAATGTACCGCACCTTTAGGTGAGTATCAGGGCGGTTCACGATAACAAGAACTGTAGCTGTAGAAAGAAATAAGAAAATAACTCTATTAACTGACAGGATAGATGAGCCCAAGAATACAGGGGATAGAGAGAGCAGGGGAGAAGCGGCGAGAGAGAGGGAAGTCAGGGAATAGGGAAACTAGGTACTGGGAGGAGGTAAGTCAAAGACTATTTGAAATAAATGGGTTTTGAGCATGACTTTGAATTTTGAATAGGATAATTCCAGCCTGAAATCAGAGGGAAGGGTGTACCAAAGTGCAGGACCAATGAAGAAAAAGTTGGAATGAATAGAGTGAAGAACACTGAGTGGAGAACGAAGGTAGAGGAGGTCAGAAAGATATACGGGGAGTACCGGAGTGCAGGACTTTATGAACCATGGTGAGAAGTTTGTATTGAATCCAAAATCTAAGGGGGAGCCAATGAAGTTAAAGAGAAGCGGAGTAATGTGAAGACGATTTAATTGATAGTTGTTCTGTTTGCTTAGGCAAAGAGAAGCATTGCTGTTTGATTCTTTCCTTTTCATGGTAAATAATTTACTGATTTTTACGTCTCTTTTCCTTTCTATTACCTATTTATTGGTGCTCTGTCATGTATAGTAAGTTTCTCTGCTTTTGATGGCATTCTGTTTATGATTTGGTGTATACTCTAAGACTTGGTAGGTAAACTTCCAGTTTAATTTTCAGGCCCATAGGCTCCTTCCTGCCCTCTCAGCCCAAGATTTTGAAAATTGAAGATAACGATCTTGATCACATCAATACCTTCTCCCTATAATAATCCTATAAAATTCAGATGTGTAATATACTACTGATTCTTCACGTTCATGCGACTGTCGAGACCAATCATTTTGCTTTGAGTGTTGCTTCCCAGAAGCTTCTACCTTAGGTGACTGTCTAGTCTTCCTAATGGTTAAGTCCATCCTGTGGAAGAGAGAGTGAGTGCCAGTGGGGGGAGGAGGGGAAGAGAAAATTAAATGATGCCAATCAGAGGAGGAAGGAAAGCCGCCCCCTTCTGATTTGAGCTCTTTAAACCTTGCCCCCTCCAAACAAACTGGGCAAACTACAACCATGTTCGATTAACTCTACAATATATTTGATCCAATCCACATTTTAGAAATCTTAATTAAGGCAGCTAGTGAAAATAGGTGCCTAAAGTTAGATACTCAGCTCTGATCAATTTTTAAAGAACCTAATTTAAGACCTTTTGCTCTCTCCTCTTTTCTGATTTCTGCATTTGTCAGTGCTGTCCTTACTGAAAAGTATATGAAAATGCAGAGCAGAAAGAACATCTTTATATTCCGATTTACTAAGGTGCCAAGAAAACCCAGAGGTAGCTGGGTCGCTATGAGTCAACACTGACTTGATGGCACAAAAAGAAAAAAAAAAAAGGTACACAAAGGTTTTACTCTCAATGCATTCTAATAGCTGCAGTCAAGACATGTTAAGCGCAGAACCTCTGCGTTAACTGGCAGTGGTGTTCCCAACACTTCCTGGGGGCGGCTTTCCAGTGAATGAAGAGAAATGATCAATATTGTGCATGAACTATAATGCAGAATACAGTTAGTGACACCTCTTGGGATAGAGTATAGCAAACTGCAGCATCTAATCTGCTGCATTAGCTGTTAAGACACAGTCAAATATAGTGGGTCTCCGCAGTAAATCGAAAAGCTCCACGGTATCTGCAGGGGGAAATCTGGGATCAACCCTTGAGGACACCATAGAGGTTTTAGATTTAACTGAAGGCCTTTTCCAGCTATCGCGGTTTAAAAAACATGTCCCTAAGAAAGCCTTGTAGAATTACCCTCCACATTTCCACTCTTTAGCATGGTCTGACTGTGTTAGTACATTTTTTGTTAGTAATTGAAGTGCTTTTATATGTGTAAACCATTGTGATTGACTTATGTCCAAAAAGGCAGTATATAAATTATTTATAAATGAAACGGTAATGAAACTTTATTTCATTTTAATAAAAAGGCCCCTTTAGTAAGCGTTATGTTCATTTAATGCATGTTAACCTATAAATAAGTGAATGCTAACAACATCAGCTTGTTGGCACTTAAGAACAAATTAAATTGGTAAGTGTTGAAGATGTTTTTATTAAAATAAATGTGTGAAATTAACAAAAATAGAAAGCCAGGAAATCAAGAAAAAGGCAAAATAAACCAAATCTTTTTCTTTGTGTACATTCCTTGCAAAATGCCTCATCTGTTTTCTATGCAGCCAGCTTGACATTCTCTAAAACAAAGGCTGACACTGGGACTGTGCTTCTTCACTGGAAATGCAGTGTTGCCTATGAACGATGCACTGACCAGCGGAGGCACATTTTAGATAGTACATGAAGATCAGAATTAAGACATCCAGGTCAGGATGTAGAGATTTTAGAAATGGTTCTGCTAGACATGGCGCTGGTTTCAAACTACATCGAAGGAAGTGCAAGGACACGTGTGAATGGACATCCATGTGCATTGGGAGGTATCATTTTACAATTTACACATGTAAGTGTCAGCACTAGGGATGGGGCATTCATTTGAAACAAAATGTGAAATGTCAGCTATATTTCCTGTTTTGCTTGGTATTGTTTTCAAATGAATACAATAGAGGACATAACAAAATGTCATGAATTCCAGGTTTTCGGCAGTAGTGTCCATTATTCCTCAATCGTACACACTGCCAATGGGGTGCACTATTGACAAAACCCCAGAATTGATGAAACATCCCCAGAAATGAAACAAGATCAAAGTTTTAGCATGTTTACTCTTACTACTACTACATATCATTTGCATATCGCCTCGAGTAAGTCTGCATACAGAACATGGAGGCATGTTTACTGTACAAATAGATGTAAAAGACAGTCCCTGCTCTTCAGAGCTTACAAAGGAGACATCACAGAACTAGGGACTAGCGTGTAGGATACACGTAAGTGGTGAAGAGAGTGAGACGTATCAGGATCCAAAAGTGGCCTCGAAGAGGTGGGTGTTTAGCCTGGATTTGAATAGGCTAGAAAAGGAGTTTGATGAACAGACTCAGCTAGTTTGTTCCAGGTACTGTATATGGAGCAGTGAGATGGAAGGAATGAAGTCCAGTGTTGGCAGTGGCAGAGAAGGGCACAGATAAAAGGGATCTGCCAGAAGAGCGGAGTTCCTGAGGAGGGGTGTAGAGTGAGATAAGAAAAGAAAGGTAATAACACTGGCAGAAGATAAGCCGGGTGGCTGAGTTCATTCGAAAACAAAACAACATGAAACAATGCAACTTTGGTTTTACCTGCACAGTCCTAGTCAGCATTTGCTGTATGTGTGCATGTGAGCAATTTTGCAAACTTAGAAGTATAGCTCCTGCTAGTTAACTACAGAGGCTGCTATCTTGGACACTATGTTGTACTCATTTCAATATGGAGGAGGAAATAAACTAGGGAGGATTACATAAAATAGCCCCTTAATCCCTCCTGCAAAGGGTTAGCCGAAATGAATGCTTTTTAAAAGCTGCATTCCAGGGAGTAGGTGTAAATCTGGACATGGAGAATTTTGGGTTTACACATGTACTCCCTATATGAAATGGGGAATACATGAATAGAGCTTTGATCTGCCCAGGCCACAGCCCTGACATCCCCCCTCAAAACGGCCATGTGCTAGGAACTTCCAAATGTAAATTGGACCGTTTCTAGAATGGCCGTGTACACCTGGATGCGGTTTACATGTGTATGTGTTCTCTCGATGCACATTTATTGGTAGTTCCGACTAGGCAGATGGCCCACTTAGGGTCCGCCAAAACCTCTGCTTTTTACACCCTTGCTGCACAACCGCTTCCACTTTATCTGAGGGAAGAATCCTCTTTTAGGGCCTTTAAGAGAAATCTGAATGCCTATTTTTTTGATATAGCTTACTCTGTTGGCCATCCATAACAGTAGCCCTCTAGAACAACAGGAACATAGCCGTTTCAGTGGACCACTTTTTCTTTCTTATTGCTCCTTTCCTTTAATTCTATTAATTTTATATTATTTTTAGTGTCTTTATGATTTTATGTAGTAAACCATTCTGATACTGTGTAATGGGCGGTATATCAAATCTGGAATAAACCACAAACCATAATAAACCATAAACTGTACATATGTAAATTGTGAACAGAGCTTCTATACAAACTCCAATTGTCCAACAGTCTGTGAATTGATTTGAATTTGCTTTTGCCCCTGATTTCAGCATTTGAAGTGTGGTTTATCTTGGATAAATGACACATTGGTTTTACCTTTCACTTAGTGGTCTTGGGAATGGAAAACATTTACACAATACACAAAGCACCAACTGCCTAAGAGCAATATAGTAATCAAGACAACACAACAATGCCCTTAAATACAAGATTTACTCTTAAAGAATTACTAACACTCCAAATATCACCTTAATACTTCACACAGGCAAGAAATTACCTCAGGATGGCTAGAGCCCTACATGTAGTGATAAAATCACTATAGGGAACAGCTGACGCTCACATCATAGGTCATATAGCCACTTTTATTCAAACAATATTCAATCACCACTAAACTCCCTAAAACCACAAAAAGTCCTTCTGGGATTACCATAGATATTACATCTAATCACACTCATACTACATACATGACATCCATAATCACACAAATAGCGTCATAATAATATAAACATTAGGATGAGCGACACAGGAACAGATTGTGACTTCCTAAAAAAAGGAAAATAAAGATAAGCTGATATAAACAAACCTCACCAAAGAGTTATCAAATACTTATCTTTAAAAACGCTTCAAGCCAATTGCTCCATTAGCGCTCAACCGCTACGCTGCAAACTTCCCAAACGGACATTCCAAAGCAGAGAGACTTTCAAAATAAATTAAATCAAAAGCTCTTCACAACAGCCCTACGAAAGCTCTCGTTTCGCCACATCCAGGCTTCGTCAGGGGAAAAATTTATGATCCAAAGAATCCATTTAAGCTCTCCAAACCCTCCGCTCCTAAAGATCACAGCGTCTGACGCCTTCCTTATAAAACCCCATAGCCAATCAAAACAGAATACGTCACTAACTACAAATAAAGACTAAAAAAAGCAAGAGGAGCTCCACAGCCACACAAGCCGAAAAAACTAATAGTTGTATAATGATTATAAAAACAGAGACCATTCAATTTTATCATTAAGACCATGTGGGTACATTGTATTTAATGAATAAATCCAGCGCTGCTCCTTCTGTAACAGAAGCCTATTACGATCACCCCGCCGAATATTAAAAGGGACATGCTCCAACACAGTACAGGTAAGATTTTCAAAGCAATGTTCAAAATCTATACAGTGTTGTATCAATGGCGTATCTACACGGGATTTGTGAAGACTATATTTATGTTCAGCAAGACGAGTCCATAGAGGACGGGTAGTTTTCCCAACGTAAAGTAGTGAACAAGAACACCAAAGTCCATACACAACATGTGTAGTGTTGCAAGTAGTGTCACTTCGTAGTAAGCGAACTTTGCTTTTATACTTCTCACAGATCTCATTAGCCATAATACCACAGAAAGAACAACGCTGACATGCCACATGACCCAAAGGCAAAGTTACTGAGATATTTCGTCGTGGTACTGCAGGACATAAACAATCCCTTAAATTGCGTCCACGGCTATACGCCAATCGTTACTTATAGCCAGAAAGTTTAGGATGTGCACCAATCAATGTCCATATTTTACGTATCACAGATGCTATCCGTCGTGATAAGCTGGAATGCTGTAAAACACAAGTAACTGTTGATCCAGAATCCGATGGCATAGAGCGAGGATGAAGTAACCATTCACGATGGTTATATCTTGCCCGCTTATATGCAGTTGAAAGAATCACATCAGGGTATCCACGATCTTCAAACTTACATTGCATATTCTTAGCCTGTACTTTAAACTCAGATACAGTAGAACATATTCGTTGGCACCATAAAAATTGTGAGTAAGGCAAACTACGGCGAAGATGATACGGATGAAAGCTGTCAAAATGCAGCAAGGTATTTCTATCTGTGGGCTTTGAATAAATTGTGGCCAAAAACCCAGTAGTAGTCTTTAGGACTTTAACATCCAAAAAATGTATTTCTTGATCTTGCATGTTTATATCAAAGGAGATACAAGCTTTACATTCATTTAGATAATGAAAGAATTCTTCCAAAAGAAATTTTGAACCATGCCATAAAAGAAATATATCATCGATATATCTATACCATTTAATAATATGAGTAGCATAAATAGAGGAATAAACAAATTGGGTTTCAAAAAATCTCATATATAGATTAGCAAGAGTTGGAGCAAAAGTTGCTCCCATCGCCGTCCCTGAAATTTGTTGAAAAAAATCTTCATTATAGACAAAATAATTCTTCTTCAATGCTACTTCTGCCAAAGTTGTCAAAAAAGAAGTAGGTACTTTATGCGGTAATGGTCTACTATCCCACACCATCTCCAAAACATTGACAGCCTTATCTTGCGGAATGGAAGTATATAATGCCGCTACATCTAAACAAGCCATCCAATCCACTTGTGCGAAATTATCCATAGCATCTAGTAACTGTAAAAAATGCGTAGTATCTTTCAGGAATGAAGGAATTTTAAAAACGTCTTCTTTCAAAAACTCATCTAAATAAATTCCAACCCGCTCCAGCAGTGAATCATTACTGGACAGGATAGGACGTCCAGGAGGAGACTGCAAACCTTTGTGAATCTTGGGCAAAATATAGAAAGCTGGTACCTTAGGAAAAGGCGGATTTAAAAAAGATTTTTCCTGCACTGTTAAGAAGCCTTGAGAGAGTGCAGTAGTAGTAAGCTCAAAAATAAGTTTTTGTAAGTCTTCGGTAGGATCACATGACAACCGTAGATAATGAGCACTATCATTTAATTGTCGCATTACTTCTCTATCATAATCAACAAGATTCAAAACAACTACTGCACCCCCCTTATCGGCCCTCTTAATTACTATATTCGTCATTTGCTGCAACTCTCGTAGAGCAGAAAACTCATCTGATGATAAATTCTTCGGTTGGTTACTATATTTTTGTTCTAATTGCACTAAATTGGTCAAAACAAGATGTCTAAAGGTATGTAAAATAGGATCCATTGGTCCCGGAGGAATCCACGTTGACTTAGGATGTACTACAGACAAATCCAACACAGCAGATTTATCATGAAAAAAACTCTTAAGTTGCAAAGACCGTATTAATCATTCTACAGATATCGGCTATAAAAAGCGTCATACTTAGGACCATTAACAAAGCATAGCCCTTTAGATAATAAATTTAACTGCGCTGACGTCAATGATACATCAGATAAATTAATGACCGTTTGCATCACTGAAAGGTCACTCCGTCTTTCTTGCGTCTTGAACGTGTTGGAAGCCCAGAAAAATCCTCTTGCCTATCACGATCATGATCTATATTGGCAGAGTCAGATACAGGGACTTTCGGACCCTTACTCTTCAAGCGGAAATCTGAACTTTTATGTTCAAAATTTGAATCAGAAGAATATGATGAAACATCACTACTACTAATCTTCCAATGTGAAGTTTGTTGACGTGATATTCTCATATGCCAATTATAAATAGGACCATCCTTAGTTTGTTTCTCATCTTTCATGAATTTCTTAATCTTAGCAAGCTTCAAATCACTTTTATACTTATCAATAGATTTAGTGATTTCAGCAAATCGAGAGGCAAAATCCTCGGCCAACTTTAATTCACTTAAATCAATCTCAAGCTCTTTCTTAAGAGTAATATTCTTAGTATGCGCTGTTTCTATAACCAGCAACATCAAGTCCAATGAGCACTTATTCAGAATACTATTCCAATGATTAATAAAGGCATCATCCTCCAAGAACATCCCAGGAGCCTTCCATATACGTAAACCAGTAGGGATAAATTCCTTCCTGCAGTATTCAGCCAATGTGACACTGTGGAGCTCCAACCGCACACTACGTTTAGACTTATTAAAAAACGAATCCCAGTCAGGATAACCCTTAGCATCATCCCCCAATAAGGGTGGCAATTTTAAAATTTCAGCTGCTTTCTCTGAGCTGTAGCTAAAGGAATCTTTCCACACAATATCCATGACAGTACAATAAGCAATACACAAAGCACCAACTGCCTAAGAGCAATATAGTAATCAAGACAACACAAAATGCCCTTAAATACAAGATTTACTCTTAAAGAATTACTAACACTCCAAATATCACCTTAATACTTACACAAGCCATATTATATAGCAAAATTAAATAAATATATCATTGGGTTAATAATTCAAACATCGTTGACAGCATTATTTTAATGCTGGATGTGATATTTCAATGATCTGTGTATATTCAATGCCATGATCTGGATAGTGAGTGGCGATGAATGGTGTGTAGAGCGGTGTCCACATTGATCTACAGATAGTGATAATGTTTAGCCGCTCTCCATTTTAGCTAAAGAGTTTATTTTGGAACAATCTTTCGGCTGTCATTAATTCAACTGCATAGCTATTGTTCTTTGGTATCCTTGCTCAGATCTCCTTGGAGAAGGTACCTACGGGTTTCAAAGGCTTGCATATATCATCCTGTCTGTATCATTGCAATCGTGTTCTACTGAGATAACAAAACTTTCAAAGAATCCATGGAAGAGTAAAAAATGACATTTTCGGACTTACTGTGAGCTAAACATATATGCTTTTATTCTCCATTTCAAATGTCTTCTACTGACCTACAAGTGCATTCATTCCACTGCTCCGTATTACCTCTCCTCTCTTCTCTTATCTCTCCCTACATCCCTCCTTGGGAATTCTGCTCATCAGGCAAATCACTTTTATCTATGCCGTTCTTACCCAATGCAGACTTCAAACTTTGTTCATTCAGCTATGCTGTACCATATGCCTGGAACAGACTATCTGAGTCAATACGTCAGGCTCTATCTCTGGTGTTATTCAAATACAGACTAAAACCACCTCTCTTTGAGGCTGCTTTTGTATCCTAACCCACTTATTCTCCTGTTTATCATCCAGGTTTGTTATAAGCATTTAGGGCCCGATTCTGTCCCGGTCGTAGAACCCCTTTGTGCGTCCGGTCTGATCCCATGGGGCACGTCTAGCCCTGCGGGATCAGAATCATGAACAGCAATGTATGTGCAGGCCTGGACTGCGATTCAGTCCCACCTGCACATACATTAGTAGCCCGACTAACTCAGTCAGGGCTTTAAATGGAGCTGAGGTGCCATGGCACAGCAACTCCATTTAAAAGCCGCGATGCCGGTTGCCAAGAAAAACAGTTTATTTCCCGCAGCCCGACCCATGATCTGGCCTCCTAAGGCCAGGGTCAGGCTGCGGGGAATAAAACCTGGTTCCCGCTGTCCCATCCAAAAAAAAACGTCCAGGGAAGTTATTGCACCTCGGAGATGGAATAACTTTCCTGGACATTTCGCCAGTCCCGACATTAGAATTGGCCCTGTCCGTCCAGGGCTGGTGACCGCCCACTGCCCATCTACTCTCCGCCCCCGTGCCACCCATTCTCTGCTCTCCCGTGTATCTTCCCTGCACAACCGACGGGGAAGTTATTCGGGGGCAGGAGAAGACACGAATAGTGGGGATGGAGATCCTGTTGGACCGTCCATCCCTCCTATTCATGGCTCAGAATAACCCCCTTACCCTTGGTTTTGCCCTAATCCCTTGTTGGTTGTGTTTGTGTCTTGAATAGATTGTGAACTGTATTGACAGGGACTGTCCCCTACCTGTATACTGTATGTAGAGTGCTGTGCAAGTCTTGTAGCTCTATATAAGTGATTAGTCGTAGTAATGGTTGTAATAGTTTTCCCAACCTTCTCCTTAAGACACATCTAGTCAGTTAAGATTTTATATGCACATCTATAATATGTATATTCACTGTGGCCATCCATTTGATTAGCTGTACTTCCAGAGAGGGTTGACAAATGCTGTTTTAGACATTACGATCATACTGCCTTACAAAATCAGTATTAAATAGAAACATTTGTGCATGGGGTAAGGCACAGCATGATAGCATAGGGATAAGAAATGAGTGTTGCGTGCATCAGAGTGTGGTCCAAGACACAGTTCAAAGGCTAAGAGTATAATAGCTGAAGAAGCCTCTTCCTGAAGGGCAGCTGTTGTATCAGGAATCTCTCTTGCGATATGATCTACATCAGTGCTTTCGGTGAAGCTGTGGAGTACAGTATGATGTGCATAGCTGCTCAAATGGATGGCTGAAGAAGAGGGAAAATGGTGCTGAATACCAAAGGAAGGCTCTGTCCTCGGGGCCCCTCCCACTTTAGTTTCCATGGTTCCAGACAAGGGGTTTGAGGGAATGAGTTTATGGTGCTGGTAATCTTACGAGGGGGCAAGAAAGGTTATGCAGGTCTCGATCTTAGGGTTCATGAGTGCAGACCATATAAATGAGCAAATTCTGAAAGAACAGTTACCCCTTTGTTTAGGGTTTCTCAATTACTATTAACTGCTCAAAGCAGCCATCTAGAATCAGCCTGTTTAGCTCTGAAGACATTTCCCTGAAGGCTTGCTCTGTCTGCTCAGAAATTTCAAACTTGTGCTAACTTAGCCCTTTGGTATGTCTTGACACCATGTTCCAGTATATGCACATATCATGTTATGTTGATATTCACAGAGGCATCACAGCTAATCTTAGGGAAACTGGGGGTTCTTGAGGATCTGGAAGGTGTGAGGGGGTCTTGGGAGAGGGGAGGGCTAGGAGGTCTACCAGTTTTCTGCTGGCACTGGTCCCTTTATGACGGCGGTTGGGAGCATCTAACTGCATGTTTCGAGCTGGCATTCGTTTTCTCTAAAATAGTGCAGCTTGTGAAGATAATCGCAAGTTGTTCACATAATAATGTGGAGTTTTGCATACATTTGCATTTCATTATCATATGCATTGCGGCAAATTAATGTGTATTATGGTAAATTACTACATTACTTTGCCTTTTAATGTGCATTAAGATGCAAAATTGTTCATTATTCCCCTAATGTACATTAGTAACTGCTCCCCGTATAGACTCGTAAACTTGGGCTATCTTCCTTTCGTCCTCTCCGGTGTTTTCTTTCTGTTTCTCTGTGTTTCAGCTTGCTTCTCTATTAGGCTATCATAGCTTTCCGGACTATTCTGCTCTACCGACGTAGCGTCTTCCTTCTCTCACTTGCAGTTCATCTTTCAAGAAGGCTCAAAAGTCTCCTGTCAAAGGTTCAAAATGAATCTGCAGCTCCCGTGTGCTTATACATTTATGATTTAATGTAAAGTGTCCTCCTACAGTCAGGAAGCCAACAGCATGTCACACGGTGTCCCATGGCAGGGCACATTAAGCTGCATGAATGAGCGCTACACTTTTCCATCCAGCATAACGATGACTGGTTGTGTTATTAACACTGGCTAAGTCTCACTTACCTCTCCATTAAATTACATTGCTTCCTCATCTGAGAGAATGAAATGCCTCTCTTATATGTGTGCAGTAGTGACGCAGGTTAATTGACCTTTTCTTTTGCTATGCTGCAAGGCATTGGGTTGTGACTGTGTTAAGCTGGGTTTCATGGCTGAAACTCATAGGGAGCAACATCTTTCGGTGGCGTTAACCTGAACTGCGCTGCAACGAACCTGTGCGGCAGTCTGACGAGGCTTGCATATATCCCTGCTGCCATCTATCACCTGTGAAATCAACGGATAAAAATTCAAAACCACAGGAGCTGATCAGTTTTCTTATGACATCCAAAACATCTTTCTTCCCTCTAGAACTGCAGTTATACTTTTCACAACCAATCAAGTTCTTCTGTTTGTGAAAAATCCCTTTGATTTTCCATCTGTCTTTTTCTGAAGTACTTTGGAAGTCATGCCTATCATAATAGTTCTTGGTTGTATTGCGCAGGTTTATGCTTGGCGGAATCCCTGAGTGGCAAGTGGCGCTGGAGGAATTCACAAATAAACTTTGCTTTATCGTCTCTTTTCTTCTGATGTGTGTCTAATAAGAGTCACCGTTCCAAAGACCAGCTCCAGTTAGATGAAAACTAGCTTTTAAATATTAATGCCTCTGCAACTAGGTGTTTGTTTCCCGAGGAACCACCGCATTTCTGAAAATGCAAACACCCTGAAATAAACCTACTTTGACACTTAACATCCTGCAGTTTAATGGTGCATGGATCTACTCTAGTGCTGTGTATCCGTGAGCATTCCATTCAGTTAATTTGGGGCATCTAAAAATTTAGAGTGACCACACATCATCAGTACATATCTATACTTATGAGTTGATATGCATATGACAGATTTTCATGCTTAAACATTTTCTAGCATGTATGTCATGTGTGCATGAAGAATGACTAGGTAAAATGGACATGTAAAACTGCCAAAAAATAAGAAAAAATGTATTTAAAACAAGCAAGGACAAAACGTTTTTTTTTTTTGGGGGGGGGGGGGTTGGCTGTGCCCCTATTCTACTTCATGACAGCAGTTTCCAGGATTTTTCCCTTTTACAGCTCTAAAAGCTAAATAACCAAATGCTTTTTATTCACGGTTTCTTAATTTGTGGTCACCTCTGAGCAAGCAACCTGAGTGACTTTGAAAAAAGAAAACAAATGTGTCACAAAATATTTGAATTAGTCTTAATTAATGAAAGGTATCACAACTCACATTAAATTCATGCGTTTATGTAATGTGTTATGAAACCTGTGGCTGAAGAGTGACTTCCGTTCCCCTTTCTGGTTACTTGGATTTTCCTTAAAAATGGTTCAGATATAGTGGACCAGGCCCAAGGTGGTTTTTTTCCCTTAACAAGGTGATCACCTCTGTGTAGTGGTATTAGAGGCACATAATCAGAATGGAATTTGCAAATTAAGACAAATTACAGGTAATTGCTAAAATCTGCAGTCCTTTCCCAGTAAATCAGCTGGAAACCATGCTGGCGATTTTGGTTGAATCTAGTCACAGAAAATATCACAAATCACAAAATCCATTATCATCAGAATTCCAGCAGAACACCTAAACTTCCATCCCAGCAAAATACTTCAACTCCCAGAAGAATACCCAAATCTCTATTTCAGCAAAATTCTTGAAATCCCAGCACAAAACCTGAATCTCCATCCCAGCAGAATATACCTCCAACACACATATGATTTATGATGTATCTAAGGTTTAGTCATAGCCTTTTCTTCCTTCTTTAGTCCCTTGTTCCAGACAGTCTACACAAACAGATCTTAAGGTAATAACTCTCAGGCCTCCGGATGAACTGGGTGGTAAGCCTTTCCAGAACACTGTAAACAATACAGGTGCCCTGCATATTCCTCCTAGTGGTAGGCCAAGGCTTAGGAACTAAAAGATTAGAGTATAATGCTCTGCAGAAAAAACAATGAGCTTAACAAATGTTGACTCTTTGACTTCTCTCTAGACATAGAAACATAGAAATATGACGACAGAAAAAGACCACATGGCCTATCTAGTCTGTCCTTCCATAACAACTACAACAGTCCACTTTTTACCTTTAGAGATCCTCTGTGTTTGTCCCATGCTTTTCTGAATTCAGTTACTGTCCTCATCTCTAACACCTCCACTGGGAGACTACTCCATGGATCCACCACTCTTTCCGTAAAGAAATATTTCCGCAAATCACTCCTGAATCTATCCCCCTTCACCCTCATCCCAAGTCCCCTCGTAGCAGAACTTGCTTTCAATTGAAAGAGGCTCTCCTCCTGAACATTTATGCCACGGAGGTATTTAAACATCTCAATCATATCACCTCTATACAGAGGCACTATCACCTCCTTTTTTCTGCTAGTCATTCCTCTCCGTATGCACCCAAGCATCCTTCAAGCTTTTGCCGTCGCCTTTTCTATCTGTTTAGCTACTTTAAGATCATCAGACGCAACCACGCCTAGGTCCCACTCTTCTTTAGTGGACAAAAGTACTTCACCCCCTATACTATATTACTCCCTTGGATTGCTGCAGCCCAAATGCATGACCTTACATTTTTTAACATTAAATCCCAGCTGCCAGATTCTAGAACATTCTTCAAGCTTAGCTAGATCCCTCCTCATGTTATCTACACCTTCCTGGGTGTCTACTCTATTGCAGATTTTGGTATCATCCGCAAAAAGACAAACCTTACCGACAGCCCTTCCGCTATATCACTAACAAAGATGTAAAAAAGAATAGGACCAAGGACATCTCCCACCACAAAAAATGTTACTAACCCTAGAAGTCTCACCGCTGTCATGCCAAGGGTCTCCAGACTCAAGCTGCAGACCTAAATGATGGCATGTACAAAATCACGGCATAGAATTGTGAGGAACACCGTGGCATAGGGCATCACTGATGCAAATATAAGCAAATACTGTATAAATTATCCCTAAAATCAGCAGAGTGGCAGAGTAGCCTAATGAATAGGGCAATAGCCTGGGCCCAGAAAAACAAGGGTTCAAATCCCACTGGTATTCCTTGTGGCTTTGGGCAAACCACTTAACCCTCTACTGCGTCATACAAACTTAGGGGGTCTGCTTATTAAGTGCTGCTGGTGTGCTTCCATGCAAATTTGAAGCCATGGCTCTGATTTCACACGGAAGCCACTAGCACCACTTAGTAAACAGACCTCTCAGATTGTAAGCACTTCGGGGATAGGGAAATGCCTATTGTACCAGAACATAACTCACCTTGAACTACTGGAAATGTATGAGCTAAATAAATAAAATCAGAGGCACGGCTGTGTTCAGTTTGTCTGCAGAGAGGAGGTGATACTTGGAAGAGGGGCCTTTTGTGTGCAGTAGGTATGGAAGGAGAGGGAGAGCAAATCCTTAAACTAACTAGCCCACAATGAAAGACCCACTCATTATGAGTATTTTGGGCTGCAGCACGCACAGCATGAATTGAATTCAGCCACTGCCTGGTCAACCCTAACCAGCTAAAGTTAAGACAGCTGCATGGTTGTCCTAACCTTATCGCCACTGACTGGACTGCCAAATTGCAATCCGGGCAACCCAGATATTGAGTGCCGGGGCCCAGATATGGCCCTGGCACTGAAGATATGGGGTGATTTTAAAGCGATAACAGCCACTGAAAATCCTCCCCACCCCCAACAATTACAGTAATAAGAACCTGGATGAAGAACTGGGTACTTTTGCTATTTTTGAATGCATTTTTACATTGATCGAAAAAGGTAGCACAACCTGCAAATAATCCAGATAAACACAATTTCTCTGAGGGCAAGTAGGATAGCAAGTCCTCGCAACATGTTTACCCTGCAGGCCTCACTCAAAAGCCAGAGATGTCACAGTCAGGTAGCTATTTTTAAAATCGTGTCATTTCATTTCATTGCGGCTGTCTTTTTTGGTGACATGACCCAGAAAAAAAAATACGGAAGGTTTAAAAAGTGCGTCCACTGTGGCAGTTCATATCCATGATGAATGCTCACAATTAGTGCCTGCAGTATCTGGGGCCCAAGCACAATCCCTTTTGTTGTAATTTGTGTTCACAGATGTCAAAGGCTCAAGGGATATGAAAGCAGAATGAAAGAATTTTTGATACTGACGAGTCTAGTCCATTGCCATTGGCATTGGGAGCATTAGCCCCCATTGCTTTGAGGACTGCATTGAATGCGGGGGACACATCACAAGTGCCCTGATCACTCTCAATATTGAGCAATAACATAGCCCATTGAGATTAGACATATAAAGTTCCCGCCTATAGAAGAGGAAGTATTTGACCTAGTCTTCACTGATGTTGAGGGCTCATGAAGCCAAACACTGGGCAGAGGTTGGACTGCATTGGACCTTATTGGAGTGTGACAACAAGAGTACTGAGACATTGAGGGAGCCAGTGTTCTCAAAGTATCCCTGATATGAGAATCGCTTGGGACCAGAGTGGATGCCACAGACTGTAAGAGACTGAGATCAGCCTTCTGATCAGGGCTGTACCAAGTCACAAATGTGCCCTGTGCGACTTGAAAATCTGGTGCGTCCCCACCCCCCACATCACACATTTGTAATTTGCCCCATACCCAGCGATTCCCCATCTTATCTCGTACCTCCATGTCCAGCCGGCTCCCTCCCCATGCTGCCTGCCCAGCCTGTCCTGGCCTGCCGCCACCACTTTTTGTGTTCCCTTGGCGGTGGCTGCAGTGCCGGTGACTGTGGAGTGGACTTTCAATTGAAAAAAAAAAATGCAGGTCTTTCCAACTCCATGCTTGCAAGGGAACATGAAAAGCAGCGGCAGGGAAAGGGCAGGCCGTATGTGGGAGGGGGAGCCGAGGCCGGCAACCTCAAGTGTGCCCCTATTTTTTGCACCTGGTGTGGTTGCACCGTTCACACAGGGCTAGGTACGGCACTGCTTCTGATATGTTATCCCAGCCATCTTAGAAGGATGTGGCCACTCATACTGTAGTCCCAACATCTTTGTCAAGAGTAGCCTTTGAGGAAATGTTCATGAAGAGATTTGAGGAGCAGATGGAGTGCTTTTTTGCTCAGCCCGTGACATTGTTGATGTCAATTCAATAGGAACTACAGCCAATCCTTGAGATTTATAATCTGCCTGTGGGAGAAACATCAACACCAAAAACGCAAAGGGCATCAGAGCCATTGACTTCTCAGCTGGTGTCCATCTCCAATGCATCTGGGAAGACATACATTTATTTATTTACCAACTTTTCTATACCACTGTATACAAGCCACAGTGGTGTACATGGAACAAATGGAACAAAAATGTTATATAGAACATAAGAACCAATAAATAATACTAAACAAAGTGAAACTATTTACATAGAGCAGAGTGGGGTTGGATGTGAGCATGATAAAACTGTGGTGGGTGGACATTTCTGGTCCATTCCACTGGACATTCCACTGAGGCACTGGAGATCCTCTGTGTCTTTGCACACTCCCTTGAAGCCTGCACCTCAAGAGAAATAGAAGTCAAGTCAGGTAGTGACTCAGACATTTCAGATTGTCTATTTCTTTGAGTCAGATTCAGAACACTCCTGGGAGTCTGATTATAATGAACCAGAGGTGTTCTCTGAAGAGCAGAGATCCATTGGTTGCAATCAGATCCATCACTCCCTTATAAAAAAAAAGAAAATCGTATAGTATTAATGTAGCTGGGCTTAAAAAAGGTTTGGACAAGTTCCTGGAGGAAAGGTCCATAAACCATTATTAAGAAGGGACCCAGGATACTGCTTGACCCAATATAAGCATTGTGGAACCTGTGCCTTTTGGGGAAACTGCTAGGTACTTATGACCTAGATTGGCCACTGTTGGAAACAGAATACTGGGCTTGATAGAGTTTGGTCTGACCCAGTATGGCATATCTTATGTTCTTATGTACCAGAGGAATGCTTATTCATTGATTTTGTGAAGAAAAGGGCTAAGTTATTCTATTTATGTTAGAGACAGGAGGAACTCAGAATAGAAACATTGCACATCCTCCAGTTCCTTGACCCCACAAAGTAAGCTGTGACAGTGCCCGTTCACAGAATCCTAAAGGATATAGAAATGAGAATGTGGGAGACCCCCCTCTCTGTATAGACTATTAAAAAGGTTTACTTGAATCGAGTCCAAAAGGCTCCTGGATTTGAAAATCTACAGCTTCCATAATGGTTGAAATCCATTCTCAAGAGAGTCAAGAGCTCCAAACATACTCTTTGGTGCCCTTGAGGAGAGAGGCTCTGATCTTGGAATCCTATCCTTGCTATCTACTTCTCCTCAGAGAAAACCAAGTTACTTACCTGTAGCGGGTATTCTTTGTGGCCAACAGGATACCTCACATACCCACCCACCTTCCTAAGGAGTTGTGTTCTATGTTCAGCTATTAGAATAACTAAGGTGGCCCCGTGCAACAGCAGCAGGTGGCAAGTGACACTCTTGTGCAGTGAAGTCCTTCCGAAAGCTTCAGGAATAATCTTGAGCTGGGAAGCTAGTTTCCCTGTTGGGTTGTGAGGATTTGTTCCCTAATGGTGAACAAATGCTACAGGTAAGTAAATTGGTTATAAGGCAGAATGGGGATCATAGGCTAGCTGTTAGGACTTATCAAAGTACCAAAAATAGGAAACTGATTGCATAAGATAGTAGCTGGTTTATGGCTTTGACCTATAATAACCACAAGATAATAATAAATTGGTTTCTATTTTTGAAAAAAAGAGTCTGCTGTACTTTAAAAACAAAAAGGATTAACGGGATATGTAGCTGATAGGTATGAGGTATTACACAGGTGGTCTATTTTAATGGGGTACTGTATAGTAGCAAGATTTCTCTGCATGGGATCTTAATATTTAATTTTATAGATTTTTGATTACCTGATGGGCCTTACCAAGTAGATACAATAGATTTCCCGCTTTTCTTTTTTGTTCCAGGTGAAGTGTAACTACAGAGCTGCCAAATTGCCTGGTTCCAAGAGGGAGATTTTAGGTCTATCCTGGATCCCTGAAAACCCCGACCCTCAAGCATTATGAGACCTGCAGCACTGATTTGGATAGTTACAGTCAAAGACTAAAAATTCCATGCCATTTTCAAAACCAGGACTGACCAAAATCTCTCTCCTGGAACTGTGTCAACCTGAGGAACTATAAGAGGATCACTTAAAGGTTGGCACACACTAACAATGCTACTGTGCTGCCTGCCACAGGGCCCGTGTTATTCCCATGGGCCCTGTGCACATGATAGACACTAGCCATTGATAAATGATCCCCTAAATGTGATGCCGTTACCATGGAAATTTTGGGGAAACCACTTAATCAAGTTTATATATTATAGTATAAAATATACTGTATTCATTTTTAGAGGTATGATGAAAATGCCAACCTAGTTTAACTTCATCTGAATTTTCAAAGTTTCCTCATATGAGCTGGGGAAATTAGCTGAAATATTTTCATGGTGAATTGAGGGGACGTTCTATAGTTTCAATGTGGGTTATTCAATCTGTGCGAATCCACATTGAATCTGACCACTATGGGCATCATCTTGGAAGCCCTGTTTATGCTTTGGATGTCCAAAAACAGTCATAAAGGGTGCTATGTTTACTAAAGGGTGCTATTTGCGCTGCTGTCACATTATTGGGTGATAAGGCACGTTATCGCGCGATAATGGCGCTTTACCGGGCACAAAGGTACCTTAGCGCGCGATAACGAACGCAGCGGCGCAAACGAGCGCTGAAGGCAGAGAAAGGCTCCCCAGGGGCGGAGAGAGAGGGTCAATTGGCAGAGAGTGGGAGGGGAGAGGCTCCCTGCACACTAACGCTGTGGATTCCGGGTCTGAAAACTAACGCCAGTGAAACCCTGGCGTTAGACCAGATTTAAAGGGAAGAGAAACAATTTCCATCAGCAATGTACAGCAAAGCCAGGGAAACCTACAAAAAGTGATAAGTGTGATACATGTGCACAGAACAAAAGGGCAAATAAACATTGAAAAGGACCTGAACAAAATGTAACAAAAACATAACCAAGCTGGGCAATAGTGATATTAATGGGAAACAGCAAAAAACATTACCAAGAAAGCTCAAAACAATATATTAATTTTGGAAGGGTCTACGCTCCGTCCCCATACAAGGTGAATGATCCCACAGTGAAATAGCACTGATCAGGGTTTTCCCTTTCGATTGGACAGGTTTCCCATGGCATACACATGTTCCGCAACAGCAGGGTGGGCATGTCGGAACGGGCAAATGGACAGATGCTGGAAAAGGGGATACAGAGGGCTGCAGGCGGCACATGCTGTGGTGCAGCTGGGCCACAGTGCGGAGTAGGGTGATGCCTAGGTGGCCCATAGGAATGCTGAAACAGTAGAGCAGCCAGACAGCAACTGATGAGAGCCCAACTTGGGCATGAGTGTGTTTCCCACAGTTTCATAGGGGATAGTACCCAACAGGTACCCCCAAGGGCACAGAACATTGGCAGCCGGTGCTGGGGGGAAGCGTGGACAGCTATGCAGGCACCCCTACCCCAGAACCCACAACATAGGCAGCCGCCTACCAGCAAACTCAGCTCAAAACCCACCTTTTTAACCTAGCATTTGACCTTCCGTCCTTGTTTTCCCCTCTCTCCCCGTCCCATGATGTTGTATTGGATCTGCTGCTTTGTATTTGCTCTCCCTCTTCTTTCCTATCTTCTTCTTTCCTATTATTTTAACGGCGTTCTTTTTCCTTTTCCTGCAGCCTCATTTTTAAATCGTTTTATAGTTTTATTGTAAACCGCTCAGGTGCCTACGGTGTTGGGCGGTATAACAAGTTTTTAATAAACATAAACATAAACACTGGATGGCCTGAGACTGCGCACCACCAGCACCACCAGCAGAAGGGCATGTCAGCATGGTGGCGGAGGGGTACTGGTGGTGGAGGGGGCAGTGGCTGCTGCCCACAACAGACCGTGGCCTAGCCCTGTTTAGGTGGGTGCCATGCACTGCAAGAGACAGGCTCTGTCTGACAAACAGTCATGGTATCTCCAGGGAATGAAGTGTCCCTGTGGCAACCGTGTGCTGCAGTACACACAGCCAGTGTGTTCAGGAGCAGAAGGTCATAGGTTCAAGTCCCAGCTGTGGTTCCTGCCAACCCAGTCTCCATAGTTTACCCACTACTAAACCTTGGTGATAAGGACAGAACCTTTATTGCTGATAACATAAAGATGCCTCAAACGCCTATATTTTACCCTACAGAGCACAGACACCATAAACATGCACATTACCTAGAGCAGAGTCTCCCAAATGCAGTCCTGTAGGGCCAAACACCATTCAGGTTCCATGCTGTCTCTAATAAAGATGCCTGTGTTGCATTTCTATGTGCCGCCCCCATGGTATGCAGATGTGTCTCATGCATATTCATTAGGGACAGCATGAAAACCCGAACAGTGTTTGGACCACCAGGACTGGAGTTGGGAACCTCTGCCCTAGAGCAGCGGCCAACAAGGGCAGAAACACCCACACCCACAGGCTCCATTATCCAAAGCCACTTGGAGAGGCAGGATGTTGGGCCCTGCGTGCATCTCCCAATACTAGCACTTGCATACCTTAGCAATGCCACCCTAAACCTGGGAATACGGTACACATATATCAAAAGGTTGCTATGATTACTGGCAGATAGCAATTCCTAAGTTAAGCACAATCTGCTCATTGAGCTGTATCATACCAACCTCTCTGATGTTTGTGGAGTGTGTTTCAGATCTGGTATCTGACAGTGTCCACCACCCCGGGGAGTGACCTCAACAGTATTGCGTACCACAGCCATGCCTGCACTGTGCCCAGGACTGGTGCGGTGGCCAAGGCTGCCAAAAGCCTCTATAGTTGCACAATGCTGGCATAGGTGTGGGAGTGTGTGTCTGTCTATCCAGTGTGTACAACACCTTACTCAGCCCACACTGCTGCCAACACCTTACTCAGCCCAGCTTGCACTGTTGCCAGTGTTAGCCTGCCAATGTGCATAATGAGAAGCAAGGTACTGTGGGTATAGCCCGGACAGGGCGGCCTGGGCAGGATGCATCTGCACAGGGCATAGGCCAATGGCTGGGACATTGTAGTGCCCAGCCACCACCTGCATGGGCAGGGTGGCCACAGCATGTCCTGCTGGGAGGTCACTCTCACCCTGACTGAGCAGTGACCACAAACACTTGTTTTTGTTTGTTCACATTTTGTTTGTTCACATTTTAACCAGGTATTTGGTATTATTGATAGGACTGAGCAGTGACCACGGCATGGCTAGGTTCCCCCATAGTGCTATATAGCATTTCTCTCAAGTGATATTTATGGGTTCTTCTTCTGGGGCCTAATCACAGACTTATCTGCTTGGTGGGTGTGCTCACATTCCATTTTTGTGTGCACACATTTTCTCCAGGAGCATGGACTAGCTAGCAGACTGTTTGCAGTTAGTATGTGTATGACTGGAACACCTTGCAGGGTGTAGTGGCTGGAGACTCAGTTTGCTTGCTGCTGGAGAATGTTAGATGGGGGGGGGGCAGCAGCAGCTGAGCATTTCCAGGCCTACTGTCTGTCTGCTATTTCTTTATGGATGTGTACAGATATCCATTGGCTGTCCTGTAGGGTGTCTGTTCCCCAGCAGGACTGGGGTTGATGGTCCCCTCTACTGCCACCATTGCAGGGATGTAGAATGTGGATCTGTTGGTGTGAGATTCTATCCCCCACCCTGAGCCCCAGAGGGCAGGTTGAGTGGTACTACATAATCTGCCTATGGGTCCAAACACTTCCCCCCTCCAATCAAGAGGATATGCACTATTCTGGGTGCTTACAGATAGACACAGGTATGTCTGCAAGGACCACCTATCACACACTGGCAGTGATGGTGACCTACAGCTTAGCCAGCTCAGCTAAGCCGGGTGCTGCGGACCTGGTGCTCGGCGCCCCACCTCACCCTCAGGGTGAGCACAGTACCTGCACAATGTAACGGTCTGTAGCTACTCTGTGCCAGTAACACACACGGTCAGTTCCCCCTACCAGGCTGAGGTGCTGTGGGGGTGCATACCCCATCTTGTGATCATCTGTAGACTGCTGATCTGCATGCACAGTGCATCATGGGTACGGGTGGGTTAACCCTATCCTGGTAACCACAGCAGACAGTTTGTGTGGTGACCTGCAGTCCCTCTGTAGCCAGCCAGGGGTGTATTAGCAGCGATAGAGATGTAGCCCACTGGTTACTTTACTGCCTGGAGAGCCAGAGGTCATGGGTTTGATCCCACAGTGGGGTTGTTTGATAGGGCTGTCC
Organism: Ichthyophis bannanicus; assembly: GCA_033557465.1. Taxonomy (NCBI): domain Eukaryota; kingdom Metazoa; phylum Chordata; class Amphibia; order Gymnophiona; family Ichthyophiidae; genus Ichthyophis; species Ichthyophis bannanicus. Next base: position 961,210,903 of record CM066034.1, on the reverse strand, counting down.
AAGTCATTGTCCATTTTTAATGTAAATTAGTGTTGCAAGCAAAAACACCCTCACAGTGCTGTAACCTTAAGGTGCCTCATAAGGCACCCCATAAAGTGCCTTATAAAGCGCCTTATAAGGCGCCCTTTAAAGCGCCTTATAAGGCATCCTATAGGGGACATTATAGGGTGCCTTGGCGGACAGTGCACTTTATAATGTGCCCTCTGGAGTGCCTTATAGGGCGCCTTATGTGGCACCTTAGGTTACGGCACTGTGAGGGTGTGTTTTCTGGCAGCACTAATTAAAATAAAACTAAAATGCCTCACAAAGCACTGCTTAAACATAAAGGGTAATGCCTCAGCCAGCCTTATTCATTAGGTGCACTGGGGGATTTAACCTATGACCCCTGTACTATTAGTCAGTGTATTAACCATTGTGCTACACCTCTGCTACACTGTTTGCATGTCAACGCGCCTAGTTAAAGTTAACGCGCGTTAATGTGCATAGCTCAATCCATCGCCCGATAATGTGCGCAGCGCTCGTTATTGCGTGATAATCCCGGTTTGCTATGTTTAGACCGGAACGCCCACTCCTTTTAAGGCATCCTGCACACTATCACCGGGCGCACATTAAGACTGCTTAGTAAACATACCCCTAAGTGTGCTAAGCAGTTAATGTGTGGTAAACATTAGTGTGAACCCAAGGCAATGGCTACCATGCAGGGATGGCGCTACCTTTAGGTGAACTAGGTGGTCACCTAGAGTGCTGGCCCTCCATGGCCATCCATTGGTTATGCTGTCTCCTCTCTCAGGACCTTGCAGTGGCAGCAATGGCTGAAAACAGCCCCATGGCTCTTACCTTTCAACTTCAGCACCTCAGGGTTGTTTGTTTCTGCCCTCTCCAATACCCAGTGCTGACTTCCTGTTTGCGGCACCAAAGTTGTAAGTGTAGAAAGGAACTTGAATGTGGGTTAAAATTTAGAGTGTGTGAACAGTTCTGAATATGCTGACAGGTTTACAGGGGGTGTTTATGAATATGTGAAGGCACTCAAGGTTAGAATGTTTTTGTTCGTAGGAATGCTTGTCATGATTAGAAGTGGTGAATATGTCTGTGCCCAGCTTGACCTCAAAAATGTAGTATTTAGCTTGATCTGTAACATGTATATGTACAGTAGATAAACAAAAGGTAAAGCAAGAAGCGTGACTCAGAGTGATAAGACAAAATTGTACAGTGTGGCATTTTTTCCTAATAAAAGTTGTGCTGTGGCCAAGCTGAGAAAGGAGTTACAGGAGACTGCTCAGGTTTGCATGCCTGTGAATTCCTCCTTTAAGCTTTAAGCAGACTAATGTGGAGATGTAATTCTGTGTGTGTGCTTCCATTCTTTTCTCACTTGCTTTGGAATCCAGAGATAGGAGACCAAGGGCCGAGGTCCCGGCCAGGCAGTCAGAAATTCATTACATGTCATGGGGCTGTTTCTAGCTATTGCTGCTGCTGCAGGTCCTCCTTGTGCCAGCCCTGCTACCACAGGTCTCATGTTAACTGCTTAGCATAGGGTTGGGGACTGATAGCACATGGTAGTTTGCACAAGTACACTTATCAGCAACTCAAGAGGAAGCATTAAGCGCACTCATGCTAATTGCAAATGAACTTAATATGTGGCAAGAAACTTCTCTGAATGGTAAATGCAGGGTACATGCTCGGCATGCCCCCGACAGTTATTGCGTGACCTTTGAACTTTTACTGCATATAGGGTTTTGCTCCTAACATGCAGTAAGTACAAAACTTACCGCACTTTAGTAAATAAATCCCTCCTAAAAACATACCTGTTCACACAAGCCTTCAGCTTATCAGATCCCCAGGGGACTGCTTGAGTTTGAATTTGAGTCCCCATGCGTTGTTGTGCTTTCCCCCTATCTGCTGCTCTTAAATCTGCCGTCCTGTCTATTTTATAGTTCTTTTCTCCCCTTATCCTAGTTTCTTCTTTTTTTTCCTTTACCCTTAGCTTTGATTGTGAACCGCTCTGTATGTTCCCCCTAAGGGTGGTATATTAAACCCAAATAAACGATAAATAGGCCCCTATGAGCTTTCAGGTAGATTAATCAAACTAGTTTGCAAACTTTATTAAAAAGTTTCATCCATCTCTACTCAGCATGAAAGATTCTGAAAGGCTGGCTGATTCCCTTCATCTACATGGCTTTTCCTTGTAAAATTCATTTTAGCCATTGTGATAATGGAGTACAACTTCCCACTCTGAGAAAGACATCTAGTGAAGAGAAAGCAATTACTGTCTGCCATGGTTAGCAAAAGACAGGCATGTTTTTGCTTCTTGCCAAGCTGTTCATCTGGAGATTTTGCCATTAGTATAAATACTTTCTATTAATAGCATAGCTATCAGGCCACTAAGTATAAATCATAACATATATTGCTGAGTGGAAAGTCATATAGGTTTCTCTCGCTCTCTCTCTCTCATGCCATCCTACCTTTTTGAAGGTGCATGTAACTTGGGATATTAGGGGCATGTTTACATTAGCTGTTAATACGGTGATAATGCAGGTAAAGCGCACCATGGTAACAGCAAACGTAGGCCAAATGCATTAGCAGTGCGAGTGAGCGGAAGGTAGCACAGAGTGCGCATGCCTGTAACGTGTGGTTACTGCGGGTGTTGACAGCATGTGGTAATCACCTGTTTTGCAGACAAATGTGGGTGCCGCTGATGCCACCTCAATGGGCAGTGTTAGCTGCATTGGCAATGTTGCCGGTCCACGATGCCTGTGTCTTTGCCGCATTATCTGCTGGGGAAATGATGTGCACGCCCCCAACGCATAACGCTTGACTTTTACAGCTAATATGGCGCTATTTTTAGCTGATACCTGACATTAGCTGGCAAAGTCTAATGCCCTTTAGTAGACATACCCCTTAAGTAATGCCAGCTGTTTGTTAGGGATGTGCACAGATAAGAACAATTCAGTTAATTTTAAGCAGCCGGTGTAGTAAAAACCTGCATTACCTGCTTAAGCTGAAAGGGGGAGGACTGGGCAGGTTATGGGAAGAGAGTGTACATAGACTACGCATAGCAGCGAGCAGGCGGTACTTATAACGCACTGTCATTTTCTCACACAAGAGTACCATAGAAGTTATCTCCTGCTTCCCATAGCAAAATCATATTAAAAATAGAAAAAAAAACCCTGTAGGGATGTGAATTCATTAGTGTGCATTCAGTTTGTTAAGGTGTCTTAAACATTATAGAGGCCCCTTCAACTAAAGTGCAGTACATTTGTACACTTATGGTGCATTATGAGCAAACACTAATGCATGATAAGTGCAAAGGCTATGCGCGCTGTCACGGGTGTGACCAGCATGGTCCTCACAGTTACCACACAGAAATGTTTCTTACCATGCTTTAAGTTCATTCACAGTTAATGTGGGTCCACATAAAGCCTCCTTTTGTTGACTACAAAATTATAAAGTTTAATCTATGACTATTAGCATGCATTGTCTAGGAAAATTTAGATTTTGATTGACTATATAGTTGAGTGAGCAGTACATTTTAGAAGTCTTGTGAATAGCACAATTTACATGAGACGCTGTCAGCAATGGTTCTGCTATTTACAAGTTCTCTGAGGATTTTCCATTGAAATAGTATATTATGTGCAATAGCTTGATCCACTAAGAGTATATGCATATTAAGACTGGATTTGGTTTATAAGTGAAACAGTGATTCCGAATGAGAGACCACCTAAGGAAGGCCGTGTTTGCCAAAAACATGACCGTGTAGGGTACTTGGACTGTGGATCTCATATTTAATCCTAGAATACAAGAACTTGTGGGTTTTTGTGGTCATGCCACCTTTTTTGTATTTCCTATATGTAGATAGCATACATGTGTAAATGCTAATTTTACAGTGCCACTATTTATATGTGGTGGGTGCACTGATTCAAAGGAAGCATGTTCTGAGCGTGGTTCGGACAGTTCAAAAAATTGTCTGATCTTGCTTGGAATGCATGTACATTTTCTAAAATTTCCCCATTGAGTTTTGCACCTCCGCCAAGACTTGAATAAGTGATGGTATTTGTGCTTATTGCTATGGCACTAAATGACCTTTTAAATGTAAATGTTTGTGTTTAGTCATGGGTGATTGGAATGCAAAAAAATTGCAAAAAGGAAGAAAACAAAGTAGATGTAAAATATGGAGTTGGCAACAAAAATGAAACTGGAGAGAGACTGATAGAATTCTGTGAGAGCAGTGATCTCAAATACCTTCTTCTAGCAACTCATGCGGGGAACGATTGCATCTGTTGAAGTCAACAATGGAAAAGCTCAATGATGTCAACAAAAACAAAATCTGGATCTGACTATGGTACATACAGATCATCACATATTAGTATGGAAACTCAAACTAAAGCTGAAAAAGTGCATGTTTCTCATGAATGTAGCAAAATATGACCTTGAAAATATGCAACTGTAATTTAAAGACTGTCTACAAAATCAATTTACTGCTTTGGGTACAAATGACAGAGTGCCAGAAGATTTATGGGATGACATCAAGAAAGTTGTGCTCGAAAGAAGGGCAAAGTCTCTGCAAAACGTAGAAAAGCAAAATGGCCAAAAAGGATGACTGAAGGAACTCTGATAATTGCCCAGAAATAAAGAGGAGCTAAAGCCAGAGGAGGAAGAGAGGTAATCATAGAGCTTAGAGATTTCCAATGTGCAGCAAAATGAGACAAGGAGAAGTACTACAAGGATGCATGCAAGGAAATAGAATGAAAAATTATCAGAGGAAGAACAAGATCAGCTTTCCTGAAGCGATGAGAATTAAAGAGAAAATTCCAGCTCAAATTGGAATGCTAAAATATGCTCAAGGATCCATGTTGAATGATGCTGAAAAGATTAAGGTAAGGTAAAAAAAATACACAGAGTCATTATACCTAAAAATGAAGTAGACCATCAGCCGTTTCAACCTGTACATTACAATTAAGAACTGTTGGTGATGAAAGAAGAAGTTGAAGCAGCACTGAAAGCATTATCAGAGAACAAAGCATCGGACATTGATGGCATTCCCATTGAAGTATTACAACGATCAGATGCAACTGTTACCACACTTACTGTACAAGGCTCTGCCAGTAAACTTGGAAGAGAATATCATGTCCAACTGACTGGAAAAGATCTATGTTCATACCAATACTGAAGAAAGGTAACTCGACTGACTGTGGAAATTATCACACAATTGCTCTTATCCCACATGACAGCATGATTCTACTCAAGATCATTCAGTGGAGACTACAACCATAATTAGAAGGAGAACTGCCTGAAGCGCAAGCTGGGATAAGAAAAGACTGAGGAACGAGAGACATCACTGTGGATGTGAGATGAATCCTTGAAAAGACAAAAGAATATCTGTTGTTGTTACTGTTAAGTTCTGTTGAGTCAGTGCTAACTCAAGGAGACCTTCTAGATAGTTGTCCTAAACTGTGTTCAGTTTTCAGTCAGGCAGCTAATTGTTCATAGCTGCTGTTATTGTATCGATTCATCTCATTTCTGGCCTTCCTCTTTTGCGTTGATCTTCAAGCATGATGTCTTTCTCTATTGATCGCTCTCTTCACATGACGTGTCCAAAGTATGAAAGTCGAAGATAGAGAACTTTGGGATTTTGGATGCGTGTGTGTGCTGGAGAAAAGAATGGTTTCAGAGAGTGTGCTATGGAGATATGTGTGCTGCAGGGGAAAAAGCTGGGGTGTGTCTGTGCTGGCATTGGTGGTGCGACCAAGACAGCTGCAGGTATCTGTATAGGGAGAGGAGAAACAGAGAGATCTAGGGGGATGTGTGCCAGGGAAAACGGTTTGAGAAAGAGAGAGGGTTGAAGAAAGAATTGGGGGGGGGAGGGGGAGGGGTTCTTTATGGGGGCAGGGCTTGCGTTAGGGGATGACAAATAGGGAAATTGCCCTGGGACCCTATGCCACAGGGAGCCCAGGCCTGCCTCGAGCTAAAGGAGTCATAGCTTGCAAGCAGGCTTTGGGGCCTGCTCACCAGTTTCTGCCCTAGGCCTCTGTATGTCTTACACTGGCCCTATATGAGGTTGGAAAGAGAACGAGAAAGCTGAATGGTGACCACACTGGAAAAGAAGCAGAAAACCCTAATGGGAAGGGGGTATTAAGTCTAGAAAAGGGGTTCAAGCTAGTTGAGGGACATTGCTAGAGTGGGAGTCGAGCCTGAGCAAGAAGGAAGCTGGGGGAGGTGTCAGGCCAGGGCATGAAGGAGCCATATGTTTATAATCCAATTCTAGACAAAAATATTACACACATAAATGCAGAATTTTAAAAAATTGTGCATAGAATCTTCACAATTTTTGTAAAGAATTTTAAATTTTGGGGTACAGTTCTCCCAGGAGTATTGTATTTAGGAGTTTCAAGCGGTGTAGCGATGGTTAAATTGTTCTTGGAGCATGAATTACTCTGTGATATAGCAGTTAAATGCAGTAAATTCAGTTAAATAAATGCAGTTAAATAAATAGCACATATAGTTACTCAATTTGATGGTTATGTTCATTTTTATATTCTCTCAAAAGTATAGAAAATTGGAAAGAATTATGCAAATGGGTTTGTGTCTCTCTGTCCATATGGTGACAAAATACATTTTCAAAAATAGACTATGCTTGTGTTTTTAGCATCTGCAGCCCATTTTCTTTTGCTAGCTTTTTAAAGTTAGACTTAGGGGTATGTTTACTAAACTGCGGTAATGTCATTCGCGGTAGGTTCCGCGGTAAAGGTAGAGATGCCCATATAAAGGCATGGGCGTTGCATCGTTACAGCAAGCTGACAGCTAACGCGCGTTAAAAGACGCCTTAGACTAACAAGTGTTACAAGGCACCTTGTAAAGCGCCTTGTAAGGTGCCTTATAAGGTTGCCATGTAAGGTGCCTTATAAGGTGCCTAGTAAGGTGCCATGTAAGGTGCCTTATAAGGTGCCATGTAAGGTGCCCTGTAAGGTGCCTTATAAGATGCCATGTAAGGTGCCTAGTAAGGTGCCTTATAAGGTGCCATGTAAGGTGCCTAGTTAGGTGCCCTGTAAGGTACCGCATAAGGTGCCATGTAAGGTGCCTTATAAGGTGCCCTATAAGGTGCCTAGTAAGGTGCCATGTAAGGTGCCTAGTAAGGTGCCCTATAAGGTGCCTTATAAGGTGCCATGTAAGGTACCTGATAAGGTGCCTCATAAGGCGCCCTATAGGGCCTCCTAGGCTAAGCGCCATATTAGGCACCCTTGGACAAGGCACCGCAGAAGGCACCCTGGGCTATGGAACCTTAGGTTAAGGTGGCCTAACAAGGTTATGGTGTCCTAGGTTAGTGTGCCCTAGAGACTGCAAGGTGCCTCAGAATGACATGCATGACCTGTGCGGAACAGAGACAGATGTAGCCCTAACACTAGATAGAGCACTCAGGAAAGGCAATGAACAGGTGAGTGAAGGAGGGAGAAGTGGGAGCCGCTGGACCTGCCATATCTGCAGGCATCCCATGCTACATGTCCCGCCTGCGGCCCCCTATGCCCCATTTGCACCATCGCCATAGTGGCCATTCATACTTTGGCACTATGGTATTGCTGTACATGGAGCACTACTATCACAGTTTTTGGGCTCCCTGCCTGGGCTGTACATTGCTGACACGTAAATGGTTTCTCTCTCCTGCATATGTGCATCTAACGGCAGGTTTTCATTCGCGGTAGGATTCAGCAGGTTAACGTTACATAACGCACGTTATGTAACGTTACCGCAGTTTAGTAAACATACCCCTTAGAGTTTACACTAGGATATTTAGTGGTAAATCAGTAAATAAGGATACTATTTCAGTTTTGCACGAGGACTTGCAACTGTGTGTGTGCAATGGGGTTAGAGGAGGGGGGCTCTGTTAGAATGGAGAGTTCGAGAGCATTCCAGAACAGCTGACTTCCACAACAACTACAGTCCTGCCAAAGCCCATCTCCACCCCACTACCCACTCCATAAACATGCACATGCAACAGGATCACTAACGCGTACTTCTTTTGTCTTTGTTTTTCGCTCAGTACAGAGAAAAGGAATTTCTGGCTTGGTTCTCTTTCTCCTAAAAGAGTCTGATTTCTCGATATTTCCAGGTTTTGCCTGTAAACTTAAAAAAAATGATCCTTTATTTAATATTTGGTTAAGGCTTGTCGATCTTTCTGTCTTTGTTCTGCGTGTGTGGTCAAGATGAGATATTCTGTAGCAGTCCATCCTTTTCTGTTTTCCCTATAGTATATTAGTGTTCTAGGGTTCTTTTGGTGCAGTTACTCCAAATGGGTGAGTTTTGCGCATACCATGACATTTATGAACCTCACTTCTAAGCCAGGTTATGTGGAGTATGATCTTAGTCTCTCAAATGTACTGTTAATGCTTGGCGTAGTGCTTTCATCATGCCAGAGAGAGCCTCCCTCTAGAGCTCGTAAGTTGTTACGCATATGGGTAATTTGTCAGGGTGTGTTTGGAAATTCCTCTTAATTAGGCTGGCGGCATGTAACACGATGGGAAATAACTCAATATCATTCTGCCACATTTTGTTGGTTTCCGACTGCATTTCTTGGTACTTGAATATTTTTTTCCCTCTCAGTGTGATTCAGAGAGTAGTTTCTTGGCACTGACACCTCTGTAATCAATGCTGTTTTGGTGATTTAATCCTTTACCACTCTATCTGACTTCCTCGCGTGCAGCTTTTTATCGGTCGGAATGGGAGTATCCCAGGTGATCATAACCTCTTGACTCTCTGTAATTCTTTTAGGGTTATGATCCCAGTGCTTTTCAGGCACAGTGATGTTATAGTGCTTACAGTTTCCAATGGATAAGGCCTGCTTCTTTATTGTGCTTTTCTGTATACAAATTTTCTGCCATCAGAGCTTCACAGCCAGGTTTGAGGCGAGTCACCGTTTCCAGCTCTTTCCCACAGAATCGACATATGTCTGTTTTGCTAGTTTTTTCAATGCTCACTGTAAAAGCATCTTGTCCATAAGCCGTTGTCCTGGGCTGCAACTATCACCCTTTCATCCTTCAGTTTCGGTTCATCTCTCCTTAACCATTCATGTGTCCGTTCTTGATCAACAAAGGGTTCCTTGAGAAACCGTATTTCCCACTGTATTTGTGCATTTGCTATTTGTTTTCTCCCTAGTTGTTGATCTAATTCTTGTTTTGCAAATTGTGTTCCTTCCTTCCCTGTTTATGCTTGTGGATTCACACTCAGTCCTTCTAGTTATCAGAATGCCTGTCCAAGTTTGATTATGGAGACAGATTCTAGATGTTTACTTTCATATTTCAGTACTTTTTTCATAGCTAGATCCAGTGATGCAGTTAGGTAGGGCTGGAGGCCAATGATAGTAGCTCTGAAAGTGTAATCAATCTCTATGAGTCCCAGTTCTCCTTCAGCTCTAGGGATGTACAGTCTTGGCATACATTGATTCTTGTAAATTATCTCATGGACATGGAGGAGTTTTCTTGTTCACACATCCAGTTTTTCATGATTTTTAAGAGGCTAGTTCATAACCCCAAAGCCGTATGAGAGTACAGGAATTGCCAGCTGATTGATGGCTTGTTTCTTATTCTGTGATGTTGAAGCACTTTTCAATAATGATTTTAATCTCTTGTAGTATTTTTACTGATATTTTTCTCAGTAATTTCTGCTTAAGTATCATTCCTTCCTTTACTTCAAGATACTTATATACGCATTCCTGTTCAAGGTCCTTAATGTCACAAAGTCTTGTTATATCCATTTTCTTGGAACATCTTCAGTAAGTAACAGTAGATAGGGGAGGGGGAAGTTATGTTGTTGGGCCGAAGTGTACTGAAAAAAGGGTAAGTTTTTAGTTGTTGTTGGAAGGTAAGGATGTTGGTGATGATTCTTGTTGCAGGAGGAAGGGTGATCCAGATGAACGGGCATACAATTGGAAGGCTCATTTGCAGGCTTGTTGGTTGTATCTGGTTTTAGCATGGGGGATGGTGAGTGTGTTTTATGTGAATGTTCATCTAATTCTGTTTGTTGGGTTTGGAATAGGGTGTGGAGGTGTGTGGCAGAGTGTGAGTGGATAGTTTTGTGGGTTAAGAGGATGTTCTTGTATTTTATCCTGCTTGTTAATGGAAGCCAATGGAGTTGTTTGAGGATGGGTGTGATATGGTCGTATTTCGATGTTCCTTGCAGAATGAGTGCTGTTGTATATAGAGCAGTAGATAGTGGGAGTAGGGTGGTTTGTGGAAGACCTTGGTAGATAGAGTTGCAGTAATCATGATGTGGGAGGATTATTACTTGGAGTATTGAGTGGAAGTCTGGAGGATTGAGGAGAGGTTGGAGGTGTTGCTTAGTTTTGGCTTTGAAGTAAACCGCTTTGGCAGTTGTGTTTATTTGTTGTTTAAAGGTAAGGTGTTGATCGAGGATGATACCAAGGATTTCACTTCTAATTGAAGTTGTACTTGGGTGTTGTTTAATGTTAGGGTGGTGTAAGGAGAAAATGAATTGTCCTTTGTTATGAATAGAACTTCAGTTTTTTTGTAGTTTAATGTGAGGTTTTTATCGCTCAGCCATTTTGAGACATCAGAGAAGCAGTTTTGGTGGTTGGTGTAGGAGGGCTGTTTCGTGTTGAATAGTCCATACAGCAGTGTAGATATGAAAGCTGAGGTTGTAGGTTTTGATGATTGAGCACAGGGATTGAAAGTAAATGTGTGGAAAAGGTGGAGCCTTGGGGTACCCTTTGCAATTGTTGGTAAGGGGTAGAGGTATTTGTTATCTGTTGTTGTCTGTTGGTTAGGTATGAGTTGAACCACTGGGGAACTGTTTCTTGGAAACCAGTGGACTGAAGGCATTGAAGGAGGATGTTGTGGTTGATGGTGTAAAATGTGGCCGAGATGTCGAGGAAGATCAAGAGGCATCCTTGGGTGGTGTTTTGTATGTTTTTATTAGAGTATTGATGGGGAGACCATCAGTGTTTCAACTCTATGCATGGGATGGAAACCATGTTGTTAGGGGGTTGAGGAGGGTGTTCCTGTCAATGTGATCTTGAAGTCATTGCTGAACAATCTTTTCAATGATTTTTGCGATGAAAGGGAGACTGGCAGGAGGCTGGGTCTGATGGATCGAGATGGTGTTTCTTTAGGGTGGATGTATTAAGGAAAGTTTAAAGGGCTGGGGCATATGACCATGTTGTAGGCATGATTGTGTTATTCTGGTGAGTATGGTGCTGAGGTTCATCTTAGTTGCTTTGATCCAGCTGACTGGGCAGGGTTCAAGAGGGGAGGTTGTTGTATTGAGAGCTAAGATGATGGATTTGATGGTTTTCTTTGCTGATGGTGTCAAAGGATGACCATGTATACTGGTGGGTAATTTTGGTGATGGGGTGGGCGAGGATTGGGTTTGGTTGGGGGTGGAGTTGCTTATAGTGAGTTTCCAGCTGTTGGGAGGGTAAGGGAGGGAGTCTTATTGGTGGTAATAAGAGTCCTGATCAGCTGTTTGATGAGGTCAAAAAGTTCTCTTGGATTGAGTTGTTGATTCGTTTTGTGTGGTATTCATGCTTGGCAATATCTGTTGCAGCACGGTAATTGCTTAGGAGCTTTAATAGTTGTTTTTGTCCTCATGGTTGGTTGTTTTGTGCTTTTTTCTGATTTTCAAAGTTGGGTTTTGAGTTTGCAGAGCCAAACGTTGGTAACTCCATCTTGACCAGGGCTCTTCCAGTTTCGGGCTTGTTTTAACCTGTTTTCCAGCTCTTTCATTGTTACTGCAGGCCATTCCATAGGTTTGATGTCTGCTTTTTCTAAATGCTTCTGTATACAGAGTAACCATTCTGCTTCTTGACTGTGCTCTTTTCCAATTCCCTGTAGAATTGTTTTGGGTTCTCTCTAAATAGCTTATATTGATATCTTTTGCTTCTGTTTTCTTTATATCTTCACAGTTTTTGCGCTTCTGCTGCTACTTTCAGTTTATTGTTGGAACATAAATTTCATGTTTTCTTCTGTTAATGCAGCATGATGTCTTGGATCTTCCTTAACATATTTGATGATCTTAATTCTTTGAGATATCCATCTATCAGGGATACCTCCCCATGCAGTGGTTGTATTTTTCCCTCAATGCGCTTTTTCCAAGGAGGAACTGTTATTGTTTTCTTTTTTTTCTGCCCTGCACTTTATCTGGTAGTATTCTTGCAGTAAGAATTTTAGCTGCCCACTATTGTATCCTAGGGTTCAATATAATATGTGCAATGTTGCCTTTCCATTGATAAGGTCATTGCTCTGTGGGCCCTGAATGCAAGTGCTGATATGGCATGACATGATATGGGGTCTTTTTTGGAGGGTTTTATGTTATGTCACAGAGTGCTGGCAGTGGAGGGAACATAAGAACAGAAAATATGCCACAGTGGTTCACACCAAAGGTCCCTCAAGCACAGTATCTTGTTTTCAACAGTTGCCAAACCAATTCACAAGTACTTGCCAGGATCCAAAATAATAGACAGCTAAATAAAGTACATAGTTACTGAAATAAAGTTGTTTCTAGCGAGCTTTCTATCTAAATCAAATCAGAGCATAGCTTATCATTCAGGTAGAATAGTACTGAATTGGAAGAAATAAACTTGTTTCTAGTGACCGTTACAAAGAGGCCTTCCAGTTAGGAGGCAAAAGATCCATGAAGTTGTCTTGAACAGGTGTTAAAGGCAAGCATACATTAAGACCTGAGTTAATTAATCTTGAGATGAACAAAGTCCATTAAATGTATTATAATTTTATTAGTAAAAGTATCCCCAACAAATCTACATAAATAAACAACTTAAATACATAAACACAACATTAAAACTAAGATGCAGAAGCAGTCCAGCAGCGAGATAGGGGCTTTCCAGTCTTTTGTATTGAGTGTCACATGTATGGTTTTCTCCCAGTTAGTGAGGGGTCTTAATTGTGCACTAGGTGCAAGGAGCTCTTTTCTCTCAGGAAACAAGTCCGATCTCTGAAGGCTAGAGTAGCAGATTTGCAGGACATAAGGAAAATAGAGAGGCACATAGACAAGACCTACAGGGATGTAGTACTGAAGTCCCACCTCCAGTCTGGCAGCATCCCTGTTGCCATGGAAGAGAGGGGTCACATGATAGGAAAGCATCACCCTGGTGTGGCAGGAAGTGATCCTGTAACTAGGACCTGTCCTCCAGGTGATATAAAACCCTCATGCACTGAGGGGGCTTCTCCAAGGCCATATGCTCATGAGGGAAGGGATAGGACAGCCATTATAGTTGGTGATTCGATCATTAGGCATGCAGATAGCTGGGTGGCTGGTGCACATGAGAATCGCCTGGTAATGTGCCTGCCTGGTGCGAAAGTTGCAGACCTCATGCGCAACCTAGACCTAGGGAGGAGTCTGCTGTCTTGGTACATGACATAGGAAAGTGTGTCAGGGAGGTTCTGAAGACCAAATTTAGGCTTTTAAGTAGGAAGTTGAAATCCTGAACTTCCAGGGTAGCATTCTCTGAAATGCTTCACGTTCCACACGCAGGACCCAAAAGGCAGTCAGAGCTCCGGAGTCTCAATGCGTGGATGAGACAGTGGTGCAAGGATGAGGGTTTGGGATTTATTAGGAACTTGGCAACATTCTTGGGAAAGGAGGGGCTTTTCCAAAAGGATGGGCTCCGCCTTAACCATGATGGAACAAGGCTGCTGGCATTAACCTTTAAAAAAGAGAGAGAGCAATTTTTAAACTAGACAATAGTGGAAGGTCGACAGTCACAAAAGAGTGCATGGTTCAGAAGGATGTATCCTTGAAGAGTACTAGCAAAAGATTGAAGTTAAGGCATATTGACAGAGGTTCCAATAAAGATAAAAATAACCCAAATGCCCTTAGGTACAGAACAGACAGAACTTAAAGATTCCATATTACCCCTGCCTACTGGAAACCAGATTAATATGAATAAAATACAGCCTCTAAAATTCTTGTATGCAATGCTAGAAGTCTAAAAAATAAGAGGTAGAATATATAGCACTAAATGAGAAATTAGATATGATTGGTATCTCAGAGTCACGGTGGAAGGAGGACAACCAGTAGGACACTGTGATACCTGGATACAAATTACATCACAAAACAGAGTAGATCAAATTAGTGGAGGGATTGCACTCTATGTTAGAGAAGGCATTGAGTCACATAGCAACAAAATATACTGTAGAATCTCTATGGATTGAAACTTCATGCAAAAAGGGGAAGACAATGGCCAGAATGAACCAATGGATGATGAAATGGTCAAAGAAATCAGGGAAGCTAACAATATTTACAGCACAGTAATAATAATGGGTGATTTCAACTACCCCGGTATCGACTGGGTCAATGTCATGACATGACATGCTAGGGAGATAAAGGGCCCGATTTTTGAAGGCATTTTCACAGGTAACTGCCCTAGTTACCTGTGTAAATGCCATATCCAGGATTTTAGAAGGGCACCTACGTGGGTAGTGCCCTTCGAAAATCCTGGATATGCCCCTAACACGCCCAGATGCAATGCAGTTAGCATCGGGGAATGTTAGGGGCATTCTGGGGTGGAGTGGGGGTGTAAGAAAGGGCTAACCAGGTAGCATCAATTTTCAATGTTACCTGCTTAGCTTCTGCACCTTAAAGATAGGTGAGGTATTTCCTTGCAAAAGGGTGGAGGGCTATGCGCCAATGCGGCACATAGCACCATCCAGTTGAAAACCGGGCCCAAGTTTTCTACATAAAATAAATGACTGCTTCTTGGAGCAGCTAGTTCATGAATCAACAAGGAGGGAAGCCATCTTAGACCTAATCCTTGTGGAACACAAGATATAGTGCAAGAGATAAGGGTGTTGGGGCCACTTGGCAATAGTGATCATAGCATGATACAAGGTCAATTGCTCATTCTTTGGAACTATGGGGGGATGATAATGGGGGGAGTGAGGTTATTATGTAATAGGGCCAAAATGTTCATTGAATAGATGTGTTAGCAGTTTTCTGAACGTGGATAGGTCATTTGTTGATTGAAGGGTTCCGGTGAAAGAGTTCCAGAGGGATGGTGTGTACAGTTTGAATGCCCTGTTGCAAGCGTACTAGGTGTTTTTGTTTTTTTCTTGTATGCTTAACATGTTTATGATGTTTTGTCTTTTGTCCTGCTAGAGTTCATGCCATTCAGAAGAGATTGCAGATACTGATAGGATTGATTGTTGATGATCTTGAAGGTCAGAAGTAGAACTTTGTAGTGTATGTGGGCAACCAAAGGAGCCGTTTAAGGATAAGAGTTATATGTTCATACTTTGACGTACCTTGAAGTGTGCGTGCAGCAGTGTGCAACAGTGTTTAGTGGAAGCAGAGTGGCTCTTGGCCGTCCATGGTAGATCGAATTGCAGTAGTCAAAGTGAGGTGTTATGATTATCTGTAATGCTGAGTGGAAGTTGGATGGGTACAGCAGAGGGTGGAGATGATGGAGGGTTCTGATTTTGTGCTATATCTGTTTTGCTAAGTTGCTTAAGTGGGGTTTGAAGGTGCGTTATTGGTTGAGGGTGATGCTAAGGTACCTGACATTTTTTGTACATGCACGTTTGTGTCATTTAGGGTTAAGGAGGTCGATGGTTGGAAACTGGTGTCTTTTGTTATGAATAGTGTTTCCGTCTTCTTATAATTTATTTTTAGGGAGTTGTTAGTTAACCATAGGGATATGTCTGAGAAACAGTTTTCTATTCCATCATATGTTGGGATGCTGGTGTTAAATGGTGTGTAGATCATTATGTCATCCACATAAATATGAAAGTCGATGTTATGTGCACAAATGATTGAGCATAACGATTGCAGATAGATGTTGAATAGAAGAGCCGAGAGGGAAGAGCCTTTTGGGACACCTTAAGTTTGCGGATAGGGGGAAAAGGCATTAGATCCCATTATGATTTGCTGTCGATGATCTCTGAGTTATGAGTGAAACCAGCTCAGGACATTGCCTTGGATTCTGATGGAAGGAAATCCACAGTACTACCTTTTAACTTTCAAAAGGGAGACTATGGGATATGTTTACTAAACCGTCTTAATGTTACCAGTGTTAGTTGCAGTCTTACTGTGATGAATGCCATATAAGGTAGTGGGCGTTCCAGTCTTAAGATAGCATTTTGGGTTATCGTGCGATAAAGTCCGTTATCGTGTGATAGAGGGAGCCGTGGCACGTTAACGCGCGTTAGCCTTAATTAGGCGCGCTGACCTAGCAACACAGCAATAGAGGTGTAACACAATGGTTAATACATTGACTGATGAAACAGGGCTCACAAGTTCAATCCCCCAGTGGGCTTAATGAGTAAGGCTGTCTGAGGCATTACCCTTTACTTAAAATCAGTGCTGTCTGAGGCATTTTCTTTTTTAATTTAAATTAGTGCTGCCAGCAAACACACCCTCACAGTGCCGTAACCTAGGGTGCTGCATAAGGCACCCTATAAGGCACTCCAGAGAGCACATTATAAAGTGCACTGTCCGTCAAGGCACCTTATAATGTTCCCTATAGGGCGCCTTATAAGGTGCTTTATAGGGCGCCTTATGAGGCACCTTAAGGTTACAGCACTGTCAGGGTGTTTTTGCTGGCAGCCCTAATTTAAATTACAAAAAAGGAAATGCCTCAGACAGCCCTATCAAATAACACCACTGTGGGATCAAATCCATGACCTCTGTTGCCATAGTCAGCAAAGTAACCAGTGGGCTACATCTCTATAGCTGCTAACAAACCCCTGGCTGGCTACAGAAGGACTGCAGGTCACCACACAAACTGTCTGCTGTGGTTACCAGGATAGGGTTAACCCACCCGTACCCATGATGCACTGCACATGCAGATCAGCAGTCTACAGATGATCACAAGATGAGTATGCACCCCACAGCACCTCAGCCTGGTAGGGGGAACTGACCATGTGTGTTATTGGCTCAGAGTAGCTACAGACCGACACATTGTAGGGGTACAGTGCTCACCCTGAGGGTGAGGTGGGGTGCCCAGCACCAGGTCCGCAGCACCTGGCTTAATTGAGATAGGTTATGCTGCAGGTTGCCATCAGTGCCAGTGTGAGATAGGTAGTACTTGCAGACACACCTAGGATACACCTGTGTCCATCCGTATTTCCCAGTCATGTCTAGCCCTTGTGGACTATGATGCACCCAGAATAGTGCATATTCTGTGTGGGTGCCATGGTCACATGATTTAAGTGAAGGGGGATGTTTGGACCCATAGGTGGATTATGTAGCACCACCCAACCCGCCCTCTGGGGCTCAGAGTGGGGGACAGAATCTCCCACCAACAGATCCACATTCTACATCCCTGCAATGGTGGCAGTAGAGGGGACCATCAACCCCAGTCCTGCTGGGGAACAGGTACCCTACAGGGCAGTCAATGCAGATCTATACACATCCATAAGGCTATGGCAGACAGACAGAAGGCCTGGAAATGCTCAGCTGCCCCCCCACCACTATCTGACATTCTCCAGCAGCAAGCCTCCAGCCACTGCACCCTGCAAGGTGTTCCAGCCATATACATACTAACTGCAGACAGTCTGCTAGCTAGTCCATAGTGCATGTTCCTGGAAGAAATACATGCACCCAAAACTGGGATGTGAGCACACACACCAAGCAGATAAGTCAGTGATTGGGCCCCAAAAACAAGAAACCATAAATATCACTTGAGAAAAATACTAAATAGCACTATGGGGAAACCTAACCATGCCGTGGTCACTGCACAGTCAGGGTGAGAGTGACCTCCCAGCAGGACATGCTGCAGCCACCCTGTCCATGCAGGTGGTGGCCGGGCACTACAATGTCCAAGCCATTGCCCTATGCCCTGTGCAGATGCATCCTGCCCAGGCCACCCTATCCGGGCCATACCTACAGTACCTTGCACCTCATTATGCACATTGGCAGGCTAACACTGGAAACAGTGCAAGCAGTGTGGGCTGAGTATTTATTTATTTATTTATAATTTCTTCTATACCGTGCTATTCGGCATCAGCACGGTTTACATGAAACATAACAATCAGACGGGTACATAAGTCTGATTTTACAATTAACAGGAGAGCCAACTTGGATAACAAAGATAACTATTTACAAAACAGTGTCATATAAAAACAAAGAATGAGATTTAAATGTAAGTAAGGTGTAGGCAGCCACAACACACTAGAAAGACAGACACACACTTCCACACCTATGCCAGCATTGTGCAAATATAGAGGCTTTTGGCAGCCCTTGCCACCACACTAGTTCTGGGCACAGTGCAGGCATGGCTATGGTACGCAATACTGTTGGGGTCACTCCCCAGGGTGGTAAACACTGTCAGAAACCAAAACTGAAACACACTCCACAGATATCAGAAAGGTTGCTATGATGCAGCTCTTTCAGCAAATTGTGGTTAACTTAGGAATTGTTATCTGCCATTAATCATAGCAACATTTTGATATATGTGTAACGTATTCCCAAGTTTAGGCCGGCATTGCTAAGGTATGCAAGTGCTAGTATTCAGAGATGCTGCTGCGCGCAGGACCCAATAGCGTGACTCTCCATGAGGCTTTGGATAGTGGAGCCTGTGGGTGTGGGTGTTTATGCCCCTGTTGGTGCTGCTCTAGGGCAGAGGTTCCCAACTCCGGTCCTGATGAGCCAAACACTGTTCAGGTTTTCATGCTGTCCCTAATGAATATGCATGAGATACATTTGCATATAATGGGGGTGGCACACACTAATGCAGCACAGGCATATTTATTAGGGACATCATGAAACCTGAATGTTGTTTGGCCCTCCAGGATTGCAGTTGGGAAACTCTGCTCTAGGTATTGCACATATTTATGGTGTCTGTGCTCTGTAGGGTAAAATATAGGCGTTTCAGGCATGTTTATTTTATCTGCAATAAAGGTTCCGTCTTTATTACCACAGTTTAGTACTGGGTAAAATATGGGGAAAGGGTTGGCAGGAGCCACAGCTGGGACTTGAACTTGTGATTGTCTGCTCCTGAACACACTGGCTGTGTGTATTGCACCACACTGTTGCTACAGGGATACCATGACTGTTTGTCAGAAAGACCCTGTCTGTTGCCTTGTACAGCACCCACCTAAAAGGGGCTAGGCCATGGTCTGCTGTGGGCAGATACCACTGGCCCCTTCGCCACCAGCACCCCTCCGCCACCATGCTGCCATGCCATTATGCTGGTGGTGCTGGTGGTGCACAGTCCCAGGCCATACAGTATGACGGTAGTGTGGGTTCTCGGGTAAGGGTGCCTACATGGACATGCGTGCTTCCACCCCCCCTCGCACCGCCTGCCAATTTATGTGCCCTTGGGGGTACCTGCTGGGTAATCTCCCCTGTGATACTGTCGGACACAGACTCGTGCCCATGTTGGACCCTCGTCAGTTGCTGTCTTGCTTTTTTACAGTTTCGGCATTCCTATGTGCCACCTAGGCATCTGCCTATCCCGCACTGCACCCCAGCTGGACCACAGCATGTGCCGCCTGCAGGCCCCTGTATCCCATTTAAGGCATCAGTACAGTTGGCATTTCCTATGTGCCCACTCTGCTGTTGCTGCACATGTGTATGCCATAACAAACCTGCCCAATCTAAATGACAGAAACCCTGATCAGCGCTATTTCAATGTGGGATCATTCACTTTGTAGGGGGACAGAGCATAGACCCTTCCAAACATGATATCTTAATTTATATGCTTTGTCAGTAGTGTTGCTTTATGTTTATCACTATTGGCCAGCTTGGTTATTGGGATTTTAGATGTGGTTCTGGTCCTTTTATATGTTTATTTGCCTTTTTGGTCCCTGTACATGTATCACAACTATCACTTTTATGGGTTTCCTTGCCTTTGCAGCACATTGCTGACTTAAATGGTTTCTCTTTCCTGCCAATGTGCCTTAACGCGAGGGTTTCACTGGCGTCAGTGTTCAGACCCGGATTTCACAGTGTTAGCATGCCTGGAGCCTCTCCCCTCCCACTCTCCGCCCATTGACCCCTTCTCTCCGCCCTCTGGGAAGCCTTACTCCACCCTTCATACCCGCATTTCACAGCATTAGTGTGCCTTAACAACGCCGCTACGTTTTTGCGTGATAAGTGACGTTATCGTGCGATAACGTCAATTATCGGCGATAATACCACCGCTGCGATGTTAAGACGTTATAGTAAACATACTCCATGATAAAATGAGGAAAATAGTTAAGAAAAAACGAAAAGGAGCACCTGCAAAGGTTAAAGATTTACATCAAGCATGGGTGTTGTTTAAAAATGCTGTCTTGGAAGCCCTGACCAGCTGTATTCCAAGCCTTAAGAAAAGTTGAAGGAAGTCCAAAAAACTGCCAGCATGGTTTAAAGGTGAGGTCAGAGAGGCTATTGTAGCGAAAAAAGCATCTTTCAGGAAATGGAAAAAGGAGCCAAATCAGAACTGGAAACATAAACAATGGCAAATTAGATGCAAGGCATTGATAAGTCAGGCAAAGAGAGAATTTTTAAAAAAGCTTCCTGTGGAAGCAAAAACACATAATAAAAACTTTTTCAAGTACATTTGTTGCAAAAAAATCCTGTGAGAGAGTCAGTTGGACCACTGAATGATAGAGGGGTAAAAGCAGCGCTAAGAGGGGACAAGGCCATAGCGGAGAGACTGAATGAATTCTTTGCTTTGGTCTTTACTGAAGAAAATATAGGGAAGTTGCCATGCCTGAAATGGTATTTAAAGCTGATGCAGCAGAAGAATTGAAAGAAATATCGGGAAGATATATTACAACTATTTGATAAACTGAAAAATAGCAAATCACCTAGACCAGATGGTATAAATCTGAAATATGAGATTATAGACCTACTATTTCTAATCTGTGAACTATCGTTAAAATCATCATTAATACCTGAAGGTTGGAGAATGGCCAGTGTAACACTAATTTTAAAAAGGATTCCAGGGGTGCTCTGGGAAAATACAGACCGGTGAACCTGACATTAATACCGGGAAAAATGGTAGAAACCATTATTAAAAATAACATTTCTGAACATGTAGATAGTCATGGTTTAATGGGAGACAGCCAACATGTCTTTAGCCAGGAAAGGTCTTGTCTTACTAATCTGTTATATTTTTTTGAAGGTGTAAATGAACAGGTAGACAAAGGTGGGTCAGTTGATGTAGTATCTGGATTTTCAGAAAGCCTTTGATAAGATCCCTCATGAGATACTATTGGCAAAATTTAAAAAACATGGGCTAGGAGGCAGTGTACTATTTTGGATCAGAAATTGGCTAAAAGATAGAAAGCAGAGGGTAGGGCTAAATGGCCAATTTTCCCAATGGAGAAAGGTGAATAACGGAGTACCCCAGGGGTCTGTGCTGGGTCTGCTGCTTTTTAACATATTTGTAAATGACTTGGAAATGGGAATAACGACTGAGGTAATCAAATTTGCAGATGACACAAAATTATTCAAAGTTGTTAAAACCTAAGAGGATTGTGAAAAATTTTAAGAGGACCTTAATAAATTGGAAGACTGTTCGTTCAAATGGCAGATGAAATTTAATGTTGTCACCACGTGGCCAGCCCTCCGCCTAGGGCGCAGAGGGTTGGTCTGCCATGATAATTTTCTCTATGCAGAAAGTGAGACTACAGCTATGGTTCTTGCAGGGCCTCTTGGGATTTGTAGTCCCTTTTTAGCTCTCTGATAAAGAAGCAGTTGTAGCCGAGTGTTTAAGGCAAAATGACAAGGATTTATTCCCCTCACAAACAGAACTTCATTGCAGAACAAATAAGAACAGTGTCCAGGAGTTTAGCATGAGGATTATATACAATAATTAAGGTAAATGCTTCTTTCACTTTCTGGTTCCCAAAACAATACAGTGCTTGTAGTAAGTACAAACTGAAAATAAACAGCTTCTTGGAACAAAGAAAAATACCTCCTTTTTCTTTGATGTTAACTCAGCACTCTTACTTCCAGGTTCTAACACAGTGACTCAATGCTGTCAGCCAAACACAGCGTGCAATCCATTCGCATATCTGCTATGTCCTCAACATTAGAGTCTATCTGCATATGTTCTGTATCAGGGCTGGTAGTGTTTGTTTGCAGATGGTTTCTAAGGGATTTAAAATAACTTCCCTCTCTATACCCAGGTGTTTTCCCTTTATACACTGAGTGGCCTAGTGGTTGGGGCAAGGTACTTCAGGCCGGAAGGTCGGGGGTTCAAATCCCACTAGAGGACAGCAACCTTGGGCCGGAAGGACTGGGGTTTCTAGTCCCACAGGTGCTCCTTGTGGTCTTGGGCAAGCCACTTAACCCTCCACTGCCCATGTTCCCTGTAAGTATTAGTGTATGTGTCTCATATCCCCATGTGTTAAATTTATCACCCAATTGTGTTGTGACCACTTTGATTGAAGGATAAGGCGGTATAAAAAACTGTCTAAATAAATAAATAAATAAAATTTCAGTTTGTTCACTGTAAACCGCACTGATGCAGAATAGCGCGGTATATAAGAGAATGTAAATAAATAAATAAATACAACTCTACACAGCAAGGGTTTAAAATAACTGTTACACTGGAGTTTCTTCTGTGGCTCTCCTCTAATTCTTGGCAGTTATAAGGGAAGGTTTCTGTGCTGGGTTCCCACCTGTGTGAACTCTGAAGGCTCCCTTCTGATTGCAGGGCTCCCTGCTCTCTCCGTTCCAGCAAGTTCCTGGTCACAGGGCGTGTCTCCCTTCCTTCAAGTCTGCTGGCTTTTCTCACAGACCGATAAGACGTTTCTCTATCAGGTCTCCAACTCCCTGAAGTTTCTGAGTCTCTCCAAGCCTGCCTTACAGGAGCTCTCTCTTCTCTCCTGTCTTTCCTTCCTTGAGCTGCTTCTCTGCCACAACTCCAACTCTCTCTGCTGCCACAGCTCCAACTGCCATCCAAGCTGCAATTACCCATCCAGCTTGCCCTCTGGCCTCTCCCCCAGCCTTTGTGTGCTGCTTCTCCACCTGGCTTTGCTTCCTTCTCTGCTTCCCTCGTGGCTCCTCTCTCTGCCCTCTTCCTGGGAGCTAATGACAACATTTTATAATTCTGATCCCCTGGGCTTGGCTCTGCTCCCACCCTGAACAGGTGTGCTTGATTAAGCTTGGGGCTTGTTACTAGTCAGAGTCTGGGTGTGTCAATTCAGCTCCTGTCTTTCCCTGTTTACCTTTTCTACGTAAACAGTGAGCCATGTGTTCTAGCTGCCTGTCAGTTTTAAAGGTGGAATCTTCCTTTCTCTCTATTTCCATGGGTTCGGTAGGGGTCTCTATATCACAATGTGGACAAGTGCAAAATTATGCACCTAGGAAAGAGCAACCCAAACTATGGTTACATGTGCAAGGTTCCACATTAGGAACCACACCCAGTTAAAAGATTTAGGCATCATCATGGATAACACATTGAAACAGTCTGCCCAGTGTGCAGTGGCAGCCAAGAAAGCAAATAGAATGCTAAGAGTCATAAGAAAAGGAATGGGAAATAAAACAAAGGATATTATAACGCTCTGTATAGTTCGATTCTGCGACTGCACTTCGAATATTGTGTGCAATTCTTGTTGCCACATCTTAAAAAGGATATAGCAGAATTAGAAAAGGTACAGAGAAGAGCCACCAAAATAGTAAAGGGGATGGAAGGATAACCCTATGAGGAGAGGCTAAAAAGGTTAGGGCTCTTCAACCTGGAAAAGAGACAGCTGAAGGGGGAGGTATGATAGAGGTCTATAAATTAATGAATGGAGTGGAACAGGTAAACATTGATTGATTGTTTAAGCCATCAAAATCTAGAAAGACTAGGGGACATGCAATGAAGCTACAGTGTAACATATATAAGACTAATAAGACAAAATATTTTTTCACTCAACGTGCTCTGGAATTTGTTACTGGAGGATGTAGTAAAAGCTGTTAGTGTATGTGGGTTTAAAAAAGGTTTGGACAAGTTTGTGGAGGA
The DNA here is from genome assembly GCA_033557465.1 of Ichthyophis bannanicus. NCBI lineage: Eukaryota > Metazoa > Chordata > Amphibia > Gymnophiona > Ichthyophiidae > Ichthyophis > Ichthyophis bannanicus. The sequence goes on along the minus strand of CM066034.1, from coordinate 961,187,004 downwards.
AAGGTTTATAAACCATTATTAAAGGAGACCCGGGAAATCCACTGCTTGTACCAATACAAGCATTGTGGAACCTGTGTCTTCTGGGGAAACTGCTAGGTACTTCTGACCTAGAATGGCCACTGCTGGAATCAGGATACTGGGCTTGATGGACCTTGGTCTGACCCAGTATGGCATAGCTTATGTTCTTATGTTCCATTAGGCTTATCTCAGAGATAAGCAGTGGATTTCCCCAGTCCACTTTAAGCTTTATGGACCTTTCTTCCAGGAACTTGTCCAAACCTCTTTTAAACTTAGCTACATTAACAGCTTTGACTATATCCTCCGACAATGAATTACAGAGATTGATTACATGCTGAGTGAAAACATATTTTTTCCTATTAATTTTAAATGTGCTACATTGTAGCTTCATTGTGCCCCTAGTCTTTCTACTTTTTGAAGGAGTAAACAATAAATCTACGCTTACCCGTTCTATGGCACTCTTAATATTATAGACCTCAGTGGCAAACCAAGGGATAGGTGGTGGGTATGGCCCGCCCCAGGTACAAGGCAGAAGGAATCTTCATCCCCACTGGGCCACCAGCTACAAAAGGCGGGGACACTTTCCCCAAATGCCCATAGGACGTCAAACACCACTAGACCTCGATTATATTTCCCCTCAGCCGTCTCTTTTCCAAGCTGAAGAATCCTAATCTTTTAAGCCTTTCTTCATAGGAGTGTCCTTTGATTCCCTTTATCATTTTGGGAGCTCTTCTCTGTACCTTTTCTAATTCCACTGTATCCTTTTTAAGATATGGTGACCAGAACTGTACAAAATATTCAAAGTGCAGTCGCACCATGGAGTGATACAGAGGCATTATAATATCTTTGGTTTTATTCTCCATTCCTTTCCTTATGATTCCTAGAATTCTATTTGCTTTTTTGGCCGCCGCTGCACACTGATCAGAACTTTTCAATTTACTATCCATGATGATGCCTAGATCCTATTCCTGAGTGGTGATTCCTAATGTGGAACTTGCATCGTGTAGCTATTGTGTGGGTTGTTTTTATTTAAGTGCATAACTTTGCCCTTGTCCACATTAAATTTCATATGCCATCTGCATGCGAAGTCCCCAATTTCTCAAGGTTTTCTTGCCATTTTTCACAATCGTCTTGTGTTTAGAAACATAGAAACATGATAGCATAAAAAAAAACAAATGGCCTATCTAGTCTTCCCTTCCATATCAACAACTACAATAGTCCCCTTTTTTCCTTTTGAGATATTCTGTGTTTGCCTCATGCATTTTTGAATTCAGATACAGCCCTCATCTCTACCACCTCCACTGGGAGATTATTCCATGCATCCATCACTCTTTCCATGAAGAAATATTTCCGCATACTACTCCTGAGTCTATCACCTTTCACCCACATCCTATGTCCCCTCGTAGCAGAGCTTGCTTTCAATTGAAAGAGGCTATCCTCCTATGCATTTATGTCACTGAGGTATTTAAATGTCTGTATCATATCTCCTCTAGCCCACCTTTCCTCTAACATACACATATCAAGATCCCTCCAACAACATGTGCATCTCTCAACTCCTCTGGCACCACGCCCGACTCCAAAGAGGTATTGAAAAGGTCAGTCAGTGGAGCTGCTGGAACGTCCCCCAGTTCCTTCAGTATTCTCGGATGTATCCCGTCCAATTTCATTGCTTTGTCTACTTTTAGTTTAGCTAGTTCCTCACAAACACAGTCTTCTGGAAATCGTTGAAGATCCCCATCAATTTTGTTCCTTTTTGTGGGTGCTTTCTGAGGTCCTGCTCCTGGCCCTTCATCTGTGAACACAGAACAGAAATATTTGTTAAACAATTCTGCTTTATCCTCATCTGCATCTACAAATTCATCCCCTTCATCCTTCAGTCTGACAATAACACTTTTGCCCTTCCTCCTCTCACTAAGATATCTGAAAAATGTCTTATCCCCCATTTTATTGCATTGGCTATTTCTTCTTCTTTTTGTACCTCTGCTTTTTTGACTACTTTGCTAACTTCTCTAAGTTTTTCCATATATAAATGCCTGTCTTCCTCTCTTTGATCTCTTGTAGTTCATAAAGGTCCCTCTCTTTTTCTTCACCTTTTCAGCTACTTCTTTTGAGAACCATAGTGACCTCCTTTTCCTTTTACCTTTATTTACCTTTCTAACAAAAGATTGGTTGCCCTTAAAATATCCCCTTTCAGTTTTTGCCCACTGCTTTCTACATCCCCCAGATGTTTCCATCCTGCCATCGACTTCTTGAGATATTGGCCCATCTCGGCAAAGTTAGTTTTCCTAAAGTCTAAGATCCTCGCTTTTGAATGGATTTTATCAACCCTACTCCTAATACAGAACCACACCATCTAGTGATCACTTGGTGCAAGATGATCTCCCACTATAACATCAGAAACACTTTCCCCATTGGTGAGCACCAAATCCAATATGGCCCCTTCACATGTGGGTTCTGTTACCGGTTGCCTAAGTAGTTCTCCCTGTAGAGAATCCAGGATCTCCTTACTTCTAGATGACACCACAGCAAGGATGTGCCAATCAACATCCAGCATATTGAAATCATCTCAGTAGCACTTCCCCTTTCCTGGCAATGCTGCACATTTCTTTTTTTAAATCTCTGTCCACTTTTTCTCCCTGTGAGGAGGGGTCTGTAAATCACACCAATGGCAATTTATTTCTCTTTCCCTCTTTCTAGTTTTAAACTCCCTTTTAAACTCTGTAATTTTATAGCTTTAATATTGTTTACATATAGTGCCACTCCTTCTCCCCTTCTTCCTACTCTGAATAAAGTATAGCTTGGTATAATTATATCCCAGTCATGGTTATCCGTGAACCATGTTTCCATAACTGCCACTAAATGCAAGTCAGCCTCTTCCATTAAAACCTCAACAACTGGAATCTTATTTCCCATGCTATGGGCACTTATACATACCACTTTCCAGATGTTGCCCCTTTTTCCCATTTCTATAGAGGTATTTAATGTTTCTCTTACCTGGGGGCTCTCATCCCCCATCCCCAACAAATCTAATATAAAGCCCTCTTCAGTAGGTTAGCCAGTTTGCTACTGAAGACACTGGAGTGGAGGAGTAGCCTAGTGATTAGGAAGCCAGAAACCAGAGTTAGATTCCCACTAGCACTCCTTGTGACCTTGGGCAAGTCACTTAATCCTCCTTTGCCTCAGAAGAATCCAAGTTATCAATGTCCCTGTTTAATGTGCATTACCAATTTAAGTTACAATGTAAACCACTTTGACTAAAATATAAAGCAGTATAAAAGACCTGTTAAATAAATAAACTTGACCCTTCTTGGATAGATGGACACCATTTCTGCTCTGCAGCCCTTGGAACATCATCTCATGGTCCAGGAAACCAAAATGCTCTCTATGACACCAGCCACACAGGATGCAAAATTCTCTGCCTTGGCCTTTATCCTCAACAGGGAGGATTGAAGAGAACACCACCTATGCACCTGTCTGCTTCACCTTCTGTCCCAGAGCCATGAAGTCCCTTTTGATACGCACAGAGGGATATCTGGCAGTATCATTTGTGTCGGTATAGATGAGCAACATCGGGTAATAGTCAGTAGGCTTGATGAGTCTCGGCAAACTCTCCGTAACATCTTAGATTTTAGCACATGGCAGATTGAAGACCTCTCTGGATATCAAGATCGGTCTGCAGATGGATGCCTAAGTACCCCTCAGAAGAGAGTCACCAGCCACCACTACCATTTTCCTCGTGGTGACCGATTCTGCAACTTTGGGATGCTTGAACTGAGGTTCCTCCCATTCCTGGGGTGCTTTCACCTCTTCCACTTCCAGGGATGCATATTGGTTCTTTAAGGGCTAGAGGAGTTGGATTGAGGATTCTGCAGGCTCTGGTGACTTGTGTACAATTTACGTCATTTTGTGGGCTCCTATATTCACCTCTTCTGGAGAGCTTGGATGTTTCAAAAAGCATCTCATCAATGTACTTCTCACTGCTGTACCCCGCTATTCACCTTTCTCCTTTCAGAAAATTGAACATTTAGTCCTACTCTGTTTTCTATCTTTTAACCAGTTTCTAATCCATAATTATACACTGCTACTAATTTTTTATGTGTGCACTTTTGTTGTTGCTGTTAAGTGACATCAACTCGGTGTCGACTCATGGCAATCCTCTGGATAGTTGACCTAAACTGTGTTCAGTTGTCAGTCAGGCAACTCATTGTTGATAGAGTGGCACCCATAGTTGCTGTTATTGTATCGATCCATCTCAACTTTTTTTAAACACACAGAAAAGGGCTTTTATAACATTCCATGACCTTTCTGTGTGTAAAACAGGTTTTGCATACACCGAACAAACTTTACAAAAATTACTCCCTACAGGAGTACACTATTTTTAAACTTCTGTGCTTATCATGCTATATAAGGGGTTTCCAGTTTGCGGTGGTGTTATATACTGCAATCTTATGCATGTTGGGTTGTAAAGGGAACAGTCTGGGAAAACTGAAGCAATAAAGAAGTAATCTGAAGACATCTAAGGTTTTGACTCATCATACACCAGCTGCAACTTCTTGAAGCTTTCTGTAAAGAGCAGCATTTATTTGTCTTAAAGCAAAGACGAATGGTATGTGCTAAATAAGGGAAATGATTGTGTAATAACATAGGCAGGGATTTAGAACATTTTGTGGCATGTTTATCAAAGTGCAGTAACTCAGCGGGATTTAGTGCACAATAAGTGCACCTGCACCATGCCAAAAGTGACTAGTCAGGTTAGGGCCAGAACTTGGGCGTTGATGGCACACTGCTCTTGGCATGGGCATAATGGGTACATGCTCATTGCGAATGTTGTTAGCATAGGTTCTCTCAATGCCAGCTCAGTGGATGGTGTTAAGTGTTGTGCGTTTGCAATGTGCTACTGTTAGGAGGATGGATTCATATACCCACTAAAGTTTTCATGCGCCTGTGCACTAGATTCACGGTCCAGATGTGCGCTACCAGCACATTCTTTAGTAAACATGCCCCTTTGTAGACCATTTTGATATCTGTTAAGATGTTTGTCTTTATAGTAGACTTTTGTTTGCTCAAGTTTCAATTGAGGTATAAGATATTTCCTCTTGGGACATTTCTTTAATATAGTTGAACAGTTTCCATAAGTATACCTAGGGTTTAGTGTTGGAAAGTGCTTGAAATAAACAAGTTTTTTTTTATAGTTAAGGTATTATCCTTGATCAGGGCTGGTGCAACCAATTAGGTAAATTAAGCATCCACCTAGAGCACTGACTTTCCCAGAACAGGCCCATCGCAAACCACTGCACCCCATCTCTGGGACATGTAGCAGCAGCAACACCATTTAAACATTCACATCTCGCCTGAACTCGCAACCTTTATGTTTAAAGAACACTTTGCAGATATAACGACTTAGGCCTCCTATCACCCCCCTTCAGATGCTTAACTGCCTGGCATCTCACACCACTTGACCTTTCCCTGTCCACAAACCCTTATTCTCCCTCCCCTAGTTCTTCATCTCCTTCCCTCCCTGCTCCACAAGAAGTTAATGCTACCTTAAAGCTATTTTAGCTCCATATACATAGCTATTCTAAATTAAGCTATGACGTTCTATGTTATGTTTAGCTCCTAATCGTTCCATGTAATCCAAATTCTACGTAATGTTTAGTTCAGGTCCATGTCAACCATCTTGACCTTTGGGAATGCGGTATATAAAACCTGTTAAATAAAAATAAATAAATCGCAACTTGGCGCTTACACGAACTCTCGGGCACTACATGAGGGATATGATTGAAGGGATAATTAGTCTAAGTGTGGATTTCAGGCCTGCTCTATAGGTTTGCTTTGTGTGGTTGCACCCTTACCTGCCTGAAAATATACACAGTAACATGATTGGCACAAGAAGACACGCATGTGGGCTAGCGAAACAGAGTATTTTGTGGCCTTGTACGAGAGAGCCTGGGGAACTAGACACTTTGGACGGGAACGTGCAAAGTGTATAGGCCCAGAGAAATACAGGCCAACCAAATACAGGCCAACCAGGAAGCATACTCTGAGCCCTGAAGATAAGACAGTGCCAGGAGATGGAACTCCAGGAAATGGAAAGGCATGAACACAGCACGGGCAGGGGGGGATGGGGGGGGGGGGCTGTGACCAGCTGATAAGTGGACCTTGAGCAGACCTTGAAATGCAGACCTTGTTGAAATACCAACTGTTGTTTGGTGATAAACATAGGAGGGTCCTGAGGGAAGAGCATTTTTTGCAAAAGTTTTTCTGACCTTCTGAACCTGCAGGTTTTTTTACAAGTTTTTTTCATTTTCAAATGACATCAGTAATTCAAGCAGAATTCACTGGAACTTTGGGACAGAGAATGTGACAGAGAACATATATAAGAGAGTGCCTATAGAGCTTCAGCGGGCAGCCTTCTTTTCCCCACTGTACCGTAGGGTTAAGAATGTTGCCTGCACCTGGGTCCCTCAAACAGACACTTGTGTATCTGTGCTTGCAGTTTTTGCTTGTACTGAATAAAGGAATTTTGCTGACAAGTGACTGTGATCTGAATTCTTTAATTTTCCTGGTGCACGGCTCCCATGTGCTCAGGCAATCTTGGTGAAAATTAGAGATCTTTTGTAGGTGGACCTGGCCTACATGATACAGGTGTTTAAATACTTAAAGGGTATTAATGAACAACCAAACCTTTTTCAAAGACGGGGAAGCAGTAGAACTAGAGGACATGAAATGAAGCTGCAAGGAGATAAATTTAAAAGCAACATCAGGCTTTTCTTGATTTTGATAATTCCACCACTTCTCTTATTGCCTCCTCTATACTACTTGTGGGATAATGGATCACTAGTGGTTTTTCTTTGTAAGAGTTTCCCTCTGTTTAGGGGAGGGGGGTGTCTTAATTTCCTTCTATGATGCTTTTTTCCTGTTTTGTTATTGTAACACTAGTGCTCATGTTTCTTATTACGAGTGTATACTTCTTTATTTTTTGAATGCTTAATAAAGATAATTTAAAAAAACAACATCAGGAAATACTTTTTCACATAAAGAGTGGTGGATGACTGGAATTCCCTCCCAAAGAGGTGGTGGGAGCAAAAACAGTGACAGAATTCAAAAAGGCATAGGGCAGACACAGAGGATCACTGCATAGCAAGAGGATGGAATCGAAACAAACATAAATAACTTCTAAATGGAGAGGGGTAACCTGCCTGGAGCAGCACGCACAACTCGACAATTATGGCATCTTACTGGGCAGACTAGATGAACCATGCTGGTCCTTATCTGCCATCGCTTACTATGTTACTATAAGCCTAGTGGCCCCCATGTTAACCTTTGGTCTACCACAAAAGTAAGTTCTGGTGTTGCCACTGATAGGATCCTGTTTGCTAAAGTGCAGGAAGCAATTACTGAGTGATTTACCACATGGTAACACTGCAAGTCTGTGGTAATAGTTACTACATAGCTGTAACACTTAGCACATGCAAGTTCAGATGCTAAGTCTTTACCGCGAGACTTGTTGGGTGGTAGGCATGGGAAGTGCCTTCCAGTTAGTGCTTGGCAAGTTACTGTGCACCGTTACTGCTGCATATAGCACGGATACAATGACTGCTGCTAGTGTAGCTAAAAATGAACCTCCCACCCCTTAGAAAGACCCTCCACCCACCTCCTGAACCACCCCAACATGACTAAGAAGACTCTTCCACCCCGAACCTTCACCCCATGGTTTGGCTATTGAGGGCAGGGACAATCCCAAGACCTTTGGCCCTGTTGGCACCCAAGTTCAAAATGGAACCTCTGACCCCTAATGGTAGTCTTGTGGTACTGCTGATAAGGGTCAATCTGCTTTATTTGGCATCTTGATTCCTAGTGGTAGTACCACGAGGCAGTAATTGCATTGCTGAAAGCATGGATGCATCTGTGTTATTGACAATGCACTTAACATGCACTAAATATATGTACTGTTCAGTAACTGCATGGGCAGATGCTGGGTACCCCCCCCCCCCCAACATTTACAGCACAAGCTTTACAATTCTTGTGTTTTATTTATTTATTTACATTCTCTTATATACTGCGCTATTCTGCATCAGTGCGGTTTACATTGAACAAACTGAAATTACATTAAACAGGGCATTATAACTTGGAGATAACTATTTTACAGGGGACATTTTGATGTTTGCAGCTAACAAGCTATACATACAAAATATACTGCACTTTAGTAAACAGGCCTTATAGATTTTGTGGTTATAAGTAATACTGATAAACAGCTATTTTTATTCAGCAGGCAATCTTTTCTATAAATGAAGTCATGTGTGCTGTTATGCTGATAAGGAAGGTCTTATCAGCAAGCGTAATGTAGAGAATCTTCCTAAGTTATACACTCACAGTAAATTTTATAACAGGACCCCTAGGTAGGGAAATCAGTGATATTGCACCTATTTTATAAATAGGCACCTATTTGCCTTTATAAAATACCCCCTCCCCCCAAATGTAGGCACACACATTAATGATCTACATAAGTCTGTGGGAATGTGCATGTATTTTATAACACTGTTTTCTCTCTCAGAAAATCTCTATAAAATGATCCCGTTTTATAGAATATGTAACAATGTGAACATAGCCTGCTGCGCAAATGCGTTTGACAGAATTTATTTTTTAGACAATGCTCTTTTATCAGTAGTTATTTTTGCTGTTCAGCAGATAAGGAGCACTTTATCAGCAAATGCACACCTATCTTTTTATGTGTGTTGATGGCAAGCTGAATGTCAGATCCAGCTAGTATTCGTCCTTCTCCAGATAACAGCTTGCATCTGGAGACGATGTTAAATCCATGTCATTGATGGATCTTTGTAGTATTCTTGAGCTCAAGGGGGAACACCAAGATGATTCCTAGGCACTAGTTATTAAAAGGATGCCACGACTTTATGTGAAAATGTGTAACTAGCCAGTTAATCATCTCTCTGACCCTGGAATACCTAATATAATTTGATGCTTACTGGGGCTTATGTATTTTTTTTAATGACATTACATCTATTGATTTGTATAAAATGGTCCTCAAAACACCTTCTCAGGCTCATGTACAAAATAGCACACAATAAAATTTATTTGAGATGCTAACAGGTGACAGGGCTGGTGCCTGTTATGATGTCCCCACAGCCAGTGAACATGAGCTGATGTATTTTACAATTTAAGAGAGTTTATTCAGTTTATTCTGCCATGGAGATTATGAGAATTTAGTTGTGATACTCTATTTGATGGCCTTCTGATGTCTCGTAGTCTTTGAAGATATGTTCTCTCACACAATGAACGTTCTCTTCACGTTTGGACTTTTCTACAACTTGTTTATAAGAGTGAAGAAAGTGGAATTTTAATGTCTACATTGTGATTGAAATATTCAAATGTTATTTTTTTCTATATTTGATGTATTAAGAGGAATAGGCATTTTCTTTGAAGCCACATTCATCCCATTTAACCATCTGATGTTTTTATTAGCATGAGCTAAAAATAGTTCATATTTTATGTTAGCATTCACTAAAAGAAAATACCAGACAGTAAAATTCAACAACGACAACAATGAGATAAAAAACCCAAAATGAAATTAAATAAACATTTTAATTGTTAATGGACAGTACCTCCCAGAATTTACCTAAACCTATTTTTAACCCAGCTATTCAATTAAACTTGAAAATATCTTCTGGTAACAAATTCCACAGCTTAACTGTATAATATGACGGCAGAAAAAGACCACCTGGCCTATCCAGTTTGCCCTTCCATAGCAACTACTATACTCCCTTTTTTTCCATTAGAGATCATCTGTGTTTTTCCCATGCTTTCTTGAATTCAGATACTGTCCTGGTCTCTACGATCTCCACTGGGTGACTGTTCCATGCATCTACCACTCTATCTGTAAAGAAATATTTCTACACATTACTCCCGATTTGATCCCTTTCTACCTTCATCCTATGCTCCCTCATTGTAGAGTTTTCTTTCAATTGAAAGAGGTTCTCCTCCTGTGTGTTTATGCCATGGAGGTATTTAAACATTTCTGTCATATCTCTTCTCTCCTGACTTTCCTCCAAAGTATACATATTGAGATCTTTAGGTCTGTCCCCATACGCCTTATGCGAAGTCCACTGACCATTTTGGTAACCACCCTCTGCACCAATTCCTTTTACTAATGTCTAGTACATGTAATGGTTTTAGTGGATGCTATCTGCCTCCATAGCCCACCATAATCTTAAGGGCATGGCTGCCTGTTAGCACAAAATAAGTATTACTAAAAGAGGCCCTTTATTCTCTACCCGTTTCCAAATAATCCCAAAACATTCTATTTGCTTTTTGACCACTGCTGCTTATTAAGCTGAGGATTTTATTGTGTTGTCTGCAAAGATTCAAGGATACCTGAATGGGATCTCCTGCTATGCAGATCTCCTAATTTTCAGATCTAGTGCTTTGTTATTGATGCAAGACATAGGCATTGACGTTGCAACCTCAGAGTCATTTACCTTGCATACTTGCCACAGCAGTAAGTCACACATACACTATGGGCCCGATTCTGAGTTGCGGGTTGCGGAGCTGCGCATCCTGTCCGTATTTCCCCTTCGACTCTCCCTGCACAGCAACAGCAGCAGGATGGAGAGAGCCACTGGCGGCAGAAGGGGGGGGGGGGGGAGGTCTAGGCAGAGACGGGGTGGGTCGAGGCAGCAGGACATACAGGGCCGATTCAGGTCACAGCCCTATACGTCCTGTGGGGTCAGGGAGAACGTGCTGAGTATTCCACCTCGAAGGTGGAATAATCAGCACTAACCAGGAGATCGGGGCCGGAGATCCCCCTGGGGCGGGGCCAGGTTCAGGCAGGTCCCCACTTCCTGATCCAGTCCCCAGCTGGCCAGTCATGGGTGTGTTGTGGGGAAGAGGGGGGGAGTCAGAGCCAGGGGAGCCTGTGGGGAGGATGTCCCTGCAGGCATGCGGGGGGGAATGCCGGGCTGTCCTCGGACCTGATTCTGTATGCCGTAGGAATGTTTTGTTCCCGCCGTACTTGCTGAAAGATCTTCAACAAACAGAACAGAAAAGAGCCTAGCACTCAAAAATAGACACAATTAATGTTCTCAGACACTATGTTGTCAGAATATCTAACAGCCAGAAAGTACGATGTGTTTCATCTTTACAAACTGTATTTCAGATTCATTTATCACATCTAACAAATGTAATGGAATGTATTCTTCATTGAAGAGTAGATGATGGATTGCTACCTTGAGTCTGGTTGAAGGAGTCTATGTTGACTTTATTGACTTTCTAAGAAGAGCGATTAATGTGACCCATTGATGACTGCAGGATTAAACCTTTTCTGATAACGTCTAGACTGCTGGGGAGAGAAAATATGAGCTCTATTTGATGGAAGATGAAGATTTTCTGTCCTCCCAGTAAACTGTGGTATACATTGCACATGAAGGGCAAACATGCACAATTTGATAAGCTAGAAATGAAAGACAAAAAGACAACTTTCTGGAAATGAAAAAAAAAAAAACCCCTACATCAAATGCATGCCTTTCAGAAAGAGAGACGGGGCCATGGGGAGGTTATTTGATGATTAGAGTTATGTTTTTATTTGCATATTAAACCTGTAACACCCTAATTTAAGATTTGGGCACACATAATAAATCACAGAATCTATTGCCATTTGTGTACGGACACAATGACCTGATTGCCAACAATTTTCATATATTTGAAGCATCCTGTAGACTCCAGGTCATCCAGGTTGGAAACATTCAAACTGGGCACTTACAATTTGCAATTTATTTTACGAAGATGTGCACAAACAAATAATATTTGGCTGGATTTCAGATTCTTCTGATAGTGTGGGTTTTCGTTTCATTGTAAGCCATTTGTGGTAACAGCATTTTTTAACATGTATCATAACTTATTAATGAGTGCAAATCAGTTGTAAGCATGTTCATTTGCGGGTTAATATGTATTAAACCGATTTTGCACACTAACTTTTTAACGCATGTAAATGAACTGAATGTGCCCTGCCCAATGTGCATCCCTGTATATTACAAAGTCGCACTGAGCCCAGACTCAGGCCGCAGGAAAACACATGAATTTGGTGGCATATACGCAGGACTTTGCAACAGCCGCATTTACACCTGCAAGCAGAAAATTTTGTTACCTGCACTTTCAAGTACTTTTGCAAAACTGGATAGTCAAGTGCAGCCAATTAAGCTACTGAGCTCAAACTCAACGACTGTTGCTTTTTCTAGTGTTTCCTGTCTACTACAGTGGTACGTACATCCTCCTCCCCCGCAATCATTCCTCCATTCGCCAGGTCAAAATGAGCTGTTAGCTGACTGGGGGCAAATGTGTTTGCTGATCTTTATATTTTTTAAAGCAGATGTGTATTTCCATTGCAAAATAGAGAGTGCACCTACATTTCTAAGGTCCATGCCCAGAACATGCGTCTTTCAAATCTGTATGTGTTATGGGTATACAATTCTAAGTCGCATTTTTCCAGAATCACTGTTTACATGTATATATCCACCTGTACATATCAATCAGCCTTTTACGTGTGTAAATACTGTTCAACACTTCTAAAATCCTGCCCATTACTTACTTTTCTTTTCCATTTGTAAAGGCTGTTTTTAGACATGGGGAAGGCCTTTTCTAAAATTGCTGACAGGATGGCGTACACTTACAAACGTCCTGTCTGTAAGCACTCCTGGGGTGGAGTTGTGACATTCTCATGTGTTTTATAAAATACGTAAATATACTCACAGAGGGCCTGTATGGAGTTTATGCCTGCTTTGGAGCACCGTAAATGCATTCACAGGCTAGTGAATCTTGTTCTGGGTGCCTATTTTATTAAGGTACATTGGCGTTAAAGCTTATAGAAGAGGTTTACAAGAGCAGCCTTTTTTGGACTTCACATAGGCACCAGGCCCTTAATTTTGTATATATGATTATTTATTTTGACAGTTTTGTATACTACCTTATCCTTCAATCAAAGTGGTCACATCACAATTGGGGGATACGAGACACAGACACTAATACTTACAGGGAACATGGGCAATGGAGGGTTAAGTGGCTTGCCCAAGACCCCAAGGAGCACCTGTGGGACTAGTAACTCCAGTCCTTCTGGCACAAGGTTGCTGTCCTCTAGTGGGATTTCAATCCCTGACCTTCTGGCCTGAGATAACTTGCCCCAACCACTAAGCCACTCCTCCCTGATTAACCTCAAAGAAGCCTTTGAGATCTGATAGCAGGTATGGAGAAAGTCAGTTTGTACGTAATGTTATACACCAGGGGTCCGCGGCTACGTCGGTGACCCACCCGACCCATCTTGAAACATGGACCAAGGAGTCTAAAGTGCACGCTAGTTGGAGGGCTGCCCGCTCGAAACTCTGTGGTGCAATGAAGCTATCCTGAGGGAAACCTCAGAGGGAACCAGCTACTAGATGGTTTGATTAGTCTTTCACCCCATACCCAGGTCAGATTGCATGACAAGACCGCTGTGGACCTCCACCAGAGTTTCCTCTGGCTTCGCCCTGCCCAGGCATAAGTCACCATCTTTCGGATCCTATCACGTGTGCTCATGCTCCTCTTCCCCGATAGGTGGGCGAGACGGGTCAGTGGTGAGCTCGCTGCTCTCGCAAAGGGGGGCGGCAGGATCCCACCTCAGTCGGCGTGCGCTGACCCTCACCTTCATCACTATCTTTTTCAGTAGCAAGGCTATGCGTTGATTTAGTCAAAATGCTCGTTTCAGCCAGGGCTTGTAATGAGGGACTAAGGGAGCTGTTTTCTTGAATTCTCTCTTCCTTTTATTTCTGGTGTTTATGTTGGGCCTGTGTTTATATATTGTTCATTGTCTCTGAAATACTTAGTAAAGAGGAATGTTTTGAGCTGTTTTCAGAAGGTGGTCAAGTCGAATATATCTCTTATTCTATCAGGTGAGGTGTTCCAAAGGAGTGCTGCTGAATATTCAAAGGCTCTACTGCTAGCTTGTTTTTTAGTTTTGCAGTAGTCAGATGGAATTATGAGTGTAATTATTGTTTTTCCCCTGCATCGGCAGTCATTTGGTGTTGTCTTGATTAACTATGCTAGGGTTATAGGGGCCACATTTGTTATAGTTTTAAAGGTGGTCATTATTATTATTTTGTATTTGCATCGGCTGTGCACTGGTAACCAGTGGAGTGCATGTAATATGGGTGTTATATGTTCTGATTTGCGTGAGTTGTAGATCATCCACGCTGCCGTATGGTGGGCTATGTGTAATATCTATAAAATAATTTTTGGCAGTTTCTTTAGTTAATTGTCACCACTATGCCTGGCACCTACGTGTGGAATTTGCAAAATAGATGTCTGCAATGTACTGTAAATGCTGGCACCTGTACCTAGAAGTTGTCAGTGATGCCTCCCCCCCCCCCCACCACGCTTTTCCAGAGTCACTGCTCCCCCCTTGGCATGCTAGCAACTTCCAAAGTCCTTATGCATAGTTTACAAAAGACTCCACATCTGGCAGACGTTTTTGCAAATTACTGCTACTACTATTACATATCATTTGTATAGCGTTACAGGGTATACACAGTGCTGTACCTATAGATGTAAGACACAGCCCCTGTTCGTCAGAGCTTACAATCGAATCAAGATGAAGAACCTCAGAATACTGGAGAAATGTGAGCGTCCTGACCCGAATGGCCCATTTCCCACATGTAGCCCCAGCGCAGAATATTGTTGTTTCCTATGGGTGGTTGATTCTGGCATGGGGATTTATTTCTGGCTGTATAGATTTTTCTGGTTTTGGTATGATTTGATCTGTCCCCCTTTCTTAGATATTATAACAGGAATGTCTTTGTATACCTTTTTACTGTATTCTTCCCTCCTTTGATGTCTATGCTTATTGTAAACTATCTCGAATAGCTCTCTTTATAAGTTGGTATATACAAACTTTTAAATACATAAATACAACTAAGTGCTTACTTGGGTTTCCTACCTAGACGACTCATAAAATAGTTGCTCTCCGCACCAGCAGAGGGAGACAGAGAGCAGAAAAGAAGATCGCTTATTCCCTTTAATATGAGACAAAGATTCTAACTTTACCGGGCCAAAAGATCATCTTACTCTCTATTCTTACTGCCTTACTCCAATATTCAGCAAACGATTTGAGGCTCTTCCTATTTTTGTCCCCTCTCCCAAAAGCTTTCTAATGTTGACATGTGCGATATGAGCGACTCATCAAGTGAACCACAGGAAGCCAGTGTGCAATGGACTGTGACTTCATTAGTTTGATTAGCAAAAAAATAAATGGCAAACTATTAATGAAAACATTCATAAGCCATGAATGCAGCAGTAAACAGTTTGTTTATTTCATTCCATTCTGCAAATATGGCTCATAAGACCCTCGCAAGGATGCAGAAGAACATTTCATGTAAACCACAGCACAAATCCATTCAATATAGACAAATATCCTGAAACAATCCCAGTGTAAAAACTGCAACATTTAAATTGCCCATATTTAGCACAGCAAATGATATGCCACAGAACTGTTAAACTAACAGACTTCAGCTGTCCATAAATATTATGAATCTGACAGCCGGTAATATTGTCTTTTAATAAGTAGACTTATCTTTTTTTTTCTAAAACCCACATCGCTTTCAAGCAGCACAGTGTCCCTATGGAGTCTAGGAGTTGGCAGGTAAATTACAGAAATACTGCATACTCCTAATAACGCTATAGAAATGATAAGTCGTATAGCGATTCCAAGGGTGAACCTTCCCAAGGAGTGACATTTAGCACCACAGAGAGTGAGACTGAAGTCCGAAGAGTGAGATTTTTTTTAAAGGTGTAAATCTAGAAAGATTTAAATGGGTTATTGCTTTGCCTCTGTAAGGATACAGACAGAATGGAGTGTGGGTAATGTTTCTGACCTGAAAAATGCTCTCCACTCAGTGGCTAAAAGTATGTGCAGAGGTTTCACAGCAGCTCTACTTGAAGGTACAGGGAACAGCGATGGTGTGGGAGGTGCACTGGAAGGCGAGCTCAGATTTATTCCTACTGACTAGGGCACTTGGATTATCTTCTCTTAGGTTCGTCTCTCATGAAAACAGTGACCAGGATCAGTGCATTGGCAGTGAGGCTCTAATGCTTGACAGAAGGGGCTCAATGAGAAAACCTTCAAGTACTAGTAGTTCAAGTAGTGTGCTGATGGGAGAATTAACAATCTACCCTGTGGAGAACACAAGGAACAGGATAGATGAAGGATGCACAGTTTTTTCATACAAACTGTAGCTAGAATGATTATTTTGTAAGTCCTTTATACTCAGAATAAGAGTTTTGAATTTACATTGAACCAGGACTGGCAGCCAGTGCAACCCTATAAGGGCAGGAATGACAAGATCCCTATAGCTCAATCCACTCAAAATCCTACATGCTAACTTCTCGACTAGCCTCAACCTTTGAAGAGCTCTTTAAAGCAGATCTATGCACGTAGCACCTGAATAGGTCCACTGTAGCCCTTCTTACGCTGGAGTAAAGGATACCCTAGAGGGTATAGAAATATATCCTACAGTGGGCGGAGCCTGATGTCCAGCGGGTAGGACGCTTTGCGTTGAAGCTCCCGAGAGGCCTACTTAGAATCCTGACTTAATACCTATACAAACTTACTATTTTGCTCCGAGCTGACCGGGGTACCTTGTGGGGGGATGGCGGCTCATAAACCAGCGCGCTTGGACTTCGGGTCTCCTTCTTCTTCTCACGGAAAACGCTCCAAAACAGAGGTGTCCTCCCCACAGAAGATGGTTCCATTTCGTGAAAACCCCGAAATGCACCTGGAGATTTTGGAGGAAATCCGCGGTGTGAAGGAATTGGTGCAGTCCAATGGAGAAGCGCTTCGAGCCATGCGAGAAGACTTTGGAGTGCTCCAGGACCGACTTGAAAGTCTTTCATTACGGCAGGACAATATGGCGGGGGTCCTCGACTCGCACGCGGTGCGCTTGGGCAAATTGGACAAGGCTGAGCGCCAGATACAGAATCTTCAAAAGGAGTTAGAAGATAGCAATAATCGAGCCCGTCGCAACAATGTGAGGCTCCTCGGCATGCCGGAGGGGGTGGAAGCAGGAGATATAAGAGAATTCTTGCTCAAAACTCTTCCCTCCTTGCTGAAGATTACTTTTCATAGAGAACTGGAAATCGATCGAGCACACCGTGTTCCTGCCCACATGGCGCCCAACCGCACGACCCCCGGCCTATTATCTTTAGCTTGCTACGATATCAACAAGTGGAACAAATTTTAAATGCTGCCCGAGCGAATCATCATTTGGAATTTGAAGGTCGTAAAGTCTCCTTCTTTCCTGATTTGGCAAAGCCTACCGTTGACCGTCGGAAGAAACTCCTTGCTCTTCGCCCTCGACTTCAACAGCTACAGGCTCGCTTTGGCCTGTTGTATCCAGCGAAGCTCCGAGTGACTCTCCACAACCAAACCAGGACGTTCGAAGATCCTGATCTACTATCAACATTTTTGGACTCCAAAGAAGCAGAGCAGATGCGCTAATCCCAAATCTTGGACTCTTATCTGTCGGCTCTGTCCGCCATTTTGAAGGGCCCGATGCGGCGGTCATAGCCAAACACAGAGATTGCCTGGACTTTCTCTCTTTCTCTATATGACTTTTGTTTTTTTGGTCTCCTATCCCTTCATGATGTGTGCCTCGGTCGGATTCGGAGCACGCACAGTCCTACAGGTTATGTGTTTTTTCAATTTCGGCCTTCTCTGGGGTTTCTCCCCGCAGACACATGGTCGCCAGTAATTTTGGGGTTTTGCTTCTCCTCTACCTTACTGCGGTTTTCTTTGTTAATGTGGGGCACTTCATTGTATTATATTAGCTTATTTTTCTTATGTCATGTGTACAGCCAGATACAGTCAGTTTGAGGGACATAGTGAAATTATGTGTGCTATAATGCTCAGAATTTTAACTTTTCTGAATGGCCCTATGTAAAATTTTATCAATCACCGTAAAAGGCATTAATGGTCCACTCAAAGGAAAGAAAATCCTTAGCTATCTTAGCCATGAGCATGTTGATTTAGTGTTTCCTCTGGAAACGCATTTAACCTTTGCTGAAACACTGAAACTCAATGCTAAGCCTTACATGGTAGCTGCCTATTCTCCCACCGTTTCCAAATGGTACGGGGTAGCCATACTGGTTAAGAAGTCTTTGCACGTTACTGTACTTGATATTAGCGTTGACAAAGAGGGTAGATGGGCCCGTGTACACCTTGAGGTTGGAGATAGTGAATTCACGTGTGTTTGCATTATGCCCCGAATGTGGACAACCCTGCTTACTATGCAAGTATTGCGCAGTTGGCATTGGCCTCTGCCAATGCTCCATTAATACTTGGTGGCGATTTTACTCCAGTGTTCCCTCAATCTTTTCTTCTCAAATAAGGCGCTCGTTGGCTGGAAGATCCAGTACCGAGTAGACCTGTGTGGCTAGATATAGAGGCGGGCCTTTGCAAACCGATTCCTCTTGCTTTTCTCCCTGGTATGACTCTCCCATCAGACTCCCACTATCCACCAATGCTTTTAGACACTTTAGGTGCCTTTAATACTCTTATGCAATCTTTTAGACTCCCGACTCTGGTCAGTGCAACTTCAGCATCGCCTTCGGAGTACTAGGGTACTCCCGCCATCGGCATTCTCTGCATAAGGTTGATTGGAGACTTTCCGCTCTATCGGTAGTTCACCGGGTGTAGCATCCAATTTTTACTAAACCTTATGTAATGCTATAACTAGAGATACCCCTATAGCGCAGAAAGTATGGGAGAGAGAATTGCATGTGACTCTGACCTCGGAGCAATGGAGCCTTATCTGGAGTAGAGGGACACGGGTTCCCGATCCGCCTCACTCACTCAGACCCTCTTCTTTCTAGCCCACCGGTGTTTTTACACTCCTCACAGTTTACACCCCTCACAGATTAGACAAATGGAACACTACTCAGGGCAATGGTTGCTGGACATGTCCTGCGGCCATTGGTTCATTGCCTCATGTTATGCATGAATACCCCGCACTACAATATTACTGGTGTCGGGTCTGGGGTCGTATTTAGTCTATCTCGCACTCTCAGGAGCCCCTTTCTTGGAGGATAGTGGGACTTCGCCCAGTTGCGGGGATCCCCTCTCTCCCCAAAAATAGCTTATCTCCTTTCGAACTTTATGCTTGGCATTGCTATTTCCCTAATTAAGTAATACCGGAAATTTAGCTCCCAGCTGAGCCCCAATGAATGGTGGAATCATGCCTGTCTTTACAGTAAATATGTACAAATACCTCGTCTGTTCGCTTCCCCTGTTCAGACTCCTTCTCATTGGTCTCAATGAAAGATGCTCAATGACTATGTACATTTTGCTAAATGCTCTCATCTGACTGTCTAACTTTGTATATATCTCTGTCCCATGATCATACTGTATCGTAGATGCTCTTTTGATCGTTTGATGTATAATCACTGTTAATTGGAAGTGCCCACATGCTGATCTAATCGGGTAGAGAAGAAGCATCGGGGTGGGGGGTAATTGGGTTTACTTTTCCTTATTGTATACTTGTTTTGTCTCCTTTGGTGTGTTGTTTCTTTTGTTTGTTGCAAAATGAAAATAAAAGTTTCAAAAAAAAAAGAAATATATCCTACATAACTGAAATGAAGAGGTTCTGATGGGTGGTGGAGACGGACGTTCCAAGGCTTTAACTGGAACATAAACACTTCGCAAAAAATTCTCCAAGGCCACTTCAGAGTTATTCTTAAAACATGCTTCTTTATTTGGCATCATCCCCAAAAAACAATTAGCAAATAGCAAAAAAGGAAAAGGGAAAAATCAGCAGAATCCGTTGCTCCTCACTATTTTGTGTTCTCACTTTAATGTTCCTGAGTTGGTCCCTTCCGCTAATACCCTCACCTGAACTGTCTCCGCACAGTCAGGCAGTGATTTTCCAAAATGCGACTTTTAAAATTGAGTCTCAAAAAATGTCAGTGATAGAGGTGTCTGGAGTAATCAGTGACCTTAGAAACACTTTAGAAACTAGGAAGAATGAAGGACCTGATTTTCAGCTGTCCGTATTTTGGAAGGGCTAAGCATCTCGGTGGCACATAGCTTTCCCTGCCACCCTCTAAACCGGATATTCAATGCCTCGACGACACCATTGAATATCTGGTCACCGCCACACACACCGGAAGCCTCCAAAGTTAACCGGGCAGCAGCAATATTGCATGCCGCCCAGTTAGCTCCTACACCTTATAGATAGGCGAGGTTTCCCTCACCTCTCTCTAAGGCAAGATCACTAACTGACGGCATGCAATATCACTGCTACCCGGTTAGTGCTTGTTGCCGCCCCTGCTTCACTCCAGAACGCTCCCAACATGCCCCGATGATAACCAGATAGAATCAGGGCCTGTAGGGGTCTTAGAATGGGATATTCAACGGCACTAGCCATGTAAATGCCATTGACTATCTCCATCTAAGGCGTTTACACAGTTTACTGGGCTGTAAACCGTGTACAGAAAATGCCTTTTGAAAACTGGGCCCAAAACCATTTTGCCTCTGGCAATCAGAAAGCAAATAAAAGATCTTATAGAGGTGTGCAGCATTGATGAAGCAGATTTCAAGCAATCTGTGTCATCTTCCTACACCATTTTCATTGATTATCTGGATCAGTGGACCACTCACTTCCAGAAGATTGGGAAACAAGTGTGAGCTGGAGTTGTCTACAAGACCCGGCCTAAAGTCGGTAATAAACGATACTGAACTGTTTGATGAGTTCTCTTGTCCTAAGTCATTTGTTTCTGAAGAAAAGTTCAAGAATGGGAAAAACAGACACCACGGTTGATGAAAAATGGACGGAGGTGTTTGGACACCTCCAAAGTAATGAGGTATCATATAAAAATGTATGCAAACTGGTTGAATCTTTTATGTTTGCCAAGTTCCAGTGCTCCAACTAAAAGGTGCTTTTCAATCATGAACAAAGTGTGACCTACAGAAAAAACCCAACTGCATGTGGAGACTCTCAAATGTCTGACAGGTGGAGACTTTAAGACTGGATGAGAAAGCAGAAGAAAAAAATCTAAGATAGATTGGGGTATTGGGATTCAGAGCTTGGATGGGATTGTGAGTGGGAACATCGAGTTGCATGGGGGGATAGCGGGGACTAGGAAATTGACAGAGATTAAGAGGACAGTGGGGACAAAGTGATTAGGTGAGGGGTATGAGTAAGGCTGTGAGACCAAGTACAGAAAAATGGGGAGGGAAAAAGGTTTGAAGGACCTGGAGGGGTTGGGGGGGGGGGCAGTTGAAAAAGAGTGGATGAGAGCCACGGGAAGTGACAGGTCTTCCTTGAAGCAGGTGAAAGAGGATAGAAATGGGAGAACTGAAAGGAGAAATGGAAGCCTAGATGGGGGTAAGGCCTAAGAAAGGGCCTGGAGGTACAGAGATGATGTTAGGGAATGAATTGGGGCTGGTAAAGGGATGAGAAGTAGAAGGTGGTAAAAGAGACTGGGGAGGATATGAGTACGGCAGAGGAAATAGTAGACTAGAAAGTGGGTGAAAGATGGGGGGTGTTATATGCCGGCAAAGGAACAAGACAGATGTGGAATGGGAGGACTAGGGAAATAAGATTAAGAAATGGAAAGCTGATAAATAAGTGAACGGTGAAAAGAGGGAGACAGAAGATGATAGGAAGTAGAAAGAGGAATGGAATGAAGCTATAGTTGGGTAAAAGGCAAATGAGAGAAATAGAAGGATCAACATCAGAGAGAGATGTCAAGAAGGAAAGGATAAAGAAGACAGGGAGTGTGACAAATCAGAAAATGGAAATGGGATCTTGGAAAAGGACTTAGAAGAAAATCAACAAGAGGAAGTAGTGAAGAGAGGCTGAGACCAACTCAAGTGGGAAAATAAGATGATCAGACAAGAAAGGTACAAAAGATTGTCCATTTTTAGAGAATACAATGTCAGCTTTGAAAATGTGCATTTTTTATAGTCCGTTACAGGAGGAAATGCATTTCTGTTCCTCCTTCTTCCATGTTTCACAGCTTAGAGTCTGATTTTGGGGTTTTCCATTTTAATTTTTGCCTTTTATTGGTTCTTATTTTTTAATTGGTGATGGTCTGTGTTTTTCATGTGCAGCCAAGATAAGGGATTCTGTTAACATGCAGGTTCTCTCTAGGAATCTGTCGTAGTTCAGCTTGTTCTCTTTTCCAAGTGGGGGTTACTGGTGTTTATAATATTTGCAGTGCTGATTTTCCATAGGTAGGGTTGGTGCAATTTGAGTTCTTGATGCTAGTGTTGAGTGTCCATTTGCAGGATTTTGTGTTATGATGCACAATGTCTAACTGTGGAGGGAGTTATCACTGATGTGAAACTAGAATTTGCACATATTTTTTTTTGTATGTTGAGTTGTAAAGTGAAACACCGTACTTCTGCTCTGCATCTGTTGCTGAGAGAGTTTTATTGGTGAGTCTGGGAGTGTTCCATAGGAATGAATAATTGTGCCCTATCAGACTGATATTCAAAGACAATTAGGCATTTGCCTAACTATGTATTTAAAAAAATACAGATACTATGATATCAAGCTTTTAAATTGCAGAATGGCCAGATATTATCTGTATACTTGGAGGGCGTGTTAGGGCAGGACCAAGGGAAAGCCAGAAAATTAACCAGATAGTGGCAAAATTCAGCCATTATTTAGTAAAGTTACACATTTAGCTTAGGTCTGCAGAATATCAGGACTAAATGTGGAAAAATAATAGAACCCAATCAGAATTACAAAGCACTGTGCTGACCAGCTCTGACAAAAAGATAATTTAAAATTCCAGGGGATTTTTTGGTAATCGGAATTTTTGTGGTTTGGGAATATCAGGACTAGCCTAAATAGATAATACAATGATGGGGTGTAAAAGCAAACGTTGGCTCAGGGTGCTATAACCCCTTGAGCCGGCCCTGTAAACAAGTATGGTATTTCTTACATCGCTAGTCCATGAAGATCTAGCAGAAGGATGCTCATGCAACAGCCTTGCTCATTTTGATAGGTGTTTAGCATATTACTAAGCCTTATGGAGGAGAAAGGATCAGAGACTTGCGTACTCATGTACAGAACCAAAGATAAAAAGAGCAAAACAGCCAGGATATATCTTTAAGAGTGAAATCAGGAAGAACTGGGCAGAGTAAGCAAGTTACTTGGTGGTTTGTTTAGTCCTGGTTTTTTTTTAAGGGCTGTTAAATCAGTGCTGACTCCTAGCCACCCAGCTGCCTCTGCATTTTCTTGGCAATGTATCACCAGAAGTAGATTGCCAGGCCTTTTCTTCCAAGGCAATGGAGGGTAAAGTGACTTGCCCAAGGTCACAAGGAGTGTCAGTGGAAATCAAACTCTTGATCGTCTGGGTGCTAGGCAGTTGATCTAACCACTAGGCTACTCCTCCACTTGTTTAGTCCCTATCTATTATGTTACTCTATTAGTACCTACTAGAGGGAAAGTATTTTGGTAAATGGAAATGTTTCTTCTCCTGCTATTTTTACTTTAATATCATACACCTCAGAAACCATTTCTAGAACACAAGTTATTAGTTTACCATCAAATCTGTTTATGTCAGCTCATTTCACAACTCTCTCTCTTCACAGATCATGTTGCTGACAGATCCAGAGACTGAGAGCAGTTTACTGATTAGTTCGGATGAAGGCGCCACGTATCAGAAGTACCGGCTGAACTTCTACATCCAGAGTCTACTCTTTCATTCCAAGCAGGAAGACTGGATTCTCGCTTACAGTCTTGACCAAAAGGTAAGGTATTCTCGGCGAGTTTCCTGACAAGACAGAATTAGGCCAGGCAATCCTGACGTCGTAAGACATCAGAGGGAGTATAACCTTTCTCAGGGCAGGTGCTAGCACTAGGCAAACTAGGTAGTCACTGCCCATGCAACCCTCCCAACGCGCTGGCTGGTGTGCCGCCGCAGCAGTCTGACATCACAGCACTGCAACATCTAGCCTGAGCAACAGAATGGTCAGTGCTGAAAAGCCCCTTCTCCCTGCTGCCTTGCCCTCAGGGGGAACCCCAAACCTAGGATTGGGTGTCAGCATCACCCCCCCGTGGTAGAGCGCAGGGGTAGGGAGGCTGCAGCCCACAAACGCTGGGCGTCCAAGTGGATGGCTGTGGACCTACAGAGGCCTGACTGGAATGGCCTCTGTACATCCGCGTGCTTCGGCCTGCCCCTGCTCCAGCCCCGCTCTGCCTCCATCCCAATCCCTCCCACCCTCCTCCAGTGCTCCCCACACAAACCCTCTATACTTGCGAGGAGCTCAAGGACAAGAATAGCGTCCAGGCCATGTTTGCAGTTTCTATGTCCAACCCTTCTATTTGTGGATCAGAATGACCCCCTATATGTTTTGTCTTGATTAGTTTGTCAGCTCTGTTAAGCAGGGACTGTGTCTTACATCTATCTGTACAGTGCTGCGTACCCCTTGTAGCGCTATACAAATGATTAGTCGTAGAAGTAATAAATGGGCTGTTGCATGTGTATTTGATGCAATCACTATTCTGAGTATGCACGTCAGGACAACCACGCATATTTTCACTATGGGGGCAGAGTTTGAGCGCAGCACAGAGTTACACAGGTAAGATATAAAAAAGTATAATTTATGCTTGTTTATGTAAAATAGAGGTCTGGACATTTACAGCAGTCAAAGGGCAGGCGTAAGTGCTTGTGGTTTAAATTAAAGCACATTTTTGAGAGCTTACGCCCCTATTTTATAAAGTGTGCATGTACCTTATTTTATTGAATAGGGGTGAAATATGCATCTAAAACCACACTTTAATCTAGGCGCATCTTAGAAAATTACCTTCTAAACCAGCGGTTCTCAACGCAGCCCTCTGGACACACCAAGCCAGTCAGGCTTTCCGGAGAACCACATTGAATATACATGAGAGAGATCTGCAAGTAGTGCCGCCATTGCATGCAAATCTCTCTCATGCATATTCATTGTGGTTATCCTGAAAACCTGGCTGCCTAGGTGCGTCCTGAGGCCTGGGTTGAGAACCCCAGCTCTAAACGTATAAGCACTGGCTCTGCTTTTTTCCTCTGCTCAGTGCTGGCCCCTTCTACAGGTACAATTTGTCCATTTAGCAAAATAAACAGGACAATTTAACCCATAGACAGGCTGAAAAAACACACAAAATGAATTATGCATTCATCACCTCCAAGCAAATGCAGGGCTCCACGATTCACTTTGAAAGGGGCAGGCACGACTAGGTAGTCCCCTAGGACAGCAACATCTGAGGGGTGGCAACCAAAGCAAAACAATAGATTCACACACACACACGAAAACCAGTTTCTAATTATGCCCACAGGCTCTTTTTTAATCTATTTAATCATAGTAATATTTTATTTTTTTAAAAAAGCTCTTTGCTTCATTCTCCTTTTAGCTTAAGAAGTTCCCCTAATCGACATGTTGTGTTTTGAACTTGAAACATTTTCTATAGTTCTGTATCAGGGTTTAAACATGATAACGTATCTGAAGATGATCCAACTGTGGTCCGATTCTTCATTTAAAATTTCTCATCTCTCCTCCAGATTTCAAAGCCAACCAGCTTACTTTTCAAAAATGGCCACCCTGTCTTTATGCTAGCTCCTCCTAATGACATCATTTCTTAAAGGAACAGCAACCTCAGATTAACGTATACCAATCAGTCTGATGAGTCAATCCATTAGGCACCACTGATTACAATTCATATATCCAATATTGTTCCCTTATATTCAATTTTGCCTCACAATTACCCCCATAGAGTTTAATTGTCAAAATCTTGGGGGAAGGAGGCATACGATTGAAGGTTTGTCTAGAGTTAAGGTTACCAGATGACTCTGATTTTTGGGGATTGTCCCTGCTTCCCACTTGTTTGGCAGCCTCCTGTCCCCAATTCCGGCATGGGGAAAGAGGGATAGAAAAAATTGTTTAGTTATTTGAATGTGTCGGTTTTTAGAATTTACATCCGTTATCTTGATGTTTTGTACAGTACAGGGGAAATACATCGCAGTTTCTATTTATCTGCTGATATGTCTGCTTGGAAGTGACGTTATTGCTGTCTTTGGATAGATGGGAGGAGGCAGGATAATGACTTTCTCTTTCTTCCTCCACCCCTTGTTGTTCAAACCTGGAACTAAGGTGTCCCAGCCAACCACCATCCCCACTTCAGATAAGTGCCCCAGATTTGCATGCAAAAAATCAGGTAATTATCTACTGAACAATGCCCATAAAATTGGCACTTGCACCACTATAACCCATTCCCAACCAGAAAAACCAAGACAAATAACTCTACTGACACCAGGAATTGTCAAACAACATCGCCACAGGTTTAATTCTAACAACTATATACATACCATAAGAACCTAAGATATGCCATACTGGGTCAGTCCAAGATCCATCAAGCCCAGTATCCTGTTTCCAACAGTGGCCAATCTAGGTCATACGTACCTAGCAGTTTCCCCAAAAGACGCAGGTTCCACAATGCTTGTACTGGGTCAAGCATTGATATCCTGGGTCCCTTCTTAATAATGGTTTACGGACCTTTCCTCCAGGAACTTGTCCAAACCTTTTTTAAACCCAGCTACACTAACAGCCTTTATTACATCCTCCGGTAACAAATTCCAGAGTTTGATTACACGTTGAGTGAAAAAATATTTTCTTTTATTGGTCTTAAATCTAGTGACGCCAAGCTGTAGCAAACTTACAAACTGAGGGATCCTTCTTTGGTGGTGACTCACATGCTGTGGGATGCCAAAATCACAGCTCCCCTGCCTCCCTCCCTGCCTTTAAGGGAATAAATAAACATTAAGG
Source organism: Ichthyophis bannanicus (assembly GCA_033557465.1). NCBI lineage: Eukaryota > Metazoa > Chordata > Amphibia > Gymnophiona > Ichthyophiidae > Ichthyophis > Ichthyophis bannanicus. The sequence goes on along the minus strand of CM066034.1, from coordinate 961,160,147 downwards.
GGAAAGTTGGAAACCATTAAATCCCACATGGTCAGAAACTGCATCTCTGCCATTCCCATGAATGCCTTACTACACCCTTCCAAAACATCCTAAACGGAACTACAAAATACAGTATACGCTGACCAATATCCATCGAATGCACTCCATCTGAGCAGTTCAAGCCAGGATAATCTGCAGAAATTAAGTTATGAGTCAATTCCAGCCTCCTCATTAAAACTACAAATTTGGAAGCCTTGGCATTCACGTGCTTCTGCAAGCATTCAACTGTCTTTGGCCTAATAACATCACGCCAAAGGAATGATCTGAGACCAAGTAAAAGTCACAGAAGGAAAATAGCAATGAAGTAAGACAAGATCACGCTTCGTTTGCTGGATAAGGTGTCACAAAGATCATTTCTTCACAAATGAATAAAAATACATTGAGGAGTATTGTATTGACATGCCTCCAATAACAGCGGTATACACTGGGCCCACTGCATCCCCTGCTGACCCATCCACTGCGACTGCACTCTGTTCTCAGCCAGGCCAACATTCAAACCCCATTTGGATCGAGCTGCTCTCTTCCAGACCCAGAAAATGAAGGAATGCCCACACATCCAAACCAAGAATTCACTCCTCACCAAGCCTGTGGAAGAAACTGAAAGAAAGAGCAGATGAAGAGACTACCAAAAGTCAACAAGTTAGTGAAGATAGTTTGTAAGTATTATGCTGCCAATGACTCACCCTCTGACTCGCCTGCCCAAAGAGGCCCTGAGTGGCAGCAAAAGTAGCTGCCCCAATCCAAAACAAATGCGTTCTGAAATGCCTGGGGTGGAAGCCCATCATTGGTAAGTCACGCTTCAATATAGTATCAAATTGAAACCTGGTCAAAGGATCGCTCCCCACATGACACAACCAGAAAAGGCTCCCTTGGGCCCAAAGACCTAAGAAGGTATGAGTGCAATGAACTGGGCAGGTGAAAAGCCCAGTAGCCCGCCGAAGATAAACCCGGGCACCTCTGCCCAATTAATCCATCTTATGGCGATAAATACGCAACTATACCTCCTCCTCCAACACTACCACATCATCCTTCAACAGACTCCGGTCACCACAAGAGGTCTAGCTCATTGGCCCAGTTCACTAACCTCCAGCACTGCAAAGAAATGAAAAGAAAAAGCAATCATGAATAAGTGTGCCTCATGCGAGGAAAAACAAACTTGAGGTAAGGCTTGCAATAACCCTTCACTAACTTCCGAACCAAATAAGACGAGGTGGAATCTTCTTATTTGGGTGAAGATTCCCTGCATAAGAGTGCTGCTCTTCGCTGCAGACCAAGTTCTCATCACCACTGTTGATGAACACAGACCATAACTCTTGCCCAGACTTCCTGCTATACTTTGCTCTGTTGAAACCCCTTCAGGAACTCCCTCCTTCCTCCGAACCAAACAATGTGCCGCTTTCCTGTCCCACCATCCCCATGCCCAACTTTCTGAGGCAATGAACCAGCTCCATCAGCAATAGACCCTTCCTCAATTAAACACGCAGGCTGTTTAGTGAACCTGTTAGATGACCCTTTGTCCCACTGCATGGGCACTTTAGCCCCTAAGCCTTTTTGGGGGCCATTAAAGTGAAATACCCAAACATCCTACACCCACCAAAAGGTATCCAAGTGATGAAAAATAAATGAAGCACATACACCCCACAAAATAAATAGGTAAATAACAGAAAAGAACCAATAAAAAATCCCCCCAGTCCCCCTCACCAAACACCCCCACAAAAACCTCCGAGCCTCAAACCCCCCTATTGCAGCTCTCCACTGCCATCAGAAAGCACCTCCTCTGAAAACCAGTTGATACAGAACTAAACAAACCTAGCAGTACTAAGACGCCCAGGGCCGCAATGCAAGGCAAGCCAGTGACCAATGCATCAGAGTAACACAGGCCAGCTCAGAAACCATGTCAGGAACTCAGCCAACACCACCGTACAGCGCAGGGTGCACCGGCAGGCCACCAAAAGCACTGCAGGGGAATCCCGCTGCACTAGCGCAAAAATGACACCCAGGCCATGATGCAAAAGCAGAAAGGAATCCCACTGCATTGATCAAACTGCATCAGGCTGCAGCAGGCACCCCTGCCTCGAAGGTGAACAACAAAACTGCGTGTCCAGACACTGAAGCTTTACCGGCACACAATGGAAAAAACAGCACACCTCTTGACACCAAACCGTGCCCTGACCACACCACAACAACACCAACATGGAAAGAAACCCAACAGAGCCCCAGAAGGGAAGAACCAACCAGGAAGCACAGCCACAGAAATCCTCGTTGGCCTCCCCGAAGGAGCTGAAACAGACTGTTCAGCTGCTGCCACCAGACCACCACTGCCTGCAGAGCCCGACAAAACAAGGTGAGTCTGCTTACACCTCCCCATCCCTCCTCCCTCCCAGCCCCAACCCTCGGGTCCCCCTCCTCCCTCAGTGAATGGTCATGGGGCTCGGCCATGTTACTAGCCCACTCCCTATTCATTCAGGAACGGGGAGTTGGGCTCAGTTATCCTTGCACCAGCCCTGGCTCTGAATATCAAGCAGCGGAATATACAGAGAAACAACCTGAAGGAAGTTGTCCCGCAACGGGGATTTCTGTTTGCACTGAGTTCCCAACAGAAGTCAGAGCTACGTATTGTAGCCAGAAGCTGAGAATTCTTCCAGTCTTGGCTCCCTATTCACATATTTCAGACTCATTTCTGGGACAGCTCTTACTCCTTCTAGTGATGCAAAACTCATGGTGTGTCTGTATGTGTATGTGCAGGGGGAAAAAGAGAGGCCATCACACAAAAACATGGCCCCCACTCAACTGAAATCAATGATCATGACAGTGAGAAGTGTAGCATGGGCTGTCTAATCAAGCGAGGAAAGGACCCATAAGGAACCACATCTGTATATCAGTAAAGAAATATTCAGGGAATGGTAGGCTCAGACTTAACTCTTTCTTGTTCCCATAGAAAAACAAACAAACAAACAATTGGAGCAATGGACAATCAAGAGACAAATTTCTGGAGGCCAAGGATAACATTTCACAAGTTTGATATCATCGGGAGTCCTTTGCTTTTTTTTTTCTTATGTTTTTGCTACATTCCCATGATTATACAAATAGTGTAGAGGTGTTACTTTCCACTGAATCATCAGTAATATTTCTTACTGCTTACACATTTGTGAACTCTTTAATCTTTGAGGATGGCTTATTAAATTTTATGCAAATTAACTTGGGGAATTTGTGCATGAGAGCAGGCGTTAATGTAAATGCTTCCATTTTAAAAATTCACTGACACTTGCTGAGGAAAAAATATATGCCCGCTATTTACAAATAGCCTCAATTATAAAACTGTGCTCTCTCTTGGGATCCCATTACTGCCTTCCTGGAATGTAGGCTCCCTCTTTGACCTTATTTGGGCTCCCTGACTCCCTAAGGATCTATGTTGAATCTTTTATCCAAATGCTTTCCTTGGACAGGGCCAGAGAGAGGCAGCATCCTTCTTTTTCCTTTTCACATTGGCTTGGCACCTCTTCAAGAGTGGGGCCGGTTTACTAAAGCACGTGGGGCTAGCAGGGCGTTTTTAGCACTGCGCTGCAATATAGCAAAGGGCCCTGCACTAAAAGACCCTCTACCTGGGAAGTGCACATCTGTGGTGTCTGAGTGGGGAATGGGCATTCCCACAATGCCACTGCCAACATGGACCTTAAAAGCCCACGCTGCCGGCATTTGGCGGGCAGCAACTCCTGACAGCAGAATGGGTGGCAGTAGTTGCTCCTCATGGCAAGCTACACTAAATTCACGGGGATGGCTGACCATACCACCCTGCATCAAGCACAGTGCCTCTCACTAGTAATCTGGCCTAAACCCATGTTACTAGCGTAGGGCTTAGTATGCCAGCCCCAGTATGTTTGCAAATATCTTTGTTCACTGCTGGAACTTAGATCAGAGTCCTCTTTCCTCTTGAAAAGACTGACCTAGAGTGAGAGATTCTTCCTCACGCTGGAGACACTTGATTTAATGGCTGGATTCCTCATAAGCAGCTACTTCAGTGTCATTTCAGAGACCTTAACCACAGGTATTTTACAATGTGGCCTGCTCTACTACTATAGAATTTATAAAGAGGAAGCAGGCTCCAACTCCCAACTAACCCCCTTCTACTCTCTCGTGTCTTTGACCAACACTCCAGACTATACCAGTGTTCAGCTCTAGAGGGAGAGCGATGTCAGTGGTTCAGTCCATATCACTACTGCTGCAACAACAATATGTTCTCTGCTGTAAGACATATAGAACACATTTTTGCCATAATTCATGGTGTATAACATATAAGTGGGATATAAATGTTATTTGACTGAATGCCATTTAGGAGGTAATTTCATAAAGGAGTTTTCATAAAGATGTATATGCCAGTATATGCAATTTAAAGGCCTCATATAAAATCACCTCCTGTAAAAGTATACGTATGGTTGCCAAATGGCTCAAGATGCATCTAACAGGCTCAATACAGTCTTGTGTTTATTCCATTGCATGCTGCCCGGTTAGCTCCTGCACCTTAAAAATAGGCAATGGTTTTCCTCGCCTGTCTTAAGGCACAGATCGCTAACCGGGCATTATGCAATATCACTGCTGTCCAGTTAGCACTTGTTGCCGCCTCTGCTCCTCCCGGGGATGCCTCGACACACCCCGCAGCTAATTGGATAGCATTGGGGTGCATAGGGGACTTAGATGAGTATATTCAACGGCACTAACCTTGTACGTGCCGTTGAATATCCCCATTTAAGGCATTTCCAAAGTTTACTGGCCTCAAAACCATGTGAATGTCTTTTGAATATTGGGCCCTTTATGTTTACATTTTTAGCGACACTAGGGGACCCCTTTACTACAGTACATTAGGATTTGCACTTCACATGCATGTAACACTAAACCTAATGCGCTTTAAATGCAACACTTCTATAGCAACTGATGGGGATATGGCCAGCATGCTCCCGGCGGTTAACATGCCGGCCACGCCTCTAATGTATGGCACAATTACTATGGGTACACGCAACCACCTACCGAGGTGGCATTAGCAGCATCCGCAACATTGACAGTGCATGATATGTCCCCCTGCACTCACTACAAGGTGCTCTCCGGGATCACTCCACGCTCCTAACCTGTCCATTCACTACCCCAACACACAATTGGCAGTTAGCACGCAAATCAATGTGCTGCAACTGTTGTGCCACACAGTAACAGCTACCACGGGACCACGTGGAAAGTCACCCTTAGGGATGTGCTTTCTTTCCAAATGAAAGCTAAAATCTCCACAGAACAGGAAATGATAACATCGCCATTGTGGCACGTTCACAAAAGAGTACGCCCTTTTGTGTCATAGGGCTCACTCTTTCACAAAAGTACACACTATCACGTAATAATGAAGCAAGATGAAAAAAAATGGAAGTAATAAAACAAACATTTCTGGGCTGTGCGTCCTTAGCATGAACTGCTTAGCACCCAGTAGTAAAAGGACCCCTATGTTACTTATTTTCTGTGGTGAAACAAAAGTGTTTTATTGACAACCGAGTACTTTGATGAGAATTTAATGGTTTACCTCAGTTCATTTGCACGTTTACCTACCAGTAATGGATGTCCAGTCCCTGCTATTCCCCTAAACCCAATGCCGATGACAGAGCTCCCCACATGTATATAGGAGATATGCGGGGAGCTCTGGACAGGGGTGGGAGGGGGAAGGCCAGAGGAGGAGTGACGGAATGCTGAAGGCATGACCCTGACCCCGGACATACAGGGCCAATTCCGGTCACGGCCCTGTACGTCTGGGCTGGAGGAAAAGGAAGGGGGGACATATTCCACCTCCAGAGTGGAATAAGTCATCCCATGGGAGGCAATCGGTGGCAGCAGACTCCCCAAACAGTAAGGCAGACCCAAGAGGTTCCTCGCAGCACAACCACAGCCTCAGGGGGTCAGGTGGTAGGGAAACAGCTTTTGAGATTTGGCGGAGGATCAAGGCATCTGCAAGGCATCCTGCTGCCATGGAGACAGGATGCCACAGCACTGGGGCTCTATGCAGGCGTTGCAGCTAGGATGGACGGGGTGTGCATTGTGCATCTGATGGCTCAGCATCAGTGCACATCCTGCTCGTCCAGGCCAGTTGCATCCGATTCTGATCCCCCAGGGATGTATAGCCACTGTGGGATCAGAATCTGGTGCAAATCTGGCTCGTCCATATTCTGGATGTGAGGACAGGTGTGTGCGCCCAGAAGCTGGACAGGCCTGCGTTGCATCTGATTCTGCTTCTGTGGGGGTTAGATGTGCCCGCGGGAGCTGAATCAGGTGCAAACTGCTGGAAATTTAGGCCGTGCTCCAATTCAAGGCACCCGGACGTCCAGCCCACTACCCTGGCTAGCCCATTTAGGCTCCTGCATGGAGCCACGGGGCTGTAGCATCATGTTGCTATGGCATCACGGCTCCATGCAGGATCTGCAAACCCCAGCAGACCCCAAAACATTGTATTCCCCACAGCCCGACTCCCAATTGGGCCTGCTGTGGTCAGGGTCAGGCTGCGAGGAACCCCCTGCACCACCTCACCTTGCTTCGTGGCCTCGGTGTCTTCCTTCTGCACTGTCTAAGGGGACTTATTCCACCTCTGAGGTGGAATACGTTTCCTGTGCAAATAGCCACCCCTGGACGTACAGGGCAAACCTGGGAATCGACCCTGTACATCTAGGGTCAGGTTCCCGCCAACTCCCCGCACTCAATCCTGCAATCCATTGGATTCCAGAAACTTCTCTATTCTCTCTTTTAGTAGCCTTTCCAATAGTTTACAAACCACAGAGATTAGACTAACCAGTCTATAATTCTCAATGTCATCCTTACATCTGCTTTTGTGTAAAGGGACCACATGTGCCTTTCTACAGTCCTCTGGCACCACTTCTGACTCCAAAGAGGCATTGAAAAGATCAGGCAGTGGAGCCACTCAAACATACCTAAGTTCCTTCAGTATTCTTGAATGTATCTCATCCAGACCCATTGCTTTGTCTACTTTTAGTTTAGCTAGTTCCTCACACACACAGTCTTCTGAAAATTGTTGAGATCCCCGTCATTTCTGTTCCTATTTGTGGGTGTTTTCTGAGGTCCTATTCCTGGCCTTTCATCTCTGAACAGAAATATTTGTTAAACAATTCCGCTTTATCCTCATCAGTTTCTGCATATTCCTCCCCTTCATTCTTGAGTCTGACAATACCACTTTTGCCCTTCCTCCTCTCACTAACATATCTAAAAATGTCTTATCCCCGCATTTTATTGAATTGACTATTTTTTCTTCTTTTTGTAACTTTGCTTTCCTGACTACTTTGCTAGCTTCTCTAAGTTTTTCCAAATAGAGATTCCTGTCTTCCTCTCTTTGTGATCTCATGTATTTCATGAAGGCCTCCCTCTTTTTCTTCACCTTTGCAGCTACTTCTTTTGAGAACTATAGTGGCTTCCTTTTCCTTTTACCTTAATTTACCTTTCTAACAAAAAGGTTTGGTGCCCTTAAAATATCCTCTTTCAGTTTTGTCCACTGTTTTTCTACATCCTCCAGCTGTTCCCATCCTGTTAACAACTCCTTTAGGTATTGTCCCATTTTTGCAAAGTTAGGTTTCATAAAGTCTAAGACCCTTGCTTTTGCATGGATTTTATCAGCCCTAGTCCTAACACTGATCCACACCACCTGGTGATCATTAGATGTAAGATGATCTCCCATTATAACATCAGAAACACTTTCCCAATTGGTAAACACCAAGTCCAGTATGGCCCCTTCACATGTGGGTTCTGTTACTAGTTGCCTGAATAGTTCTCCATGTAGAGAGTCCAGGATATTCTTACTTCTAGATGACACCACACAGGGATGTGCCAATCAACATCCGGCATATTGAAATTACCTATTAGTAGCATTTCTCCTTTTATGGCAATGCTGTGTGTCTTCTGGTTTTGTTTTTTTTTAATTTATGCATTTCCAACAACTTACAAAAGCAAGCATATAAGCAAACTTAGTGTTTATACAAAGCATAAAAACGGAGCAACGTGTAAATGAAATACATACCAGCAAAACACTATCACTTAGCCCACAATATGGGGAGATATTACAAGAATAATATAGTAAATAAAAAGAAGAGCATTAGCTCTAAAAAAATATGACAGCGCATCTTTTTATTCTCCAACCACCTCCTATTTATTACCGTGTCCCTCTTTACTATCCAGGAAAGTTACTAACTGAGAGGGATCTAAAAAATGTGGCCGGTAGGGCCACCACTCTAGGTTTCAGAGCCAAAAAGGCCTGTCTCCTAATTTGTGTGGCCCTACAGACATCAGGAAACATTTGAACCTTAGCACCACAGAACAATGTTGACATATGTTTGAAGTAATTCCTAAATACAACAGCCTTATCCTGTTCGGAAATAAAATTTACTACCAAGGTAGCACGAAAATCTATATTATCTTGGGAATCCTCCAGGAATTTGGTAAGATCAAGGTCAGTACGACCCTGAAGTATATCAAACTCCCCAGGAGGGCCAACAGAAACCCCGCGACCAGTCAGGTAATATACATTTGAGATAGGAATGGAGTCAGCCGAAGCCAAGCCCAAAACTTCTCTAAAGTACTTCTGTAGCAAAATCTCAGCTGAAAGCAAATGACAAAAAGGAAAATTCAACAATTGAATATTCTTAGCACGAAACATATTATCATACATTTCCATCTTATGGTGCATAATTAAACTTTCTTTAATGCTAGATGAATTAACAACTTTAAGAGCTGAACACTGACTTTCACAATTAGAAATTTGAGAAAGCATACTCCCCACTCGATCTTCCACTTCACACAGCTTAGTAGTAATCTCAGAAGAGAAACTACACAGCTGTGAAACTGTGGGTACTAAGGTGTTTTCTATACGAGTCACTACCTTCCAGATACCTGCCAATGTGACCTGCTCATCGGGTACCTCCTTGGCCACACCTGGAACGGACGGCCAAGCAACTGGTTTCAGCTTTTCCCTGGCAACAGCAGGCGTACTTTGCTGAAACTGCACTCCCACAGTACCAGAAGCTGGTGAAGGAATATATATTGGAGGAGAAGGTGGAGAATGATCCGGGGAGCTCAGAGACGCCACAGATGAGCGAAGAGCAAGAAAATCAGGGACTAAAGACACATCAGTGCCAGCCGTTACCTTGACGTGCCTGTCCATGGGACCCACCATTGATTCTGCTGGTACCGCTGGCGTCGCTTTCTTCTTTCTCTTCCCCATCTGGATCTCTGAGCACACTGCAACATCCAAACTCTGTGCTCCTACGGTCCTCCAAGAGGCTCCTAAGGGGCCTAACAAGCCCCTTGTATCTAGCCCCTTAGATCGCTGCCCCCAGCTAGTGCCTCCGGCTGCGTCTAGCAGGTGGAGCTTTTAAAGAGGCCCCCAATGACGTCGGGGCCGCCGGAACAGGAGCCTGCCGCCTCCGGTCGGGTAATGCTGTCCTCTCTGGCTCTCCCACTGCTCCACTTCACCGCTCAACCTTTAAAGAGGCCCCCGATGACGTCGGGCCGCCAGAACAGGAGCCTGGCGCCTCTGGTCGGGTAATGGTGTCCTCTCTGGCTCTCCCCTACGTGTCTTCTGTTAAATCTCTATCCACTTCTTCTCCCTGTGAGGGGGATCTGTATATCACTCCAATGCAAATGGATTTCCGTTTCCCTCTTTCTAGTTTAAATCAAAGTGCCTCCTCTCTCCCTTTTAAGCCCTTGTAATTCTATTGCTTAAATATTAATTTTTACATATAGTGCCACTCTTCCTCCCCTTCTTCCTATCCTGTCCTTTCTGAATTAAGTGAGCCATGTCTCCATAACTGCCACTAAATCCAATCAGCCTCTTCCATTAAAGCCTCAACATCTGGAATCTTATTTCCCATGCTATGGGAATTTATACATACCACATTTGAGATGTTGCACCTTATACCCATTTCTACAGAGGTATTTTAATGTTTCACTTATATGGGGGCTATCACTTACCTAGGGGCTTTCTTCACTCTGTTAAAGTATCTTGCCCTTTTAGGTATCCCTACTTTCCCTTCTCTTATGTTTATGTTTATGTTTATTTAGAATTTGATATACCGCTCAGGCCAGAGGCATTAGAGCGGTTTACAATACTATATCATTTGAGGAAATAGGAAAAGAACGCCATTTATATGATAGGACAGAGACAGTCAAACAGATAATAGGAGGAGAAGAACATGAAACAGCACATTACCACCAACTATAGGCAGGACACCCCAATCCATACCATCAGTGTAACCTTCGGCAACAGACGCCACGGACCAACGCCTAAGGGCCACGCCAAAGGGCCCTCTGGCGAGGCCCTCAGGCACGGGCCCACAAGGTGCGGGCGCGCCTCAGAGGTGGCGGTTTTTAAAGCCGTTGAAGAGGGCTGCGGATGGCTGCTGATTGGCAGGGAATGGAGGTGAGGAGGAGCTCCTGCTCACTCACTCCGATAATGGCTGCTGCTCCCGATCTGCCGGCGCGCCTCAGAGGTGGCGGTTTTTAAAGCCGTTGAAGAGGGCTGCGGATGGCTGCTGATTGGCAGGGAATGGAGGCGAGGAGGAGCTCAGGTTTTATGGTGTTCCTTTCTTTTTCTAAATAATGTTTTTATTGTACACCATTTTGGCGCAACCAAAAGATGGTATATCAAATATTTTAATAATCCATAAACCATAAACCCATCCCCAATTAATCTATTTTTAAGCCCTCTTCAGTAGATTAGCCAGTTTGCTGCTGAAGACACTTTGACCCTTCTTTGACGGATGGATGCCATCTCCCTTCTGCAGCCCTTGGAATATCATCCCATGGTCCAGGAAACCAAAACACTTTCAGTGGCACCATCCACGCAGCCATGAATTCATTTCCAGGATGCGAGCTTCTCTGCGTCAGCCTTTATCCTCAACAGGGAGGATTGAAGAGAGCACCTCCTGCACATCTAACTGCTTCTCCCTCTGTCCCAGAGCCATGAAGTCACTTTTGATATGATCAGAGGGATTCCTAACAGTATCATTTCTGCCGACATGGATGAGCAACATTGGATAATAGTCAATAAGCTTGATGAGTCTCGGCAAACTCTCCATAACATCACAGATTTTGGCACCTGGCAGACCTCTCTGGACATCAAGTCTGGTCGGCTGACGGACACCTCAGTACCCCTCAGAAGAGAGTCACTAACCACCACTACCCTTCTCTTCCTTGTGGTCACTGATTCTGCAACTTTGGGGTTTTCGAGATCTAGTTCTTCCATTTCCTGGGATGTTTTAACCTCTTTCACGTCCGGGGCTGCATATTGGTTCTTCATTTCAAGGGCTGGAGGAGTTGGAGTGTTGATTCTGCTGGCTCTGGTGACTCGTGTTCAACTTTCTTCATTCTGTAGCCTCCTATATTCACTTCTGTTGGAGAGCTTGGATGTTTCAAGAAGCATCTCATCAGTAAACTTCTCAGCGTCTCAAATGCTTCTCAGCCTCATCACCCCTTTTCTGAGCTCCCCACTTGTTTCCTGAGAGCTTCAGCATGCAGGCATCCTGCACATGGAACCAATCCTTCAACTGGCATTGAGATATCAGTCTGGACAGAAGCAGAAGCTGTAACTGGGGCAACTGCTTTGGTAATATAATTTTCCCCAGCTATTATTCAGTTAGTGGAGCTTTGGTACCTGTTGTAGTAAAAGAGAGAGACCTACCAAAGTCACTATCTGTTCCTCAGCTGACCTTTAAGAGAAAAAGTGGTTAACCTCTTTTTAGTGTGTACTAACAGTGCTGATCTGTGTGTAGCTAATTGGGGTGTTGCCCTTTAAAGCAGAAATGCTCACATGGGGTGGTTGGTAGCTGGGGTGGGATCTAACACTGATGAGGCTTCAAAGAGCTAGCTGTTGGTGCCTTTATATATAATTTGTGCCACCTCCCCTAGAATGCTTCAGCTCCCTCCTTCCGTGCTTTACATATAGCATTATGCAGATAACAGAATATTGATATCCCACTATACATTTAATGCTGTCCTATTTAATAAATAAAAAAAAACACTTGGATGTTCAGGACAGTACTGAACATCTAAGTGCTTTTTAATTACTGATTGGTTGCCTTTATAAAATATAATCAATATATTTACCTACATACTTTTACAATTTAGGCATCCTGTTAGAAAATTACCCTCCAAGTGTGTAAATGTATATAGGCACGTGTCTTTGGGATCAAGAAATTGCAGGCTTTTGGTTCTCCAACGCCTCTTGACTGATCAGGTCATCTTGTTCACAAAAGAAACAATTGTCTTTCCTTTCTCCTTTAAGGACAAAACTGAAAAGTCCCAGTTCTGTGACTCCACGTGTGCCTTCCATCTCAAGAACTGCACGCATAAAAAACATGTGAGCTACAAATAAAGGACTAGATTTACTACTACTAGTCATTTGTATAGCGTTGCAAGGCGTACACAGTGCTGCATATATAGACATAAGATAAGCCCTTGCTCATCAGAGCTTACAATCTCATCAAGACCAAGAAAAAAACAACAACAAAAAAACAACCATATCACAAAACTGAAGGCTCAGTTATGGTAAGATATACATACAGTAAATGGTGAACAAGAGAGTGAGGGATCAAGATCCAAAAGCATCCTCAAAGAGGTGGGCTTTTATCCTGGATTTGAATAGGTCTAGAGAAGAGGTCTGTCATACTGACTCAGGTAGTTTGTTTCGGGCATATAAAGCAGCAAGGTTGAATGAATGAAATCTGGAGTTGGCAATGGCAGAGAAGGGTACAGATAAAAGGGATCTGCCAGAGGAGCAGAGTTCCCGAGGAGGGATGCAGGATGACTTAAGAAAGGAAAGGTAATGAGGAGCCACAGAATGAATGCACTTATAGGTGAGTAGGAGAAGTTTGAACTGGATGTGGAAATGGACATTGAGCCAGTCAAGTGACTCGAGAAGAGGGTTACATGAGCATACTGAGGGTTACATGAGCGACACTGGCAGAAGATTTGAACCGAATGAAGGGGAGAGAGATGATTCAGACCAGTGAAGAGCAGGTTACAGTAATCAACACAGGAGGTGACTGGAGAGTGGATAAGGGTCTCAGTAGAGGCTTCATGCAGAAAATAATTCATGTGAATGGTATTAGTGCACACTAACACATAAGAACACTTTAGTAAATCTAGCCCTGTCCTCTGTTCTCTGTCTTTGAGGAAACAGATAGACATCCACCTCAAAGATTGCAGAGTGGCCAATGTAATGCCAATTTTTAAAAAGGGTTCCAGGGGTGATCCAGGAAACTACAGACCTGTGAGCCCTGACATCAGTACCAGGCAAAATGGTAGAAACCATTATAAAAAATGAGATTACTGAACATTTAGATAGTCATGGCTTAATAGCAGAAAGCCAATATAGATTTAGCCAAGGAAAGTCTTGTCTCACCATTCTCTCATATTCTTTTTAAGGAGTGAATAAACAGGTAGATTGAAGCGAGTCAGTTGATATAGTGTATCTCGATTTTCAGAAAGCCTTTGACAAAGTCTTCATGAGAGACTCTTGGGGCAATTAAAAAGTCATGGGATAGGAGGCAATGCACTACTGTGGATTAGGAATGGGTTGAAAGATAGAAAATAGAGAGTAGGGCCAAATTTCCTCAATGGAGAAAGGGGAATAGTGGAGTACCCCAGGGATCTGTGCTGAGCCTGCTGTTTTTTAAACATATTTATGAATGACCTGGAAATGGGAATGAGTGAGGTGATCAGATTTTCAGATGACATCAAATTATTAAAAGTTGTTAAAACACAAGAGGATTGTAAAAAATTGCAAGAGGATAAATTGGGAGGAAAAATTGCAAGAGGATAATTGGGTATCCAAATGGCAGATCACATTTAATGTGGACATGTGCAAAGTTATGTACTTAGGGAATAACAACCCGAACTAGGGTTACATGATGGAAGGTTCCACATTAGGAACCACCACCCAAGAAAAGGATTTAGGCGTCATTGTGGATAATATGTTGAAACCCTCTGCCCAGTGTGCAGCAATGGCCAAGAAAGCACAAAGAATGCTAGGAATCATAAAAGAATGGAGAAAAAAACAAATGAAATTATAATGCCTCTGTATCGCTCCATGGTGTGACCAAACCTTGAATATTGTGTGCAATTCTGGTCACCATATCTAAAATAGGATATAGAAGAATTAGAAAAGGTACAGAGAAGAGCAACAAAAATGGTAAAGAAGATGGAAGATTACCTCGAGGAAAGACTTAAAAGGTTAGAGCTCTTCAATTTGGAAAAGATATGGCTGAGGGTAAATATGATAGAAGTCTATAAAACAACAAATGGAGTGGAACGGGTAAATGTAGATCGTTTTTTTACCACTTCAAAAAGTAGAAAAATATGGGTCATGCAATGAAGCTATAATCTAGCACATTTTAAGACTAATTGGAGAAAATATTTTTCACTTAACACGTAAACAAACTCTGGAATTCGTTACCGGTGGATGTAGTAAAAGCTGTTAGTGTACCTAGGTTTAAAAAAGGTTTGGACAAGTTCCTGGAGAAAAGTTCCTAAACCATTATTAAAGAAGACCTGGGAAATCCACTCTTTGCCTCTGGACAAACATTGTGGAACCTGTGTGCCTTTTTGGGAACCTGCCCGGTACTTGTGACCTGGATTGGCCACTGTTGGAAACAGGATACTGGGCTTGATGGACCTTGGTCTGACCCAGTATGGCATATCTTATATTGTTTTGTTCTTATGACAACAGCTTTTGATGGTCAGCAAAGGTCAGCAGCAGTTAAAGTAAATAAAGCAAAGTTACTTACCTGTAACAGGAGTTCTCCGAGGACAGCAGGATAAGTCAGCCTCACCTTTCTGAGCATGAGCTAGCAGGCCCATCCCACTGGCCTGCCCCTAGCCAGCCAGTACATCCCTAGCTGAGATCTTGCTGCTAGGCGGTGGGCATGCAGCCACTGATCCTGCCCCTTCCAGGGGAGGAGGGTGGGTATGTGTAGCTGACTTATCCTGCTGTCCTCGGAGAACTCCTGTTACAGGTAAATAACTTTGCTTTCGGAGAGGGGAGATCCAAGATGGCTGCCAGATCCATTCGTCTGTGAGCTGTTTTTCTTCTTGATGCCGAAGCAAAAGGGGAAGTTACGGGGGAACCCTCCCCAGCCGATACAACCTCTTTCTGCTCCCTGCGACGACCATCGGACCGATGGATTCCTTTCTTCAGCTGCACGGAGAGATTAGAAACTCCGGAGAAAAAAGCCTGCTTGTGTCGACCCCGGGACTGGTGAGTCCAGAGTCTTCCTCTGGGTGTGACCTTACTCCAGATCTGCAACTTTCACCTGTGCTGCCTGCAGACTTACTGAGCCTCAGTCCTGCTGGATCTGTGAGACCTGATGTGGTCGATGCTGATTTTCCAGTGGGAGGGAAGGCTTTGGCTTCAAGTTCAGATGTTCCAGGATCAGCGTCTGCAGCAGCTGAGTCGGGGATTGGAGTTGTGTTACAGGACCCCTGCGGTGCTGTTTTTTCATCGGGGGAGCCAGGAAATGCAACGGTGTTATCTGAGGCTTTGTTTCAACAAATGACAATGGCACCCTTCTCTTTAGAGCGTCCAGAACAAATTTCTTTGGACTCCATTTGGACGGCTTTAACAAAACTTGGTGAGTGTTTGGTCTCACAAATCAATGCTACCTTGTTGTTAATTTGAGGGAACGCTTTGACTGTTCAGCAATGCCAAGATTCAGTGGCAGCTTTGCACTCTCAAGTGACTATTATATATAACAAAGTTGCACAATTGGAAGATAAGTATACCACTGTTTGCAAGGATGTGTCTGGTTTCAAGTTTAAAGTTGAAATGTTGGAAAACCAATAAAGGGCTATGAATATCAGATTATCAAATTTTCCTCACTATCCGCTGGTTACTCCCCGAAATATGTTTAAGTCATACTTACTGGAAGTTTTGAATGTTCCTGTGGAGTTTCATCCTCTGCTTTCAAAAATATATTACCTTCCTATAAACAAAAAGATGAAAGGTTCGGATGCGGGAGCACCAGCTGGAACTGAGATTGTGGATGTCTTAAATGTTTCAGAAATTTTAGATACCTCAATATCTGAGACTGTAGTTCCTGCAACTCTTTTGGTATCACTAGCTTTGGTATCTGACCATGAATGGTTACTCAGAATGTATTTTGAGAAACAATCTGTTTTGTTTAAAGGTTTGGTTATCCGAATGTTTCCTGATTTATCACATAACACTCAGAAAAGAAGAAGGGAGTTTTTGATGCTAAAGTCAGGTGTGACTCAGTTGGGGGGTCTGTTTTTCCTGAAATTCCCTTGCAAATGTTTGGTTAAATTACATTCTGCTTCTTATATTTTCTATGACCCCTCCAACTTAGTTTCTTTTATCAGCTCTCGCCTCTCTGCAGTCCCTTAGGTGGGTGGGTTATATTGCAGTAGTAGGTAATTTCGTATCTCTGGTGGATCTGCATATCTTCTTGAGTGTTTTTGTTTGTTTTCCTTTAGTATTTTGGGTCTCCTTCTGTGTGAGGGCTAGTAAGGCTTGGGTTTTGCTGGGTTTGTTTGCTTTGAAAATTGTTTTGTAATATATTACCTGCTCAATGCCTTTTTCTTGTTTAAGTTTGTAAACTTGCACATATATTGTGAAATTTTCATAAATATAAAATAAAAAATAAAAAAAACCCTTTGCTTTCTCCAAGGGCAAGCAGGATGTGTCAGCTACACATGGTGCCTCCCCAGCTACCTGCGTATGCTGAGGTGGAAGGGGGAGGGTCACCTGAAGGTTGAATGGAATGACGGGAGCCTTGGTTTCCTTGAAAAGGCTTTATTGTGCATGGAGCAAACTGTAACATGGCATATTGTGACATGGTAGAACAACATGGTATAGTGCCGCGTGGCAGGAACAGCATTACCAGGGCGATAGCTGGTTTTCACGATCACCGTGCTGGTCGTACATAGTGCAAGAACAACAACCTCGAACTTTGTGCAAACTAGTGCAGTAGTGCAAACAACAAATGGTGCAAAAAAACCCCAACAACATATGCAATTGACAATAAGATGCAAAAGAATGCATAGTGCATATAAACTTGTGCAAACAACCCCCGTGCTTTCGTCTGTATTCACTGAGAGCCAGGGGAGTTAGGCAGAGTCATTGAGCAAGCCCTGCGGCCGCTGTCCGGTTGTGTGTGCAGGGTCGGCCATTGTGTTACCGGCTGACTCCCGAAGGCGGCGTCTGACCATGCCTGAAGGGTGAGACAGTAGTGTCGTCAGAATGTGTGGGCAGAGGACCAGGTGGCTGCCTTACAGATATCTGTCACTGGCACTGAGCGCAGGCTGGTGTGCATTTGCTCGCGGTGCCTCGCGTGCTCCTGTCCTGTCCAGGCAGAAGGCAATGCAGCTGGAGATCCATATTGACAGAGTCCGCTTGGTGACTGGGCGGCCTGGTCTGTTGGGATCATAAGAGACAAAAAGCTATGTCCACCGTCTGTCACATTCCATCCTATTGAGGTAGATGCAGAGGGCTCTGTCGTAGTCTAGGTGTGGAGCCTCCTATCCTCTGCAGAGACGTGAGGCTCTGGATGGAAGGATGGTAGTTCTATAGTCTGGTTGAGATGAAAATCAGATGCCACCTTAGGGATGAACTTGGGGTGTGTCCAGAGGGTGGCTCGGTCTTGGTAGAGCTGCGTATATAGAGCATGCACCACCTGTGCCTGTAGTTCACTGATCTTCCTGGCGGAGGTGATGGTGACCAGGAAGAGAGTTTTCCATGTCATGTACTTCATGTCCGCTGAGTGCAGGGGCTCGAAGGGCTCACCAGTCAGCTGGTTAAGGATGGTGCTGTGGTCCCAGGGGGGCACTGGAGTCTGGGTTGCGGGTCATAGCTTTCCTATGCCCCTCATGAAATGTGTGACCAGCGGGAGCGTGGCAATGGAGCCACCCTCAGCATGTTCATGGAATTCTGTGATCGCCGATAGGTGCACCTGTGTGGACTATGTTTTCAGCCCGCTGTCAAAAAGCGAGGTGAGGTATTGTAAGACCTGGGCCATCAGGCATGTGAAAGGGGCTAGCTGCCAGGCTGCACACCAGATGCCAAAACTCTTTCATTTTAGGCCATAGGACTTTCTGGTGGATGGACGTCTGTCCATCAGCACAACTTCTTGCACGTCTACGGGCAGATTGAGGGCTGCCAGTGTCAACCTCTCAGTCGCCAAGCTGTCAGTTTGAAGGAAGGAATGTTGGGGTGCAGGGTCGCCCCACCATTCTACGTGATGAGGTCTGGGTGCAGGTGCAGAAGTATGGGGGGCTCCAGGGCTAGTCAGCCCAGGAGTGAGAACCACATCTGCCTTCGCTAGTGCGGAGCAACGTGTATGGCATCTGCCTTGTCCTAGATGTTCTGTGGTAGAGTTCTCAAGATGAGCGGTGTGGGGGGGAGGCATATACGAGTGATCACTCCCCCCATGACACGGCAAATGCATCCGTGGCCAGACTGTGGGTCAAAGGGCACTTTGAGCAGAAGCGGAGACACTTTGCATTCTCCTCTGTCATGAATAGGTCGATTTGGGGTTGTCCCCATCTGAGGAAGAGGAGGGTTGTCTCCCTTGTGTTGAGTGTCCATTCATGGGGGTCAAGCTGATGACTGAGACGGTCGGCTAGTTAATTCTGTTCCCCTGGAAGATAGGAGGCCTGTATTAGGCACTGTTTGGAGAAAGCAAAGTCCCAAATCTTGACTGCCTCCCTGCACAGGGAACGCGAGCCTGTTCCCCCTTGTTTGTTAATGTAGAACATGGCCACTTGGTTGTCTGTCTGGATTAGTGCCATCGTGGAGGTGATGCGGTTGTGGAAGGCTCTGAGCGTGTAGTGTATCGCACGTAGCTCCAGAAAGTTGATGTGACGAGAGCGCTCATGTGTCGTCCAGACCTCTTGGGTGCAGAACTGTTTGCAGTGCCCTCCCCAGCCCACTGGTGAGGCATCCACGATGATGACTAGGTGGTGTGATGGTGTCTGAAGGGGCCTGCCCTGGAGCAGGTTCCTGTGGTGCGCCCACCACTCAAGGGATATCTTGACTCCTTTGTCCATCGGGATCATCGTAGATAGTGGTTGGGAATGTTGGTTCCAGTGGCTGCAGAGGTGCCATTGTAGATGCCACATGTGCAGCTTTGCTAGAGGGAGCACATGAGTAGTCACAGCCATGTGGGCCAGAAGACGTAGCAGGGTTCGTGCTGGGATCTACTGGGCTGCGCAGATGGTCCTGGTTAGCGCTGTGATGGAGTGCGCCTGGGTATCCGGAAGGAAGGCCCTCGCCGTGGTCATGTCTATGTCTGCCCCGATGAATTTGAGTTGCTGAACAGGTCGGAGCTGTAACTTCTGTCTGTTCACCAGGAAGCCCAGTGAGGATAGGAGTTTGACAGTCTTGGCTACTGCTTCCTTGGTGTGCTGGGGCAACAAGGCAGAGATCAACCAGTCATCGAGGTAGGGGAAAACTGTGATACCCTGTTTGCAGAGGTGTGCCACCAGCACTGCAATGCACTTGGTGAACACCCCTGGGGCTGGGGATAAGCCAAAAGGCAAGACCCTGTACTGCTAATGGTTCTCCAGAATTTGGAAGTGCAAATACTTGCGGTGTCCTGGGTGGATTGGCATGTGTGTATGGCCATCCTACAGATCCAAGAAAGAGAGCCATTCTCTGGTTTGAAGCAGAGGCAGGACGGATCCCAGGGAGTACATCCTGAACTCCTCCTTGTGGATGAACTTGTTGAGCCTCCTGAGGTCGAGGGTGGGTCAGACACCCCTTGAGTTCTTGGGGACCAAACAGTACCTGGAGTAGAAGCCGTCACAGGTTTTGTGTGGTGGTACTGGCTCTATTGCCCATGACCTCAGCAATGTCAGGAGGTGATGATGGGGACTAGATGAGGTGGGGGGGGGGTGCTGGAGGGTCTGGATCGCTGCCATGGGGTAGAGGAGAATTGCATTTGTTACCCCTGTGTTATAATTTTTAGAACCCACTTGGCCGTTGTGATGGCACTCCAGGAGGCGGAGAAGGGCGTCAGCCTGCCCCCCAGTGGTAGAACGGCCTGGGTGTGTTTGTCAGAATGACCTGGTTAGGCCTCCCCTCAGCTGAGGTGGTTGCTTTCTGTTGTTCGCACTCCTTCTAGCTAGGCTTGGAGCGGAATGTTGATTGGTATTTATTCATTTTTATTTATTTGGTTACATTTGTATATCGCTTCTTCCAGCAATCAGTAGCGGTTTACATCACATTAAAATTTTGGCACAGCAAACATTTTCTTACAAGGATTAAAGAATCAACATCTCGATTTTGGTGATTAGAAATTGAATAGTTTAGTGTATTTACAGTTGCATTTATGCGTTTGGTTTGCACAGCTTGAGTCATTTATAGATTCATTTATACATCGTGCGCTAGTTACAGTATGGATTATTTACATTGTGCACTATTTACAGTATGGTTTATTTACAATTTCATTTGGCTAAACACATCCTGGTCTATTTACAGTTTCATTTAAACTAGTTACTGTTTGTTTACAGTCATAAGTTCTATGTGGCATTTTTGTGGTGTGCTGAGCAAATGTTTTTTTTCTGCTTTAAGTTACATTGTAGTATTCTTGGAAAAGATAGGTTTTTAGTTTTTTTCTGAAATCTTGCAGGTCATTGTTTGCTCTTAGTGTGGTCGATAGCTTATTCCATTGCGTGGGCGCTATGTAGGTGAAGGCTCTGTTACTCGTGGAGGTCTTAACTGGTCATATGGAGGGTGGTACATGTAGGGTGTTTAGGTTGTGGGTTCTTCTGCTTCTGTTATGCGGTTGCGTAGTGATAAGTGTGGAGAGGAAGGATGGTGCTATGTTGTGTATCAGTTTGAAAGTGGTTACTATTATTTTGTATCTTATACGGGCAGCAATAGGAAGCCAGTGTAATTCTATTAGTATTGGTGTGATGTGGTCAGATAGTTGTTTCTTCATTATGATCCTGGCTGTGACATTTTGCGCCAGTTGTAGTATGTTGAGGGATTTTTTTGGTAGACCTTGGAGGATGGCGTTGCAGTAGTCTAGGTGAAGTGTGATTAGCACTTGAGCTATTGTTCTGAAGTCGTACTGCTCAATGATATTGCGTAGAGGTTGGAGGATTCTTAGTTTGTGGAATATTGCCCGATTCAGTAGGTGTTTTTCCATTTTGAGTTTTTTGTCGAATGTTACTCCTAGGTATTTTATCTCATCCTTGATGTTATATGTGTTTTTGTTCATGGTGATAGTTGAGGGGGGGTTGAAATCTTGGTTTTTAGAGATGAACATTACTTCAGTTTTCTTATGATTTATGGACATGTTGTTCTGTTGAAGCCATGTTTGTGCATCCTTGAGGCATTCTTCAAGATGGTTATAGTTGTAATCAGGGGGTATGATTGATGTTTGTATTTTGGAGCCTGCCTCTTGCAGTAAGAGTTGAATCTCTTTGCTGGTGGGTTGGATTTCGTGTAGTAGTCCCTTTTCCGGTTGTACTCAATCCCCTCCTCTGCCAGGATCTGGAGGGTGTTGCAGTGGTCCTTTGAGGTCATTGACCATGTCCTTGACCTTCTCACCGAAGAGTGAATCCCCTGCGCAAGGGGCATCCACTATGCGGTCATGGGTGTCCTCTCGAAAACCTGAAGCTCGTAAGCCATGCCAGGCGTCGAGCTGAAATGGCCATTCCTGCTGTCCTGGCAGCAGAGTTGAAAGCGCCTCTGACCTGGTGCTTGGTGCACTCTCCCAGGTCAGCCAGGGCAGACGTGGCGCTTGCTGGTACCAAAGTTACCGTGAGGCTGTTTTTGATAGTCTGGATAAGCATGTCCTAATATAAGGCATGTTGTAGCTGGTAGGATGCAATTCTAGCAGTCAGCATGGCTCCCTGGAATGCCCTCTTGTCTACGTTGTCCAGTAACTTGAGCATGCGGCCGGGCGGATGTGCGTTCTTGAACGATTTGTGTCTCTTTAAGGCTGACTCCTCAACGATGGAGAGGTGTGGTAGCTGAGTCTTTTCGAATCCTGGAGTTGGCTGGACTTGGTATTTACTGTCCAGTTTGCATGAGCAAGCTGGGTTTGATTCTGGGGTCTGCCAGAGTAGTTGGTGGACGGGCAGGGAAGTGAGGGTTTTGGGTGCCTCAAGGAACTTTAGTGCTGCTTGCACTTCGCCCCTCAGGTCTGGGGTCGAACCGGTGCTGAGCGACAGGGCGGAAACAATCCTGCACAAGACGTTTGGGTAAGTGATGTCCTCTAAAAGCATGGGGGGGTTTCTCTGTGGCCTGGGCCTGCATCGAGGAGGTGAGGTCGTCCCCTGTTGTTTGATTCTCTAGTGCTGCTTCTTCACTCCCGCTGGCCACTGAGGCAGAGATGGAGGTGGGGCAGGAACCTGCGTATCTGCCACGTTGGAGTGCACCCATGGCTGTGCTGGCACAGTGGGAGCAACTCCTTGCTGTGCTTTTGGTCACTCTTGTAGAAGGTAGGAGATCAGCTGGAGAAACTCCGCTGGATAGGTTCCTGGATTCTGGGCAGGGACAGAGTTCTCTACTTTCCAGATTGGGCACTGTGGGGACCAGAGGGGGGGGATGGGCTGTCCGAGGAGTACCTGGCTATCCTGAGGACCACTGGGCTGCTGAACTCTGCAGGGCTGCTGGAGTATCTATCTGCTGATGATTCAGTGCTGCGCTGCCTTCTTCTGTTTTTTCCTGCACTGGTGCTCTGTCTCCTGCTGTCCTCCCTGTGCCTACTTCTGGCGTGGTGAGAGTGCCTGCACTTTCGGTGAGCCTTGCACCGAGCATCAGGGCTGCTGGAGGAGCTTCGATGTCTGCAGATGTGTCTCCTTTGTTGGGGCCAATTGGGGCTGGAGGTGTGGCTTCGGCGCCGACCAATGGGAGATCAGGAGGTGTGTCTTAGGTGCCGATGATGGTGGTGAAAAGGTGCCGATGTGGTGCTGAAAAGGTTTTCTCTGTTCCGAGAGGTTGGCGCCGTGGGTGAATGGGCGGAGCCTGTCCCAGAAGGCAGAGCAGGGCTGCTGGAAGAGGAGCTGGAATGCACAGGAGGAACATGGCCGGGAGTCTACATGGAGGGAGCCTCCGTGGTGGGGCGGCCAGTGTCCTGATAAGGAGCGGTAGCAGTGGGAGTGTTCCCAGAAGGAAGGGATCCTGAGAGTCTTTGGCTGTGTCTGCGGTGTCCTTACCAGGGGGGTGAACGGCATCGGGGGCCTCCATGCGATCTGAGCTCCTAAAAAAATCCTGAAGAGCATGTCTCCTGGATTTTTGTGCCCGAGGTGACATCCAGGTGCAGGCTCAGCAGTTCTCAACTTTGTGATCTTTACCCAAGCAGCGGAGGCAGCAGTCATGGGCATCGGAGTTGCTCATCTTCCGGGCGCACCAACTGCAGTTTTTAAAGCCTGGCTTTGGCATAGCAGGTCAGTAGAACTGTTTTCTTTGTCGTCTTCTTTTTTTTTTTTTTTTTGAGTCTGCTGAAGAGTTTCTTGTAATGAAAAGGAGAGTAGAGATTTCCATCTTGTAGGCAAGACGGAAGAAGAGGAACTGGCCGGCTAGGGCCGGGCCGGTGGGATGGGCCTACTAGCTCATGCTCAGAAAGGCTTTGCCTTTCTGAGCTAAGGAGAGTAGCTTCCGTGTACAGCGCCATCGGATGACGTCACCAGGTGTGGCTGACTCATCCTGTTTGTCCTTGGAGAAAAGATAGATCATAATAGTCACATACATTCACAGAGCCATCAGCACAATCTTATATGTGCAGGGAGAGGGGGCACACACATAGGGCACCAACATACATACAGACAAAGCAAATTGCACCATAGAAAATTATTATGGGCAATGACATATTCTGCAATGCTTAATATGAGAAGGATGGTGTCCTGATATTCATGACTGTTGAGATCAATCCCCGATTCTCACAAGAATGTTTGTAAGGATGCCCAGGACATCTAGATGTCAGAAATATAACTTTTTGCACAATGACAGACACCTCAGTGAAGCAGGTAAAACAAATTTATTGCATTCTTGCAAGAGCGGGTGTCTTATGTAAGTAGGCACCCCAAACATACAGAAAGCTCAGCATGTATTCCATTCATTTCATCTACAATTCCTTCCCCTCACACCCTATTGGCGAGGGTACTGCTAAGTTCACAACCTATCAGAGATCCTTATTCATATCATGTGAGTCTCCGCCTCTATTTACATCTCCTAGTCTTTCCTCCATTCACCCCTTTCCCTCTATTTACATTATTCCTTATATGGGGTGGTTCCTGACCCTTTTTTTAATATTCTTATCTCTTCTGATCTCAGTATGACTCACATAGTATGCCTTCTGTTTCTGTTTCTCCTCTCTGTCTTTAAGTTTCTATTTCTCCTCTCTGCATCACAGACTAGGACGAGGGGGGGAAGGGGGACAAAAAGGGAAACATAAGATTAGCAAAGTCTAAGAACCATTATCACAAGGTGTGGAATAAGGAAGTTGGTAGGGGTGAGCTATAATGTGACAGGCAACCTTGCATAGCATTGCATTCTAGAAGCTTCTATTACTCCTTTGTCCTACATTAGCCTTTTCACAGATATTTTGTAAAAACATCATTTTAAACATTTCTGTCATAGGGTACCTAATTCCCTAGGGCTAACGCCAATGGAACTCTCCCTCCTGCTGCATGACAAAGAGCTGTCCCCCCTCCCTCACAACCACAGCCCCATACGACCTGGCCCACATCCACACAGCTGCATGGCCATATGCTATAGCATTATCAGCCACTCTGTGACATACACTAGCTACAGAGGGCTGCCACTTGACAAGACGGCAATGTATTCTTGGCAGTCCTACATGAAACATAAAAACATGATGCCTGTAAAAACACATATGGCCCATATATTCTGCCCTTCCAGGTGAGAAGCCTGATTACATAGAAATATAGAAACATGTCAGCAGAAAAAGACCATATGGCCTATCTAGTCTGCCCTTCCATAGCAAATACTATAGTCCCTTTTTTTCCTTTAGAGATCTGTGTTTGTCCCCTGCTTTCTTGAATTCAGATACCGTCTTCGTCTCTACTACTTCCATTGGGAGACTATTCCACGCATCTACTTCCGTAAAGAAATATTGCCGCATATTACTCTTGAGTCTATCCCCTTTCACCCTCATCCTACATCCCCTCATTGCAGAGCTTATTTCAATTGAAAGAGGTTCTCCTGTGCATTTATGCCATGGAGGTATTTAAACATATCTATCATATCTCTTCTATCCTGACTTTCCTCTAACATATTATTATGATCAGATAGACGCACTCCATAAGTTCATATCTGAGTGGAGAGGACCCATGACTGTAAACCGACGGCCGGAACCCTGTACTTATGTGTTAGTGAATAACAGGGGCTGGAAACAAATCTATCACATTAATGTGCTTAAACCAGGGCATGAGAGGCAGGGTCTGTCCACCTCCATAAAAGACAAGGAAGGGGAAGATTTGGGTCCCCAAGTTAGTAACATAGAACTATGATGGCAGAAAACCACATGAGCTGTCTAGTCTGCCCTTCCATATCAACTACAATAGTCCCCTTTTTACCTTTAGAGATCCTTTGTGATTTTTATGGAAAGGAGAATGGGAGAGAATCTGAGTCCCTAACAAGAGGCAGACTTATAAGAGTTATTGGAGAATTTTCAAGATGTGCTAACATCAGCCCCCAGGGAAACCCCATTCATCACTCATGAAATACATACAATATCAGGGAAAATCATAA
Source organism: Ichthyophis bannanicus (assembly GCA_033557465.1). Lineage (NCBI taxonomy): Eukaryota > Metazoa > Chordata > Amphibia > Gymnophiona > Ichthyophiidae > Ichthyophis > Ichthyophis bannanicus. Next base: position 961,134,343 of record CM066034.1, on the reverse strand, counting down.
TGCAACACCCTTACAGGTTACCCAACGCCAAAAGACAAGAGGTCATTAATCAAGTCAGGGAAATTGAGAAGTTTGGGGTGGTCGAAGAATCCAAAAGCCCGTGGTCTAGTCCCATTGTGCTAATGTCAAAACCAGATGGTACACAACAATTCTGTATCAATTTTCATCAGGTTAATGCTCTCTCAGCCTTCAATGTGCATCCCATGCCTCAGGTTGATGAACTCCTAGATAGGTTAGAGCAAGTACAATATTTGACCACCCTCTACCTCATTAAGGAGTACTGGCAGATTTCCCTAGCCAAGGAATTCTGCCCCAAAACAGCCTTTAGCACCCCAATAGGCTTATACCAGTTTTGCCGAATGCCCTTTATTTAGTTATTTTATTTAAGAGTTTTTCTAAACCGTCCCTCCCAGAGACCAGGAACGGTTTACAATAAACATAACTAAAATATAACCAGGTGCATTAAGCTTTGAAACATAGGTGTTACAATGAACTGCTCAAACTATTTACAGTAAACATATATAACAGTATTTACATTGTGCAATAATTGCTGTCTTTATTTACAAGAATGTATTACCTTCATCGTGATTCGGTGTCTGTGATATGAGATCTCCTATTTTACTAACAATGTACTGATGATGGGAGTTTTATGTGTGGGTTCAAAATGATATTGTAGTTCTGTTGGATATATTTTGTTTTGGTCCGTTGAGTTTCCAAAATGTTCAGGAAAAGGTGTGTTTTGATTTCCTCGCGGAATGTTTGGAGATCCTTTATGCATCAATCTCTCAGGGAGGGAGTTCAATAGAATAGGAGCAACGTATGAAAATGCTCTATTGCTGGTGGATTGGTTAGTTTTACAAGTCTGGAGGGACTACTATGTTGTTTTGGGTGCATCCTCTTCTTGCTATCTCATTAGATAGAGCATTAATCAGTAAGTTGAGATATGATGGGGCAATGTTCCTCAGCAACTTAAAAGTATTCATTAGAACTTTGTATTTAATCTTACTTTGAACTGGTAACCAATGTAGTTTGTATAATAAGGGAGTGATGTGCTCTGAACTAGAGGACTTACAGATAAAACATCTATCACATAGTTCTGTGACTTGTTTGAATGTTCGGACTGTAAACTTGTTCTATGTAGTACCCTTGATCTCAGGAAGGGGCGGTATAGAAGAAAGAAAGAAAGAAATTAATTAAATAAATAAATACATAAATAAATAAAATGGGCAGAGAAAAGTTGGGCCAATCTAAAGTTGATAGAGTGACTTTTTGGGTATTCCTTGGAGAATACTGTTAGAAAAATCAAAGTGTGGTGTAATTAAGGTTGCCAACTGGCTCCAGATGCGCCCGACAGGCTTGATCCATTCCTGGGTTTACTCCATTGCATGCAGGGACATGTAGTTCTGATTTCTCCATTGCACTCCATAAGAAAAGCAAGACTACAAGTCCCTGCATGCAATGGGGTAAACACAGGACTGGCTCAAGCCTGTTGGGCGCATCTGGAGCCAGTTGGCAACCCTAGGTGTAATCATAGTTTGAAGTACAGATCTGAAATCATAGCTAGGCAGCAATGGTCTAAATTGTTCAGGCATTCATAGTTTATAAAAGATCAGACTGGTGGTTTGTTGATGGCCTTAATGGGGCTTCGGCTACCTGTCAGAGACTCCTCGATCAGATCCTCGGATGTCATCAGGAGTACACAGAGGCGTACATGGATGATGTTATCGTATTTAGCCCAGACTGGGAAACCCACATCCCTAGAGTAAGGGCTGTCTTGGAGTCATTAAGGAAGGCAGGGCAGGGCTTGCCTTAAATCCTCACAAGTACGCATTTACCCAATGGAAGACTAAGTACTTGATGTATTTAGTGGGACAGGGAAGGATAAGAACTTTACTTGACAAGGTGCAGAGCATTCAAGAATTTCCCCAACCAAAGTCCAAAAAGCAATTGAGGAGTATTCTGTGATTAGTGAGATACTACAGGCAATTTATTCTGAGGTTTGCAGAGGAATCTGGCCTCCTCACTGACATGTTAAAGAAAAATAGACCTAACCAACTGCAATGATCTGAATTAGAGGGGGCCGCCTTAACAAACCTACAGAACAGTCTGTGTAGGGAACCTGTACTACTGTGGCAGGTGCAGGCCTGTGACCCACAGTGTCCGAACATAAGCAGGCCAGCATGGCTAGCTTGACCTGTAAATGAGGCCTGTGGAGAGGCATATAGGATTGCACATCCCCCAATATGCTGCTATTGTAAGATAGAACCCAGTAGAAGTATTGAATTAGCTTAGGTAAGCAGAACTGCAGTATTGAAAGATGGAAAAATACAGAAAAGACATGTTTAAAAGTTACTGATAAGAAAAAGTACATCTGCAAAGAAATAATTAGGAGTGCTGACAGATGAGTTGCAGAGCCCAGCTCCTCTGCACGTACAAATTGGTTCTATAACCTTGAGAGTGTGAAAGTAACAAGTTGATGAACTGACCATTGTAATTGGGACTAGAAGGGGGCATGCAGGTGTCATGCCCACTGGAGGGACATAACTGGATAAACTTATCAGTACCGGGACCAATAGAAGAGGTACGGGAGGTACGGGAGGTTACCGGGACCAATGAGATGTTTTTCTATACCTAGAATGGAACAGAAGTCTATAAAAGTTGTTGTAATGCTTGAAAACCTTGCTCAGCCATTTTGAAATTGATTGGTTCGAGACTTGTGCACAAATAAATGATTTGGACCTTTTGAACAGACTCCTGGTATCATTGGTTTGTCTGCGCTTTGCTGCTACATATTCCTTGGTGCGTTGGCCGGGAAGTTGTGGAATCAAAGTGTATATAGGGCAATATACCACGACTTTCCGCCTCTATAGGCTTGGTCCTGCCGGGATCGCGCCCTTCCGACGAGGGCTGCTCCCTGGCGCCACCGGTCCCTTGTATCGGAGGGAGCTGGTCGGACCTCGGCGGGTGACGAGCCCGGCTGGAGTCAACGCCTCGAACCCGAGTGAGGGGAGTCCGAGGTCCAACTCATGCGCCTGCTTGGGAAGTTTGAGGACCGGATCCGGTGAGTATAGTTTTGATTTTGGGTCTAGACAGAAATAGAAAGCGCAGTACTGCCATTGGAACTTGGAACTTTGGAATTTGTAATCTCGAGATATTGGGAATTGGTAAGAGAGCATGATCACCTCTCAAGGAAGGGCCGAGTAACCCCGCATGGGAATTCGCCGGGTAAAACCCCCATCCTTTTTGTAATTGGGAAATTGGAAAAGACTAGTCAGAACAGATAGAAACGAATGCATTCTGGGATACGTTGCTAGCATGATTGTGTGAACGAAGTGTGAATGAGAGGTCTGGCAGCACGGACCAAGTGAAGGCGGACCCCTGAGTAGCGCATTTCCTGACCGGGCGACCGCGTTCAGGTCGCGAAAAGGGGGAAGCGATTGTCGTCTTGTCTTGTTATTTGTACTCCTTATACGTTTCCAGGGCCGTGTGGACCCCTTACCCACGGTCCGCCCTCCTTTTCCCTTCTGTCTGTTGTTGCGCGCACACATCGAAATGGGAGGGGCGGGGTCTACTAGAAACACTCCAATAGAATGTATGATCGCACATTTTAAAGAGGGATATTCAGGAGATTATGGTATTAAAATGACAGCAGCCCGTTTGCAGATTTTGTGTACTAGGGAGTGGCCCGATCTAGATCCCATCTGGCCCCGAGAGGGAACGTTCAATGTAGAGATTATTCAGTCAATACACCGTAGAGTGCGGATAGCGCACCCCGACCAGTACCCCTATATAGATTCCTGGTTAAGTATTTGTGAAGATCCACCCCCCTGGGCGCAGCGCTGTTATGAGGAACAGTGCAGAATAATGTTAGCTAAAGCAGATTCTAGACAGAAAACGGAACAGCCTAGAATGAAAGAGCAGGATAAGAAAGCCAGAAAGAAGCCCATCCTGGCAGATCCTGATTCCCCAGAAATAATTCTCAGGCAGCCCCGAACCCCAGGTCCAGTAAGAGTAGCCCGGCGTCCTGCCCCAGAACCCCAGAGACGGCCAGAGCTGAGGCGGGACCCAACCCCTGATCCCCCTCCCGGAGGAGAGAAAGAGGAAGAATTAGCGGAAAAGAAGAGGAGGACCTAAAAAGCGAGTCAGAAGTGGAGACAGAAGAAGGAGAAAGAGAGAATCCCCCAGATGAGGAGGAAAATGTACAAATAATTGAGAAAGCTAGCGTTAGCACTAGCACGCCAGTGAGAGAGAAACCCAAAGCAAAACCTGTTGAGAAAAAGAAAGCGACTCCTGCAAAGGCAACAACGATAACCCTTAGATCCCAAAAGACACCCATGGCAGCCAAACTGTTTCCCTTACGGCAAGTCCCAGGAGTGCCCGTAAAGAATGATAATGATGAAGTGGTAGCGGGACCCCTAACTTATGTGTATATCCCTTTCTCTACAACTGATTTATTAAATTGGAGGTCGCATTACGCCTCCTATACTAGTAAGCCCCAGGAGCTGACAGAATTAGTAACTAGTATTATGGAAACTCACCAACCCACTTGGCCAGATTGCCGTCAGCTCCTGACCACCCTATTCACGACAGAAGAGCGAGCAAGAATTAGAAAAGCAGCTATTGAATGGATGGCAGAGAACCCTGTAGCTCCGGCACAGGGGCAGAATATAATAGACCGTCGGGAAGCAGCTCAGAGAGAATTCCCGAATGAAGACCCCCAATGGGATCCAAATACAGCCATTCCAGACAGAAAGCTATGAACCTTTCCAAAGTTGCAGGAGTTATCCAAGGGATAGATGAGAGCCCAGCAGATTTTTATGAGAGATTAACTGAAGCTTACAGAATGTATACTCCCTATGATCCCGAGGCACCAGGAAGTTTATGTATGGTGAATTCTGCTTTTGTAAACCAGTCTCAACCAGACATTAGACGCAAATTACAGAAGTTAGAAGGGTTTGCGGGCATGAATGCAACACAGTTATTGGAAGTCGCTCATAAAGTGTATGTGAATCGTGATACTGAAAGACAGAGAGAATGTGATAGAAAGATGAAGAAGAAAGCTGATTTTTTGGCTGCGGCCATAGTGGAACAGAAAAGGGGAGGTGTCCCTAGTCGAAGGAGCAGAGGAAGAGGGCGGGGTCAAGGCGGAGGCCGGACCCAGAGACTAGGCGTGAACCAATGCGCCTATTGCAGAGAGGAAGGACATTGGAGAGATACGTGCCCGCAACTCGAAGACGCCCAGCATGATGACGACAGCAGCCATCAGTGGCGAGAAGAAAGAAAGACGAAGCTATCCCCGAAGCCGAGGAAGAGCCAATCGAGAACAATTCCAGCGAGAGAGAGGAGGAGCCATTCAAGCATTGGCCACACCAGCCCATGATGAGAATGACGTGGATTAGGACAGACCGGGCTCCAAGTTTGCTTTAGGTCTCCAGGAGCCTATGGTCGGAATACAAATAGGAGACCAAATTATGGACTTTATGGTTGATACTGGAGCACAACATTCAGTAATAGACAAAAAGATAGCCCCATTCACTACAAAAGCAGTCACCATTATAGGAGCAACTGGTGCCAAAGCCACAAAGTCTTTTCTTCAAAACCGAATATGCAGTCTGGGAGGACAGCAAGTAACTCATCAATTCCTTTACATGCCCGAATGTCCAGTGCCACTACTGGGACGAGATATGTTAGCCAAGCTTCAAGCACAAATATCTTTCTCTGAGCAAGGAGAAATGCAAATGACAGTAAATCCCCAAACCAAACCAGCAGGAGTGATGCTGCTGACAGTTCCCCGAGAAGAAGAATGGAGATACTACATTGATGATTCGATTCAAGATACCTATTTTGAACAAACTTTGAAAAGTATTGATGCACCACCTGGAGTATGGGCAGAAGGTAGCCCCCCAGGCCTAGCCAAACATATAGCTCCAGTGATTGTAACCCTCAAGCCTAGTGCTACACCAGTGCACGTCAAACAGTACCCTCTCCCAAGAGCCGCAATTGAAGGCATTCATCGCCACCTACAAAGATTGCTTGAGTATGGCCTACTAAAAGTATGCCAATCCCCATGGAACACTCCACTTTTGCCAGTAAAGAAGCCTGGGACAGATGATTATCGCCCAGTGCAAGATTTGAGAAGAGTAAATGATGCAGCTGAGACCATACATCCAGTCGTACCCAATCCTTACACCCTCCTAGGACTGATACCTGCTGAAGCTACCCATTTCACTGTACTGGATTTGAAAGATGCATTTTTTTGCATAAGATTAGCCCCTGTAAGCCAAATATTGTTTGCATTCGAATGGCAGGACCCCATCTCTGGAAGAGGGGGCCAACTTACCTGGACAAGATTACCCCAAGGATTCAAGAATTCGCCTACCATCTTTAGTGCCGCACTGAATCAAGACCTTTCAAGCTATCCAGTAGCCCCGGGAAAGAGAGTGCTTCTCCAATACGTGGATGATCTGTTGATAGCTGCCGTATCAGAAAGTGAATGTATACTAGCCACCAAAGATCTCTTGCAGTTACTAGAGGAAGCTGGATACAAAGTTTCCAGAGCCAAAGCACAGCTATGCCAAAAAGAAGTGAAATACTTGGGTTTTTGTATCACCCAAGGGAGCAGAAGATTAGGCAGAGAAAGGAAAGAAGCAGTATGTAGAATTCCAACTCCAACAACCAGAAAGCAAGTCAGAGCCTTTCTGGGAGCGGCAGGATATTGCCGAATTTGGATACCCAACTTTGCCCAAATTGCCAAACCACTGTATGAAGTCACAAAAGGAGAAGAAAAGTCGCCACTGGAGTGGGGACTTGAGCAGGATACAGCCTTTAAGACGTTAAAAGAAGAATTGATGTCATCACCAGCACTTGGACTACCAGATGTCCACAAACCTTTCCACTTGTTTGTACATGAAGCACAGGGAAATGCCTTAGGCATGTTGACTCAGAAATTGGGAAATTGGGAGCGACCTGTGGCATACCTATCGAAACAATTGGATCCTGTGGCCAAAGGATGGCCACCTTGCTTGAGAGCAGTTGCAGCTACAGCGCTACTAGTGAGTGAAGCAGACAAACTCACACTAGGACAGAACATACGAGTCACTGTGCCACATGCAGTCCTTGCCCTTATGGAGCAAAAAGCAAATTATTGGCTCACCAATTCCCGAATGTTGAAGTACCAGAGCATGTTATGTGAAAACCCACAGATACAACTTGAAGTGAGCCATGCCCTGAATCCAGCCACCTTGATACCCATCAGTGAAGAACTCCCAGAACATGACTGTATCGAAGTCATGGAGACTGTGTTCTCCAGCCGACCCGACTTGACAGATGTGCCCATAGACAATCCTGACCAAACCTATTATGTTGATGGGAGCAGTCTCATCCTTGATGGACGACGCTGTGCCGGATATGCAGTCGTCACTCAACATGAAGTAGTTGAATCATCAGCCCTAGCCTCAGGCACATCAGCCCAGAAAGCCGAATTGATAGCACTCACCAGAGCATTGTTGTTAGGAGAAAAACTTATACTGAATGTATATACAGATTCCAAATATGCCTTCACTACCCTGCATGCCCATGGAGCTCTCTATAAAGAAAGAGGACTCATCACATCCGGAGGAAAATCAGTCAAATATGGTCCCGAAATATTGATGTTACTTGATGCAGTATGGGCCCCAACACGTGTAGCTGTCATGCATTGCAGAGGACATCAAGCAGGAAAAGGAGAAGTTGCCCGAGGGAATAGATTTGCAGATGCCTCAGCACGACAAGCAGCTATGACAGGACAAATTGCCCCACAAGCTATGCCAATGCAAGCAGCATTGTTTCCAGTACCTTTGAATCTATGGACCCCACGATATACCACCAAAGAATTGGATTACTATTGTGACAGAGAAAATGGAGTACTGAAAGATGGATGGATTGAGCTGCCTCCAGAAGAGGGCAGTCAACCTCCTGGACGAATAGTAATCCCTGAACTGTTAGGACCATCCTTTGTCAAAGCTTTCCACGAAGCCACCCACTATGGGAAAAGTGCTATGGAAAAAGCACTCAGACCACATTTCTACATCCCTCTGATGACAACCATATCAGCTTCAGTAGCACGACAATGTCAAACTTGTGCCAAGAATAATGCCAAGCAAGGCCTTATTACAGCACCCCGAGTTCAGTCAAGAGGTGTGACCCCCATGCACAACCTCCAAGTTGATTTCACCGAAATGCCAAAAGCCAATGGGTACCATTACTTATTAGTATTAGTTTGTACTTTCTCTGGGTGGGTAGAAGCATTCCCAACCAGAACTGAGAAAGCCCGAGAAGTTACCAAAATCTTAATGAGAGAGATTGTCCCCAGATTCGGAATCCCAGCAGTAATAGGGTCAGACAATGGACCCTCATTTGTCTCCCAAGTTACTCAGCAGTTAGCAAAAGCTTTGCAGATACAGTGGAAGCTCCACACTGCATACAGACCCCAGAGTTCAGGGAAAGTTGAGCGAATGAATCGTACCTTGAAAGCCCAAATGTCCAAGCTTTGCCAAGAGACACAATTGAAGTGGCCCCAAGTGCTCCCCATAGCTTTACTCAGAATACGCTCAGCTCCTGTAAAGTCAACAGGATTTTCCCCTTTTGAAGTTTTGTATGGTAAACCCCCACCAATAGTGCAGGGAATCAAAGGAAGTCTAGCCCAAATTGGTTCGGAAATAACCAGACAAGAACTTCTAGCTCTTAGTTTTGTTCTGCAGACTCTCCATACGTGGATCCAAGACCAGTTGCCTATCAACTTGACGGAACCCTTGCATCCCTACCAGCCTGGTACCTCGGTGTGGATCAAAGATTGGAAGAAGACACCGTTGGAACCCCATTGGAAGGGACCGTACACCGTCATCCTGTCTACCCCAACTGCAGTAAAGGTAGCCGAGATCGACGCCTGGATCCACCACAGCAGAGTCAAGCCCGCCGCTGATCCTGAACCTGAGCAGTGGACAGCAGAGCAGCATCTTGATGCACCCTTGCGAGTTACTTTGAGACGGCAACCAGCAGCTTAGACACTTCATCACAAGTGCTTTGCAGTAGCCAAGTCTTTCGAAGAGGATTGCTGTTTTCCATGCAGCAACAGCTTTGTTTCAACGAACCCAATTTGTGTGTGATTAGACACACTACTGTGAGACTACATTGACTAAGCCAGACTTCACAGGCCAACTGAAATTGCTAAAAAGTTGGTTAATGTGTACTGGACAACCTGAGGATCTTCAATCAACACTCAGCACCCGTTAAATTGCTTCATTAGCAGACGGGACGAAGAATAAAAGACCGTCGTGATCAAGCTCAGCAAGCTGAGGATTCAGAAGAACTCCAATCAACATCGACATGCATCTTTACTTTTGCTTTGCTTTGGTTGCCTTCTTTGGAGGTTTTGAACAGACTCATGCTTTACCTCCATGCACTGCCTGCATTACTTCTACTAGAATTGGACTGAAAGTAACTCAGACTTTGCTTTATCATTCTTACTATACCTGCAAGGGGACAGTAACTCGGTGTATCTATAACACCACTGAACTAAATGTTTGCACTCATGGAAAAATTAAAACATGCTATAATCCGCATCAGAATCCATCCTATTACACGATGGAAATAAGATGGAAGGATGCAGATGGACCTATATTAGCTGCAACGCCACCACTTAAGGACATTACTAAACCTGCTGTTTTGAATTTTGATGCATGCAATGCTATTAATAGTGATAGTTACTCCACCTGTGGTACATGGGAGAAAGCGTATCGAAATGACCATAAGTATATGTGTCCAGAAGGTGCCACGGGATGGAGAAAGTGTACAGGTAAAAAGGAACCAGGCTATAGTACTGCCCCAGCAGCAGACTACTATTGCCCGTATTGGGGATGTGTTTTTTATGCTACCTGGAATACTGGTATAACTGATGAGAAAATAGATAAACGAATGGCTACTTTAACCAAGCCAACCACAAATGATAAATGTCAGAAAGATGCTTGTAACCCCTTACACTTACGTATACACAATCCCCATGCATGGAAACAAGGATATAAGTTTGGTTTACGTATTGCTGGAGGAGCAATAGATCCAGGGACCATTGTGTATATCAGATTGAATACCCAAGCCCACAAGTCATCTAAATATCATATTCATAATACTTTTTATGAAGTCATGCATGTAAATAAGTTTGAGATCCCTCACCCCTCACAGAATTTATTTCTAGAATTAGCCGGAGCAGTAGTATCTAGTCTTAAGATCACAGATTGTTATTTCTGTGGCGGAACCCAAATGGGAGATCAGTGGCCATGGGAAGCCCAAGAATTGAATTATTCCATGATTTACAATCAGACTGAATTACACAAGACTACCAGTGAATGGGTGTTAGCGCACTCAATCGTTGGACGTCTTTGCTATGCCAGAACTGGACCCCAGTTCACCCAAAAGGTAGGACAGCTGGTCTGTCTTAGCCAGAAGTACTATAATGCCACGACCAAGAAGATAGCATGGTGGTCAGGAATTGGACATCCTGAACCTCCTAACCCATTAGCCAGATTTCCTGAACTTGCAGGTCTATGGACTAACCTTGCTAAAGTCCAAGCCTGGCAAGCCCCACCTGGCCTATATTGGATCTGTGGAAACCGAGCATATGCACAACTCCCACCACACTGGGGAGGAGCATGTGTCTTAGGAACCATCAGACCTTCTTTCTTTCTTTTAAACACGGAACATGGAGAACAATTAGGATACCCAGTATACACTACCCACCGACACAAAAGAGCACTAAGACAGAAGAGAGAGGCCTTACAGATAGGCAAGTGGGAGAAATGGCAAGGTGATGATTGGCCACCAGAAAGAATCATTGAATATTATGGACCCGCCACTTGGAATGATGATGGTATGTATGGTTATCGTACCCCAATTTATATGATTAATCGTATTATTCGCTTACAAGCAGTAGTTGAAATAATAACTAACGAAACTAGTCATGCTCTTACGCTTTTAGCTAGACAAAGTACACAGATGCGCACTGCGATATATCAGAACCGCTTAGCACTTGATTATTTGTTAGCAGCTGAAGGAGGAGTATGTGGTAAACTGAACTTAACCAATTGCTGTTTGAAAATAGATGATAAAGGTCAAGTAGTTGAAGAAATTGCTAAAGATATGCAAAGACATGCTTATGTGCCAGTGCAGACTTGGCACTCATTGAAATTTCCTAATTGGTTTGCTAACCTCTTTTCATGGGTGGGAGGATTTAAGACTTTCATCGTATTGGTACTAATCCTTGTTGCTGTTATCTTCTTATTACCATGTTTAATCCCATGTTGTATGCGTTCCATTCATAACACTATTGATAGTACAGTAGAGCGGAAGACCGCAACAAAAATCATGGCTTTATATACAGCCAGTCCTGCTAGAAATCCTTTAGCCAGGATGTGATTCTTCAGAAAGTGATTTAATTCTCACCTTATTAAGTAATAGGGTGAGATTAATCAAAGGGGGGAATGTGGCAGGTGCAGGCCTGTGACCCACAGTGTCCGAACATAAGCAGGCCAGCATGGCTAGCTTGACCTGTAAATGAGGCCTGTGGAGAGGCATATAGGATTGCACATCCCCCAATATGCTGCTATTGTAAGATAGAACCCAGTAGAAGTATTGAATTAGCTTAGGTAAGCAGAACTGTAGAACTGAGAGATGGAAAAATACAGAAAAGACATGTTTAAAAGTTACTGATAAGAAAAAGTACATCTGCAAAGAAATAATTAGGAGTGCTGACAGATGAGTTGCAGAGCCCAGCTCCTCTGCACGTACAAATTGGTTCTATAACCTTGAGAGTGTGAAAGTAACAAGTTGATGAACTGACCATTGTAATTGGGACTAGAAGGGGGGCATGCAGGTGTCATGCCCACTGGAGGGACATAACTGGATAAACTTATCAGTACCGGGACCAATAGAAGAGGTACGGGAGGTACGGGAGGTTACCGGGACCAATGAGATGTTTTTCTATACCTAGAATGGAACAGAAGTCTATAAAAGTTGTTGTAATGCTTGAAAACTTTGCTCAGCCATTTTGAAATTGATTGGTTCGAGACTTGTGCACAAATAAATGATTTGGACCTTCTGAACAGACTCCTGGTATCATTGGTTTGTCTGCGCTTTGCTGCTACACTACGAGGGGTGGATTTCAACAAACCCTTTATATTACAGACGGATGCCTCCAAAAAGTGTCTTGGTGCCGTTCTGTCCCGAGAACATGAGGGGGAAGAACAACCCATCCTATATCTAAGCAGAAAACTAGTGCCTCCTGAGAGAAATTATGGCACTATAGAGAAGGAGTGTTTGGCCATTAAGTGGGCTATAGAGGCTCTGAAGTATTACTTAATGGATCAAACCTTCACTTTGATAATGCTCTCCTGAAATGAGGAACAATAATTCCAGACTCACTAGATGCTACCTGGCCCTACAAGGTTATAACTATCATGTGGAGCATAGGGCAGGGAAGCTGCTAGGAAATGCTGATGCTCTCTCCAGAACTGAAGACCCACCGGAAGATGTAGATGATCATCTGGTGCATCACAATATCTTGAGATGGAGGGGGGGGGAGGGTGTAATGATCAGCCAGGTACCAGCCAAGGAGAGAAAACCTTTGGATTAGTGTAAGGACTTCTGCAGCCACAAGGAATACCTAGAGCCTGCAGGTCTGACACAAACCTGGTCTGGCCACCGGAAGGGAGGAAGACCCTAGCTAGAATACCAGCTTGGAAGAGAGAGATCCAGCTCAGTAGGACATGTCAGGATTCAAATCTAGCTCAGTATCTTTGGCTTATCAAACAATACTCCCTAGCACCAAAATGAGGCTGGAAGGGGGAGGGGTGGCCTGTCCTTTCTTGTGAGAAGGCCCTTGTGCTTTCAACTGAGTAGGGTTGCCAACTGGCTCCAGATGCGCCTGACATGCTTGATCCAGTCCTAGGTTTACCCCACTGCATGCAGGGTCATGTAGTTCTAATTTTTCCAATGCATCCCATATGAACAGCAAGAATACATGTCCCTGCATGCAATGGGGTAAACCCAGGACTGGATCAAGCCTGTCGGGCGCATCTGGAGCCAGTTGGCAACCCTACAACTGAGTCAGGAGTAGGGTTGCCAACTGGCTCCAGATGCGCCCGACAGTGTCAATCCAGTCCTGGGTTTACCCCATTGCATGCATGGATATGTAGTTCTGATTTCTCCATTGTACTCCATAAGAAATTAAAAACTACAAGTCACTGCATGCAATGGGGTAAACACAGGACTGGATCAAGTCTGTCGGGCGCATCTGGAGCCAGTTGGCAACCCTAGTCAGGAGGAACAGACCAGACTGAGCTAATGGAGGCTCTGGAATATGAGGAAGAAGCTGCTCCTGAACCCATGGAGGTGCTGTGCTTAAAGTGGTGAATGGTTCAGCCTGAGGGACAGGTTCAGAAAAGTTACATTTAACCTGAAGGAAGGGAGGAAGAGAGGCTGCTGCACAGATGCTATTGTGGCTTTCAACAACCCACATTACCGTAAGCAGGACAGTCTGTCTGTTGAAGGAAGGGGGGATCCCTGCTTCCTACCTGTGGACCTCTGGGGAAAATATGAAGAGGATGTTACTTTGTTTTTGTGGGACTATATGTGACAGCTTACGTTTGTATCTGTAGGACCACTTTTGTTTTTGTGCTCTGGAAGAATAGGTTTGTCACTGAAGGAAGCAACGATGTTCTTAGTGTTGGCCTCCAGCGGGGGGGTTCCCACGACTGGACTTCTTCCCGGCAGCTGTTGGATTAGGAAAGCTGCTCATTGGGTTTCATACAAATCCCGGACTGGATTCAGACCCTAGACTGGAGCATTTAAGAGGAGAAAACCAGTGCAACAAGTGTCGCGGATGTCCCTGCCCCAATCCACTTACGCATTAAATATAAAACAATAATTAATATATTCAAAATTAAACATCATATTTCAGCCAGCAGTCTGAACTCCCTCATTTTTTCTGACCCCAGCACCCGACCAAGAAGAAGGGGAACTTCCCATAGAGTCAACTCTTCAAGTAACTTCAGAACGTCGCGAAAGGATACAACAGAGAGAGCACTCTCCCTGGCTGCCCCAATTATTTGGAATTGGCTCCCAGATGACTTGAGATCATCAACGGACCTTAAAGACTTCCGTAAGCAGCTGAAAACATTGCTTTTCATCGAATATTATGGTCCTATCACTTAATCGTTTGATCTGCGTACTCACCCCTTCAAAACCTATCAAGTACTTTACATTGTCCCATGATATTTTTAATGTATATAACTTTGTAGTTTAGCTCACGTTGTGCTGTAATGATTAATGTGCTGTGTTTTAATGATTAATGTTTATACTTCGTTACATTTTAATAATTTATACTTTTACTTACAAATCTATTAACTTCTTTCACTGTATATCTATCACTCTCACTCATTTTGTCTGTTTTGTTGTTTACACCGCCTTGATTGTATGATAAGGCGGTATAGAAATACAGTTAAATAAATAAATAAATAAATGTGTGGCATTACAGTATACATATTGAGATCTTTAAGTCTGTCCCTATATGGTTTATAATGAAGACCACTGACTGCTTTGTAGCCACACTCTGCACCGACTCCATCTTTTTTATAGGCTTTTGAAGGTGTGGCCTCCATAACTGCACACAATATCCAAATAAGGTCTCACCAAAAACTTATACAGAGACACTATCCTCCCAAAGTGTACAGGGGCTATATGAAACAAGAACAAAACAGCGCTAGCAAAAACAATCACTGCAGATGAACAGAACAAGCCAGGTTGACAGCACAGGCGGCACTGAACTGATAATGAGTTACACTATACACGCCTAGCGGCAGAAGTGTGTACTACACAAGCACCGCCCATGGCAATGTTATTCCTGTTTTTTTTTGGGGTACCCCCTCATACGAGTTCCCTCAGGTGTAGGTCTTGTGAATGGTAATGATCCAGTTGGGTGGAGTAGATATTAGGTGGAGCAGACATGGGGGGAGCTGAAAGGAAGCAGATATGGAGCGCTACAAGGGAATAGACATGGGGGGCTACAAGGGAGCAGACATGGGGGAGCTAGAAGGGAACAGACTCTGGGGGGGAGATGGAAGAGAGCAGACATGGGGGGGTGCTGGAAGGGAGCAGACATGGGGGGCTACAAGGGAGCAGACACCGAGGGGGAGTTGGAAGGGAGCAGACACGGGGGGCTGGAAGGGAGCAGATACTTGGGGATGGGGCCGGGAGGTGGCTGGATAATAGGAGGGGGGTTGGAAGAGAACTGGCAGGGGGGAAGGTGGGGGCTGGAAGGGTGCTCACATGGGGGGTTGGAAGGGAGCAGAAAAGAGGGGAAGGAGGGGCCTGGAAGGAAGGTGGAGGCTAGAAGGGAGCTGACACCTGGGGATGGGACTAGAAGGGAGCTGACAACTGGGGATGGCACTGGAAGGCGGATGGACAGAGGAGAGGGCGACTGGAAGGAAATTGATACAGGAGGGGGCACTGGGACTGGAAGTTCACTGTTACCTGGGATGGTATTTGGACTAGAAGGGGCTGGACGATGGAGAAGGAGGGGGACTGGAAGGGAATAGACATCAGTGGCGGTGCTGGGAATGCAAGGGGGTTGACACTGGAAGGTAATGGGAGGAGAGGCTTTAGAGGGGGTTGATACTGGGGAGGGTTACTGGGACTGGAAAAAGGCTGATGGAAGAAAATGAAGAAAGCAAAAAGAGATAAAAAATGGCAGATGGACTATAGACCATAGAAAGAGCGCTAAGAGAAGACAAAGGAAAATAGAAACCTCAGATCGGGATCAGCATGATCAAAAATCGTCAGACAACAAAGGTAGAAAAAATAATTTTATTTTCTATTTAGTGAGTGGACGTTGTGCTTTCTTTATATTTCACAAGTATGGGGAACTGCATCTCTTATCTGGTGTGGCACCGCATGTGGAATCTGGCTTCTTGGGGTTTCATTTTAATTTTCGTCTTCATATTTTTATTTTTACTTTAGGCTGCGGTCACTTATTCTGTACTTGTTGAGGGTCTTTGTTCTGAGTGTGTGACCAAGGCCAGGTATTCTGTGAAAATGGAGTTTGTACGTAGGGATCTGTACTGTAATAATTTGACTTGTACAGCTTTTCAAATATGTGTATGGATGTTTTGAGGCCCATTGCAGTATTTATAGTGCTGCTTTTTCTCTGGAGTAGTCTCCTTATTGTATGAGTTTTGGAAATGTTTGCTAGTCTGGTATGGTAGATTTGGTCTTGTAGATCGTCAGTGATGTTTGCAGTGTTTTATACTAGTTCACAATATGCCTGGCACTGGGTTCATGTTGTTGTTAGTGAAATGACCAGAATCAGATTTTATTTTATTTTATATTTTTTGGACTATCACAGCCTGTTGTATGATGCTAAGTATTTACTGCTAAGTATTTTTATTTTGGCTATGCATTTGCTCTTTTGCTGCAATTTTCTTACAATACTAGATTTGAAGGAGAAATACTAATATCTCTTGAAAATAGTTCATAAAGCGGTGTTGGGAAAAAGGAGGTAGGGTGCAGGCAACATTAATAATAATGAGGGAGAGGCACCGATTTATAGGTTGCAAGGAGGCACTTGAAACCCTAGCACCTGCCCTGTGGGAGGGATATGATCCAACACCACACACTTATAATCTGCAAACATATGATTCAACCGTAAATTATGTTCTACGAGCGGAGCCCCGTCAACCCTCAGATTCAAATTGCTATGATGCTCCACCAACCGCTTGCGTAACTGGTGAATCGTTTTACCTATATACGCCAACCCACAAGTGCAGTTCTTTAATCGATCTTTTTGGCGTTCTTTCTAGACAGCATTGGCTGAATGGGTATGATCACAGAAGCTGGGTTTGCAGCGAATGGTCCTATTCCCTGAAGCAGCTTTGATGAAATGCCTGGCGTCGGAATAAGGCCGGTGTTTTCCTTGTGATTGTAGCAGAGCACCTTTGTGTAGTGTTATATGTTCAGCTTCACTATTTGCTATTGCCATTTGCCACTGTGTGAAGTTAGGTGACAAACCATTAGTCATCTGTCATCTGTCTTAAAGTAAGGCCTGGAGGTTTTTTTCTGTGATCAGTGATGTTAGGAGATGAGACTGCAGTAAGCCGGTGACGGCTCTGACAGAGTATAAACTTGTTACAGGCTTTTGGGCCATTCCTTTGGGTTTGGGGTTCATCCTGAGGTCTTTTTTCCTCCAGGTCTTTTTTGGTTTTGACTGCACTTGTGGGTTTGTTGTTGTTTACAGCAGATCCTGTGATCTTTTTGCTGAAGATTGTGCCCCTCGCAGGGGCCATGAACAGCTGTCGGACAAGGTGTATGGAAAGCTGCAAAGGTGTTTACAACAGAAGTGGGGCATATTACCCATGCAATGGCAGCAAGAGAGGACCAGAGACAAGGAACAAGTATCCCCAGGATGGGTCATATGGAAAAACAGAAGAGGTTTAGGTGTGAATCTCCAGGTCAGGGTTCACACATGTGGTAGATGGTGGGGACATGACAATTAAATATATAACAGGGCCACATATATGACACCCTAACCAGGGCACAGGTTGCACTGGTCATGACGGAGCGTTTCAGCCAAATACTGAGCAGTGGTACAGCACAAGGTCTGATCAGTGGCAGAGCTTGCATCCTGAACATAAGAACATAGGAAATGCCATACTGGGTCAGACCAAAGTCCATCAAGCCCACTATCTTGTTTGCAACAGTGACCAATCCAGGTCACACGTATCTTGTAGGTTCCCAAAAGGCACACAGGTTCCACAATGCTTATCCCGGGACAAGCAGTGGATTTTCTGGGTCCTATTTAATAATGGGTTATGGACCTTTCCTCCAGGAACTTGTCCAAACCTTTTTTTAAACCCGCCTACAATAACAGCTTTTACTACATCCTCCAGTAACGAATTCAAGAGTTTGATTACGCATTGAGTGAAAAAATATTTTCTCTTATTAGTCCTAAATAGGTCACATTGTAGCTTCACTGTGTGTTCGCTACTCTTTCTGCTTTTTGATGGAATAAAAAACCTATCTACACGTACCCGTTCCACTTCATTCATTAATTTATAGATCTCTGTCATATCTCCCCTCAGCCGTCTCTTTTCAAAGTTGAAGAGCCCTAACCTTTTTAGCCTCTCCTCTTAGGGGTATCCTTCCATCCCCTTTACCATTTTGCTGGCTCTTCTTTGTACCTTTTCTAATTCTGCTATGTACTTTTTAAGATATTGTGACCAAAATTGCAGACAATATTCAAGGTGCAATCACACCATGGAACGATACTTGGTTTTATTCTCTGTTTCTTTCCTTCCTTTCCTTATGATTCCTAGCATTCTATTTGCTTTCTTGGCCTCCGCTGCACACTGGGCAGAGCATTTCAACGTATTATCCACGATGACGCCTAAATCGTTTTCCTGGGTGGTGGTTCCTAATGTGGAACCTTGCATCATGTAACCATAGTTTGGGTTGTTCTTTCCTAGGTGCATAACCTTGCACTTGTCCACATTATATTTCAACAGGCACTTATCATGATAAGCACAAGGAACTGAAACAATTTTTCCTTCTCCTATGGTTATCGAAAACACCGCAGTCTAGTGGAGCCTCCCACATTACGCTCAAGATGGTCTTCATGAACGTTTAATAAATCTTTGGTTTATTTCTTTCTATAAGTGGCCCCAGCTTTCACTAAAGCTAATACACACTTCTCCTGTAAATCATTCTCAACTTGCAAGTCTTATTCCAATCAAATCATTTCACAGTTCTTCCATACAGAGACACTTTGGCATGCTTACCTCATAAGAATCTTCTCCCCAACTACTAACTAAAGTTCCTGCACCGATATATCATCTCCGTAAAAGTGTTCTTCCAGCTAGCTCCATTTACTTATTTCCTTAAAAGCATTTATAGACCACCAATGCATAGCATTCTAGCTGGTGTACAGACATCAATTAAAACAACAACAAACAAGTACAAATGAAACTTTAAAATAATTAAAATCATTCCATCCAACCCTTATATCCTATCCAGCTGCCTCATATCTGACTCACTGCCACTGCATCGTTATTCCCCTAAGGAGACAAAAAACTAAGGAAAGAGAAATGTTTTTAGACCTTTACGAAAGGTCAAAAGATATAACTCAGAACGGAATGGCAGAGGTAGAGAATTCCAAAATACTGGAGCAGTAACAGAAAATAAATGTTTGCGCCATCATTGTAATTGGACCTGACAAAATTCAGGAACTTTCAATATCCGAGCTTCTGCAGAACGCAAATCTGACCAGGCACATACCATTGGGGTAAATTCTTTAAATGCCTACAGGTCCATTCTGATCTGGGCCTGTTCATGTGTCCAAAATCTGGATGGGCCGGATTTGCACCCAATTCTGTACCCGCAGGAGCTAGACGTTCCCACGAGAGCAGAATCAGGGGCAAAGTGCATGGACGGGCAGGACATGCCCTGATTCTGTGCCACTGGATGGACAGCTCCCACCCCATCTAACCCAGCTCAAGCGCCTGCATGGAGCCTTTGTGCTGTGGTGTCCCGTCACCATGGCACTGGGATACCATGCAGGCATCCCGATCCACCGTACAAGTACAAAGATCCTTTTGCATACTGCCCGACCCGCGGCGGGGCCTGCCAAGGCTGGGATCGGGTTAAGAGGCTCCTCCTGCCCTGCTCACCTGGTCAGGGGAGTCCTGCTGTGCTGGCTGCCGACATCGAGGGGACTTATTCCACCTCTGAGGTGGAATAGGTCCCCCGTCTATCTCCTCTTGCCCAGACATACAGGGCTATGATTGGAATCAGCCCTGTATGTCCAGGGTCAGGGTCCCGCCTTCACCCCATCCACGCTCCTCCTCTAGCTCACCCATTCCCCCACCCCCAGTCCAGAGATCCCGCGCATCTCCTCTGTACATGCGGGGAGCTCTGTGCAGAGAAAACAGTCCCTGGGAATAGCAGGGCTTGAACGTCCAGACCAGACGTTCATCCCCGCTATTCATAGGGCAGAATCTACCCCCAAGGCCCCAGGCTCTGGAGAGCTTTAAATGCTAACACCATAAGCTTGAAGATACATCTCTGCTTAATTGGAAGCCAACGTAATTGCGTTAACAACCCTGCAGCCGAATTTCTATGGCTAAGGCCCAAAATGACCTGTGATGCTGTATTCTGGACTACCTGTAACTGCTAGGTACATATGACCTAGATTGGCCACTGGTGGAAACAGAATACTGGGCTTGACCCAGTATGGCATATCTTATGTTCTTATGTTCCTAATGGAATGGAATATGGGTAGTCCCATATACAGGGTATTACAGTAATCAAGCCGAGAGAGAACTCAACTCTTAAACAAGCTGGCAAAGTGCATTCTGATCCAAATAAGGATGCAGTTGACAAACAAGGTGTAAATGCCCATACGCCACCTCTACTGCTTTCGAAATTTGTTGTTGAAGTTCCAGTTCTGTGTCCAATACAACTCCTAGGTCACAAATGCTATCCTTCCGGAACCAATGAACCTCCCCCCCCCCCCCCAATAGATAAGCTGACATTTAAGCTATCCTCCGTTAAAGGCCCACATTGCAATACCTCAGACTTCAAAATATTAAGCAGCAATTGGTGCAAATGCAGCCAAGAAGCAATATCCTCAAGACAACAGTTCACATGCTGGAGAACTTCAATCTCATCCCCCTCCACATCAATCACCAATTGAATATCATCAACATACAAAAAAAACTTCAAATCATATTGCATACAATAGGACTCATAAAGATATTAAAAAGAATAGGGGACAAAGCAAAATCTTGCATAACCCCACAAACCCACTGGTGGACAGTCGAGGAACATGACCCCCAGGGTATGCAAAAAGATCGCTCCGTCAGAAAAGAGACTATTTGAAAAGAGTCCCCTATTATTAGCTCCATTCCAGTTCACACAACACTCTTTTGGTGGTTTAAAGCCCCTAACAGACATTTGGAACACATAAAGGTAATTTTATACGCCATTTCCTTTAAAATTCACTTGGTATCTGCATTATTTAGTCAACTTACATAATGGGCTTTAGTCTCCTGTGAGCTCTGTCCTGCTTGCCCCAGGCTCAGTTATTTCCTGCATTAACTCCTTCAACACTATATTGAAACTGCAGTCTGATTCCCAATACATTCATACACACACATGCCCAACATCCCTTCAGATCCAGTAAAGATTTATTTATTTGGCTTGTTTCCTTATTTGACACTTCATTTGAACTAGCCATCCTTTCATTTTAAATGTTTATTTCCTTATTTGAGACTTTACTGACCCTTTTCATTTACTTTTAATATGCCTGTCAATCTGTTTGGTTTTTTTCATTTTTATTTTCAACCTCTTTTCATTTTTATTTGGCATCCCAGCACCACCTTGATGCTGCGGCAAATCTGCAGCCAGAAATCATGCTCCTTTTGCCTCCCTACAGCACAAATTCGGGCAAAACCTGCCCTGCTTTTAAAAACATGGCCAGGCATTTTTCTCCCTTCTTTCTCTGCCATTATATGTGGGTTAAGCTTCAATAGGTTGGTCTTCAGCCAAGAAGCTATTTGGGTTAAACAGTTATTAATGGGAGACAAATCAGGGTGGGTGGGGTGAGATAAGAAGAATGTCATCAGCTGTTGTCGACAAAGCAGGGGGGAGCAGTGCCAAAATGTAGAGGGTAACCAAGGGCAGGGGATCTAGAAAACACGTGGTTTTAAGGCGATGTAAAGAGACACAGTTGAAAGTGTGCCGGCGGTGAGTGAATGAGCTGGGAATATCCAGTGGTGCGGAGAGAAAATTAGGATCGCCGAGCATGTCCATGATTGGAGTGGCAAGTGATGTCAACATCTGTCAATTGAGTCATTGAATTGATTCCATCATTCTCACATCTAGGTGTTCGGCTTTACTTTTTATTGTTGCTTTTTCTTTCTCTCTTACCTAGCCCCTATAGGTAGCACGCCATAGTTAGTGGGAAACACACGCTCAATCTGCAGCTCATTCAGCAGTCATTTCACAAAGGAAAATCTTCAAAGGAAGAACAGCATCACAGAGGGCATGTGGAGACTGCTTGTATGATGGCACCATGGGTGCTATTTTATAAGGACAAGCAGGTGCCTACTTGCCTTTATAAAACACAAGTATATATTGCAGAGAATGGACCTTGAATGTAGGTATACAAGCGGGGGGTAAATATTTGTACATACTTTATGGATGTAAGTGCATGGACCGAGGTGTTTTATAATCTATGCACGTATATGTGAACCGTGGCTATGCACCACTCGGACCACACCCCTAACTATGCCTGCCAGCAAAATACACACTTTCCTGGCAAAGCACGGACGTTCCTGCTGGCCACAGACACATGGGAATAACATTATAAAATTATCTCCTAAGGTGGTCATGCTAAAAGCCGTATTCACAATTCCAATATCTGTAAATGGCACTTTTGACATCTGACAATACTCCCCTTGGTACACCAAGTCAATACAGAGTTAGTTTGCTAAGTTTTCTGAAAAGAAATGAAGCAAGTGTATATGATAGAACGCAGCTTTGTTCATCTTATTTTGCAGTGAGTTACATCAAGGTAATACACTTAGCTTTCAAAGGTAGATTAAGGAGGTCACGTTACATATTAATGTAGGAAATGATGGCAGATAAAGACCAGCATGATCCACCTTGTCTGCCCAGTAAGGTGACTAGAGCTGTAAGACCTGATATTCAGTGGCCCGATATTCAGTCACCGCCTTATCACACTGCTTTGCCACCTTGAGATCCCCAGACACAATCACTCCGAGGTCCTGACACTTATTCATGCCTCAGAGCAGATATAAATGCAGATATCTAGGGAGTTTTAGAGTATGCATATATTCCTAGCAAAATATGAAACAAATGCATACTTCTTAAGTCCACCCAAACCATGCACAGAACATGCCCTTTTGAAAACCGCGTAAACAGTGATTGAATTCAAAAGATAGGGGACAGACACAGAGGATCACTGCATAGCAAAATGATGGAATCAAAGCAAACATAAATAACTTCATAAGCAGAAAGGGGTAAGTACCTGCCTGGAGCGGCAGGTAGAGCCTTAATAAAAGGCATAGAAGGGGGTAACCTGAAAAGAATGGCAGGTGCAGATCTCCAGGTCTGATATTCGAAGGGATTGACCCATTTATCAGACTCCCTAGCTGCTTAGTGCCACTGAATATACACAGGTGCTTCCGCTGCACGCCCTAATGCTAACTGGTTATCGTCAGGGTGTTCCAGGATGCACCTGACAGTAACCAAACAGCGGCAATATCGAGCCGTTGCCCAGTCATCACTAAGCAGCAACAGTCAAACTCAGTGAAGGCTGGCCTAACTTTCACCGCTGAAGCTAACCAGGAAGCCATTGAATATCGGGCCATCTAGTCACCTTACTGGGCAGACGAGATGGATCATGCTGGTCTTTATCTGCCATCATTTACTGCGTTATTATGTAACGTGAACTCCTTTGAAAGCCAAGCGTATTACCTTGAAGTAACTCACTGCAAAATAAGATGAACAAAGCTGCGTTCTATCGTCTATGCTTGCCTCGTTCATTTTTAGAAAACTTAGCAAAATAATTCTGTCTTGACCTGGTTTACCAAGGGAAGTATTGTCAGATGTCAAAAGTGCCTGCATTACTAATGTGTCTTCCTTTGGCCTACTCAGGGATAATAAGAAAATGTAGTCAGGAAACCTAAGTGTGGTGGAAGCCTATTCAATAAGTCCTTTAATATAATTAAAAGTAGAACGGCAATCAATACTGCTTTCAAAGCAACACGCCCTTTGATGAGGAAACTGCCTGTTTCACATCTATCTATCTAGGTAAATATATAGACAGATATATCTCTATATAGATGTAGGTATATAAAAACAAGGCTAAATATATGATATTTACATCTTGCACCAATCAAATACAAATACAATAAATCGCAAAAGTGCATCTTTAGTCAATCTTATTCAAAAAGCAAAGTATCTCAAATCTTCAGAAAACAAGATTTCTTTAGAGAGCTCAAGCAACTTCACGGTGAGGTAATACTACTTTACCAACTCAATCCTGCATCTTTGCTCTCTCAAAATATTATTCTTCAATAACTTATTTAACACTGGTCCTTTTATTAGTTCCATTTTCTTATATACTATGATACATGGGAGATTTTTTAAGAATAACACTTATCCGGTAAGATTGACAGTGTAACTTCAGCAGATCCTCATGGGTGCAGATTGCCTTTCAGCATACATTTTCATCTGCAATACCCTGTTTTGCTGACCTGGCTGGTGGTTTGAGATATTATATTTGCTTTTTTGATGATTTACTATAAGGTACACTTTTGCAGTCACACACACACACACACATCCTATTCAATGATGCTGTACTGAACTATTTTTGTATTTTGTTCTTTGACTATGTTTGATTTCAATTAACATACTGAGAATGAGCAGGCTGCAACAAATAAAGAAACAAATAAATAATCTATACCTGTATCGTATCGATAGCTATCTAACTATTCATTATAGTGGTCATTCTAGAAGCCCTATTCATGAGTTGGATGTCCGAATATGAACACATAAATGTGCATATCACAGACACGTCTCCAGAGGCATTTTAGAAACTGAATACAGAGATGTCCCCACCGCGAGAACATTTAATTTGCATGTGTGCATGGTGAAGGCATGCCCGCGGCATTCTGTAAAAATACATGTCTGCACACAATTTCAATACTCATGTGCACATCTCTACCCAGCAGCAGAAATGTCCATGTCTATTGCTGCATAAAAAACGAAGGCCAGTATAGGTCACGAGTGCTAAAACTTTGTTCCGCTTTTTGTGTTCCTCAGTCGTCTGCGAGGGCCCTGCTCTTCTTGTGTTCATGTCTCTTGCTGCTCCAGGGTCTGAATAGACATCAAAAAAGCCCTGTTTTTGACAGCAAAATACAAGGAGATAGTAGAGCAGAAAGCACTCGGATATCCCCATTATATTACTCGACTATAAAGAAAGCTGAAGGAAGTGAGGATACTTGTTTAGTGGTTGGCACACCAATGCACGTCTCTGCTTGCAAAATAACAGGCAGGGACGTGCATTCGCCATGGCTCCGTGCTAGATGTCAATACATGTCCCAGTATGCCTTTAACACCTGCCAGATGGACCATACCAAGCCCTGTTTGACTTGTACATTTGGCGTGCCCCCCATCACATTTGCCCCATGTCCAGCCTCTCCTCATTTTATTTTATTTATTTATTTATTTATTTAGTAAACATTTGTATACCGCCGCTTCCTACGATCAGCCGCGGTTACTTTACAGAATCATCATGTATCGTACAATACAATGAATTTTTAGAGTACAATTTTGATTTTGGCAACGATTTACATAACACACGAAATAGAGACTAGATACTTTTCATAATTCTAAATAAACATTCGATTCAAGGGTGCGAGGGTGGGGGATACAATATACATATATACATGATTACCTATCGGTCGTCAAATGCTGCATTTGTTCCAAGTGTCATTAGAAGATATCTGGTTGTGGTAAGGTGCTGCAATTAGGTTGGGTTGTAGAATGTCTGAAATAAATGCGTTTTGAGGTTCCTTCTGAATTCAATAAGGCTATTTGACATTCGGAGCTCAGGAGGGAGCTGGTTCCAGTGGATCGGCGCTACATAGGTGAATGCTCTGTTGCTTGTTTCTGTTTTAACAGATCTCATGCTGGTAGGGACACAGAGCGTGTTGAGATGTATGGTTCTTCTGTTCCTGTTGTGTGTTTGCTTAGTGATTAGGTTGTCAAGGTATGAGGGAGCAATATTGTGAATGAGTTTAAACGTTGTTATGAGTAGTTTGTAGATGATGCGGGCGGCTACTGGGAGCCAATGTAGTTCCATAAGCACTGGCGTTATGTGGTCCGTGACGTTTTTTTCCATGATGATTCTTGCAGCAACATTTTGGGCCATTTGTAAGATATTTAGGGTGTTCTTCGGGAGCCCCTACACCTCTATGTCCAGCTGGCTTCCCCCCACACTGCCTGCCCTTGCCCCACTGCCACAATTTCTGTTCCCTCAGCAGCTGCGGTGGTGGTGGCAGCGGGTCTTTCTGACTCCACGCTTGCACGCAAGTCTGATCCCTCCCTCCTCTGTCATGGGTCGTGTCAGAGGAGGGAGGAACCAGACCAATCATTCAAGCACGGAGTTGCAAAGACCCGCATTTGAATGACTGGTCTAGTCTCTCCATCCTCTGACGTGAGATTATGTCAGAGGAGGGGGAATCAGACCTGTGTGCAAGCGTGGAGTTGGAAAGACCCACGTTGGGTTTTTTTTTCAGTTTGAGATCAGGTCCGCTCTGCCGCTACCACCGAGGGAACTGAAAAAGTGGTGGCGGGACAAGAGCAGGCTGTGTGGGGGGTGCAAAGGCCGGCAACACCAAATGAGCCCCTAATCTTTTGCGCCCTCTGATGCTGCGCCGCTTGCACAGGGCTAGGTACAGCGTTGCCTGCCAGAACAGCTGACATCCTTTCGTAAAAAGGCCCCTAAATGTATGGGGTACCTGAGATAAAAATAGCAAGTTTAAGCCCATTTTGGATTTCTCAAAGGAGGTTTAAGGGCAAAGAATTCCAGAGTGATGGTGCTAAATACGAAAAAGGCAGCGCAATGAGTAACCATAGGAGACAGAATAGAACGGAAATGTTCATAATACTAGCAAGTGGACATGTGGAGGTCTGCAATGAAATAAATATATGGGTGGGTCCATATGAAGTGCTCTGTGTGTCAGAATCAATTCTTAAATGTAATTCTAAATTGAACTGGAAGCCAGTTTTGGAAGAACAGAAATTAGATCACATGATCGTATCTTTTAGCAGCATAGATCAGTTTAATAGACATGTGGAGGCCCATTCTGATCGAGGCATGTCCAACCTGTCCAGACATCAAAAATCTGGACGGGCTCGATTTGGCCCTGATCCTGCACCCGCAGGAGCTAGATGTCCTTGCGGGAGCAGAATTGGGGCCCTTGGACAGGCTCTGATCCTGCGGGCCGGGACATGCAGCATCTCCCCGGCTAACCCTCCCCATGATCCTGCTGGAGCCCCCAGTGCCGCGGCATCTCATCACCATGGCACTGGAATGCCATGCAGGAACCCTGATCCCCTGCCACACACCGAAATTGCCTTTCCCCGCTGCCCGACCGCCAGACACATCGAGAATCAGGTTGCGAGGTGCCTCCTGCCTTGGCTGACCTATTCGTTGGGGTTCCTCCAGCACTGGTCGCCAATGTCAGGGGGATGTATTCCACCTCTGAGATGGAATAGGTTCCTGGGCCATCTCCCCTAAGCCAGACATACAGGGCCATGACCTGAATAGGCCCTGAATGTCTGAGATCATGGTCTTGCCTCCGCACCTCCCACTCTCTGCCCTGTCACCACCCCATCCTGCCCCCGTCCAGAGTTCCCTGCATATCGGCCCTGTACATGCGGGGAGCTTAGAGGGCAGAATCGGCTAGCAACGATTAGTGGGGGATGTGCGTCCAAACAGGACATATCCCCACTAATCGCTATTTGGAATAATCCTCATTCTGAGTAAGCTGACATAGACATAGATAGGAGAATGTGAAGTTAATTTAAATAACAGGGCCCCTTGTTAAAGCATTTTGAAGGTGCCTAAAGTCAGCCTGTTTTATAAAAAAACAAGTAGGCACCTTCTTCCCTTTATTAAATACTAGCCTAAGTGGCAGAAATTGCACCTTAAGGCAAGATTTTGCCAGGGCGTGCATGCATTATAATATTTTATGACCTACAGCACACATGAGTGCTCCGTCCATGCACATGCACACTGAAGCAACACGCATACTTTTATCAGACGTCATGTACATGCGTAAGAAGCAACATACAGTATGTAGATAAGTGATAAAAATAACCCGTTAGATGTGTACTCCATGCCTGAATGTACACGCCCTCTTATAAAATCATCCCCTTTAAGATGACTGTATAAGGAGCTGATGCAGATACTTGTGACAAGCAGTATAGCAAGTTATCTGGAAATAAATAAGTAAATGACCGGGATGGGATGATCTATAATCCTAAACATATTGCTGACTCTCTGATGGAATGTCTCATTTGTCAACATCTCAAAAACAAATTACGAACTAGCTCTTGAGTAAGAGATGTCCCACTTTAGATGTTTCAGTTCAGGAACGTAATGATCTGTCTTTCACTTTGGCAGAAGTGCTTAAGGTGATTTGCAGCCCTAAGGCTAAGAAGAAGTTTGGACCTGATGATCTGCCACAGGACTGTATAAGCATATGGGAAGCATTGGTCCCCAACTTTATTGGAAGTCGTCAATGAACTCGTAGAAACAGGAGGGCTCCCAGAGTCCTTTCTGAAGCCCTTATCATGATGCTGATGAAAGAGGTGAAGGATATTACTTTATGAAGCAACAATGGGGGGCATATTTGGTGGCGGAAGCTAGGCAAAATAAAGCACGTACTACTGCCAATTTAATTGAAACTGGATATTCGGTGGCAGAATATATCCAGTTTCCGCTGCTGAATATCTGGACTGGCCGGACACGGGAGATGCTACCCAGCTGGCAGCAATATTCAACCACTAACCAGATAGCCTGAAGTAGTTAAACTTAGGTCAGCTATTCACATGTCCTAACTTGAACTGCTTAAGCTATCCAGATATATTGCCGCTAACCAGATAGCCGCTATCATTCTTACTCTGCCCACAGATCACCCCAGTTTTAAAAGAAGTATTTGTTTGGTGGTCTGTGGGGAAACAAATAGGGGTATGTTTACAAAGCAGCAATAGCGGCCTCCGTGCAATATCGGATCCACGGTCCCATTGAATTCAACATACCCCATAATGTTTAAAAGTAGTGGGCCCATCACAGATACCTGGACTATTCTATTATTTACCTTTCTCTGTTGAGAGAACTGATTATATAGCCATAATTTCTGTTTTCTATCTTCAGACCTGTTCCCAATCCACAATGGGACACTGCCTCCTCTCTCATCACTTTTTGATATCCTCAAGAGCCTCTCATGAGGGACAATATATCTACAAGCTCACCTTTATCTACCTATTTATTAACACTTTAAAGAGATTTCTGAGGCAAGACTGCTCTTGGCCACATTCATGCTGGCTTTGTCCCATTAAACCATGATTATCTATATGTCCAGTAATTCTGTTCTTTATAATGGTAACTACCTTTTTGCCAAGAACTGGCGTCTGACTCCCAGGTCTATAGTTGCCAGGATCACCATGCTCCAATCTTCAGGCACCACAAGTGATGTTAATGATAGTTCACAAATTACTAATACAGTAGTACCATAAATCTGCATAATGAAGGAGTAGCCTAATGGTTAAAGCACTGACTTAAGAGCAAAGAGACCAGGGTTCAATTCCCACTAGCACTCCTTGTGGCCATGGGCAAGTCACTTAACCCTCTATTGCCTCAGAAAAATCCAAGTTATCAATGTCCCTTGTACATTATCAGGTTTAAGTTACAATGTAGACTACTAAATAAAAATTTGAGTTCTTTCAGTATCCTGGGATGCATACCATCCAGCCCAAGTAATTTGCTACCCTTTAGTTTATCAAATTGCTATATGACATCTTCCAGGTTTATTGAGATTTGTTTCACTTCCTGCAATACATCACCTTTAAATATCGTTTCTGGCATGGGTAACTTCCTTACATCTTCTTCATTAAAGACCAAAGCAAAGATTTTTATTTTATGTATGTATTTATTTCACAGGTTTTCTATACCGCTTTATCAGAATTGATTCATTCACTCTTTTCACTATGGCCTTATCCTCTCATAGTGTCCCATCTGCTCCTCTATCATCTAATGGTCCAACTGATTCTTTCACCGTTTTGCTACAAACGTACTTGAAAACGTTTTTAGCATGAGTTGTTCCTTCCACAGCAAGTTTCCTTTCAAATTCTTTCTTCGCCTGCTTTATCAGCACCTTGCATCTAACTTGCCAGTGCTTATAGTGTTTCCTGTTTTTGCCATTTGGCTCCTTTTTCCATTGTCTGAAAGATACTAGCTTGGAACAGCACCCAGGCTTGAAGTAAACCTTTAACTTTTGCAGCTGTTCCTTTTAGTTTTTCCTTAACCATTTTCCTCCCGTTTGAAAGTTAAATGCTAGTTCCATGGATTTCTTTGCTGTCCTCCCTCCATTTATTAAAACAAATGTGACCATGTTATGATCATTATTGCCACATGCCTAATACCATTTCCTCCCGTTCTAGGTCCTGTGTTCCATTAAGGAATAGGTCCTAAACTAGCTTCCCCTCATGTCAGTTCATCAACCAGCTGCTCCATGAAGCAGTCATCTAGAAACTTTATCTCCCTAGCATATCCTGATGCGACATTGATCCAGTCGATACTGTGGTAATTGAAATTACTCAGTATTACTGTTCTGTAGTTTTCTTTTCGTTGTCGCCACAGCTGGCCCCAGAGAGAGCCCCACCTTGACTGCCTCCAGTCCTTGCAATGGACCTGCCCAGAGAGCATACAATCTAAGTCTGAGGCAATAGAGGATTAAGCAACTTGCCAAAGGCCACAAGGAACATCCATGAGATTTGACCTCTGGCTTCTCTTCTTCCTAACCCACTACTCTGACCATTAAACTATTCTTCCATTTAATTTCAGGAAGAGGGCAAAATAGACAGCGTATATACTATACACTACTTCCTGTAAATGAAAGACAAATTATGTGTGAGGCAGCATGAGACAGAGTCAAGAGCATTTAATGTACCAAAAAACAGCAAGATTTTTGCAAAAGACGAATGTCACATTAAAGCCTGTGAATGTAATTGCTATTACCTCGTATAGTCTAGGTTACATGGAAATCCAACTATTTTATAAATGTGACAATCAATGGCCTTTTTGAAAGTCCCTATGTGCCAGTCAGAGGAACCCTAGAACGTTAAGTTAACATGAATATTCAAATACTGGCCTCTCTTACTACAGTGATAACATCGTAACGTTTGTTGCCGTACTTTCCCCAAACCATTTGGATGTGATTGAAAAGCCTATTGCATCACTGCACACGTCAGCTAAGCATTGGTTCAGGAAATAATGAAATACCATCAAATACGGACATAACATTTAGACGAAAGAAGGTCAAACACTTGCTCGGAAAAGGAGACACTATTTTCTCACACCTTGGATTTATATCTACTAGGTCCCGGAAAAAATGGACACATGACGGTCAGTCTGAAACATTCCAATTAGTGAAAAGAAATGACTGCTACATTTTTATCTCCTCTGTACAGTTAGGAGCTTAGAAAGATTTTGTTTTTCTTTCTAAAGCTCTTGACAAAACGATAGAAACAAAGCAAAAATAAAATTTAAGCCTCCAGCTACCCGCGCAGAAGGAAATTGACTAGCCAGCCAATTCTCCTGGATTTTATGGGCCTTCCGTTGTGTGGTGTGTTGTCAAGGTATGAGCTATAAACTAAAGAATGAAGACCTATTTTCGCAGTGCCACTGAAAACGTAGCCCCTGCAGTAAATTAGGAAGAGGTTAGCTGAAAAGATCTGTCAGGAGGAATCTGTTTTTCTAGTTATTGTTCTGAATTTACATATCCAAGATACTTGCCATAGGTGCACAATAGTAGCCGGGTTGGCTTTTTCTGCAACATGTAATGCTCCTTTATACCTGTGAACTGAACTGGTTGGAACTGTAAAGATCACCTGCAAGGGAAGCCCTAGAAGTGATTTGAAGCATTTTAGTGCATTATCATGTCGCCAAAATAATAAAAAAAAATTGCTTTGCAGGAGCTCATGAGGGACTTGAAAGTTGCATAAGTTCTCCTTTTTGTGCTGAATAGTGTTTCCTGTTTTGTAATGTCTGGAATTGCCATTTAACACCCTGTCATAATAATTTTCTGTCTTCTAGAAATCTTTAACATTTTAATCCAAATTTTGTTTTTTTCAGCTCTACAGTTCAGCTGAATTCGGAAGACGATGGCAGCTTCTCAGCGAAACAGTTGCACCGAACAGGTTCTACTGGTGAGCAAGTGATGACAGCGTATGCTGAATATAATACTATGTTCAAATGCTCAGGGGCAAAGATCAGCTATGTATTTACTGGATGAGAAAGGGGCCTATACACTAAAACCTAGGGGCATGTTTATTAAGCCCCTTGCTGGCAATATGCCTTGTTACTAGCCCAGGGGGGGGTCAACATTATCTTTAGGGTTTCCATCACCCGGAGGTTAATGAAGGCCCACGACACAGCACTATGCAAGATGGCGCACAGGTACATGTAACGCCACCCACTGAGGTGGCATTAAGTTCACTAGCATCAAGTGCCCGATGTCTGCTAATCTAAATACCAGGTGAAATGTATGCACTGGGTAACCATAACATCCCCTACATATCTCACAATGTAAGAAAGCATCTCACAATGTAAGAAAGCATTTCTCTCTTATTGAATCATATCAATGCTTGGAAGCAGGGGAATGGTGGGGGAGTCAGAGGAGGAAAGATGGTTGATCTCCAGAGAAACCTAGAGTCAGCAGCAGAACAAGCGATAATGATCAGAGACTTGGGTCTTGGAATCCCTGAAGGTCACCAGTTAACATAAAGAGAGATTTTTAAAAAGGACTACCAGTATCAGCAATTGCATATAAGGGTGAAAATGTGAATACCGTTTGACTATTCACACGAGGCAAATGAAGGCTGACATAGTGCAATGTGGAGGAAGGGTGTAAAAGGGGAAGGAGGCTAACAGCAGGAAAAAAACAGTATTTATAGTAGTAGGTGCACCTGTTCCCTCCTGAAGAGTGTATAGAGTGGGTTTTGACAAATATTGAATGGGATGAAGCATCATGTGAGGGATTTTGATACTTATCGGAGATTGAGCGTTTAGTAGCCAAGGAGGACTTGGATAAGTTAGTTGCTAGCAGACGAATTTGTAAGCAGCCACAGGAAATGGAAAGTGATACTGCCATGACCAAGAGCGTCCTCCAGCAGAAAGTAGGTAATGGAGAAGATGGGGGATGCCCTTGGCCTTTCACCTTTTGTCCACCTACTACCCCGTTCCCAAAGGCAGCAATTCCCAATGATGGAAAGAATGGATCCCATAAAAACTCAGAGGAGTTGAGGAATTTGATCGTACTTGAGGAGCAGCATTTTGCAAAACAAAGCTGTTCTCAGAAGGCTATCAGTAGCAGAAAGCTACAGGACCAGTTTCCCAACATGGTGCGCACACCATTTGTGCAAATAACACGGGATAGAGCTGTGTCACTGCCTGGCCTGCTACAGATCCTACTGCTGCTCGGCTTGCTCTCTCACTTACATAGGGTCTTTAGCCACAAATACAAAACATTAAACAAAAGGTCTCCTCCCATGCCTGGGGGACCGCCTCTTCTCCAGACCCTCTCTGCTACTACTGTCTGGCCTGCTGCCCTGGTTTACCTGGTGCCACTTTTCCTGCCCCTGCCCTGCTTTATTTGACGCCCTACCATTGTCTTATTTCCTGAGGTTTTTTTATATTTCCCCCCGAAAATAAAATAAAATAAAAAGCACAGGCTTAGGAGGTAATTTATAAACTCATTAACACACATAGTATGTGGCCTCCTACAGGCATTAATGGCCTTTTATAAAATACCAACCAATGGCATGCAAGTATGTGCAGTGGCGTGAAAGTGTGTACTTTGTCAGTAGATGTTGCCGGGGCATGATCTGTGTAGAGTGAACGGAGAATTCTCAAGTATGCACAGTGAATAGAATGTACCTTAATCTACGCATGGACTTGCGAACTCTATGTGAGCCCGTTAACATCTGCTGTGTAAATATCTGCACCTGGATTTAAGGCATGAACTCTGCCAATTACACTAATATTTTATAAAAACAAGTAGGCACTTATTTCTCTTTTAAAATATGTTTGAAATAGGAGCAGTATGGCTACCTTAACTAGGCATCCTCAAAACGTTGGCGTTGATGTTGAGTTATATGTTATTACAAGGTCTTTCTGGGATAGGTGCTGTTGGGGTGATTATGATTGTTCTGTATTATTTTTGGATTCCTGCTTGGTTGGATTTGGGTGCCTGAAAGTTCGTAGGAGGGGGAACAAAGCTGAAGGCTTGCTTTGAATGCTTACTACTCAGCGGCCCTGATCCTCCCCACCCACTCAACTAAAAATAACCCTGATGCCCAGTGGCCTTGAACTCCACCTCCCTCCCGGTACCTTTACGAAGGAGTGGGAGTGCGGCCCACGTACTCCTGCTCCTGCGCCACCACCTTGAAAAATGGGATGCACCGGCTGGGGGTCAGACTGCCATATAAGGCATTGTCTGCCTTATATGGCAGTCTGGCCCCACCTGGTGCATCCCAGGATGCACCGCCCAGGGCCAGGCACTGCCATTTTTGAAAATGGCAGCACAGGAGTGGCAGCGTGTGGGCGACGCTCCTGCTCCTTTGTAAAGGTACCAGGAGGGAGGTGGGGGTTTGCAGCTTTCTTGATTCCTTTGCTCCTCATTCCACTGTTGTTTGTGTTGCTTTACCCCTTTTGTGATGTCTTGGAGTGTTCTTGCCTCCCTGATACATTGGGAAAATGATTGTTCATCTCTTAGCCTCCAATTACTAAGTGCCTTCAAGGATAACATTTCATAGTCTATCAAATGTCATGCTTCCAAGTACCTAAGAAGACCTTGGGATATTGATGCTGACCTGCTCACTGAACAGCAGTACCCAAACTTTTCATCCTCATAGCCTTGGGGTCTTTCCACCAATATTACCGCTGTTTAACCCCTTCCTGATGCCTTAGAGTATTCCTGCCAGTTGGTTTTCTTTTCCCACTCTCTTAGGGGCATGTTTACTAAGCCCTATGCCAGTAACGTGCATTTGAGCAACATTAGCAGTGCAAAGATTCTGGCTAACTGCAGGGAGGTGTATCTATCTATTCCCCTGCTCTTAGCATAGGAAAATGTCTAATAATTCCACAACTCTTAATTGGGAAGGCAAATACCACTTGCATTAACATAAATCCTCCTCTCCTACTCGTAAAGATTATGGGAACTCTCCTGCAGATTAGCATGCATTCATTAATCCATCTCACAAACACATAAACAGTGTAAAAATGTGATAAGGATATAAGGAACCACCAGAATGGTGCCGCGCAGGTTGTTATATTTACCGTGCACACTTGCTCCTCCTTTTTCAGTCATCTGTTCCTTATACACCCCAACACAATCAAAACTTCTTTTATTCTTGCTAACATTTTTCTTTTTTTATCTATAATTTTTAAAAAGGACTTTCTTATATTCAAATAACTCTGCTCCCCCCTTGTCCTGGTCATTGTTCAGCAAATGCATCACACTTATACCGGAACACTGTCCATGTAATGTTTATCAAATTGCTTCTTCACTCTGTTTGCTGCTATTATTATTCACAGGCTTTCACGTCACTGCTGTTCATATCTAGAGGCTTTCACCTATCTTAAATGCTGTAGCTCTCAATCGCGCACTCACAAATCTCCGTGCCATACTGTCACATGCCAGTTGCACCCAACCTACCCGCAGGTTAGTGCCATCTGTGTCAGGGGCACGGCGGTATTTCTATGAAAAAGAACTCAAGCCAACAATTTGCTTTGACTTCTGCTTTGAATTGTGGACTTGAGTCCTTTTTCACAGGAATACCTGGAGTCGGGAAGAATTATACAAAGAGGTCTGAGAAATGTTTCTCTGGGAGCAAAATATCTCTCTGAAACTTAAATGGAATGGGATGAAGCTTGGCCTGGAGGAAAATGTGGTGAAACGACACATTAAGTTAAATAATGGGCCACATTGGCTTGGGGTTCCAGAGAAATATCCTCCTTCCAAAAAAATGGCCCAATGCATTTTAATGGGGGAAGGAATTCCATCTCCTGTACCTACGGTGAAGCACAGCGCCCATGAAATTGCTTCCTTCAAACTCTCTCCTGTTTCAAATCTCCCCAAATTCCAAACTACCCCCACCACCCAAATCTACCCCCTGCAATTGCTTATCATCCCCAAGATGCTACCACACTCAACATGTATCTCCTGTACCTCCACTATCTCCCCACAAACAGCCCTCCTACAACTGTCCTAACACCCTTCAAATTGGCCTCCACTGCCAAAATGTACTCCTCATGGCCACTACCACCAAAACAACTATCCATGCAACTAACCCAACATTTTGACAACTGCCATCACCCCCAAAATCTATACCGCAAAACTTCCCCACCACTCTCAATGTCCCACCCTCATAAACTATTGCCTGAAACTGACCAAACACCCCAAGAATGTCCCCTTCACAAATTGTCCCACCACCTTATAGTGCCCTCACCTCCAAAAACCACCCTTCTCACAACTGCCAGCCCCCTCAAACTACCCTTTCCATGCCTCCACCATCCTGCTAATTGCCCTACCACTAACCCCCCCCACAACACACACACACACAATTACAAATAATTCCTTAGCTAATTCCCTAGCATCTAATCCCCTGAAAGCCCCCCTCCTCTGCCTTGAACATGTGATGTACTGAACTTATGTAATTCAGATATATATTTCATTTTCTTTGTGGTTATTTGTACAGTAAAATCCACCAGTTGCATTATATTTCTGTCTTATTGGTTCCTATGTATACTAGCAACTAATGCTGTATCTGTTGCCCTTGTGCAGGGTAGATTAAAGCACTGGCAAGCTAGGAACATGCCTTGAGTCCAATGTTTAGGGGGGGGGGCACCGCCAGATGTGCTCAGGACTCAGGAGGTTAGGACTGAGAGCCGTTTGGCTTTTTTCAGTATTTGACTGATTTTCACATGACTACCCAGACGCTAGAAGGATGACTAACCTATCTGGACATTTTTCAGAGCTTTAAAAGTCTGGGAGGATATTCAAAGGCATTTACATGATTTGCAGACCTGCAAACTGTGTAAATGCTGTTCTGTGGGCTATTCAGTGTCACTAACATGGTCAGTGCTCCTTAGTATCTGCTACATGTCCCAATGCTCACTGGTTGGAATCGGGGCAGCTCCCATCGCTAACCAGGCAGTGGCAATATTGAGTCACTGCCCGATTAACAACACTCGGCGAAAGTCAGGCGGAGGAAACTTTGGCCTAACTTTCACCACAGAAGCTAACCAGGCAGCAGCTGATGGCGCCACTGCGCGGTTAGGTTCACCCCGGCATTGAATATCCAGGTTTAAAGTTCAGGGCCAATGGCTAGCTACCAGTACTGAATATTGGACCCTCTATCTGTAGATCTCCAATCCTCCCCTCTGTGAACCTGTCCTGCCTGCTGTCAGTGGCAGAAACTTTGGATAGGATCTAGTCAGTGGGAAGGCTGTGAGGGTGAAGATGAGCTGGGGGAAGGTCTTCTGCTGTAAAAATGAAGTTTCTGTGTGTGATGAAAAAAAATGAAGACTCTCCCCCCCCCCCCCCCAAAAAAAAAAAATCTGCAATGCATTTCTATGAGAGAAAAACAGTTCCCAAATTGCTCCTGTCCTTCTGACTGGGTTCAAAATGGCACCAGTTGACTCCTAGAGGTAGTTTCATGATATTACCACTAGAGATCAAGTTGCCGTATAAGAGCAAAACCCTTATATTGACTGCTTGATCCTTAGTGTTAGTACCTCAAGATTACTGTACAGCTAGGAGTTAACCAGTACCATTTAGAACCCAGTGCCTGAAGGAACAGGAGCAACTGGGGATTGTTCCTACCTGCTGAACCTAGACCACGAGGGGAATGCTTTGAGTAGGCTTAGGAGGCCTACAAGGGAGTTGAGGTCTTCAGGGGTGGGAGGACTTCTCCATGGGCAGTGGGCATCTGATCCCCAGGTTGTCTTCAGGGGGAGTCATTACTCTGGGTCTCAGGGAAGGGGCATCGTGACATTGGGGCTAGAACATTTTTCAAAACTGCCTCCCGCTTTAAAATGGATCCCCGGGAGCATTGGTTCATGTGTTTAGTGGCCTGATTCTCCCACGGGGCAGAATAACATAATTTATGAAAGTAATCACAAGCTGTGTTATTCTTTTGCTGCAGGTTAGTGACTCCCACAGTAAATTAAGCTGTGGTAGAATGTGAAATGTTACTGCAGCTTACTAACTAGTCTCCTAAATCCTGACTTGAATATTTTTTTTAAAGTAATTTCAGTCATTTTTGTAAAACGTTCATAAAGCAAATGATTGACTTTTCACATACCACCATTAGTCAGGAATGATGCAGTGGACAACTGCCTGGATGCTATAGATCTCTCAGATGCTGAAAATGCCATTA
The DNA here is from genome assembly GCA_033557465.1 of Ichthyophis bannanicus. NCBI lineage: Eukaryota > Metazoa > Chordata > Amphibia > Gymnophiona > Ichthyophiidae > Ichthyophis > Ichthyophis bannanicus. Next base: position 961,096,006 of record CM066034.1, on the reverse strand, counting down.
TTAGAAAAGTGATCAAAGAGATAGGAGAAGGTGACATGAACAAATGTGTCATTTGCGGCAGCCCCATTACCCAGGCTACTAAATCTACATCCTGATCTGAGCAGTAGGAGAGCAATTTGTATAGTGTTCTTGCAATGCAATGCAATGTGCGCCATGGAGTATATTCACAGATCTGAGTCTGCCTAACAAAACACTTCTATTAACCATCAGATGTTCATTTTAGGGCTGGGGCAAACCTCCAATCTTAGGGATGTGCATGGAATACCTTTTAGTTTATTTTCAGGCCGTTTTCACCCATTTTTTCTTGATTTCTGTACTTTTTTTTTTCAGTTCAGTACACAAATTAACCGGTAGGTTAAAATAAAAATGTCCTTGTGGTGTGGGCCAGCTTTGGGAAGTAGAGAGCTGGTTGAGGAGGCTGGCAGGAGAAGAGAGGCATGCTGGGTGGCATGCTGATAGGAGTGTGACCTTTTTGGGGGGGGCCAAATTCAGGGGTGATCCAGAATCCTGCTTCTGTCTGTGGGTGTCCGTGAACCCAGAATTTTACGTAGCACAGCTGCACAGAGGTGGAGGTACCATTTGAGAAGTGCACATGCCTCGATACTGGAGGGGATGCAACGATCACCTTACTGAACACGTGGAACTGCTTAAAAATAAAAAAGATAAAGTGGCGCTGCTTCTGAGGCTCCGTGGAGTGCGCAGCATCGTGGCTCAAGTTTGTTGGTAGAGGTTGACGGGGAACACCTGGATAGTCTCAGCTATACACTAAGGGGCTCCCACCTGTCATAAAACGGTTTATATTTTTACGTGACAGTTTCTGAGTGTGCAGTTTGATGCTCGACCTCATGCTGAACAGGCTTGCCAGCAGTGAAAAAGGGCAAATGAAGCAGCTCGAGCCAGGCAGTGACAGTTAAAAGAACAGCTACTGTGGGGAATGGGCAGTGATGAGGGAGGGCGTTGCGTGTTTTGTCCTAGATATAACAAGGATAGTTTGCAGATAGTCGGAGGTTTTCTGTGATGAATGTTTCTGAGCAGGAAAAGAATGATTTAGTTTTAAAATGGGAAAAGTTGCCCGTCAATGTGTGATTGACTGACAGACATCTGGTAAGAACGAGTGTGTGTGAGATGCCACAGAAATTAAAGGTAGCCACTGGAAATGAGAGACTTCAGGGCAAACTGTCAAAACCACAGCTAGATGCTGAAGGCAGAGTGTGGGCAGCTGCTCCTCAATACAGCCCTATTCATTCCTTCCTTCAGTCACGTGAAAATGTAGGGAAATCAAAGAAGAGGAGGTTGGTCTTTATAAATACTAGCATTTCCACCAACTTTGGTACTAGATTTGCGTGATAGGAAACCATAAAATCCCCTGCCGTGGAGAATGTATGTTCATTGGGCACGCTGGTTGGAGGGCAGGACAGGAAAGGCTGCACAACCTCGCTCATGTCTGGCCCGACTGCTGACTTGTGTGCCTAGTAGGCTAAAGGATCTGTGTCCATGGCCTCAATGGTGTCTGCAACGTAGCTTGTCATTGAAATCCATGCAGGAGCCCGACTAGTGGCAGGCTGATCTCTGCTTCTTGTGCTTATCAGGGGAAGCTAGGGATTCGGCCACCAAAGATTTCCCAGTGAGCCACTGACATAGCAAGCTGGGGGGGGGGGGGGATGGTAGGTGACAGGGTGCAACTACTATTTCCCCTGCTGCAATATTACCACATCCACCCCCTTTCCTCTGCCTCCATCATCAGTTTTGTGTGGTACTGCAGAACAATAGTTCCCTTCACCGTGAGTCACAGAGACCATGTAGCATATTTTCACATTCTTCTTCGTAAAGGATTGTAAACCTTTTTCTACTTGTCCCTCCAAGAGGTCCACCATCACCAAATGCTCTGCAAGTGAATCCTTGTAATTGCTCAAAACCCTCTAGCTTACCCTGTTCAATGTTCACTCAGGATGAGTGGGCTCAGGGTAGCCCTTGTGGAACTCAGTTTCTTCATGGTATCCTTTAAGGGCTTTAAGACTTCTATCACTGCATGATATTTGCCCAGGCCTGGAGAACCAGGAGTTTTTTGATGCCGATCTCGGTCTCCACTGGCATCTGATGCAAGGTCACCCATTGCTCCACTAACCTCTCCATAAGTTGAATTACATCTGGTACCAACATCCTGTTTGAGCTGGTGTGCAACTGCCCCTGTTGCTTTGTGCTTGTCATGCAGCTCATGTCCACTCTTCCACTCTGGTGAAAATACTCTATTTTTCAACACTTCTCAAACAGTTGTTTCAGGACATAGCTTCTGATTTCCTCGCTCCCCATGCCTAGGGAGCCTATGACAAACAGGTGCAGTGAGTATGCAAAACATCTGATCCTATGAAAGCCCCTCTCCTTCACTGCCTTGACAATGTTCATCCTATAATCTATTACATAGAAACCTAGAAACACAGGGCCCGATTTTGAGCTGGGCGGCGCTATGCACCACGCCAGCACATAGCCTGTCCACTTCCCGCCTAACCCAAGATACGGTGAAGCGCATGAGTGCCGGGACATGCCCTTTAACCTTTCCTGGCATTCAGCGCGCTTCACAGTAACAGCCGCCAGCGTGAGGGAAAATGCTCTTCATGCTTGTGGATGTGCAGAGGGAGCTGGGACCTCGCGCAGGCTTTCACGGCTCCCTCTGAAGCCCCTTTTATGGCTGAAGGGCTCTTCGGTGAGTGGGGGGTCTAGCATGGGGGAGGGCTAGGAGTGGAAATGAGCTGATGGGAGGATAAACTGGGACTGGAAATGGGCTGATTGGGGGAGGGGGCTAGGACTGGAAATGAGCTGATGGGAGGGGAAGCTTGGACTGGAAATGGGCTGATAGTGGACTGGAATAGGACTGGAAATGGGCTGATGGGGGAGCTTGGACTGCAAATGGGCTGATGGGAGCTGGAATAGGACTGGGAATGGGCTGATGGGGGGCTAGGATTGGAAATTGGCTGATGGGGGGCTGGAATTGGACTGGAAAGGAGCATATGGGGGCTAGGACTGGAAATGGGCTAATGCGGGGGCATGAGAGAATGGGACTAGAAGGGAGCAGATGCTGGGTGGGTCTGGAACTAGAAGGGAGCTGATTTGGGGGGAGGACTAGAAGGGGTGAGGATGGGGTTGGGGATGGGGAAGGAGGATGGAGAGGGGAAAAGATATTTTGTGTGGGAGGGAAGAAAAATCTACGATTGGCCGGGTATTGGGAGAGTAAGTGGGGATTGAGGATGGAAGGGTGAAATCTTAGTGGATGATAAAAGAATAAAGAAAGAAATGGGGGAAAGAGCAAAAGGGGAAAGATCAGTATGTTAAAGCAGATATAGAGAGAGAATGGAAAAAATCTAGTAGAGAAGAAAGGACAAATGGACAGCTCACAGAAGACACGAAGAAACCAGAAGAAAGTGACTGGAGCAATTGCAACTGAAAAATAAAATGCCTAAACAAAAGGTAGAAATTTTTTTTTATTTTGAATTTATTTAAGTGGAATATGTCAGGTCTGGGAAATGTGTATTGTTAACATCTTTTCGTTTTTGTTTCGTGCGAGTGGAAATTAATTTATAGGTTTTTTTTCTCCAGTGTTGTTGTATATTGGCTTTTGAGGTTCCCAATTTAATTATGATCTTCCTATTTCTAAATTGTGATCCCTTGTTCTTTGGTGATGGTCTATGTTCTGCATTTTAACCAAGCTGAGGTATTCTGTTCATGTAGTTTCTATTTGACAGTCCCACTTGTTCTCTTTCCCCCAAAGAGATGTATTGGTATTCTCTGAGATGTATTGGTTTAATATTTGCAGTGTTGCCTTTTGATAGGTAGGGTTTGGTGCTTTGAGTCCTGGTAATGCTGTTATGATACAGTGGGTTTGCTATGGGTTCTAAATGGTCAGTGTTTATAGTACTTCCTAATGGGCCTGGCGGTTGGCACTGGAATATAGTAATGTAGGAATCTGTTAGTCTTTCTTTATCCAGATACTCATTAAGAGGCACATTTACTAAAAGCGCATGTTAACATTATGCAAATGAGGCTCTTTATGCAAATGAGGCCCCGCAATGAATCTCCGCACATGACCCCGCACCCTCCTTGGGCAGTCCATGCCCAGGACCTTGGCTTTGGGGTTGCAATTTGTGCTTCACTTTCCTTGTATTTGTATTATTGTTTATGAGGGTGAAACCTTTACTTTCATTTGTGGGAGGGAAGCGAATGGTATTCTGTTATCCTCCCCACAGACACTGCTGTAGCGGCCCTTGGGGAGATTTGCTGCTGAGGGGGGCACCCTTAGGTTTCTTTTTCTATATGTATGATGTATGAGATTCTTTTCCTGATTCTTCGATTTTTATTTCTTATATTATGGGATAACAGTGTACTGTATTTGGTATTACTCTATTCCCTTTTGGGGGTTTCCCGATATAGCGGGTCCGGCACCAATAAGGACTAGCCGCGGATGGAGGAGGGCCAGGAAAGAACAGATAAGGGAAGGCCGGAAGAGGGGGTGGGTGCAAGGGCCGGGATAAAGTGAAGTGACAAAGGCCGCTACTTCCTTTTTCCTCAGCAGATGGCATGGCATGGCGGAGGACGGGATGCTTCACAGTAGACGGCATGGCAGAGGACAAAACACCGGCATTGGCCACACTCTAGCACTTTCCCCTGCTACAAAAAAGGCACTTTTTAGAGCCGCAGAGTAGTGCAAGGCCAGCGGCGGGCAACATGGTGCTCAGAAGGGATCGCGCCATTGGGCATTGGAGCGTGGTGCCCCATCCCTTACCGGGCAGCATCCAGCAAGCTGAGGCCTCCTGAAATCGACTTCAGTGGCTGACGGTGTCTAGAGGCATGGGGGAGCATGCACGGCAGCAGCGGGAGAGGAAGCAGCAACAGGAGAGGAGAGCCAGCTCAAAACATGAAATCTGAGAAGAAAAGAAAAACGAAAAAAAAAAACCCCGCTGGTCAAGGATGCCACTTGGTGGTGACAGAGGCAAACCTCACCACTGGAAAAGTTCAGCCGGGACATAAAAGTTTAAAAATAATAATAATAATAATAATAATAATATCAACAATATATCTTTGCCACCTCAAAAGGGGCATGCCGGCGAGCAGCAGAGGCATGGCTCAGGGGCAGTGTGGATGGTGATGGAGGTAATGAGACAGTGGAATGGGCATGCCATGGCCAAGTAGCAGTGACCCAGTGGCAGGAACAGCGGACTGGTGGCTAAGAAGGCCAGGACAAAAAGACCGGTGAAGATGGCAGGAAAAGGGAAGGAGAACAAGCATGCAGACAGTGGGCCAAAAACTGGTGGTGGCACAAGTACGGCTGGGTGAAGCAGCATGCAGTAGTGTGCAGAGCCTGCATCAGGACCGGGAAGGATGGCACAGGAACCAGCAACCAGCAGCTTGCCCCTGCCTTGTGGCAGGGACTAGAGAAAGACAAAGGCCCTGGCTATGCATGACCTCATGAACCAGGTCAGGGCCATGGCTGCAGTCCATGATGTGGGATGCGTCCAGGCTCTCCTGAGTTCTCTGTGTGCTTGAAGGAGCGCTGTCTGAAAGTGGGACAGCCCAGAGGAAACGGGTGCGAGCTGTGTGGCAACAATCGGCGGAGCAGATCAGATGTGAGTATGAGCAACTGTCCTGTTTGTATAATAGTGCTGGGGGAGGGAGGACGGTCGGCACGGAAGATGGGAGTGGGAGAAAGGGGATGGCCAGGGTAGGGTACAGAGGCGTGGCCCTGGAATGGGGAGCCAACGCAGGGGGGAGTGAGGTGATTGCAGCAGCAGCAGCCCAAGTGTGGGGGTTTCGGAATGCAGCCGAGGGTGACCGGCAGGGTATTGAAGGATTCCTGCAGGTGCTGGTTTGGTAATTGCGGGTCACAGTGGTGCAGGGTGCGCTGGGAGCAGTTGGACCAGAACGCCCTCTGGCCCTCCTCCAGGGGGCATTGTCCCCATTAACCCTGAGGGAGCAGTGGAGGTGGCCCTGAGAAGTAACGGGGAGCTGGTAGCGGAGTTCAAGCCGGTGAAATATGTGTGTGTCACGTGTGTGTGTCACATGCACCCTAGCCATATTCCTACCGGTCAAAAGGAAAAGATTTGGAAGGGTGAGTATGTAGATATTTTTTCGCTGCTTATCCAGAGGGGTGACACCAATTGCGAATGCTCTGGCTGTCACAACAAATGCAAGCTGGTCTCCAGGAAGGCCGACAGTGTCCCATGGATGATTGCCAATTGGTACACAGCTTTTTGGGTGCTGGCCAGCATAGTTAGCGAGAAATCCCCAGAGCAGTGCTGGAGCCTGTTCAAATATCAGGACAGTATTTGCGAGGCCTACCTGCTGTAAGGGAGCACCGCCTGGCTTGAGTATGACAAACAATTTCATCAGAACATGGCAGGCAACAAAGAGCTTAGCTGGGATAGGAAGGACATTGACCTGTGGATCTGGTTGATGACGCAGGGTCAATGGAGCAACAGAGCGAACGGGGCCACAGCAGGGAGTTTGCCCGGTAGGTATGGGGGGCTGCAGTAGCCTTTTTGAGGGAATGGTAGGACAGGCATCAGGGAGGGTGGCTCCGGCCCATTGCTGCCCAACTACCCCTCCCGCTATGGTAGTGCCTACAGGTTCAGTAATGCATGCAAATGTCAACATGCATGTGCCACATGCTGGGAAGGTCACCCACAGGTGCAATGTGAAAAGTGGCAAGGGGGAGAGCTCCTGCATCTATGTTGATGCCGTCTGGTCGGGGCAGGCCGCAGCTCCTATCAATATTGAGGCGCTGAGGCAGAATCTCTCATATATCGCTTGTTGGATCTGTCGTTTGGGGAGATGATGTTGCTTAATGAGAGCTTGTTTATTCGATGCATTGATTAAAATAATTACGTTTAAATTATATTGCATAGTAATCTAGTGTTGTAAAAACTCCTTCTTTGTAGCCCTCCATGGAAAAGTCCTCCACCCAGGCAAGCTTGAAATGCCACTTCACTACTACTACTAAGAATCACTTGTATAGTGCTACAAGGCATACATAGCACTGTACACGCCAGGGCCCTCTTTCATAGCAAGAGACCCCTTAGCATAAGTGTGAAATGAGGCCCACCCTATTTGCACACACCTTGCCCCCAACTCCAGAACTGATATTTCCAGTCCCTTTCCCAATTTTCCTCCAGCGGTAAGAGCAGTCCGCAGTCACTCCTTCCCCTTTCCGTGCCATGTCTCCAAGCGGTGCTGGATTACTCACAGCTCCCGTTTGCTCCATAAATTACCCCATGATAGAAAATGTAAAGATCCTATTAATATGAATCAGCTTGTTTATCACCTGCTGTAATGCAGTATATCTAGAATGCATAATTATTGGTTCAAATTGATACATCTCCACTCCTTAATTTGAAATTTGGGCTTTTTGATTGTAGCTTAAACAATAAGCAGCCTAAATTGACCTTTTCTCTTGCCTCCCCCTCTCACTGGGCCAAACTGCAGTGTCTTCTCCTATGGTTCATCACAACTGCTACAGCAACCTTCCTCCATTGCTGCTGCAGCTAACAACACAGGAGCACAGGAACTGCGAGGGCTCAAATTCACTGTAAGCCACATGAGTTAGGAGCCTCAACAACAGCAGGCTTGAATTGGACGTGGAACAGCAGGCGTAGACCATGAGGACCTGAATCCAAACCCGGAGCAGGAACAGTGGTACTTGAATGCTATACTGGGGATGCGTCTAGATGGACTGCAGGAGCTGTGTGGGAGAGAATACTGTGTCTACATCTAAGTATTAGTTTTACGCTAGGCTAGGGGAATTTGTGAGCACTGTGGCTTTTAATTGTTACTGCTGTGCTGGAGGATTGTGACAGCTGGGCTAGTACTTTGAATTAAGTGAACCATTTAGCAAAGGAAACGTCCACGATATAAAAAACAGTGATAAACACCAATTTCAGTCACTTTCAATAAAACTCGAATTAATGCATACATCTATATTTTATAAGCAGCTAAACTGAGAAGTCTAAATACATCCCATGCTAACAAAATCAGATTCTTTTGCTTAAAATTATATGTGATAAAAGGAATGAAATTGGCTATTTTGATGAATAAAGGTTAATTTTATAAGCGGCTTGAGCATGTAAAACAGCATTTTACTTTATCAGGTAAGGGCTTATAAAACTGTCCCCTCATTTGTATGCAGAAAGTAGTTCTAGTAAAATGTTAATGAAATGACTTCAAATGAATGACTTCAAATAAAAGAATTTACATATGAAAACAAAACAACCTATATGGTGTATAACCAAGATGAAGTAATATCATGACAGAAAACCACAGTTTTTTCATGCCTGCCCCTAATTATAACCCTTAGATAAAATATGTGAATTTAGAACTTTTTAAGTTAGATATCTTGAGCACAATATGAACATATTTAGACAGGCATAAGGTTGGTAAACTTCCTCTTTATTAAGTTATTTACTACTAACCCTGAAAGTTAGGAGGTTATTTACTAAGCTGTAGTAAAATTTCTTATTGCACCACAGCTTAATTTACCGTGGGAGTCGCTAACCTGCAGTAACTCAGTACCTCAGGTTACTCAGTACTCCTGCGGTCGCTAACCTGTAGTAACTCAGTACTCCTGCGGTAAAGGAATAATGCAGCTTGTGTTGAACACCACAAACTGTGCTATTTAAAGGGAAAAATAATACTAGCTTAAAGAATCCCTAGTGGTTTAGGGGAAGGCCAGCAGGAGCAATCCCCTCTTGCATCTTCCAGTGCGGGTTCTGGGTTTAAAATGGCAATGACACCTAGTGGTGATCTCATGGTACTACCACTAGTGGTCAGTCTGCCATATTAGGTCAAAAGGCCCTTGTATGGCAAGTTGACCCTTAGTGGTAGTAACATGAGACTGTCGCTAAGGGTTGCATGTGCCTTTTTTAACCTGGTGCTGGTATCAGCAGGAACAAGAGGGACTCTTTGAAGTAGGCTCAGGTGGCCTTTAGGGGTGGGGGATAGTGATTCAGGATCCAGGAGGGTGGGGGTATTTTTTTTGGGGGGGTGGGGGAGTTTTCCATTGGGCTCTGAAACAAATCCATACTAATGAGCTAATAGAATTATGGGCCATCAAACAGGATGTAATTGACCTAATTTTAGGATGTCACAAACTGAAAAGTTTAAGAGAAATTTTAGAGCTTCACCTTGCACCAGCAGACATTATCAGAGAAAGCACGCAGGTTTTTAATTACATATAGGGCTTGACCTGGATGTGCAAGTCAATTTTTCATTCCATACCTAAATTAAAAAGTTACAATCTTGAGGATTTTTAAAAATAGATTTCTGGAACCAGTGATAAAGATAATGGGTTTGAGTTTGTGTGACGGAAAGGAATGAGCTCTGGTCAGTGAATGACTATGATGTATTGCCACTATCTTTGGGAAGCATACTCAGCTTTTGAAATAGTTTGATCAAGGTGCTTTACTTAGCATAATTCCTAATGATATTGAATATAGCAAGAGTTATAGAAAGGAAATTCTGAAAAATAGAACTATATTTTTATCAAGGTGGTTCTGGTGAGACCATATCAGGGCTGTGAGACTAATTGGCATCTCCGTGCTACCAGTCTTTGGTAGAGAGAGATTTTCCAAACAACCACCTGGATAAAAATCTTGTCCTGTTGGCAGAAGGTCCAATGAGGGGACTCCCAAGCAAAATTTTGCTGATGGGCCCCCCATCATGCAATGACTCCCTCCGTGAGTGGCCCCCATAAGTTTCAGCAATGGCGGAAGCAACAGCAAACTTACTTTATCATCGTTGTCGCTCTGCCTCCATTCTTGTAAGTTTGATGCATGCCCCGCAGCTATTCCCCATCAGGCTGAAGTCTCACGGTATGACTGTTATCGCCAGGCATGCGGAAAACTTACACTTGGCAAGCTGCCTTCCTGCCACTGTGTTGCCCCCCTCCCTCGCATTGCTGGGCTTTCTGGGCGGAATTTACACCACTGGGTCTCTGGGAAGCACAAGCAATACAATGTCCAGGATTCAAACTTGGTTATATTTATGCTTTGATCAACTTACCCGTGTGGTTAGACATGAGTTTTGATTCAGAGAAACCGAGATTCTCCTCCTACTACTACTGCCACTGTTTGTGATCTTAGTCAAATTGTTTCAGGTACAACTAGACAGAAAGCCAGTTTGAGCAGGGGAATAACTCATGTACTTCAATAGCTAACTCACTTTGAACTTGGATTTAAAAAAGGGAAGCAATAAATATAAAATCCAAATCCATATTTATATACTGTCTTCCTTCATCTTCAAACAGACTCATTCAACCAGTGCATAATAGGATTGTGCATTCAGTTCGTTTGCATGCAATAAAATGTAGTATGCGTGCTAAATTTGACTTAACATGTATTAATCTAGGAGCTACCATGTTCTAATGCATGCTACAAAATTATGATGCAAACAAATGTATGAAACAAACCAAGAAATCTTTGAAATCTGTGGAAGTCCAAAATGACCCAGAAATGACCCATTATTTCCATGCACATTCCTAGTACAATCATTTTAAAACAGCAAAATGTGCTTCATTCCAGAACGTGGTTCAATGGGGTTTCCTGGCTTACACTTTGCAGGGTGTAATTAAAGGCGGCTGTTCTCTTCCTGCAAAGATAAATGAGTGTTTATGTGAAAACAGTTTAAGCAGATAGAGAAATCGCAGTCCAGATCTGGTCATCAATACTTTATCTTAACACATGCGTGCTCATTTGCTAGGGATGTGTTTTCATCTCAAACGAAGTAGGATATTAAAATTAAATTTCCTATTTCATTCCCTTTCATCCTTTTCTACTCAATGGTAGTTGGAAAGAATCATGTAAAAGGGGAAGAGATTGTCTCTCCGTTGGTCCGTCGATGTTTATGTTTATTTGGTTTGATATACCGCCGTTCAAGTAACAGCATAGCGGTTTACAGAGGTAAAAATATACAAGAGAGGCCAAAAGGCCGGAAAAGGAAAAGAAGTTACATTTTATGACAGGAAAGCACCCAAGAGAGTTAAATACATGTAACTAAAGAGAGAAAGGAGTGAGAGAAAGTAGGACAGGGGTAGTTTCACACAGAAGGGGAAGGAAGGTTGAAAGCGGAAGAGAAGAGGTAAGTTTTCAAGTCTCTCTTAAAGGTGGAATATTGCTGTTCGAGTCGAAGGGACGTGGGTAGGGAGTTCTAGAGTGCAGGACCGATGAAAAAGAAAGCAGAGGAGCGTGTGGCTTGTAAGTGAGCACGTGATGGAGAAGGGAGGTGAAGGCGATTGATGTGCAAGGACTGAAGTGAGCGGGTGGGAGTATGAAACTGTATTAAATCTGCCAGATACTGAGGGGTGTGGCTGGATAGGACTTGATGCACCAGTGTTAGGATCTTATAGCGTATGCGAAACTCAAGAGGAAGCCAGTGAAGATGGAGAAAGAGAGGGGTGACATGATCCCGAAGTGAGGCATGAAAGATAAGGCGTGCAGCAGTGTTTTGAATGTGTTGCAGACGGTGGAGTTGTGAACGGGGAAGCCCAACCAGAACCGAATTGCAGAAGTCAACATGTTACATGACCAGGGAAAGAAAAAGGATAGTAAGAGCCTGTGAGGTAAGAAATGGGTGGATTGCTCGGATCTGACGAAGGAAGAACAAGGAAGTCTTGGTAATGTGAGAGATGTGAGCCTGAAAGGAAAGATCTGAGTCAAAAAGAACACCTAAATAACGGAAAGTGGAAACCAAGGGAATAGATGTGCCAGAAAAGGAAGGCGTGACCAGAGGGGGAGGACTACCATGAGTGAACCAAATAGCAAGTGTTTTTGTTAAATTTAAGTGCAAACAGTTTGTGGTAAGCCAATTAGCAACAGCAGAAAAGCAAGAGTTGAGGGGGGTGCGATCAGAATGGAGGGGAGAGATGTGGAAAAGAAGGACCAGATCATCAGCGTAATAGAAAGCAGAAATACCAAATTGTTGAACCAAGAGTGACAGTAGTGCCAGGAATATATTGAAGAGAAGAGGTGCTAAGACAGACCCCTGAGGGACACCACAGGGCAGTGGAAAGGGGTCAGAAGAGACTAGTGGAGCAGCTGAGGAGACTACTGTGCAGGAGCGAGAGTAAATAAATGAATGAAACCAGTGATGAACCCTGCTACAGAGGCCAGCCTCACATAGACGAGAAAGAAGAAGGGACTGGTCAACTAGGTGAAATGCAACCGAAAGATCTAAAGATACCACCACTGAGGAATCACCATGGTTGTGAGCCACGTGAAGTTCATTAAGAAATCCCAAAAGAACAGTCTCCACGCTGTGGCCCTGCCGAAAACCCGATTGGCGGGGGTGAAGAAAATGAGTGGAGTCAAGGTGATGTGATAATTGTGCAAAGACTGTTTTCTCAAGTATTTTGGAAAGAAAGGAGAGATTGGAGACGGGGCGATAGTGGGCAGGAATCAGAGGATCAAGTGAGGGTTTTTTGAGGATGGGGCGGATAGAGCATGCTTCCAGGAATGGGGATTGACACCCGTGGAGAGACTGGTATTAACCATAATAAGATCTGTCTGGGGACAAAATAACTCTCTGAACATTTAATAGAAAAGGATGAAACCTGGCTTGCAGGACAAACTGGTAAAAATATACACTGAGTTTGAAAATGGACCATATCAGACTGGGGATTCCAGAGAAATAAGCCCCCCCTTCCCCCAAACCCCCCCCCCCCTAACCAAATGTATTTCTATCGGAGAAGGAGTTCCAGCTTATGTAGCATAGAAACTTACATACATTGAAACATAACAATTAGGGAACAGCTCCTTTCAAACTCCTTTTCCCTGTTCTCTACTCTCCCACTCCCAGAATTGCCCCCCCCCTAGCAATTGCCGCATCACCCTGTACAAAGTCCCCACCACCAAAATATAGAGTACTCCCTTGTAACTTCTCTACTAACTCACCAAATACTACCACCACATAAAAAAACCCAACAACTGCCTCACCACCCCGCATGCTGCCCTTCCCCAATGAACAACCTCCTACAACTGTCCCACCACCTTGCAAATTACCCCACCTCCCTCTCACAGCTGTCCTACCACCCCACAAACTTCCCCATGCCTTATAAATATTCCCTGCAACTGTCCCACTGATCTGCCAGAACTCCACCCCCTAAAAATACCCCCCAGAAATGCCTCACCCCAAAATACTGGAGAAGATCAAGCCAAGTTACATTCAGGTACAGTTGGCATTTCCCTGCCCCAAAGGGCTCACACCCTAGGTTTGTACCTGAGGCAGTAGAGGATTAGGTGGCTTGCCCAAGGCCATGAAGAGTGCTGGTGGGATTTGAACCCTGGTCTTTCTGGTTCTAGGCTGTTGTCTTAACCACTAGGCTGCTCCTCCACAGTGCCCCCCCACCAATCCATGCATATTTCCATCCCTTAAAAAACCTCCCTTGCAGCTGTCTCACCAACTCTGAAACTGCCTCATCCATAAACAATACCCAACAACTGTCCCAGCACCTCACCAAATAGCCCTGCATATACCCTATCACCCTACAACCTGCCTCTAGTCCTACCATTGAGCCTCAAGCTCCAGGATGCTGCAAGCCTCTGCTGGTCTCATCCTTAAGACAGCAGGGAATACTCATCAGAGGGTGTAAGACTGGTAGGGATTTCCAGCACAATTCAGTGCGAGGCTTAACAGCTGGTTCATTTTCATTTTCAGTGCTGCATACTGGAAAAAAAACTATGATCTCCCTTTCTGTGTGGCCATCACAGCTGCTTCTAGTGGTTTGGCATACAAGGAGGAAACTAATCCAATGAGCTTTTTTACAGGCTTTTAATCTGGTGCTCATAGATTTTTATTATCAGAGGTTTTTTTAGTAGGGACTTGACACTCTCATACCTCTCTCTTTTCAAATAAATGAGTCTTGTTCTGGAAAATGTTAGACTTTTCACTAACCTTCATTGTAATTTTTTAGTAGGGACACTGGATGGTGCTGTTACTTACACAGTAATATCCAAACAGTCTCTACAAAAAGGAAAGAAAAGGTGCTGCTGGAAGATTTGAGGGAGTACTCATTCTGTAGCATTTGGGATGGAGAGGTGGCCATGGCTTGAAGGTTTGAGGTGGCAGGCAAGACCTTGAGGAGAAAGTGAAAGTGAAAAGATGCTGAACTACCAGGGAGGGGGTTAGAAGAGAAATGCTGAACTATGATTTAGGGACAGTAAAGCCTTGAGCTGCCTGGAGGAGGTATATGGCTGAAAGGTTTGTCTAGAGTGGCAGATATCCTTGGGCCATCCTGTGTCCTGACCTTAGGCACAGCACATGCACAGAATACACAACAGAGATACAGGGATTATTAATTTCCTCCTTGGAATGTATTGCACTCTAAATTATTCACATGTGTATGCCATTTCCTTTGCTTTTATTTTTACTACTTTCTTATTGATGTCAGCGAACAAAAATAGACAGGCATAGGGCACTTTGCATCTGATGATCACATGCTATACTATGCTGGAAATGAAAGACAAAAAAGAAATGGTGTTGTGTTTATAATCAAGAAGAAACTTGTAAGAACTGTAATGAAATACAGTGCAACCAGTGAACCACTGAGAATCTTGAGAATAAACCACTGGAATTTAAAGACTGAAAAAATTGATTTGCCGCTTTAGATACAAATGACAGAGCTCCAGAAGAGTTCTAGGATAACATCAAGAATATTGTGTTGGAAGAAAGTGAGAGGTCTCTACAAAAGGTTGTCTACAAAAGGTTGTCTGTAATAATGTAAACTAACTTATAAAGTTCTAAATCAATTGTATTGATATTTGATTTGTTATAATGTAAAATCAATTTGTTATAATGTAAAATGTTCCTAGTTCTTAAAGTTCAATGTACCTGTTCTGTTTGTTATAATGTAAACCGCTGCTGATCCTTGGAAGCAGCGGTATATAAAAGTTGTCCAAATAAATAAAATAAAATAAAAATAAAAGGTGAAAAAGCAAAAACAGCCAAAATGGATGACTGAAGGAACTCTGAAACTTGCCCAGAAATGTAGTGAAGCTAAAGTCAGAGTTGAGAGAAAGGCAATCACAGAACTCAATGGAGACTTCCAACATACAGCAAGACAAGACAAGGAGAAGTACTACAATGATGCATGCAAGGAAATAGAATCAGAAACTATTAGAGGCAGAACAATATCGGCTTTCCTAAAGCTACAAGAGTTAAAGAAAAAATTCCAGCCTCGAATTGGAATGCTACAAGATGCTCAAGGATCCATATTGAATAATGCTGAGAAGATTAAGAAAAGGTGGAAAGAATACACAGAATCATGATACTATAAAGATCAAGTGGACCAACAGCCATTTCAACCTGTACCTTATGATCAGGAACCATTGGGGATGAAAGAAGAAGGTGAAGCAGCATTCAAAGCCTTATCAAAGAACAAAACACTAGGTATTGATGCCATTCCCACTGAAGTATTACAGCAATCGGATGCAGCTTTTATCATACTTACAAAGCTCTGCTAGGAGATTTGGAAGACAAAATCATGGACAACTGACTAGAAAAGATCTGTGTTTATACCAATATTGAAGAAAGATGATCTAATTGACTGTGGAAATTATCGCACAATCGCTCTAATCCCACATGCCAGCAAGATTCTACTCAAGGTCATCCAGCAGAGACTACAAGCATATTTGGAACAAGAACTGCCTGAAGTGCAAGCAGGGTTCAGGAAAGGACAAAAAACAAGAGACATCATCATGGATCTGAGATGCATCTTTGAAAAGACAAAAGAATACCAAAATGATATCTGTATATGTTTTATTAACTACAGCAACACTTTTGACTGTGTAAATCATGAGAAACACTGGGCCACATTAAGAAGCATGGGATTACCAGAAAACCTGATAGTTCTCTTGCACAACCTTTACATTGATCAAGAAGCAACAGTCCGAATGGAACAAAGAGAAACAGAATGGTTTAAAATCAGCAAAGGTGTACGACAAGACTGCATACTTCCCCCCTACTTGTTTAATTTATATGCAGAACAAATCATCAGTAATCATCTCTTTCTTCCTTCTCCTGCCCAAGCTCACCTCGAATTGACCCAGCATGCCCCTTTTTTCTTTGTGAGTCCTGCCCTTTGGAATTCCCTTCCCCAGTCTCTCCGCACTGAACCATCCTTCCCTCAGTTTAAGGTCCTTCTCAAGACTTATCTCTACTGTCAGGCTTACGATCTTCCGTTTTCCTCTGATCACTCTTCACAATGATGCTACTTCTGACTGTCTCTCCATTACAAACCCCCCAAACTCACTTGGCTCATCAGATACAGCCCGCCCTCCTTCCCTCCCCCCACCTTCCCTTTATGTTTATACCTGTGGTGTTCCTTGTCTATTACTGTTCTTCTCTATCCTTCTCTCTCCCTTTTTGCTTGCTTTCCTATTGAATTAATGGCATTCTATTTCCTCCTTTATATTCGCCATCTGCATTTTTTAGTATTGTACACCGCTTTGTTGTTGTTAAGTGCCATCGAGTCGGAGTCGACTCATGGCGACCCTCTGGATAGCTATCCTAAACTGTGTTCGGTCTTCAGTCAGGCGGCTCATTGTTGACAGACTGGTACCCGTAGCTGCTGTTATTGTATCGATCCATCTCATTGCTGGCCTTCCTCTTTTGCGTTGACCTTCTATCTTGCCAAGCATAATGTCTTTCTCTAATGATCTCTCTCTTCGCATGATGTGTCCAAAGTATGAAAGTTGAAGTCTTGTCATCTAAGCTTCTAAAGAAAGCTTAGGTTTGATCTCCTCTAGTACCGACTGGTTTGTTCTTCGGGCAATCCATGGTATACACAGTATTCGCCGCCAGCACCATAATTCAAAGGAATCAATTTTCTTCCTGTCTATCTTTTTCACTGTCCAGCTTTCACATCCATATGATGTTATTGAAAATACCATGGCTTGAACAAGTCGAATCTTTGTATGGAGAGAGACATATCTGCTCTTGAGAATCTTATCTAGGTCTTTCACAGCCATTCTGCCAAGAGCAATGTGTCGTCTGATTTCTTGACTGCTTGTTGCTTCTTTATTGATAGTTGATCCAAGTAGGTTAAAGTTGTTCACAATTTCAATTTCTTCTCCTTCAACGATGAACCTATTGTTTATGCCAGTTGTCATGATCTTTGTCTTCTTTACATTAAGATGCAGGCCCATTTTGAGACTATGTTCTTTGATTGTGAGAAGCAAATGTTTCAGATCATCTTCACTTTCAGCCAGTAATGTGGTATCATCAGCATAGCGAAGGTTGTTGATGAGTCTTCCACCAATCTTCACACCTCTGTTGTCTTCATACAATCCTGCTTCTCTGATGATTTGTTCTGCATATAAATTAAACAGGTAGGGGGAAAGTATGCAGCCTTGTCTTACACCTTTGCTTATTTTAAACCATTCTGTTTCTCCTTGTTCCGTTCGAACTGTTGCTTCTTGATCAATGTACAGATTGCGCAAGAGAATGATCAGGTGCTTCTTAATGTGGCCCAGAGTTTCTCATGGTTTACACAGTCAAAAGCCTTGCTATAGTCGATAAAGCACAAATAGATATCCTTTTGGTATTCTTTAGTCTTTTCAAGGATCCATCTCACATCCGCAATGATGTCTCTCATTCCTCGCCCTTTCCTGAACCCTGCTTGCACTTCAGGTAGTTCTTGTTCCAGGTATGGTTGTAGTCTCTTTTGAATAATCTTCAGTAGAATCTTGCTGGCATGTGGGATCAGAGCGATTGTGCGATAATTTCCACAGTCAGTTGGATCACCTTTCTTTAGTATTGGTATAAACACAGATCTTTTCCAGTCAGTTGGCCATGATGTTGTCTTCCATATTTCTTGGCAGAGCCTTGTGAGTACGGTAACAGCTGCATCAGATTGCTGCAATACCTCTATGGGAATGCTATCAATGCCTGGTGCTTTGTTCTTTGATAAGGCTTTCAATGCTGCTTCAACTTCTTCTTTCACCGCTTTCACCGCTTTAACACCTCGGTAATGGGCGGTATATCAAATGTCACAAATAAAGATAAAGGTAAAGATCAGAGAAGCAAGACTGGATGACAATAACCAAGGTGTGAAGATTGGTGGAAGACTCATCAACAATCTCTGCTATGCTGATGATACCACTTTACTTTTATTTGTTATTTATTTACTTACATTCTCTTATATACTGTGCTATTCTGCATCAGTGCAGTTTACATTGAACAAACTGAAATTACATTGAACAGGGGATTATAACTTGGAGATAACTATTTTACAGGGAACATGGGCTATGGAGGGTTAAGTGGCTTGCCCAAGACCACAAGGAGCATCTGTGGGACTAGAAACCCCAGTCCTTCCGGCCCAAGGTTGCTGTCCTCTAGTGGGATTTGAACCCCCAACCTTCCAGCCTGAAGTACCTTGCCCCAACCACTAGGCCACTCCTCCACTCCACTACTTGCTGAATGTGAAGATGATCTGAAACATTTGCCTCTCAAAATCAAGGAACAGGCTTAAAACGGGCCTGCACCTTAATGTAAAGAAGACAAAGATCATGACAACTGGCAAAATCAATAAGTTCATTGTTAATGGAGAAGAAATTTAAATAGTTGACAATTTTAACCTACTTGGATCAACAATCAATAAAGAAACCACAAGCAGTCAAGAAATCAGATGACATATTGCTCTTTGCAGAATGGCTATGAAGGACCTAAATAAGATTCTCAAGAGCAGAGATGTCTCTCTCCATACAAATATTTGACTTGTCCAAGCCATGGTATTTTCAATAATGTCATATGGATGTAAAAGTTGGACAGTGAAAAAGATAGACAGGAAGAAAATGTATGCCTTTGAATTATGGTGCTGGCGAAGAATACTGCGTATGCCATGGACTGCCCGAAGAACAAACCAGTCAGTACTAGAGGAGATGAAACCCAAGCTTTCTTTAGAAACTCAGATGTCAAAACTTCAGCTTACAATCTTTGGACACATCATGGAAAGTGAGAAATCGTTAGAGAAAGACATCATGCTTGGCAAGGTAGATCAACGCAAAAGAAGTAGGCCAGCAATGAGAGAGATCAATACAATAACAGCAGCTATCAACCCAGTTTAGGACAACTATCCAGAGGATTGCCATGAGTTGATATCAACTCGACGACACTTAAAAACAACATTATATGTACTGTCAAATAATTATGTTGCCATGACAGGGCTAGATTTATGATTTGGCAAGTTAAGAACATACCTATCTTCCAAAGCCTAGGAGGGTACTGTCAAATGTAGTCCGTAATGAGGAAGTTAAGACTGACAATATTGTATTGTTTATTATATTAATTTGGGGAAACTAGAATGATGACTAACATATCTACACATTTTTCAGAGTTTAACAACTCTATTTGCAATTCTCTAATCCTCCCAGCTGTGTGAGTAAGCCTGCCCTTCCTGCTTCCAATGTAACTACCAGGAGAGACTGTGGGAAGGTTGTGAAAGCCAAACATTTGAATGCAGCTCTAGTCAGAGGAAGGGAGGTGGTGAGCTAGGAGACGTTCTTATGATATATAAGTTAAGATTCTGTGTGTGCTTGGAGATCAAGGCTGGCCCAACTACTAGGCACTGTAGGCAGTTGCCTAGGGTGGCGACTTCTGGGCGCTGGCAAAAGCAGTCCATTCTAAACTAAATAATAGATTTTGACAGTCAGAGGGGGTGTAAAGCTTGAGGTTCGCCTAGGGCTCCAACACCTTGAAGCAACTCTAGGGCCTGGCCTGTTGGAGAGAGAACAGAAATGAAGCCCCCCCCCCCCCTGCCCACAAAGTGCCTCAATGCATTTCTATAGATACTGTAAAGTTGTTCCAATAGCTCCAGCATACAAACACTAATTCACATTAATTTAGCAGCTATGGACCTGCATCTGTCAAACATCACCCCCCCCCCCCCACCTCATCTAATCTCCCTATCTCAGACACATATACAACAGATATAAATATGCACATAACTAACATGTACACAGGCACATACATGCAAGCATACACAGACACATGCCAGCCCACAAATGCATCCCCCCCACACACAAAACATACAACGCGCACACACACAGGCAATGCAGATTTGAATACATAGGTGTGTGCATGCACATACAGAGGGGTTGGAAAGAATTCCATGAGCCATGCTCTGCATGCTTTTCCCACTTTGTTAAAATTTGTTTTTCTTTCTCTTTCAAAAAGCAGGCTGTCAGCCCTAGTACCCTCTGCTGAAAAATCCCAGGATGCCAGAATTACAATAGAACCTTAGACCTGGGCCCACTCCATCCTGATGCTCCACCTCCCCTCCCATATTATCCCTTCCATACAGAGCAGACATGGGTCCCAGTCATGTCGGCCCTGAGGGTGCTATATTTGAAAGAAGGCGCGCCAACTATTTTGAAGAACCTTACCAGATGGACCGGAGCAACTGATTATCCCCAGGGAGGGGGAAGGGGGTGGTAGAAAGTCTGTGAGCTTTTTGATGATTTTGGTAGCATGAATTTGTTTTAGTGCATTCTATTCTGAGCCAGCATGTCCTAAAACAAAACAAAATGAACCAGAATGTAAAGGAAACAATACAAAAGACTTAATTCCAGATTCAAGACCATGGGCCTCCTCCAGATTCGTATAGCTGTCCTTGAATTGCTGGGAATGTTTTCCTGGAGCCATAACTACCAACCCAGTTGGGAAGTATCTAGGCTACAAATTTCCAATAGGCCCTTCTGGCTTGCTCATTGAGTTTCAGTCTCTCAGAACTACATGTACAGGATACCGGCAGCAAGGAGGAAAAGAGGTGGGCTAAAACAGCATAGGGCCCCAGCCCCTGGTTGGTTCTTCCTTGTCTTCTTCAAGTGGAATTTGGGTATCTATCAGCCACTTCTCGTCAGCTGCCACCAGCTCATATAGGTCTTTGGCTAGAGAAGGGCTACCTGACAACCATTTTTATTCTGCCATTGAATGCTCCTCTTTGATAAAACCAACCCTTTGGTTCTTACCTGATATAAGGTGGATTCCTTCCTCTTTACTGAGTTTCTTTTTGTGTCTGGAACATGAATTCTTGAATTCTGCCACTGTTCTAGCTCTTGTAATCTCTGCTGCAAGTCTGTCCTAGGTGTCCACCAAAAAACTCTTGTAAAAAAGTATTTTGTCATATATTTTTTGAGCTTTCTCCCTTACAGTGTCATATGAATGTCCCTCATCCTTGAACTTTTCTTTCTATGGAAGGTTCTTTCTTCTAGTATTTGATTGAAGCCCGCCAAATATTTGTATAGTATCCTTCCTTCACCGTTGGAAGCAGTGTATTAATTGATGGTCTCCAAGGCCTGCAAACAATCTATGTTTTCCAAATACCTTTCATGAATATGCATGTGATTTGCATGCTCAGTACCTCCACTTTATGCAAATTTCTTTCATGCACGATCCTCAAAGATATCTGAAAAACTCAATCCACTTTCAGCCCTGAAGGAGCAGAAATGACTACCACTATTTTAGCGAGTACCTATTTAGCTTCCCAAGTCTCTTAGAGCATCATGTTGGTGGATTCCATGCATCCTTTGAATCGCTTTTGCTTTATAAATATCTTTTTGCAGAAACACAATAGGTAAAACATTCCTGCACAACTACATCTGTATCGTGCTTAATTACGTGGTAGTAATTCCGGCAGAAAACAAACAATTTACCTCTAAGCCAGGCAGAAACCATCAGCTTTTAAGCAGGAACTAGCATAAAATCCCCCCCCCCCCCACCCCCTGGAGAATTTGTTTACCTCTTGAGAGATTTACGATAAAGGCTGCATAGTTATGTCCAGGTTCGGAGAAGATAAATTCCCCACAGAGCAAATAGTACCTATAATTGAATTACAAAGACATTATCCTGTGCTGAACAGAGGTTTTATTGTGTCAGAGTAAAGCCTGTAAAAATATTTATGCACATCAAGCAATTCCAATGTAACTACTGAGTCTCCATGAATAGGCTACGCCTCCCCCTGCCGGCTATGTCTAATTAGCCTTCTAGGATAATGTCATGGATGAATAGGATGACACAATGCATGAAAAAGAGCCTAGGAGGAATGAAACACGTGTCAGGCTAAGCTTTCTCACCATATAAACAGTCTTCTGCTGGTAATAATAGACAAAATGCTTTTATTTATGAGGCAAAACACAGTGCATTTTTCAGACGTATGTTAATTGATTTAATTGGCACTGCTAGCCAGAGAAACTGCTTTCAATATTGGCCCTCAATGTTTTAACTGATTTACTTATTTACTTAAACTTAATTACAAACTCACTTAACCCCTAGACTGTGTGTGTGTGTGTGTCCCTTAAAGTGGCTATGCTGAGGAGTCACACCTTCTGAAAGCAATGCTGTCCTGGGGATAAATAGGGTTCTTGAATTGGTACCAGTATACACTGGAAGACCTTTGGTACTTTCAGTCCTTACCTTTTTCTCAGTAACATAGCTCAGACCAGAAGTTGTGTTCTGAACCAAAGGGTTTACGTAAAGAAAACTAAGGGTTACTGATAACAATTACAATATAGGCATTAGCAGAGTCAAGAACTGTATTTCAAGTAAGTACATACCTCTCTCTCCTTGAAACAGTCTATGTTGCAGGCCTTTTAGTTTCTGTCTCTGCTAGAAAATTATTCCAAGCCGTTTTACTCGGTTCCTCTTCTTACTATGTGGTTATCATTGAAGAGGAATCTTCCTCCAACGCTCTCTTCTGTCAGTGTACCTTTTGAGTTGGGGGCTGCTGTAGGTGCAGGTCCCTGATACTACACTCTAGTAGCTCCTGGCTCTAGTATCACCAAAATTCACCCCTTCCTTTCTGGACACACTTCTAAGACACTTATCCACTCTTTAGTCACCTCACATCTCGATTCTTTTAACCTATTCCTTGCTGGTCTCCCTCTGAATCATCTCTCTTCCCTTCAATCAGTTCAACACTCTGCTGCACTGCTAATCTTCCACCAGCCTCGTCATGCTTATATTACTCCTCTTCTCAAGTCACTTCATTGGCTCCCTCTCCATTTCCGCATCCAGTTCAAACTTCTCCTGCTGACCTATAAGTGCATTTACTCTGCAGCACCTCACTACCTTTCCTCTCTTATCTCTCCCTGCACCCCTCCTCGGGAACTCCGCTCTTCTGGCAAATCACCTCTATCTGTGCCCTTCTCTTCTACTGCTAACTCCAGACTTGGGTCCTTTCCCCTTGCTGCTCCTTATGCCTGGAGCAAACTATCTGAGTCTGTACATCAGGCTTCATCTCTGGCCCTTTTCAAGTCCAGACAAAAAAGCAGAACAGGGGTTTATAGAGCAATATAGACACTATTTCAAAAACAAATTGCTCAAATTCAAAGGATACTAAGATTAATTAAGGAAAAGGGTCTCAAATCCAGGCTGGAAGCTCACCTCTTTGCTACTGCTTTCGGATCTTGATTCACCTAATCTCCATTGTGTTTCCTTTGTGTTTGCCTCTTTTATGTTTTCTTGCCATTCCCCCTAGATGTATCCCATGTCTACAGCTATTGTGTTGACTGTCTTGACTAGATTGTAAGCTCTGAAGAGCAGGGACTGTCTTTTACTTGTGTCTGTGCAGCGCTGAGTATATCTTGTAGCGCTATACTAATGTTCAGTAGTAATAGTAGTAGTGTCACATGGGTGCAGAGAGGTTCTGCTAACTTCTCTCCTCTTTGGTTATTCATTGGATCCTTCTCCTGTGCTCTGGTACAGAGCTTCCCCTTGTCTTCTGGCTTTTGGGGTAGCTAGCAGGGTTTGCACAAACACAGTAGAATTTAGGTGCAAGGCTTGGTGAACTGGGTCACCCTCCTACCCCTCTACTCCTTCCTGATACAGTAACTAGCCCAGTGGATCCGCTTGATTGTATGTTGCCCGGTGAGCCATAGTCATCTGCCCCCCTTGGGGCATGGCTAGTGAAGCCAAAGACGGGATTCTGTCTTTGGGTGCAGCTCATATAGTGGTTGACATTTTCCTCCTAGGATGATGAGACCGGGTAAGTGTAACCTCCCTAATTCTGAAAAATTGCCAATGCACTTACAGGTCAGATTGCAGTAATTTAGTAGGATTACTGGAAGTCTCTGTTGTTTAAAGGAAAAGAACCCAAGGGGGTCTCTGAACTTTTATTTAGACCTTTGGTCTTCATTCCGTCCTCGATGGCTGGCAACGTAAGAGGTTTCCAAGATGGATATGCATGAAATAGATTTGCATGGCCACTACCCCCTGTATAGAAATTTCTCTCATACATATTCATTAGGGATATTCTAAAGACCTGACCCATTGGCAGTCCTCAGATACTGGGAGTGAAGACCAAGGATCTAGGCACTCCAAGCATGACACCACAAATAAAACATTATCATGGGTGCTGTTCCAAAAGAATTCCAGTAAATGCTCTGAATCTTTTTAAGAAGTGGATCTACAACAGAAATTCAATGTCACAATATTGATAAAACAAAATTATTTATTATTAGTACTTGTGTCCTAAAAGAAAGATTTGGATAAAATCCACTGTCATTTCCTAAAGAGAGGGCATTGATTTTTACCCAATCTTTCTTTAACTTTAGCTAGGATTAACAGCATCCTTCCTTAGACACATTCCTAGTGTTCTAATTCCATTGTACTCGTACTTTAGCCCATTTTGGTAGGTCTGCGCATGAAAGATCTTTATAGCACTGCAGTAGAGTGCTTCACTATTCCCCCAGTTAATACAGAGGGCAGCTTTTCATAAGCTCTGGAATGAATTTAGAGAGTCCAGAGAAACATTTTCTTGGAAATCAACGTTCAAAACTATTTCTGCTTAGCAAACAGGCTTTTATGTATGGAAATAGGGCTTTTGGAAATTGTCAACCCTTTTTCTGAGTAAATTTACATGCATAGGGATACCACATATATAAGTTTACCTGCACATCTGAAGGTATCCCTAGGACAGGGTTGAGGTGGAGAGTAAACATGCGTATGCTTTACCCACACAAATAGCATGGGCAGATTTTAGTCCACACTTCCCCCTACTCAGTTTTCAAAGGGAAATGTTTTATTCTGAAAACTGCTGTAAAATATCTGGGTTCAAAGTTCCTGCAGACCAGTGGCATAAGTTCTAGCAGGGAATCCCATGCAAACCTTTGCTGATGGATATCACATGGTGGGTATGTGTGCGCACACAGTGAGCCTTCCTCAGCTCCCTTCCCTTCTTCGCGCTCTCCCCCTGGCACTTCGAAAACTTACTCTGTTTGCCGCATGCTGCCTCCCGCTTCTGCTTTTAAACAAAACTCTTCTTGCCCAACAACCTTCATCTCCTACTGCTGCATAGGCCATGGTCTGACCAAAATTTTGCCTAACGCAATATCATCTATTTGGGGGGGGTTTATACCACTTTATAATTTCATGTACATTGATAACTTGACATTTTTTTAGGGGAATGGTGGGTTAAGTGCCTTGTCCAAGACCACAAGGAGTGCTAGTGGGACTTGAACCTTGGTTTGTAAGCCAGTGCTCTAACCAGTAGGCTACTCCTCCACTCCTTCAAATACTAGAGAGCTTGTAAGCAGGGCTGGAGATCGGTTTGTTTGACCCCCTCCAACCAAAAAGACGTTTCACAGCCTCTAAATCATGTGGTCTTGGGATGATGGTGACTTGTGGTGGGGAGGAAGACGTGAGGGAGAGAGGGGTGGTGCAGGCAGGGGAAGAGCTTGTTGCTGCTTTTGGATCTTGACCCACCTGATCTCCTTTTTTTTCCCCTTGCTTTATCCCTACCTACACCTTCTGTGTTTGTCTTGACTAGATTGTAAGCTCTGATGACCAGGGACCGTCTCTTACATGTCTGTGCAGCACTGCGTATTACTTGTAGCGCTATATAAATGCTCAGTATTAGTATTAGTAGTAGTAGTAGACATACTTGGTTTAGCTGAGCAGGAGGACATTTTCAGGCTAGGGGCGGCCCAAGGGGGGTGCGGGGCCATGTGCGGAGACTCGGTGCGGGGCCTCATTTGCATAAGGGCCTCATTTGCATAAATATTTGCATAATGTTACCATACACTAACTTTTAGTAAGCATGCCTCTTAATGAGTGTATGGATAAAGAAAGACTAAAAGATTTCTACATTACTATAATCCAGTGCCAACTGCCAGGCACATTAGGAACTACCACAAACACTGCCCATTTAGAACCCATAGCAAATCCGCTGTATCATAACAGCACTACCAGGACTCACAAAGCACAAGACCGTACCTATCAAAAGGCAACACTGCAAATATTAAACCAATACATTTCAGAGAATACTGGGGAAAGAGAACAAGTGGCAATGTCAAATAGGAATTACATAAACAGAATACCTCAGCTCAGTTACACGTGCAGAACATAGACCGTCACCAAACAAGAAATCACAATGTAGAAACAGGAAGACAATAATTAAACTGGGAACCCCAAAAGCCCAACAACATTTCCCAGAGCTGGCATATCTCAGTTAATAAATTCAATAAAGAGATATTTTTCTACCTTTTGTGCATTTTTTTTCAGTTGCAATTGCTCCAGCCACTTTCTTCTGGTTTCTTTGTGTCTTCTGCTAACTCTCCATCGTCTGCTTTTAATTGTAGATTTGTCTTCCCTCCCACACAAAATATTTTTTCCCTCTCCATTTCCCTCTCCCAACTCCCCATTCTAATCCTCCCCCAACATCAACTCCCTTCTAGTAACAGCCCCACCCAGCATCCGCTCCCTTCTAGTCCCCGCATCAGCCCATTTCCAGTCCTAGCTCCCCCATCCGAGTCCCTCCATCAGCTCATTTCCAATCCCAGCCCCCCAACAGCCCATTTCTAGTCCTATCCTAGCCCTCCATCAGCCCATTTCCTGTCCTAGCCCCCCTCACTCAGCCCATTTCCATTCCAAGCCCCCGTCCCCATCAGTTATTTGCAGTTCAAGCCCTCCTTCCACTCAGCCCATTTCCAGTCCTAGCCACCCCCCAGCCCATTACCAGTCCTAGCCCCCCCATAGCCCATTACCAGTCCTAAGCCCCCCCATAAGCCCACTTTCAGTCTTAGCCCCCCATAGCCCATTACTAGCCCTAACCCCCATCAGCCCATTTCAAGTCCTAGCTCCCTCCCCTTACAGCCCATTTCCATTCCAAGCCCCCCTCCCCATCAGCTATTTGTAGTTCAAGCCCTTCTTAAATACAGCCCATTTCGATTCCAAGCCCTCATCTCCATCAGATTTTTTCAGTTCTTGCCCTCCTTCTTCTCAGCCCATTTCCAATCCTAGCCCCCCATAGCCCATTACCAGTCCTAAGCCCCCCATAAGCCCACTTTCAGTCTTAGCCCCCCATAGCCCATTACCAATCCTAACCCCCATCAGCCCATTTCAAGTCCTAGCTCCCTCCCCTTACAGCCCATTTCCATTCCAAGCCCTCCTCCCCATCAGCTATTTGTAGTTCAAGCCCTTCTTCCACACAGCCCATTTCCATTCCAAGCCCCCGTCCCCATCAGCTATTTGCAGTTCAAACCCTCCTTCCACTCAGCCCATTTCCAGTCCTAGCCACCCCCCAGCCCATTACCAGTCCTAGCCCCCCCCCATAGCCCATTACCAGTCCTAACCCCCATCAGCCCATTTCCAGTCCTAGACCCCCATAGCCCATTTCCAGTCCTAGCCCCCCCAAAGCCCATTACTAGTCCTAACCCCCCATCAGCCCATTTCCAGTCTTAGCACCCCCAAAGCCCATTACCAGTCCTACCCCCATCAGCCCATTTCCAGTCTTAGCCCCCCATAGCCCATTACATCCTAACCCCCCCTCCAACAGCCCATGTCCAGTCTTAGCCCCCCATCGCCCATTGCATCCTAACCCATCAGCCCATTTCCAGTCCTAACCTCCCATCAGCCCACTTCCAGTCTTAGCCCCCCCATGGCCCATTACCAGTCCTAACCCCCCTCCCCCCATCAACCCACGTCTAGTCTAAGCCCCCCTTAGCCCATTACCAGTCCTAACCCCCCCCCCATAGCCCATTACCAGTCCTAACCCCCCTCCCCCCACAGGCCCTGATAGATTTAAAAAAAAATGGCTGCTGCTGCTGCTGCCGCTGCCGCTGTGGCATCGACAGAATCAAATGTCCCGCCGCGGGGCCCCGCCTGCCCGGCAGAGCCTCCCTGAGCTCCCGAGTCCCTCCCAATGTGTGGGCTTTCAGAGCTGCGAGAGTTTCCCTTTCTTCTCACGGCTCTGTTAATCTCGCCGGGGCTGATGGGATTTCCCATCAGCCCTGGCAGGATTAACAGAGCCGCGAGAGGTCAGAGAAGCTCTCGTGGCTCTGAAACAGACAAGGTCTGTCTGACGAACAGTCATGGTATCCCCAGGGAATGATCTTCCTCTGTGACAACAGTTTGGTGCAGTACACACAGCCAGTATATTCAGGGGCAGAAGGTCACAGGTTCAAGTCCCAGCCGTGTCTCCTGCAGACCATGTCCCTATATTTTACCCAGTACTAAACCGTGGTAACAAAGATGGTCTTGGTCTTGGTCTGCTGTGGGCAGATGCCACTGCCCCCTCCACCACCAGCACCCCTCCGCCACCATGCTGACATGCCCTTGTGCTGGTGGTGTTGGTGGTGCGTGGTCCCAGACTATCCAGTGTGCCGGTAGGCGGCTGTCTGTGGTGCGTGATATGGGGTAAGGGTGCCTGCCTAGACATCCACGCTTCCCCCTGGTACCGCCTGCCAATGTTATGTGCCCTTTGGGGTACTTGCTGGGTACTGTCCCCTGGGACACTGTGGGACACACACTCGTGGACATGTTTGCCCTTGGTCAGTTTCTGTCTTGCTGTTTTTCCTCTTCTACATTCCTATGTGTCACCTAGGCATCTGCCTAGTCCACCCTGTGCCCCAGCTGCCCCACTGCATGTCCCATCTGCAGCCCCCTGTACCCCATTTGCAGCCTCACCATAGTGCCCTCTCATACTTGGGCACTATGATGTTGCTGCACATGTATCATTACTATAACTTTTCTTGGTTTCCCTGCCTTTGCTGCACATTGCTGACTTAAATGGTCTCTCTCCCCTGCAAATGTGCCTCTAGCGCGAGGTTTTCACTGGCATGAATTTTCAGACCTTCATTTCACGGCGTTAGTGTGCCTGGAGCCTCTCCCTGCCCACTCTCTAACCATTGACCCCTTATCTCCACCCTTTGGGGAGCCTTACTCCACCCTCTGCACACCTTAACGCCACTGGAGACATTATTGTGCGATACATGACGTTATCACATGGTAATGCACAATTATTGCGCAACAACGTCACTTATCGCATGATAACGTTGCTGCTGCGACGTTAGCGCTGTTTAGTAAACATACCCCATAGACTACATTTAGGGGGAATGGTAAGAAAACACAAAAGAAATTAGGTGAATCAAGTTCCGAAAGTCAAGTAAATCTCTACAGCAGGAGTCAATAGATTCACAAGGCAAAAAATCCAGTTCGCATTTTACATAAAATTCCAGACCAGACAAACTTTGGGACAGTCAGGAAATAGGAATAAAGATCACTGGCATAAAAAGAGTTCATTTTCTTTTATAAATTTTCATTTCTAGGCAGGATTGTCAATTAAAGAGGTAGCTGTTGCTGTTGGCTGAATAAAAAACATAACTGAAAGGTTGCTAGATGTTTCAGGCAAATAAAAAAAACAAGTCAAGTAACATGTGGAAGATTCATCACATCTCTATAAGAACATAAGAAATGCCATACTGAATCAGACCAAGGTCTATCAAGCCCAGTATCCCGTTCCCAATAGTAGCCAATCCAGGTCATAAGTATCCGGCAGTTCCCAAAAAGGCACACAGGTTCTATAATGCTTGGCTCAGGGCAAGCATTGGATTTACTGGATCCTCTTTAATAATGGTTTATGGGCCTTTTCTCCAGGAATTTGTCCAAACCATTTTTAAACCCAGCTACATTAACAGTTTGATTACATGTTGAGTAAAAAATATATATTTTCTCTTATTAGTCTTAAATGGGTTGCATTGTTGCTTTATTTAGTCTTTACCAGTGATGTGCCACAGAGATCTGTCCTTGGTCCTTTTCTTTTTAATATCTTTGTAAATGATATTGCAGAAGGGCTAGAATTTGGCAGCTGAGATATAATGCTAAAAAATGCAGGGTCATGCATCCAAAGGAGCGGTATAATGTAGAGGGTGAAGTACTTCTGTCCACAAAAGAGCGGGACCTGGGCGTGATTGTGTCTGATGATCTTAATGTAGCTAAACAGGTAGAAAAGGCAACGGCAAAAGCTAGAAGGATGCTTGGGTACGTAGGGAGAGGAATGGCCATCAGAAAAAAGGAGGCGATAGTGCCCCTGTATAAGTCTTTGGTGCAATCTTATTTGGAGTATTGTGTGCAGTTCTGGAGACCACACCTTCAAAAGGTTATAAACAGTTTGTAGTCCGTACAGAGGGTGGTTACTAAAATGGTCTCCATTATAAAGCATACGAGGACAGACTTAAGGATCTTAATACTGTCGCGAGCACTACCCTGGCGGCAAGTAGAGGTCAGGGCAGGTTGGACACAACTATATAGGGAGGAGATTGGCCAATAATCCAGAGGCCCAATTGGCTTTTGGTCCTGTTAGTTTCCTGGATCTTAATCTCCAATGAAATCAACTGCACAAAGTGGTGGGAAAATAAAGGCTTTTATTTCCCTTTCTCGCAAGGGTTCAAATGATTGGGCAACAACAACAACGCAAAATGTCCTTACTTCAGGTAAGAAAAAGTAAAACAGAAGTTTAAAGCAAAAACTGTTACTTTCACAGTAACGATGATATTCACAGAAACAAGAATGTTCTAGGCTACAATACATATAGCTTACAAGCCTGGCAAAGATTCTAGGCTTCCCGTAGTACAGTACGTACAGTCCATTTCTGTATCTGAAACCTCATCTGCCAGTTCCACTTGCATTGGCTCATAGGCCGAAGCCTCTGACTCTGAGTCCCTGGTTTCAGGTAGGTTATAGTCAGGCTTCTTATATAGTTCCTCTAGCACTGCCCAATGTTCTGGGTGACTTGTAGGGCGTCGGCTCTGTGCTGTTTTGTATTGAGAAAATTCCTCTCTACTTAGAGGTTTTATAGCAGCTTTATAAAAACACTTCTTATTCAAAATTCTCTTATCAGGTAAACCTTTTCTATAGCCTGTATCATAAGAAGCTTTACCTTGTGAATTTGGCTTCTCTGTTTCAAGTGAAGGTTGAGGCCTGCACCAGTTTCTCTTCTGGCTTGCCTGTACAGCACGGCTTAGGTCTTCAGGCTGTCTCTCATTTGGTTCTAGACAACAGTTGCAGCGATACTTTTGCCTCTCTGGGCAAACAACTCCTGCTCCCCTTTGAGCTGAGACCTTCCCAGGTTCTTCATTAGCTCCCAGGCAATCACCTTTCACTCTGGGTGATTTGCTATCAGTGGAATACTCAGGTTTCCATTCTAACCTATTTTCCTCTGTTTTGCCTTCCTTCCTGCTGCACGCTGTCCTGCTGCATTCACTCCTGCTGCCTTCACACCCGCTGCGTCCTTTCCAGCTGCCTCTCCAGCTGCCTTCACCGCTGCCTTTCCCGCTGTACACCTTCCAGTCTTCCACATCCTCCTTAAGAAGTCCTCCTGCGCTCGAGGATTGGAAGCTGGCTGGCATTACCTCATGATCAGTGGGGCGTGGTTCCTCAGGTACTCTGAAGTCCCTCTTGCTCCCTCTATCTGGTTCCTCCAGATATTGCAGCTTGTATGTATCTTTTTCTCTGTTTAAAGCATTTTCTTTTCTCTCAACCAGGTCTGCTGGGTGACAATACGTATACTTTAGAGAACTAAAGGCGGGATAGAGGAGAGATGATAGAGATGTTTAAATTTCTCCGTGGCATAAATAAAAAGGAGGAGAGCCTCTTTTGACTGAAAGCAAGCTCTGCTATGAGGGGACATAGGATGAGGGCGAAAGGGGATAGACTGAGGAATATATGTGGAAATATTTATTTGCAGAAAGAGAGGTAGATGCATGGGAATAGTCTCCCAGTGGAGGTGGTAGAGATGAGGACAGTATCTGAATTAAAAAAAGCATGGAACAAACACAGATGATCTCTAAAGGGAAAAAGGGGAATGTTGTAGTGGTTGATATGAAAGGACACACTAGATAGGTCATGTGGTCTTTTTCTGCCATTATGTTTCTATGTTATATCTAGGGGTGTCTGCTGCTTCCCTGCCCATGGGTTTGATGTGACTTTCTGGCAAATGAGTCATGAAAGAGAGACAAGTCTGTATATATTTATTCAATAATGAATTGTAGCAGCACTTGGATTGCGATTATGCAATAGTAATAAATCACTGACTAGCAACCAGAGGTCACAGGCCCTCTCTGCTCTTAGGAAAAGTGCAGAAAAGAGCTTGGTGGCTAGTTAGCACCTTCCCGGGTGAAGACCAGTACCGTAGCTATGCCAGATAGACAAATGCAGCTAGAGTCTGAGGGAGTCTCCGGAAAAGCACAAAGTCCAAAGGAGGTAGCTAGGCTAGATAACGTTGGCTCTATCCATTTAGAGATGA
Source organism: Ichthyophis bannanicus (assembly GCA_033557465.1). NCBI lineage: Eukaryota > Metazoa > Chordata > Amphibia > Gymnophiona > Ichthyophiidae > Ichthyophis > Ichthyophis bannanicus. The sequence goes on along the minus strand of CM066034.1, from coordinate 961,063,458 downwards.
GGCTCTTGAGGGCATAGAACCTTACAGGTGTCTGTAGACGTGTTATTCTATCTCAGGGTTAGTTGAACAGCCTTGAAATACATGATGTGTATTTGCGCTTGCAGAAGCAGCAAGGAAGACAAAAGGCACAAAATGGCATGCAAGGTCTTCTGTACATACTGTATTATTCTTTGTGATGAGCCTTTATCACATTTTGGTGATTGGTTGGCATGAGATGCTGTGAGGTGTCTTGGCAAATCAGAGGATAGCTATCAGGCGGTTACCTTGCAGACAGAAAGTCCGTGGTGAGAGACGAAATGCAGAAGATGATGGTATGCAGTCTCATACATTGTTGCAAATGTCCAAGGCCAGTAAAACAGTCTGTGGCTGAGAAGGGCAGATTCTCTTGCACATGACCAGGATCAATAGTTTCTGTATGCAGTCGTTTGGAGGGCAGCAGGTCTGAGGCTTGGTTCACAGCAGATGTTTCTGTAGCAAGAATCCATTTTGTTTGGTTCACGATTTTGGTTCAGAGCAGGCCACAGGGTATCAGTCCTACAGGGGCCCCAGGGCCCCCTTTTTAACCAGCTTGAGCTACAGCTCCTGAAATGGCCAATGGGCTCTTTTCAGTCTCTTGTAGCTGCTTGACCAGGCGCCTTGTGTGGTCTGAGGCAGAGGTTTCCCCTTTGAGATACCCAGGGCCCTTGAGCACATCTGTCATGGGCAGTAAGTGTGTGTGTGTGGGGGGGGGGGGGGGGTGTCAAGACCTCCGCTTCACCCTTGCATTCACCTATTCCTCTGGGATTTCAGCCTCATCTTTCTTTCCTGTCTGAATTATGGAGTTCTGTTCATATTTCTTATTTATTTATGTTATCATGTTAACCTCTCTAATACTGTTAGGTGTAGAGTTTAGAAAGTTTTAAGTAAATATAAACATGGGTTGGTTGAGAGGCTGTAGAGAAATCCTTTCTCCGGAAGGTAAGTTTGAAGCGGTGGGGTGTTTATCCTGGTGAAAGGCTCAGATCTATGTGATCTACCTATTTATCAGAAGAGTCTTTTTATGCCCTTTTGGTACACTTATGGCAGCTCTGCATCTCATAAGCCTGCTTTTGAACGAAGGGAGCAGATGGGCCTACTCTCCTTTCCTGAAAGATAGGCAGTATCCTGCTGCATGTATTGCTCTACTTGATCCTATGCAACAGCAGCATGTAGGGTATCAAGGTGAAATCCCCCGAACTGGGCCCTAGGGGTCCCTGAGGTCCTTTCTTGGCTGTACTCTCAGCCTTAGAATGAGCTGGATCAGCCTTTCTAGCTCCCTAAAATAAGAGCCCTAGTCACAGTTGTGACAAAGTGTATGACCATCGCTGTAGAGAGATGCACTGTACTCAAGGGATCTGAAGGTCGCAAGGTCAAAGGCCTCCTTAGGAATGTCTGCAGCCACCGCCATAGGCTCCCAAGCAGCACTGTGTGCAGGCATGGCATCACACCCTCTTATGATGGATCCAGCTACTGACGGACAGCCCAGAGGCTACAATATTGGAAGCGGACTGCCTGGGTGACTGGTGCCCTCTAAGGCTTGTTCGGAGTCTTTTCCAAGTTTATTGGGCAGTGGCAGTAACCAGATAATAGTTCTGACTCCACGCTTGGTTGGAGGGTGTTGCTTCTAAGCTGCATCTGGGTAAACTCCCCCTTAAGGGCCAGTTGCTCTTCAGAGTGGGCCTGGTGGAATGGTGAAAGTTCTTGAGGAGGCTAACCCATGGAGATTCCTGGAAGATAGGCCTGGAGGTTCCAGGAATATCTCTTATAAGACCGTATGTAGAACATGTAGTCACTCTCATACTATGCATTCAGATAGGTTCTGGTCACTCTTTGGGTGTCAGTCCAAGAAGAGGCAGTCCTTTTGGGGCTTTCAGTATGCTCAAATCACTACCGTGGCTTCACTGGGAACTAGGGATCCCCTGCTATGAGTTACAGTGGTGCCTTCTGAGATGCAGCCGGTTGGGGTGTGGTTCCAATGGTCTCTCTCTGAGAGGAACCATATCACGCCAGACTAGTGAGTCTTCAGTCAAGGCTGAAGATGTATTATCAACTCCTGCAAGATGTCTGCCTTCTAACCATAAGGTAACTGGTTCAGGCCAGCTGGAGAATAAAACTTTATAGCAGTGCCATTACAGGACACCCTTGTAGACTCTCCCTACAGTGGCTGGCAGTCAAAGAAACTCTTCTGTGACTCCTGTCATTGCAGAAAATTTACTGATGCCCTTTGCAGAGCAGGGCCAGGTATGGTATGCTGTCTACTTAGTGGTGCCCAGGAAGGGAGGTTCCTCCCATCATATACTGGACCTAAAGGCAGTTGTTGACAAATTCTAAGTCCCTCATTTCTTTATGAGAAGCTCCCTAGACCTCACCAAGGCATATTTTAGCATTCTCATGTGGTAGCAGCTTCAGCAGCTGCCATTTACAGTTCTTGGCCCTGCCCTTTAACCTAGCCAGATCTCCTTGCATCTTCTCAAAGGTCTTGTTGATTGTAGTGGCATTTATGCACAAGCAGGAAATCATTTCACTCAGGGACGGCCCGTCCACTAGGCAAACTAGGCAGCTGCCTAGGGCGCCCAACCTGGGTGGGCGGCTTTGTGCTCATTGCTTTGTTGTATGTGGCAGGCCATGTGCTTTTGCACATATGACCTGCCGCTTTTGATCCCCTCTGATGCAACTTACTGTTGGAGGGGTTGGTCAGAAGCAGCAGGCCATGTGTGTTGAAGCACATGGCCTGTCGTGGGCAACAAGGCAGCGGCAGAAAGCCGCTGCTTTTAAAATACTGCTGCTGCAGCGGTGGTGGCATGGCTTGGCGTGGGGCGGGGTGCAGCCGGGGTTTCTCCTTGAGCTAGAGCACATGTGCACCTCTACAGAGATACCTGCTAGCCCTCTGGTCTCCCTGTTCCCAGATGTCAAACAGACCTTGATCCAGGAAATCAAGGATCAGTTGCAGTGGTGGTTGCAACCCCACAATCTGATGGCCAGGATGTTCTTGGAAGTACCGTAATGGATGACTGTCACCTGAATGGGCTTTAGGAAAGGACTTAAATCTTTTCTGTTCCTTGTTGGAGAATAATTAGGACATGTCCTGGCTAAGTTATTAAAAGTGATTATTTGAAATGTGATAGTCCTGTTCTTTTTTTTTTCATTCTCTACCTTTTGTATATTTGTATCTATTTTTGTAAAGCATTTGGACTGATGTTTGTCACAAAGATAATACACATGTTTTAAATAAATAAATTGGATGCAATCTTAAAGGGCTGGCATGCACACTGCCTTGATCACTTGGCCTCGGGACTCTAATGCCATAAGGAGGCTCCCTGAATGATTAATTTATTTGATGGCAAGGGTAAGGGCAGTCTTCCTAGCTCTGAAGAGTTTCTAGCTTCTCCTGATGGGCAAAGCAGTCCAGGTATTCTTAGACAATGCCAAAGTGGTGGCATACGTCAACAAGCAAGGCGGAACTCAGATTGCCAGGATGGCTCTTGAGGCCGAAGAAGTGTCATTGGGTGCAGGAACATGTGTTTGTCCTGTTCATAGCACACATTGTTGGTGTCAACAACATACAGGGCAACTTCCAGAGTCAGAACACTGTGGATCCTATGGGAGCTTAGCCCTAGTACCTTCAACCTCAGTACAGAAGTGGGGCCTTCCAGTGTTCAACTTGATGGCCACTCAGGAGAAGGACAAAGTGAGAAACCTTTTCAGATGCAGGAAGGTTTGGATGCCCTGCTTCAAAAGTGGCCTCCTGAATAGGCACATTCCAATGTGGGTGTCCAGACCCCTGTGCGGCCGATTGGAATCGGGATATCTAGAGGTAGACTCGATTCTGATCCCGTGGGAGCTAGACATGCCCGTGGGATTGGAATCGGGTCTAGGGCCTGAACGTGTAGGCCAGGCCCTGGTTCTGATTGGCCTGCATGCACAGCCACTTGCACGGCTACCTCAGTCAGGCTCCTGAATGGAACCACAACCAGACCCTCGATCCGGCCTCCCATGGCCAGGGTCTGGCTGTGGGGAACTTCCTGCACCCCTCTACAATCCTATCCGGGCCTGGCATCAGGATCCCACGATGACCAGGGGGCCTTATTCCACCTCTGCGATGGAATAAATCCCCTGTCTACGTTCATGACCATGGACATATAGGACCAACCCCAGAATCGGCCCTGTATGTCCAAGGTTACTGTCTGCCCTTGCCCCACCATCACTCTACTCCCTTCCCATTTATATGTTTGTTAATCTTACATGGTCTCAGGATTTCCTTTTGTGAATACAGAACAGAAGTATTTGTTTAGCAGTTTTGCTTTTTCAATGTCACTTTTCACAAATCCGTCCTCGGCACTTTTGAGTCTTGCAATTCCACCTCTGATCTTCTTCTTCTCCCAAATATACCAGAAAATAGTTTGGTCTCCAAATTTTGACATCTTTAGCCATCTTTTCTTCCACCTTTGCTTTTGCTTTTGCTATCCTTATTTCTCTCTCTGTCTCTTTTAGCTTTATCCTGTATTCTTTTCTGTGTTCCTCTTCTGAGATCTTCTAAATTTTGTGAAAGCTGGCTTTTTTGCCTTTATGTGAGCAGCCACTTTGGAGAACCATATAGTTTTCCTTGTTTTTATTTACTTTCCTTAATATATATCTGTTGCCCCTATTATTGCTTCTTTTAGTTTAGCCCACTGTATTTTCACTTTCCTTAACTCGTCCCACCCTGACAACATCTCCTTTAGGAATATTGCCATCTTACTGAAGTCAGTGTTTTTGAAGTCTAGGACTTTGAGTTTGCTGTGATTGGAGTCTGCTTTGGTTTTTACCTCAAACCATACTGTGTGATGATCACTGCTTCTGAAGTGGGCTCCCATCCGACATTTGACACGCTATCTCCATTGGTGAGTATTAAATCCAGCATCAAACTTTCCCTGGTTGGTTCCATCACCAGCTGTCTGAGTGATGCTTCTTGGAAGGCATCTACAATCTTTTTACTTCTTTCTAGAGTTGAAGAAGGAATACGTCAATCCACATCTGGTAGATTAAAGTCATCCAATATGATCACTTCCCCCTTCATAGCTATCTTTGCAATATCAATGATCAAGTCTCTGTCCATTTCCTGATTTTGAGATGGAGGCCTGTAGACTACACTAGCATCAATGATAGTGCCATCTCCTCTTTCCAACATAATCCACAGCGCTTCTTCTTTTCCCTACATTCCTTGCATTTCAGCGGCTTTAATATTGCTTTTGACATACAGTATAGGGCTACTCCTCCTCCTCCTTTTTTGCCTTCTCTTTCTCTTCTAAATAAATTGTAGCCAGCTATGGCTATATCCCATTCATGTGACTCATTAAACCATGTTTCTGTAATAGCCATAATGCCGAAGTCCATTTCCAACATAAGGGCTTCTAGGTCAGGAGCTTTGTTGGCTAGACTATGAGCATTTGTGTTCATTGCCTTCCAGCAATTGTTAGTTAGCTTGCTTGTATTTTGGACAGATTTTTTTGCAGACTCCTCTTCCCTCTTGTCATTGATATGAGGATTTATATGATGACTATTACCAATAACATGTTCTTGCTAGGAGTGATATGCTTTTCCCATCCATCACCCCTTTTCCCTTGTTTAAATGCTTGTCTACATGCAATGCAATGTGTGTCTTTGATTCAGTCCTGACTCCTGGTGACACAGAAGCTCCTGGGTTTTCTTGGCAATGTCACCAGAAGTAGATTGCCAGGCCTTTCTTCCGAGGCAATGGAGGGTTAAGTGACTTGCCCAAGGCCACAAGGAGTGCTAGTGGGAATCAAACCCTAGTTGCTTGGTTACCAAGCCAGTGTTCTAACCACTAGGCTACTCCTCCACTCCCATGTTACCTGAATTATTCACTTAGGATCCTTTTGCCTGCCACAGAGAGATGAAATCCATCAACACAGTACAGCCTCTTGTTCCATGTATTGCTCCAGTTGCCTATATATCTAAATACTTCTTGTTTACCCCAGGTTTGGAGCCACATATTAAAGTTGTTTATGTGATGCAACCTCTCTTCCTCCTTATCATGAACAGGTAGAACTTCTGAGAATGCTATAGTGTTGAAAATGGGTTTACGCTGCTCTCCCAAAAGAGAAAAGCTTTGTATGGTTATGGTTATGGTTATGGTCAGGCATTTGAAGTACCGCCCTTTACTTATGCATCAGAGCGGTTTACATGTATATACTGCGACGCTCCTGCCCCCGCCCTAGGGCTAACGGACAGGAGTGGCCTATTGTCTCGTGAGGAATGGAGTTAAACTATTCCCTTGGAATGATGGGTAATGTAGTTTGTTCTCCCTTCTCTCAGGAATAAATGTAGTTGTGCCAGAGACGGTAAGGCTTTTGCAAGAATGTTTATTCGTGTTGGGGAAATTCCTCTAGCGCATCAAAATTCAGATACATGAACATAAACGGTGCTTTTAAATAGGAACAGAAGAAACTCAGGCATATAAGACAACCAAAAATAGGATTAGCTTTCCTTCTTATGGAGCTTAACTCAGCTCTGCCTCAAGAGGTGACTCACATACATTGCAGCCTCATAACAGTCACTGTTCCTTTCACAGTGTGAGCTCAAACTCAGGTGCAAACAATCAAGTTTCCAAGCACGGCAGCAGAAACTACCACGTTGTATTATTTCCATACAAGGTATAGCAAGCTTCTTTATACTGTTATTTCCTTACAGCATATTGAACAGTCCATGCTACAATTGTCAGAGTTTGTAGAAGGTAAGGCATAATCTATCTGCATTAAATCTTCTGACTGCACAGAACTAGTGTCCTCATTCAGCTTTGGCTGTCTGCCTGTTTTCAACTCTAAGAATTGTTTAAACTCCTGGAGGAGCAATTCAGCCTGTTCATTTCCTGACAAACAGTTGTCAGCAAATACTGGGTTTCTCTCCCGGTCAGTAATGCTTCCCCCTTCAGCTCTTGGCTTAAATAAATCAGGGTAACAATTGGGATCCTTTAACAAAGCCCCAAACATAGGAGATTGAATTTTACCTTCTCTATCATGACTCCTATTGGAACTGCTTTCTCTCTGCCAGGCTCCTCTCCTCTTAGGTAGCTCAAAAGCTTTCCAGCTGTGAGTGCTTCTGGGTCTCTCCGGTCCAAACTGTATCCCATAGAATGAGTTACCTTTTGCAGGTGTCTGCCTTGGAGGCTTTTTATTTGAGGGCTCTGCCTTTTCCCAGGACTCTAAACCAGGGCTCCGTCCACTTCTCACAGGACTTCCTTTCACAGCACCTGTAAAAATCCTTGCAGGTCCTCTGTTGCTACCAGGCTCAGACGTGCATCCAAACTGCTTCCTGGACTTGCACTCACTGCTTGACTCGGTCTCACCCAACGTTCCAAACATCCTCTCACAGCTCGTCTGTTCACAGGCCCTCTGCTCACAGGTCATCTGCTCATGGCTTTTCTTTTTCTGTCTCTGTTTCTCTCTCTCTTTAGCAGCGTCATTCACCACTTCAAAAAGGGATTCTTTTCCAGCCACACCCTGTCCAACCCCTGGGTGTGCCCAATCAGCACTGCTCAACTCCTCCCCTGGGCTGGTCTCCATTCTCAGCTCAACAGAAGAGGGGTTTTTTCTTCTAGGATTAAAAATCCTGTGTAAATTCTGCTGCTTTTCAGGATTTCCTTCAGTCTCCATTTCCTCAGGAGGGCGCTCTTCAGCACAATACTAACAGGTACTTTTATTCCCTTGTCCCCGAAGGGCTCACAATCTAAGTGTACCTGAGGCAATGGAGGGTTAAGTGGCTTGCCCAAGGCCACAAGGAGCAGCCATGGGACTAGAGACCTCAGTCCCTCCAGCCTGAGGTTACTTGTCCCCATGCGGGAATTGAACCCCCGGCCCTCCGGCCTGAGGTAACCTGTCCCAACCACTGAGCCACTACTCCCTCGTACTGCAGAGATACTGTTTCTAGCCAGGTCATTTGTACCCAAGTAGATAACAACATCAGTTTTGAAATGCTTACTTTCTGCATTGACTATGCTAACAGTTTGGTTTGCCTTCCTGCTGGCTGAAGAAGATGGGAGGCATTTGACCATCTTCTGTCCCTTGGACTGTGTTCCCATGTTAATCCCTCTGATGATGGAGTCTGCAATTAATAAGGGTTTCCTGTTTGTGAGTTTTTGTTTACATTTGGGGCATTACCAATAGATTAAAGTGTTAACTTTCTCAATCAAGGTTTCTTCAGTTTCCACTAATTGGGCATCCTCATTTTCCAAGGCAGAAAAGGCATTGTGCAAGGATAGCTCTTGATGGAGAGGATGTCTCAATGTTACAGTTCGCAACCTGCCAGACCCCACTGTGATCCATTTGTTCCTTGGTTGCTTGACTCTTTGTGGGAGTGGTGCTGAATTGTTTTCAATTTGTACCTTAAAGGAGGTGTGTTTCATTGCAGCTAGTTCTTCCTTTAATAGAGTCAATTCTTTATTCATAGCAGCCAGCTTGACATACATAGGGCAAGCTTTAAGGCTTCAAACGGTTCTTCTTAGAATATAAGCACCACAGCTGTTGCATTGAATAGACAACATGTTGACTGTGTGAGTTATAACCAATCTTAAAAATTTGCCACTTACAGAATGAAGAATGATAAACTGATCAAAGCTCAAACAAATTCATTCCATTTAAAACATGTCAAAAAAATTCTTCTCAGTAATAAACTGCTAATGAAGTGTTTAATTACTATTCTCTTTGTTTTCGTCTAAAAAGGAAGAGAAAGGAGAGGGGGATCTCGGTACTGGTGAGCAAAATATCATGGGCATATAGTTATTCAAGCCCTTGCATGACGCTCAAAACATCTAGGATCCCTACAAACTCCTTACAATCCTCTTCCTCTTTTTTACTTAAATTATTATCTTTTGTAATTCAGGTGTCAGGAAATTTTCTAAAACACCCTCTTTTCCATAGAGCATAACAATCCTCTTCCAGGCTGAGCGTGTATAACATTCAAAGCAGTTACAAATTATCTGTAATATACAACTCCCCAATGCTACTCCAGGCACCCACTTGGGCATTTCGCCAATGCTGATTCAGGGGATCACTTAGAATAATGCCATATTTTATCAGCAGTTGGCAGGAATAGCCATGGGTGTTACCTTTGCCTCGTTAATTGCAAATCTATTTATGGTGCCTATGAAGCTAAGTGATTATATCAGTCGCCGTTCAGTCCATATATAAAAGTTTGGTGGTGCTTTGTTGATGATATCTTTATGGTGTGGGGTTGGACAATGGAGTGTCTTCATCAATTTCATATGTGGTTTAATCAAAGAGATCCTCATACACAAATTTCTTTATGTTACAATGCTGAGATCATATCCTTTCTTGATATTTTGGTTTCTAAAGGGGTAGATTGGCACTCACTGCAATATATAGGAAACTTACAAATTGTAATACATACTTACATTTTTTCTAGTGCACATTCTCTATGGTTATGGGAAGAGCTTCCCTACTCGCAATGTATTCGCTTTAGGTGAAATTTGTTCTACTCTGGTAGAATATACAGTTGTGGTCAACATTATTGGCACCCTTCCATTTTAGGTAAGTTGTGTACAATATCTTGATAAATAATTGGAAATATTCCAACTGTATATCATCATAATATTTTAATAGTATGCTCAAAGGTATTTAACAAAAAAACAGATGTCTGTGCAACAAACATTGTAATTTTTAAGAAAAAAAAACACAATATGACCTGGACAGGATTAGTGGCACCCTTCACTAATATTTGGTTGCACAAATCTTGGCAGTGATGACAGCTTCAAAACATTTCTTGTAGCCATCTATACGTTCGTACATCTGTCTGCTAGTAGTTTCTCCCACTCTTCAACTTTGATTTCTTCCAGCTCATGAATGTTTCCAGGATTCCTTTTACCAGTGTCAGATTTCAGCTCTTTCCAAAGGTTCTCGATTGGATTGAGATCAGGACTCATTGCCGGCCAGGTTAAAAAAGTTCATTTGTTCCTTTTTAACCATTCTTTTGTACTTTCGGATGTATGTTTTCGGTCACTGTCCTGCTGGAGTACTCATGATCTTCGACCTAATCCTATATTTCTGATACTAGGTTTCAATCCAAAATATCTTGGTAGTCCTCTGACTTCATGAGTCCTTTAATACGTTCCAGGCCTCCAGTTTCTGAGGCAGCAAAATAACCCCACAACATTATGGAACCGCCACCATATTTAACTATAGGAAGGGTATTTTTTGCCTTATAAGCTTTGTTTATTCGCCTGTAAATGTATTGCTAGTCTGAATTGCCAAAGAGTTTAAGTTTGGTTTCATCTGTCCACAGAACATTATCCCAGAAGGATTATGATTTCTCAAGGTGGGTTTGGGCAAAGGTTAGTCATGCCTTTTTATGTCTGTCTTTGAGCAGTGGGGTGCTTCTTGGCCTTCATCCATTAAGTCCTTTTTTGTTTAGTGTATGGCATATGGCACGGGTTGAAACCACCACTCGATTGCTTCAGGTCATTGTTAAGCTCTTTGGATGCTGTGCATGGTGCTTTTCCAACAGTTTACACTAACTTTCAAAGACTTTGTGGATTAATTTTCCTCTTCCCACCATATAATGGGAGGTTCTTGACAGTTCCATGAGCAGAAAACCTCTTAATAACAACTATAGACACAGGAATCCCAAGGTCTGGAGATGGCCTTGTAACTCTTTGAAGTTTGATGTTTGGTGATATTGGCTTTTCTGATGGTCTCAGGCTCTTTTCTCTTCACCATTGTAAAAATAGAACAGGGATTAAGGTGGCCATTTTAAAAATTAGAGCCATCATTCATTAGTTGATTCAAGTCATGTGAGTACTGACAATTGATCACAGGTGCATCTAATTTTACTGCAGTGGGAATGTGGTTCTTCTGTTCAAACTGATTTGAATTGTTTATAAAGGTGCCAATAATCATGTCCTAATCCAATAATATACACCCAACCCCCAAAACACCAAAATAAATCTTGATTTCACTCTAACCACCCCCAGAACTAAACACTAACACTTCATAAATTACTTTGAAAATAGTGCTCATCTAATTGCCCCAAAACTATAACCTCAATTTTTGTCGGATCGCTCACCGTGAAAAGGAACATTCCTGTTCTCGAAGTGAGCCCTCCATTTTAATCATTTTATAACAGTATATTAAGTATTATATCAGTGCTTACCAGTTTTGTCCAGACGACCTCTGTTATGTTCTACATTCGGTACTGACGGCAACTTGTGTTGCTTTGTCAGGTTTTACTTGCCAATGGGAGGCTGTTATAAAATGATTAAAATGGAGGGCTCACTTCGAGAACAGGAATGTTCCTTTTCACGGTGAGCGATCCAACAAAAATCGAGGTTATAGTTTTGGGGCAATTAGATGAGCACTATTTTCAAAGTAATTTATGAAGTGTTAGTGTTTAGTTCCGGGGGTGGATAGAGTGAAATAAAGATTTATTTTGGGGAATAATCATGTCCTGGCAATGTACTAGTTTTTCTACTGTTTCCTACTATTTCCTTTTTAATTGGTCTTATTGTATTTGATTCTTTTATGTGTCAAATATGTGCCCATATATAGTCCAAAACCTTTGCACTGGCTACTTTATTTTTAGGAGATATTGGACATTAAGGGGTTGAACTGCAAGGGTACCGAAAAACTGTAAACATCAGTCTAGGCAGTTGACAAAGGATTTCTTGCAGAGATTATCCTAGGGCTAGTTGAGCAGGCTTATAAATGGTCCAAGTATAATGACAGAAATTGGCTCCTTCGATCTCAGCACACAGAACCGAAAGATGATGAGTTTATTCATTTCATCATGCAGCATTCCCCCTTAGTTATAAACTGCAATGGATAATTAGAGTTTCTTTTTCAGTCATACAAACAATTTCAGGTCTTGGAAATAAGAAACCTAGGTTTGTATGGTCCTGTAGTCGCAATCTGAAGGAAATTTTGAGACCCTCAAGATTGCGTTCTGTAAGAGATTTTCAAGTTTCGGATATTGAGGCATCACCTTTTTGGTAGCTGTTCAATTTGTGCTGTCTCTTTTGATATAACTAGTTTTGTTCATAGGGGTAGATGATTTACTTTGTGTTGCCATACATCTTATATATCTAATTATGTTGTATATGTGGTAAGATGCCCTTGTGGGATGTTGTATATTGGTAAGACAACTTGCCCTTTTAAATTACGGATATGTGAACACAGGAGTAGATTATGGTGAGGTTGCAGGGAGGCCTCAATGGTCCAACCTTGTCTTGATATGATACATGGGTTTGAGGATTTAAGCCATTTTTCTTGTGATTGAATTTCTGAGGGTGGGGGAGGTAGGAATCGTGTCTGTCCTGTTACGGCATGAGTAGAAATGGATTTATTGTTTTGTTTTTTTTTGTTTTTTTTTAAGAACTTCATTTAGTAATCATCATAACCATAACATTCAGTGCAATGCAGACAAGAAGCCCCCGCAGAGTGTACTCTTATCTCCGCGTATAGGCAAACAACACATACAATTATGTAGCAACAGCAAACAAAAAAGCACAATGTAGACAATTACATAATTTTATATACAGGGTATACCACCCCCCTCCCCCCCTCTTCCCCCCCCCCGGCTTCGCCACCATCAAGTTACATTGATATAAGTACGCATAAACCATCCCCAAGCATCTCTCAGCCAGGCTCTACGGTGGTGCCTTAATAGCCCACATTGACTATTTCATTGCGGCAGCGGGGGCCAAGGCTCTGAATGTATGGCTCCCATATAAGCAGGAAGGTGGACCACTTTTTCACCTTACCCCGGGCTCCCCAGCGCTCCGCCAGCATCAACTGGTGAAACCTATTGCGCCACTCCAAAAATGTTGGCGGGTCCCGGTCTCTCCAATGATGTAAAATAGGACCCTTTCCCACCAGACATGCCTTACGCACCAGAAGCCGCTCCCACCGTCCCACTGGAAGAGCCTGATGTAACAAATCGAGTGTGACCAGAACTCCGGTCCAAGGAAAGCGCTGTTGCAATAATCCCATAAGGTACTTATGAATACCGGACCAGTATGGGAGGATGCGCCTGCACTGCCACCACATATGGGTTAGGGTAGCCAAGGGTGTGGAGCATCTAGGGCAAGACCCATCCTGGGTAATACGACTCCGTAGAGCGCACCGTGGGGAGAAATGCACCCGCGTCAGAGCTTTATATTGCACCTCCCGCCATTTGGCACCCTCCACCAGCCCCTCTATACGCCCCAAAGCCTGTCGGATAGCGTCCGGCAATACCTCACGCCCCAGTTCTGCCTCCCAAGCCAGCTCAGCCTTCCTAAAATCCAGCTTTGCCCTAAAACACTCCAACCTAGTTTTCAACCCCGCTATCTTCGGGGAGGTCGCCCCTCCAATCTCGAAAAAGTCAAGGATTTGCGCCGATCTATCAACACCCAGCTCTTCCCTGGGCAGCGTAGCCACATAATGAGCGAGTTGCATATATGCAAAGTACTGAGATGGAGGCAGCCTGAACTCGGCACACAGCTCCTGAAACGATTTGCAGTGACCTGTGAGTCCCACTACATGACCCACGTATTCGATACCCTGGGCTTGCCACAGCTTAAAGGCCCGAGATTCAGACCCTGGCAGAAAGTGCACATTGCCACGAATAGGCAACCAGCTCGACACCTGCCAGTTCCGGTGCCAAAAACCATTTAGCTGTCGCCAGGTACGTCTCATAGAGTTAAACAGGCCACTATGTGTGATGCGCCTTGGCAAATGCACCCCCTCTACATGTAGAACCCCATCAGAGAGACCGGGGCCGCCACCGCCGTCTCTAATTCCCTGGGTGTGAAGGTATCCGTCCCGCCCAGCCAGTCCCCAAGATGCCGCGCCTGGCATGCTAAGGCGTATGTCCCCAGATCCGGGAGGCCCAGGCCTCCGGTCTTCCATTTACCAACCATACGAGACAGAGGAATACGCGCCCTGGCTCCTTTCCATAGGAACCCTTGAATCTCCTTTTCTAAACTAAGCAAATCCCGGCGCAGCAACCACACTGGCAGGGTCTGCAGCCAGTATAAGATACGGGGTAGAACCACCATCTGAATCGCCGCTACCCTCCCCAAAAGCGACAGTGGTAGGGGGTTCCAGGCTCTCAGCTGAGTCCTCAACCCTGACAAAACCTTCTCAAAATTAGTCCGATACAGGTCTTGAGGTAGTCGAGTTAAGACAATACCCAGGTATTTAAACTGATTTTCCGTCCATTTCAGAGGGAAATCCCCCCCCCCCATGACCCGTCAGGCGTCCAGACACATCCAGGGCTTCCGATTTATCCTCGTTTATCCGAAGCCCTGCGAAACTACCAAACAGCCGGAAGGCCTCCATCAGTCGAGGAAGGGACTCCCGGGGGGCCAGCAAATGCACCAGCATGTCGTCGGCGAAGGCCGACACTTTGAACCCCTGTGTACCCATCTCTACTCTGCGAATTTGGCTATCAGCTTCTATGCTCCGTATCAACGGGTCTAAAGACAAGACGAACAATAGAGGGGATAGTGGACACCCCTGCCGGGTACCTCGATGCAGGGAAAAGGAATCGGATAGGACTCCATTACACAACACCCGGGCAGTCGGGTTAACATACAGACTATATACCATGTCACAGAATGATTGCCCCAGGCCATATAAGGGAAGCAGATAGTACAAATACTCCCAGTTCACCCTATCAAATGCTTTTTCAGCGTCAAAACTCACCAAGAGAGATTGCAACTGTTGGTTATGTACCCATTCTAGTGACGCCAGGATTTTACGTAAATTGCGTACCGCATGGCGTCCCCGCACGAATCCCACCTGTGACTCATGCAGTACGTCCCCTAGGATGCCCACCAGGCGCTCAGCCAGGATTTTCGCTAACAACTTCATATCAAAGTTTAATAAAGAGATCGGCCTATATGAAGCTGCCTGTAAGGGATCCTTGCCGGGTTTAGGGATAAGCGTGATGTAGGCCTGATTATCCCCCCAGCGCCATCCCTCTCCTACTGTTCTACAGCGATAAGTCTCCACAAGGAGGGGGCTCACCCAGTCAGACAAAAGCTTGTAGAATTCCGCCCCATACCCGTCCGGTCCAGGGGCCTTATAACAACTAGCCGTGGAAATGACCCGCTGCACCTCCTGCAAAGTTACTGGTTGTCCCAGGTTACTACATTGTTCCTCGGACACCTTTGGTAATGGCAAGCCCTGGAAATACTTTTCCATGGTAGTTGGGGATGTCTACCCCGCCGCATAGAGTTTCTGAAAGAAATCTTTAAAGATTGCACTAATCGCCCCCCGGTTCTGCTGAAGGCTCCCATGGCCATCGCGAAGTGCTGCCACGGATTGAGCACCTCTCTGACCTTTGAGACATCTCCCCAGTAATCGTCCCGGTTTATCACCGAAGCGATATAGCCTGTATTTATAGTACATTAACGATTTTTTTGCTCTCTGGTGAATCAGTTCATTTAAAGCAACCTGCAATTCCCACAGCCGCATCCTATTAGACACCGTAGGGGCACGGCCATGGAGCATCCGTGCTTGTTTCACTTGTTGTTCTAGTCGAATAATCTGCGCAGCCATTATTCGCCGCTTCCTAGCCACGTACCCTATGATATCCCCTCGTAACACTACTTTGGCGGTTTCCAATACCAGTTCCGGGTCGTCCCCATGGGACTGGTGGTTTAATTCGAATTCGCGCCAGCGTTGACCAAGGAAGTGCTGGAAATGACTATCCCTATAGAGATCAATGGGGAACCGCCAAATGCGAGACTGTCCCTCACCTCTCCCCCATTGCAACTCTATCCAAACCATTGCATGGTCGGAAATCTCAAGAGGGCCTATCTGTGCGTCTCCTGCGTATGTAAATAGGGGGGCCGAAAGCAAAAGATAATCAATGCGGGCGCTGGTACCGTGTGCCCGTGAGACGTGAGTGAAATCCTTTTCGGTAGGGTGCAATAATCGCCAAGGGTCCACCAATTCTAAGCGCGTTTTGAATCTTTGCAGCATCCGAGATGTAAATGTTCTCTCTCGGGTTCCCGTACCACTCGAAGTATCGAGGCCTATCTCAAAGACCCCATTGAGGTCCCCCCCCCAAAAGCAAAGGCACCTCTGGCAGTTGCTCCACTCGGGCCGCAAGACGGTCAAAGAAACCGTGGTCTAACAGGTTAGGGCCATACACGTTTCCCAGGATTATCTCCCGTTCTTCTAAGGACCCATGCAACAGCAAAAACCTCCCCGTTGGGTCCGCCACCTGTCGGTGCAGCGTAAAACGCACTCTCTTGTGAATAAGAATGGCCACTCCTCCTTTTTTCCCCAGTGCAGGCGCTCCCCACACCTGACCCACCCAGTCACGGCATAATTTGGCATGTTCCTCGGCTGTCTGGTGGGTCTCCTGCAACAGCGCAACATCGCACCGCTGTCTCGCCAGCGCTTTTAAAACTTTATATCGCTTTATCGGACTACCAAGGCCGCACACATTCCAGGAGATTACCCGCAGGTAGATATCAGCCTCTGAGGCCCCCGCTGCCAGTATTGCGTGAGAGAGGAAACCCCCCCAGCCTGGGGTCCCCCCTTAAAGCGCTGTGAATAGATTACTTGGGAGATGTGCTCCAACATTTGGTCGCGACGCCCCTTCCCCCTCCTACCCTGCCTTCCCCCTTCCCCCCTCCCCCTCTCGCTCTCCCCTCCCAACCACCCCAAATCCCATCCCCCCTTCCCCTCCCCGCCCCCCCCCTCCCCCTCCTTCTAACCATTCCTCCCCCACTCATATCTTCCTTCAACCTCCCAACCCCGCTGGATGTGTCCAGGCTTCTCGTCCCCATAAAAAATGGTACCCCCCTCCCGTGCACCCCCGCCTCAGATCGGATATGTCCCCCCCAGCCTGAGCCCGCCTCCGCCCCCCAGTCTAAGCTACACACATAAGCTGTGACATTACAAGTATAACAATCCCCTGCTAATATAACGCTATCTTCCCCTCGTCAGTAAGGCAATCCCCATATCAAGGAACAATCCCAAACAAATCAAAAAGCTAACCACAGCATGGCAATTTAACACAGTCCAGGGAAGGGAAACAGGGAAACAGAACAAGACATGTCCAAACGCCATTGTCATATGGAGACCTGGGGCTGCATCGTCAAAACTAGCCCAGCACTGTGCTGTCATTGTCTCCGGGATGGCGCCCCGGCCTCCAGGGCTCCAACAGGCCTCCCTTAAAAATAGAAATTCAGCAGACCTGAAAACGAATGCCCCAAGTCTGCATAGCCTGTATTGGGGTCGCAGACTGTTAGGTTACAGAGTCCCGAGAGCCGACCGCCCAGCTGGGCCTCCGTGTATCCGACTCCCGGTCCGTCACTCACCGAGGGGAAATCTCTCCACTGGCCCCAGCTGGATCAGGTCTGTCCCCGAGTACCCGCAGCCGGCGCTGGTTCCATTGTCTCCAACTGCAGGACGTAGGCCGCCACAGCCTCCGGGGAGTCGAAAACTCTGTGCTGTCCCTGATGCACCACGTGTAGACGTGCCGGGTACTGCATAGTGAACTTGATTCGGGCCAAAATCAACTTCTGGCAGACGGCAGCGAAGGCCTTGCGGCGCTGACTGAGGACTACCGAGTAGTCTTGCGCAATCCGGATTTTAACGTTGTCTGCTTCGATGGTGCCAACTTTTCGAGCCTCTTTCAGGACGGCGTCCTTTTGCTGGTACTGTAGAAATTTGACCAGCACAATTCGGGGTCGCATGTCCCGCGTGTTCTTGGGGCCAACTCTGTGCGCCCTCTCTAGGACAACCCGGGCCTTCTCTCCGACCTCCCCCAGCAGCTTTGTACACAAGGCTTCCACATACGGCAATAAAGCAGCATCGCCTACCGATTCTGGGATCCCCAACAGCCTGAGGTTGCTCCGTCTCGATCGATTCTCCAAGTCATCGATCTTGTCTCCCTGGGCCCGAAGCATAGTTTTTGCCTGAACCAGTTCCCGCTTCAATCCCTCCACCTCCTCCTCCGTCTGCACGATCCGCTCTTCCGCCTGTTGCATGCGGGTTCCGATGGCATCAACGGAGATTTGTACGGCATCCAGCTTTCCCCATAGCACCTCAAATTGTGCCGCTAACGCCGTGGAGACCGCCGCCGAGATCTCCTCCGACAGCAATCCGGGGACCGCCGGGGAGGGTAGGCTACTCTTCGGGGGCGAGTCAGCCATTTTCTGCGGCCCCAGGCCCCGTTCTTTGTCCCGCCGGTTTGCTTTAGCCGCCGCTGCCATTCCGGCTGTTTCAAGGCTGAGGTGTTGGGGAGTCGGTAACCGATTCACTGGGGAGGGAGGGACCACTCTGCGACTTTAGAAAAACGGCTCAGTTGACCGGCACGGGGTCGGAAGCCCGGAGCTCAAGCAGAAGCGTCCACCCAAGCTCACCACATCACCCCATGGATTTATTGTTTAAATACAGTAAGTCCATGTGGTCTAAATGCTCAGATTGAATGGAGCACATACTTCTAAATATGTATTTATTTTGGGGTTTTATATATTGCTTTATCCATGGAATCATCTTTTTGCTTGGTGTTCTGTCATCCTGTAGATGTACCTGATGGATTCACCTGTGTGTGTGTAGTTGGAAGCCTTTTTTTTTTAAGGACAACACAGTCACAGTGTTTATTTGAGAAGTCCTTGGAGCATAAGTTGTTGAGCATAGGATTTAATCTTTGGTTTGGTTTGTGGGGAGGTATTTATGTGCCTTGAACTACTGAACTTGATATCTGATGGGTTCTAACATTGCAATGGGTTTTGTTGATTTAGTGGATTAAGTATGTGGTATGTCTGTTATTATTAATCTGGAGTAAAGATGTATGTTTTTTGAGGTATTTTTGACCATTTGGGTTTGTGATCTTATTATATATGATGTACAGAGTTAGGTGCTAATATGACCAGTTTTATTGCTGTGTGTGTGATGGGGTGTAGTTGATGTTAGTATATATTACGTAGACTTAAGCCCCTCCTCAAACAGTAACACTTCAGATCAGTCTGTCAAGCTATCATAACTCCTATACTAGACTATTGCAATGCCATTTACCAAGGTTTACCTAAGCAAGCTACAAGATCTCTTCAGTTAGTTCAAAATACTGCCACCAGAATCATCACTGATTCAAAAAAAGCAAGATCACACAACACCCCTCCTTCATCAACTCCACTGGCTACCAATTACCACACGTGCCAGATACAAATCTGCCCTAACTGTATTCAAAATAAGAAAGAACATGTCAGCGGGAGTCCTAGAGGAGATGTTCTGCACCAGTCAAAGCAACAGGCCTAAGAGACAAAGCATGAAAGACACCATCCCTACACCCTCCGCATACAAGGGTTCAAGGGAATCAACGACAAAAAGAGCATTCTCCTTTGCTGCACATGCTATCTGGAACGCTCTCCCTGGGAAGTTGAGGTCCACCAATGACATGAAGGACTTCAGAAAACAGCTAAAGACCTTCCTATTTTCAAACCAACTCAATGAACCCACTTAAATTTTGAACAGCTGAACTACCACTTAATACTGGAAGTTTAACACAATACTTAATGTAAATATGTTCTTTGTAAAATACACTCTCTGTAAATAAGTTATGCCTCGATGCATCTCCCGCATGTCCCCCCCTCCTCATCACAAGTTTTTTGTTAATATGTGTTTTATAAAAGTTCCCTGTAACATGTAAGTTAAAATGTAAACTGCTTTGATTTTCTGAGAAAGCGGTATAGAAAAACTGTTAAATAATAAATAAATATTATTATATGTTGCCTTCTTTTCCACACAGCATTATTCTAAGTGATCCCATGAAACAGCATTGGCGAAACCCCAAAGTGAGTGTCAGGAGTGGCATCTCCTTGGAGCATGAGTTGTTGATCACTGGATGTGCACTTTGGTTTGTTTTATAGCATTATTCTAAGTAATCCCCTGAAGTAGCATTAGCAAAACACCATAGTTTAAGTAAAAAAGAGGAAGAGGATTGTAAGGAGTTTGTGGGGATCCTTGATATTTTGAGCATTATGCAAGGGCTTGAAAAACTATATGCCCATGATATTTTGCTCACCAATATTGAGATCCCCCTCTCCTTTCTCTTCCTTTTTAGAAGAAAACAAAAAGAATAGTAATTAAACATTCCATTAGCAGTTTATTACTGAGAAAAAGCTTTTGACATGTTTTGAGTGGAATGAAGTTCTTTGAGCAATGAGAGTTATAAAGAAGTTGTAGCAGAAGGAAAAGATGGGTATTCCACTTAATTGGAGAACAGGTGATCATGATATGAAGACTATATAGTCAAATGCAACTCAAGGGCGGGCAGGGTGAGGGTCAGGGTTGGTGGGAGTTTAAGAATCCCAGGCCAGTAGACTTTATCTGAATTGAGGGTGCACTCACATTTCTGATTTAAAAAGGCTTTAAAAAGGCTAGGCAAGCAATACGGACTAGCTCGATTTTCCTAAGCTTCTGAACAAAATTTAGATTGCTTGCTACCAGACTGTAGGTCTAGAGAAATATGGCTGGGTATAAAATTGCAAGAAAATCCTTCTTCTTTACACAGAGAACAAAGAGGAAAAAGCAAAGTAAGGGTTTTTATTTGTATATTTATTTTTTTTGTGTTATTTATGTCATCCCTTCATGGCCCTTGGTGAGCCATCTTCAGTGCAGAATTCATATTCCTTCAGGTTTGGTGTTTCTAGTAGTCCAAGAATGGCCTTGCAGGCTGTGTAACATGGATCTCTTGACCCTGTTGTTGGGCTTCCCCTCTTTTTACCTCAAGAGAAGGGCCTCCTGCAGCAGGGGCCCCTAGTATGGGAGGATCTTGGTCTTTTCTTGCTTATAGCCTGTCCCCTAAGAGGCATAGGTTGTCCAAAAGGGCTATTCTGCTTTTGACTGTGCAAACCATGAGAAACTCTGGGCCACATTAAGAAGCATGGGTATACCAGAACACCTGCTCGTTCTCTTGCACAATCTGTACATTGATCAAGAAGCAACAGTTCAAACAGAACTAAGAGAAACAGCAAAGGTGTACGACAAGGCAGCATACTTTCCCCGTACCTGTTTAATTTAAATGCAGAACAAATCATCAGAAAAGCAGGACTGTATGAAGATAACTAAGGTGTGAAGATTGGTGGAAGACTCATTAACAACCTTTGCTATGCTGATGATACCACATTACTGGCTGAAAGCGAAGACAATTTGTAACATTTGTTTCTTAAGATCAAGGAACTCTATGCCCCATCCCTCTGGAACTCTCTACCAAACCACATCAAGAACAACGGTGATCTCCCATCATTCAAAAAGCAGCTAAAAAACATCCTATTCCAAGAACATCTCTGAATAGGAACCAGTAACTATGCTATCTTGTCAGTCTCTATGTCCACCCCAAAAAATCATCAATGTTGAACCCCCGGTGATGGCCCCCCCCCCACATTTGATTCCCCCCCCTGGTTATATGTCCCACCGCTTTGACCCGGTGAAAAGCGGGATATAAATACAGTTAAATAAATAAATAAATATAGTCTTAAAATGGGTCTGCACCTCATGAAAAGCGCAACTGAGGTGATCAAATTATTAAAAGTTGTTACATCACAAGAGAATTGTGAGAAATTGAAAAAGGACATTGCAAGGTTTAGAGACTGGACAGCATAATGACTGACAGATGAAATTTAACGTAGACGTGTAAAGTGATGCATATAGGGATGAACAACTCAAACTATAGCTACATAATGCTTGATTCTACACTAGGAGTCATCACCCAGAAAAAGGATCTAGGTGTCATTGCGGATAATACCTTGAAATGCTCTGCTCAGTACATGGCGGTGGTCAAAAAAGCAAATACAATAGAATGCTGGGAATTACAAGGAAAGGGGTGGTGAATAAAACAGAGAATATCACAATGTCTCTGTATTGATCATATATTGTTCTGGTCACCACATCAAAAAAAATATAGTGGAATTAGAAAAGGTACAGAGAAGTATGACAAAAATGATATAGCGGATGGAATGAGACACCTAGGAGGAAAGGCTAAAGTTATTATGGCTCTTCAGCTTGAAGAAGAGATGGCTGAGGGAAGTTGCAACTGAAGTCTATAAATAATGATTGGAGTGGAACGGGTAACCCGAATCAGTTGTTTTCTCTGTCAAAAAGTAAAAAGACGAGGGGACGTGAAAGGAAGTTACTAAGGAATATATTGAAAACAAATCAGAAGAAATTGTTTTTGACTCAATTATTATGCATAATTAGCTCTGCAATCCATTGCTGAAAGAAGAGATAAGGGTGTTAGTGTAGGAAAGGTCCATAAATCATTTTTAAGGTGGACTTGGGGAAAGCATGGAATCTGTTTATCTTTTGGCATTTGCCAGGTACATATGACCAGGATTGGGCACTGTTGGAAATAAGATAGTGAGCTTGATGGATATTTTGTCTGCCTCATTTTGGCAAATCTCTTATATCTTATATGCTGTAGAGTAGGGTGGTCCATAAAAATGAATTCCTGAATTCCTTTGCTCCCTAGCCTGATGCTAGTTCCATTTAGGTAGAAAACACTGTGTACAAAGTTTGAAGCCAATCAAATAATATTTAGGGGTGGCTCAACAAGTCTTGAGATTTCCCCCTGGGAGCAGATGACGAAATGTTGCATCATCTTGTATCATCCACTCAGTTCCACGCTGATTACATTTGATCGCGTCATATTTGAACTAATCTCGTCTCTGAGAGGTGGCAAAGACATTGTACTATTATCTTTGTATCTTTATTCTTTTCAGATGGCGAAAAAACGTGGTTTTTATCTCATTGAAGAAATGTCCACCACAATTCTGGGGACCAAGCTCCCCAGCAAGGAGCAAGTGTTAAGTGTATTTTTTTTTTTTTTACCTATAAAATATTTTAATCATCAATTACATAGTCCAGAAAAAATGTGAAAATAAAACCAGTCTAAGACCACCATCCATGTGCTAACAAAAATTAATTAAATGGAGAGCTCTCCAAAATAAATCATGCAACGGCATGAAATGTCTAAAACATTTTACACAACTTGCTTAAACCAGTATCTTTCCATTGGACTTCCATTTTTTATGTGGAAAGCCATCTAAAGGGGAAAAAGAAAGATATTAACATGAAAATCTACACGACAGTTGTTCTGGTTTACCGGCTACCTGATTCAGGAGCTTTTCTCATCCTCTCAACAATCTTAACAAAGTGGACTTTTCATAATAAGTCAAACTCTACTAGAGATGTAACAAACTCGTTGGGATTCTCCACATCTGTGAAAGGAGAACAAAACAGTCTACTGTGTAAAAATCAACTGTCAGCTAAAACACGATGGGGCATGCTTACTAAACCGTACTAAGAATTAGCCTCTTAGCACGCCTTTAGTGCCAGAAATTAGCATAAAAGGTTTGGCCAACCCATGCTAACTGTTGGGAGTATTCCTGGCAGGTTCCCATGCAGTTAGTATGATTGGAAGATGCATCTCCCGATGCTAAACCTGCAATTGAGATTAATGCAGGTGCACTTACCTCACCCACTGAGGTGGCAATAAGTTCACACATGCTAACTGCAACATTGATGATTAGCACCCATGCTAATGATGCCTGCACAAATCACAATGTGAAAGTAATGACCAGTCCCCAACCAATCACCCGCTAAATGGCTAGTATGGGAATGATACCACGCTAGTATTTTTAGTGTGTTGTAACAGTTACCACAGTCCCACGATAACCGTTAACACACTTTAGTGAACATGACCCAAAACAACAACATTGTGCTTTACTATTGGGTTTGCTGGAGCAAGAAAATTCAAGATTCACTTATATTGATACAATGCGAAAGCAAGCTGTGTTTCACATTACGACAGCTCCTTAAAACCTGTACTGAGTGCAGAAAATGTACATTGCAAAATGTCTCAAACAGAAAATGTTCTCCCTGATCAAATCTCAAAACTGCATAGTCCAGATGTATAGACTGGAGGATGTACTAGAAAAATCAAATCTAATCCAATCCAAATCACTATTTAAACCCACTGGTGCAATGGAGTCAAGTTTCAAAATTCAACCTTGTTTTAACCTGGAAAGAACACTCTCTCAGTCTCCCCCACACCAGACAATATTTATTTATTTTTATTTATTTATTTAGTATACATTTGTATACCGCTCCTTCCAGCGATCAGTAGCGGTTTGATTACAGATTGTAGTTTGTCAATCATGACAGAAAATTTGGAGTATAAACACATTGATTTGTAGGGAAAAGCACAGCACACAGTAGGATGGTTTTAAGGAGCGGATTCAGAATTTACATATCTACATTTTTACATTTTTTACATTTTCACATAACAGTTCCCATGTTTCGTAGTGAGGCAGCTTGGAGTCCCCTGGGATTTACATCAAATTGTATTGACACTGGAATAGATGTGTCTTGAGTTTTTTTCTGAAAACTATTAGGTCTCTGATTGCTCGTAACTCAGGTGGTAGTTGGTTCCAGAGTGTCGGGGCAGAGTATGAGTATGCTCGGTGGCTAGTACTGGCTTTGACAGATCTGATATCGGTTGGAACGTGGAGGGTGTCTGAGGTGACGGTTCTTCTGACTCTGTTTGGGGGTTGCGTGCTGATAAGGGTGGAGAGAAAGGATGGCGCTGTGTTATGTATGAGTTTGAATGCGGTTATCAGTGTTTATATTTTATCCGAGCCATAATGGGGAGCCAGTGCAGCTCAATTAATACAGGTGTGATGTGTTCAGTAATGTTTTTTCGCATGATGATCCTAGCCGCCACATTTTGGGCCATTTGTAGAATGTTTAGGGTTTTCTTTGGAAGCCCTTGTAAGATGGCGTTGCAGTAGTCTAAGTGTGGCATAATGAGTGCTTGCGCAACAGTCCTGAAATCGTGCAGTTCAATGATGCTCCTTAGAGATTGTAGTATTCTAAGTTTGTGGAAGATGGCCTTATTGGTTTTGCGTAGGTGCGTTTCCATTTTTAGGTTGCTGTCCAACGTGACCCCTAGGTATTTTATTTCATTCTTAGTGTTGTATGTATTCTTACACAGTGTGATTGTTGCAGGAGGTTCAAAATTGGGTTTACTGGAGATATACATCACATCAGTTTTCTTATGGTTGATCGTCATGTTGTTTTGCTGTAACCATTGTGCCATCTCGTTCAGGCATGTTTCAAGTTGATTATAGTTGGGGTTGACGGTATCCAGTTGTGTGTAAAGCATGATATCATCTGCATAAATATGGTAGTTGATATTGTGCTGTTTGAAAATATCACAGAGGGGCTGCATATAAACGCTGAGAGCGCCGAACCTTGAGGTATGCCTTGCGTTTGAGTGAAAGCTTCCGCTTTTTCGCCATCGACTAGAACCTGTGCCATTCTGTTTGATATGTATGAAGAGAACCATTTTAGGGGGGTTCCCAATATTCCTATTGATTCCAACCTGTTTAGGAGGATTCCATGATGGACTGTGTCAAAGGCGGCAGAGATGTCAATGAAAATGAGTATAAACATTTTCTTCTTGTCTTCAAGGCCTTTGAGGAGGTTGTTGAGTAGTGCTATTAGGAGTGTTTCAACCCCGTGATGTTGTCTGAAACTGTATTGCTGTTCATCCAGGGTTTCATGGTCATCTAGATGATCTTGTAGTTGTAGGAGGACCACCTTTTCAATGATCTTTGCTAGGAAAGATATGCTGGAGATGGGGCGATAGGATGCTGGGTCGTCCTTGTTGAGTGTGGTGTTCTTTAGAATTGGTCTTATTATAGATTTCTTGAGTTGAGCAGGCATGATTCCTTGCTGTAGTGATTGGTTCACAATGTGCAAGACTTGGCGCACAATATCATGTTTAGCCGCCTTAACCCAGGCAGCTGGGCAGGGGTCTAGCGGGGAGGTGGTGGTCTTGATGTTTGTTATTATGTTGATCATTTGCCGTTCATCAATGTTGAGAAAGCTGCTCCATGCCTGTTCTTGTACCACACTGACTTGATCTACAACACAAGAGGTTCTACCTAAACCTTGATATTGACTTGATCTACAGCACAAGAGGTTCTACCTAAACCTAATGGAGCCAAATAAATGGAATGTGTGGATAAAAAAATAAACCAAATAAGGTCAGGCCAAAAGGTCCATTAAACCCAGCATCCTCTCTCTAATAGTAGCCAATCCAAGTCAAAAGTACCTGGAAAGATTCCAAGGAGTAGACCAATTCCTTATTGCTCATAACAAGAGATCAGTAATAGCTTTCCCAAGCCTACATGGCTAATAGTAGTTTATGGGGTTTTCTTCCTGAACTTCTCTAAACCCTTTTTAAACCCAGCTATATTGGTTCTACAGTTTCTCCTTCTTCAAGCAACAAATTCCACAGCATTATTATACAGTGAGCGAAAAGATACAGTACTTTCTCCTAGGACCGTACTAAGCTGGAAATGTACCTTGTGCAACTTGCAAATCTGGAACCTCACTCTACCCAGCTAAGCACATGATCTCACGCTTGTTAGGCTTCCTGGAACTCCAGTGATGACATCAGCCCCCCTTCCATTTTTGCACCCTACACGGTCACAACGCTTGCATAGCCTTTGGTACAGCCCTGCTTTCACCAATTTGTTTTATGTTTAAATATGTTTATTAACGTTCCAAATTATCAACAGGACAGGGCAAAAGGCATACAGGATTATTAATACAAGATCCACAGAGCAACAACCATCACGGACACAGTCTATACCAGGAACCTAAGACCCTCAGAAGCAGAGTAAAGTTCACAGACCTACAGTACCCAGCCAGCAACCTCATACAATGCCCCGCCATCAGAAGGATCAGGAAGATTTTAGTGAGATAAGCTCACCTCCCTCCCCTCCCCCCCCGGCGCCCCCTCCCCAACCCCCCCTTTTTCCCCCCCAACCCCCCCCTACTGGCCACTGTATCCATCAATTCCAGTCCCAGTAAATAAATAAGAAGAAGAAAGAAAGAGAGAAAGAAAGGAAGAGAAAAGAAAGAAAGAAGTAAATAGAGATAGTTAGATAGGAAGATACTATGCCCTGATGAACAGCTAGCCCTCGCTCAATATCCTGGTGTGAGTTCCACTGGGTAAGGAGTGTAAGTGAGGCCCCCACCCCTCCAAGAATCGCTGCCACCGCCTCGGATGGCCACTCGCTCGACGCTTTTCCATCAGCAACTCCGCATGCAGACTCCCCCTCCAAAGCCCATAGGTTGGTCCCCTTGCATCCATCCATCTCTGCAGGATAGACCCACGAGCAATCACCAACACCAATCACATCCACTGCCACACCATCTGCCCCACTTCCTCGCCTTTAGAATCCTCCCAAATATCCAACACCATGTTCAGCGCCGTAAATTGCAAACGCGATTGCACACACCCATCTAGATAGGCACGAACCTTCCCCCAGAAGGCTCGAACCCGGGCACAAAGCCAGAACATATGTCCTAACGTGGCTCTATTCTCCCCACACCATGGACAACAATGGGAGTCACTAATGCCTGCCCTCCAAGCCCTCAGGGGGGCAAAGTATAAGCGTCTTACCAATTTGTAGTGCATATCTCGATGTCGCACCAGCACACTCAACTTCGGGGTATTAGCCAAGCTCTGCAGAACCCCCTCCCCGTCTACCACTACCCCCAAATCCTTGGTCCAAACCGAAGCAAGTTCCTCCAATGTGGATGGCGGCTCCAACTCCCACAACATTTTGTGTAACCAAGCCACCCCTGTCCCAAAATCCCCCCCCCCCATCAATCCTTCTTCAATACCAGAGCTAACTACTCCCCGTAATGCCCCAGGAGGTATACTACGAACATAACTTCGGATCTGGGCATAGGGAAAAACGTCCTGGCCTCCCAGAGAGTACCGCTGACTTAAGAGAGCAAAAGACTCCAAGTTGCCATCGTCATTAAGCAGATGCTCCAAATTAACTATGCCAAGCTGATTCCATCTAACAAAACTACCCCCAGAAGTTCCAGGAAGAAACTCTCCGTTCCCTTGCAGTGGGAGATAGGGAGAATAATTAGCAAGGAACCCCTTAGCCCTACAAAAATACCTCCAGGCCATTCGGATGGGCTCCAAAAGCGTTTGTCGGGTATCCGACCCAAGCCCTTTAAGCGACTTCGCGTGCAGTATATAGCGCAAATGCCAGGGCCGCACCAGCTCCCGAAGCATTGCAATCGGGGTGTACACCCCCAACTCCCATATCCAATCCCGCACATGACGCATAAGACTGGCTAAATTATACTTCCGAAGATCAGGGAGTCCCATACCCCCTCTGTCCCAAGGTTGGCGCAGAACGTCCAAAGACACCCTGGGCCTCCTCCCCTTCCAAAGCAACTGATTAATCACTCTATCCATTTTCCGGATATCGGAGAGTTTTAACAGCAATGGGAGCGTCTGAAGCACGTACAACAATTTCGGAAACAGAGCCATCTTATATAAAGCAATACGACCACCCAATGACAGCGGCAGATCCCTCCATTTATCAACACTAATGGTCAACTCCGTCAGTATCTTCTTAACATTTAACTGATATAAATCCTCCAACTTTTCAGGCAAATAAATTCCCAGATATTTAAACTTCCCCTCTGCCCATTTCAAAGGGAAGTCTCCCAACCACTCACTAGGCACCGCCTCCCCTACCAACAAGGCCTCAGACTTATCCAAGTTTAGGCGGAAGCCCGAGGGCACCCCATAATCTCTAATAAGTTCCAACAACCGAGGCAAGCCCTCCTGGGGATCCGCTATATGCAGAAGCAAATCATCCGCGAAGGCCGCCACTCGAAATTCCGTCTTTCCCACTGCTATACCACGAAACTGTACACTGGACCGAATTTGAATCAATAAAGGTTCCAGGGTTAAGACAAACAGCAGCGGGGACAGAGGGCAACCCTGTCGGGTCCCTTTTCCAATGCGGAACTCGGGCGACATAGTGCCATTCACCAAAACAGCTCCTCGAGGATCAGCGTATAAGAGTCGTACCACATTCACAAAAAAACCCGTGAAACCCATTCCCTCCAGCACCTGATACATAAACCCCCAGTCAACCCTATCGAACGCTTTTTCTGCGTCGAAGCTGATTAACATAGAACCCCTGCGAGCCACCTGGCCCGCACTCAGAGAAATCATAATGCGATGCAAACTGTATGCCACATGCCGCCCTCGCACAAAGCCCACCTGATCCTTGTGAACTAAGGCAGGTAAGAACTCCGCCAACCTGTCGGCCATAATCTTGGCCAGAATTTTGATGTCTACATTTAGAAGGGAAATGGGCCTATAAGAACCGGGTAGAAGCGGGTCCCGCCCCGGTTTTGGCAAGATGGTGACCAGGGCCTTATTTGCCTCATACGGAAAACTGCCTCGCTGTACAAGGCCTCCAAAGTACTCTGCCAAAGGAACCACTACCTTGTCCCCTAAAATTTTGTAAAACTCACTCCTCAGACCATCTATTCCCGGGGCCCGCCCCTGCTTCAGTGCTTTGATTCCCATGTGAACTTCACGTGGAGAGACAGGCTGATTTAAAACCTGTAAATTCTCCGCAGTTAGGGTGGGCAGCGAACATCCCTCTAGAAACGCCCGACCCTCCTCCACCTTCCCTTCCTCCCCACCATAAAGTCGTTGAAAATAATCAGTAAAAATCTCTGCAATTTCCCCTTCACCTCTCCTCAAAGTCCCATCCGAATGCCGGATGACCCCTATACGTCTGGGGCTGCCCTCAGGCCGAATCAAAGATGATAACAAACGTCCCGCCCGATTCCCATGTTGATAGAGTTGGTACCGATAATACATCAGCGACTTTTTAGCTCGCTGATGTAACAGCATTTCCAACTCCGTTTGCAGCTCCTGCATACGAATCCTATCCCCCGCACTCCCAACCAACGCCAGCCTCCTGCGCGCCTTTCCTAGTTCTCGCTCCAACATGACATTTCGCTGATTCATCCGTTTTCGCTTTGCGCTCAGATAACTGATAATCTCTCCCCAGAGCACTGCCTTCCCTGCCTCCCAGAAAAGGATTGGATTAATTTCAGGCCCCTCATTAATGCTTTTATAGACCTCCCATTTGTCTCGCAAGTAACCCTCAAATTGAGCATCGCCATGCAGCTCCAGCGGATACTGCCACAGCCCAGTGCGATGGGGAACCCGCTTACTAAGTTCCACAATAACCATGGCATGGTCCGAGATAACGGAAGGCCCCATGTCAACTTTGGAGACCCGACCAAACAAGGAATCGGAGATCAGAAAATAATCTATTCGTGACCAGGTTCCATGAACCCTAGACATGTGAGTATACTCTCGGTCTCCCGGATGTATCACCCTCCAAACATCCATCAAGCCATGCGCCTCACACAACCCCAAAATTCGCCACGCACTCCGCATGTCCCTGTTCCCGGACCGCCCAGATCTATCCATATTTTCATCTAAGACCGCATTGAAATCTCCCCCTATGATAACTTGATAGCCCGCAGTCTTCGCTAACAATTGTGCAAGCTGTTGATAGAACTGGGCCTCATGTTTATGTTTATGTTTATTGAATTTGCTTGACCGCCCTTCAGTATTAAGCAGGGCGGTTTACAATCACAAAAAAGTTAAAGTACAACAGGCACAAGGCTGAAAATGGAAAGGAAGTTACAAATTTTCTTTGACAGGAAAGGAGAAGAGGTAAAAGAGAAAAACGGAAACAAAAGGGAGGGTAGACAAAGTGGGGGGGAGGATAGGCTAGAGAGGAGGGTGATTGAAGGCAAGGGAGAAAAGGTGGGTCTCATAAACATTAGGCGCATACACGGAGCATAGCGCTACTTTAATACCTTCCAGTGTGCCCCAGAGCATAACATACCTACCCTCCAAGTCAATTTCAACTCTTTCCTCCACCCATCCCACATGTTTAGAAATCAATATTACCACGCCCCATTTTTTCCCCACTGCCTGGGCCCCATAAACCTTGGCAATGTGCCCTTTACCTAATTTTCCATGTTCAAGCTCTGTTTTATGGGTTTCTTGTAAGAGAATAACCCCTATCTGCTTGCGCTTAAGTTGTTGCATTACCTTGTAACGTTTAATCGGGGACCCCAGCCCACAAACTTTCCAGGAAACGATTTTAGTACTGCTACCCATTACACCCCACAAGCCATCCTGCCTTATTGTTTGGCTCCATAGCGGAACTGAGGTGGAACCCACCCAGCCTAGGTGCCCCCCTCCACCATACACATCATCCTCACGAGTTCACAGTCGCACCCACAGACAATATCAAGCCACTCAGCCCAAGTAAGCAATACAGTCTTCTTCCTATGTTCTACAACCCTATCCTGCAGCCAGTCCCCTTCCCCGCCTTCCCCCCAAACTCCCCTCCCCCCACCCTGTGTCAAACTGCCCTCTCCTCCTATAATTCCTACCCCCCAGCCTCTTGAACGAGGCCCCTCCATGAGATCTGGCACATGTAGAGCCCCCCTCCCCCCCCCCCACCACCCACCCAGCGTACGTTGCAGCTTCTTCCCTTGACAACCTGTGAGGTACCTTCAGGTCTAAACTTCCCGCCTAAAACAGAACAAAGGGCATGTATCGTAAGGGCAACAACCCCTCCCCCCCACCCAAAGTTACAGGCGCTCCCATTCCATTCATTGAGAACCATTATATCCCCCCCCTGACAATTACAATCAAACAGTCATAATCCCCCCTTACTAAGACTTCCAAAGGCAGTAACAGACAAAGTGAACACATGATAACCAAACAGTATAGACATTCTGAATCCTTGCAAACAGTGTTCCAAGTGGCGGCGTTATGCCAAGCGGGCAAATATGTCCACCTCTCCCATCTCCAGGCCGTAATCGCCGCCAAGTCCAGGGCGCGCCGCTAGACCGGGTTACCAGTCTCCAAACTCGCACCCAAAGGTAACAAACCTAGTTCAAATGGCGAGATAGTGGATCACCCACGTTGGTCGCAGTATGCCATGGCCTCCTCCGGCGTCGCAAAAAGGCGTTGACCTCCATCACAGTCCACTCTCAGGCATGCAGGGTAGGTCAGCGTGAATCGCAAGCCTTTTTCCACCAACCGGCCTGAGACTTCTTTGTAGGCCCTCCGGCGCTGCGAAACGCCCGCAGAGTAATCCTGGAAGATGAGAACTTTGCAACTGTTCTCCCCGGTTCGCCGCAGCTGGCGCGCCACTCGCAGAACCCCCTCCTTTTGAGCCGCATTCAGAAATCTGACAATGACTGCCCCAGGTCGGTTATCACCAGCCCGGAAGGGTCCCAACCGGTGTGCTCTTTCCAGAACAATCGCCCCCAGCGCCTCCTCCAGCGGTAAGTTTGCAGGCAGCCACTGCTCTAAGTAGCGTCTCAAGTCCTTCTCCAGCACCGACTCCCCAATACCAATAAATCTCAGATTGTTTCTCCGGCTCTGGTTCTCAAGGTCTTCAAGTTTGTCCGCTTGTTTTACTAAGGCCTCCTCCAATTTCTGGATCTGGGCCTCGGCCCGGGTCTGCACATCTTCCAAGGAGCTAATTCGCTGTTCTGCCTGCTCCATGCGGCCATTAAAATCTGTGACCGCTTGTGCCACAGCGGCCATTTGCTTCGCCAGGCCCCCTAGGCACTCCTCCAGGGCAAGAACCACTGCCTTGGACACTTCCTCCACCATCGTGCCCTGGACAGCCGGGTTGCTGTCAGCCACTCTTACTTGATCCTCGGCTCTCCCCACAGGCACAGTTAATATTCACGGGTGAAGCCGTGTAAAATCAGGTTAATCAGCCAGATAGCAGAGGTAGGGGGGAGGATGGGCTCCGGAGCCAAGAAAAACACGTCTTCCCTAGCCCACCATGTCACCGGAAGTCATGTTAAGTGTATTTTAACATCACCATATGACATTAAACAAAGGTGTTAGTGAAAGTGCATCTATTGTAACAAGTGAAGTAGAAGCTTACTGGGAAAAGGCCAGGCTTCCTGTTCAAAGAAATGACAAAATTCAAGAAAAAGTAAAGAAATTGTTCAATCAGTGGAAACATTTGAAGAAAAACAAAGGGAGAGGAGGGAAATAAGAGGCAAATGAAAAAGAATTCCAGGTTGCAATGAAAAACCTATTTGATGTGGCGCATGCCAATGCAATGTCTTTAATTCATATTCAAGAAGACAAAGAATTCTTAATAGCGCAATGAGAACCAGGGCGCCGCGGCTCAATGTGCACGATGGACAAGAAACTGGCCAACACGGAAGCAAGATCGCAACAGCGAGAAGAAGAACTGAAAAGGCGCAGACAAAAACATGTTGCCGAAGCCGAGGCAACTACAAGCCAAGTTCAGCTGGAAGGATCTTCTTCCTCAGCAGAGTCAGGTAAAGACTCGTCGACATCTGTGGATTCAGATAATGGACAGAAGAAAGCAACTCCACAAACGAAGCAGTTTCGACCTAACAATGTCTGGACCCCAGAGCTTACAGCGGCCCTGGATCGGACAGGGACAACGGATCGCAATGCTCTGTTTGTGGTAGCTGAAACCGCCAGAAGTCTGGGACATTATCCTGGGGAGCTCAATATCAGCCGCTCCAGCATCAAGCGCCATAGAGAAAAGCACCATCAGCAACAATGGACGGACCTGCACAACGCATTCAAAGCCGAAGGCAAAACATACATTGTGCATTGGGATAGCAAGTTATTGCCATCTCTCCTCTGTTCAACCACATCCGTTGACCGCCTTCCAGTTTTGATAACGGCTGTCTCCACTGGAGAAACACAACTTCTTGGTGTACCAAAACTGACATCAGGAACGGGCGAGAATCAAGCTGCAGCAGTTTATGAACTGTTACAGGAATGGTGTTTGGATGAAAAGGTTGCAGGCTTCTGCTTTGAACAACTGCATCGAACACGGGACGTCGATCAGGAGCGTGCATTCTTCTAGAACAGAGACTCCGTCGCACAGTCCTTCATTTGGCATGCCGCCATCACATTTACGAAATAATTCTTGGTGCAGTATTCTCTACATGCTCTGGAGCTTCATCGGGTCCCGATGTCCAACTCTTTCGCCGGTTCCAAAAGAATTGGGGCTCCCTTGACAAGTCCAACTATCAAACTGGAAAAGACTTGGAGGTGCTGCAACCTGACAGGGATCGCATCATGAAGTTTGCGGAATCCAAGTTGGCACAGGGCAATCACCGAGATGATTACCTGGAATTCTTGGAGTTAACGATTGTCTGCCTTGGAGGGAATCTTCCTAGTTTCAATTTCAAGAAACCCGGAGCTTTCCATCATGCCAGATGGATGGCAAAAGTCTTGTACTGTCTCAAGATTTGGATGTTCCGAGGACAACTAAAAGATCTTACCCAATGGGAGGAGTCCTGTGTTCGTGATGTGAGCATTTTCTCCATCCTGATTCATGTGGAAGCCTGGTTTTCTACCCCTGATGCCGCAGTTGCTCCTCAAACAGATTTGGAGATGCTGAAGAAAACTACACTCTTACCACAATGACCGTGTTGGAAGAGCGGCCAGAGACAAACTGCAACAGCATCTGTGGTATGTGTCAGAGGAGCTTGTGGCACTGTCACTGTTCGATGAAGCTGTTTCAGCACCGACAAAGCGGGCCATAGTGTCGGCCATGATCCCGGCAGAATCAGATGAAAGCAATGAGGATGATGACGAAGACGAAGATCCTCCAAAGCGGGTTGAATTGAAAAGTTCCATGATTCCACCACTTGAATCTTTTGCAACTCGCAAGTCAATCCGTTTCCTGAAACACCTCGACATCAACAGTGATTTTCTTAATGCAGACCCAGAAGACTGGGAAGAGAATGCATCATTCAAAGACGGTCTGAAGAAAGTAAAAATCTTCCAGTGATCAACGATGTGGCTGAGCGAGGGGTCAAACTCATTGAGGAGTTCAATGGCCGACACACCACAAAAGAAGAGCAACTCCAGTTCCTTCTGGGTGTTGTCTCGCAACACCGTAAGATGTTCCCCACATTGTCAAAGTCCTTACTAGCATCTGGACCACATTGAGTGCTTGGCAAGCATGATACCCCCGTCTATGAGAGGATAATACCCAGTGGTCTGACGAACCCTGGGGGGGATCCAGGGGTCTGATAGATAGGGACCTTGAGCCACCCCTAAATATTATTTGATTGGCTTCAAACTTTGCAGACATTGTTTTCTACATAAATGGAACCAGAATCAGGCCAGGGAGCAAAGAAATTCCTACTTTTATTTTTTCCCCTATGGCAGTGGACCACCCTACTGTAGAGCCTATGGCTTGACATTGGAAATACCTTCAGTGTGTATGCTTTCTTTAAATGAATTGGCAACAATTATTTTAGAATTTAGGTTCACCCAGGTGCTGAGTATGTATGAAGCCAGCACTTCATGAAGGGACTACATGAGTTGCATAGGAAAAATTGGACATTAACTCTTCCCTGTCGGTAAAGAAATCGCCTTGAACTTGGTCCATTTTTACCATCTGTATCAAAATGTGATAACCAAGGAACACCGCACACCAAACAGCCTGAATCGGATTACATTCATTTCAAAGGCCTTTAGATTATTTCTAATGCATTTTAGATTTTCAAGGGATACGTTGGGATGGGAAGACAAGAAGTACGGAGAATTTATGAAAAATATGCAATGCATAAACTAGTAAAATTTCACTTTCTCTGAAGAAACATTTAAGAACATAAGATATTTATTTATTTATTTATTTGTGTGCTTTTCTATACCGCCCCTTCCAGAGATCAGGATATGTCATACTGTGCCAGACCAAGGTCCATCAAGCCCAGTATCCTGGTTCCACCAGTGGCCAATCCAGGTCACAAGTACCTAGCAGTTTTCAAAAAAGACACACAGGTTCCACAATGCTTGTATTGGGGCAAGTAGTGGATTTCCTGGGTCCCCATTAATAATGGTTTATGGACCTTTCCTCCAGGAACTTGTCCAAACCTTTTTTAAACACAGCTACACTAACAGTTTTTACTACATCCTCTGGTAACAATTTCCAGAGTTTGATTACGAGTTGAGTAAAAAAATATTTTCTCTTATTAGTCTTAAACAAGTTACACTGTAGCTTCATTGCATGTCCCCTGGTCTTTCTACTTTTTGATGGTGTAAACAATCAGTCTACGTTTACCCGTTCCACTCCATTCATTAATTTATAGACCTCTATCATATCTCCCTTCAGACGTCTCTTTTCCAGGTTGAAGATCCCTAACCTTTTAAGCCTCTTCATAGGAGTATCCTTCCATCTGCTTTACCATTTTGGTGGCTCTTCTCTGTAAAGATACGGCGACCAGGATTGCACACAATATTGAAGGTGTGGTTGCACAATGGATCATTGCAGAAGCATTATAATATTTTTTCCTCTCCTTTTGATTCCTAGCACTCTTTTTGCCTTCTTGACCACTGCTGCACACTGGGTGGAAGATTTCAACGTGTTATCTATCTACGATGACACCTAAATCTTTTTTCTGGGTGGTAGTCCCTAATGTGGAACCTTGTTTCGTGTAACCATAGTTTGGGTTGTTCCTTCCTAGGTGCATAACTTTGCACTTGTCCACATTAGATTTCATCTGCCATTTGAACATCCATTCTTCCAATTTATCAAGGTCATTTGCACTTTTCTTGTCAAGGCCTAGGGAGTAAGAACATTAGATTATTTAAATTCTGCAAGCGCTTCCTTATTAAACTTCACAGTGTTCACTGCTTGTGTTGAGCTCAGTTTCTTGCGCTGTCAATCTGCCACCTTTCATCAGAAGGATGTTAGAATAATAAGAGTAATTATAACAAACAGTGATAAAATCTGCCTACTGTTAGAAGAAGCGTGCATTAATTTATTTCCATATATGTCAGTTTCTCCACCCTCAAACAGAGCAGATGGTTCAGCAGAAATGGAAATTATTCTAATTACAGGAATTAAGGCACCTCTTCCTGTCTGGGCCCAACAAAGATTTTGTTTAATTTGCAGTCGAAATGTCAGCCCCATGAAACAAAGCCAGCTCTAATTGTATCAAAGGAGAAATTTCCGATGTAGTGTGTGGGAGCTAGCTTTGTTTTATGCATTACACCTGAATTGAGTTCAGAATATCTTACAAAGAGATATGTAAAGGAGTTATGCTCTTAAATTTTAAAATTAGGGGCCCTTTAACTAAAAACTGCTAACCAGTTTACATGTGTTTTAGCAATCGGTAACTGGCATTGGTGAATCCTAACGTACGGGCATGCTAGCTTCCGACAACTAAAACATATGTTATCTGATACTCGCATGCTAATATACCCAGTGGTCAGGATAGAGGCGAACCATGGGTGTGTGGCGAACACATTAGCATGTGAGTGCCGTAAACGTGGCATTTAGCATGGGTTCATCTAATGGAACTTCTATAGGTGCCATCAGGTGCACCCTCGCTAGTCTGCCACTTGTTACGGTATCCAATTGCCTGTTAGCTGCTGGGAACATACCAGTCACACCCTGTGCAGCTGACACAAAGGATTTGAACTTAAGGTTCATTGGTAATAAAAAACATAGCAGTGTTTAGTAAAATACCCCCTTAGTCTCCTAAATTGCCCATTTTGAACATTTACTGAGGCCGGGTGCCTAAATTTATGTTCAAAATTTCACTAAATTCCTAAATGTAGGAGCATAAGGAATGGGTGGGAAAGGACTATTTTATTTTTTAGACTCCTGATGACCCAGCTGCCTCTGGGTTTCTTGGCAATGTATCATAGTAAGTAGGTTGCCAGGCCTTTTTTTCCAAGGCAATGGAGGGTAAAGTGACTTGCCCAAGGTCAACAGGGAGTGCCAGTGGGAATGGAACCCTTGATTTTCTGATTACAAGGCAAGGCAGTTGCTTAAACCACTGGGCTACTCCTCAACTCCAGGGTGGATTTAGGGTGGTGAAAAAAGATTAAGGGACATATTCAGTGGCAGTGGTCGGGCGCAAAGAAAGATGCTGACTGTTGCCGCATTAAATAATGCTCAGATATTCCACGCCTGGGACATATCCAACTGGAGGCATTGAATATCCAGATTACAAAGATAGGGAATTTGCTATCTAGTCAGCAGCGATATTCAGCCACTGGCCAGATTGCTAAACCAAATAAAGTTAAGCCAGCTTTTTTTTGCCTAACTTTAGTTGGTTAGGGTAAACTGGCCAGCAGCTCCATACCGCTGCTGACTGGCTAACGCCCCAGGGTTAAGCTTTTAGTGTCAAGCCGTGCCGGCCCAAGCCCCAGCCGTGCCATCCCCCCTTGCTGAACTTTGCTCCTGCCAATTCCAGCAGTGGGGTCAAGGGGGATGGGGCTAGGCTCGGCAGCATGCCATATGCTTTAGCACACATGCCGCCGAGCCCAGCCTTTCCTCCCCTGCCACCGGAATCACTGGCAATACGGCATGGCTCAGCACAGGGGGGACGGGGGGCATGACTTGGTTTGCAGGGAGGGGTGGCAGGCCATGGGTGCCAAAGAATATGGCTTGCCACCCACAGAAATCTTCTACCCAAGGCAGCCAGCTTGCTTACCTAGTGGGTAGGCTGGCCCTGGAGTGAGGGCATGCAGCGGCACTAAGAAGGGGAATTCAGTGATACAAACTGGGTATGTGCTGCTGAATGTCCAGCTCAGGTCTGCTAACCATGTTACTCCCTTTGAATTTCTCCCCCCAAGAGCTTAGTTCTGACTCTTAGCAGTAGGCTCATAAATTTGATTCAGAAATCTAGGCAAATGAATGGAATGCCTAAATTTAGGAACATAGGGGTCAATATTCAACCCACGACAAACTGCTTTGCTAAAACATCTGACCGCCATGGGCAAAAATGAAACTGGCTATTCAGTGCCGGAGCTTGCCAGCACTGAATCACTCATTTTGCTATCTGGTTAGCAGCACTGTGGAGAGATTTGGCGGCACTAACCAGTTACTGCCACTGAAGAGCATGCTCACTAGGGCTTATGCGGTTTGCTGGTCCTGCAAACTGCATAAACCCTTTTGCATCGCTCCCCCCCCCCCCCAACTTTTACACTCCTCAATTTGGGTGAATATTCAATGTAAAAATTAGGCTCCATATTTGACTGAAAATAGATGACAAATTTATGGTACTTAAACGGAGTGCCTAAGGGGCATGTGTACTAAGTAATGTATATTTTATCACGTGATCACCATTAGCATGGCCATGCAATAATGGCTACTGTACGCTAAAAATGCTACCTTGTGCTAAAGGTTTTTGTGACTAGGGGACATAAAATGGAAGAACAGTGGGGGGAGAATACGCTTCCACAGTTAATGCCCAGTATGTGGCCGATAGTGCAAGACATTTAGGGGGTAATTTTATGCAGGGACACCTAGTTTTAAACGCCAACTAGCATAAATGATATGTCACTACCTTAGTCACTTTATGTGCATGTAGCCACTTACACACATAAAAGCCCTCGAATGAAATACCACTAGTGTAAAAGTATGCATGCTATTTGCATCAGGTGTGCTTTCACTGTGGGCATGCACATGGGTGCAGTTTGAGTGGAGGATGTGCAGTGCAAGCAGGTATACGCGTTGCTTATAGGATACTAAATTGATGTGCATAATTGCAAAGAGTAGGCACCGTCATTTACACCAGCTCTAGGGCTGATGTAAGCATTGCACCTTAACTGCCACATACACAGGGCCAGTGCTATCATTAGGAAAACTAGGCAGTTGCCTAGAGCATTGGTGGCACGAGGGCAGTCTACTGCAACCCCTGTCTGGGACCTGCAGCAACAGCAAGTACTTTAGACAGCACTGCGGTGCTTGCTCAAACCTCCAGTGCTGCAGTGCAGTTTAAAATAATAGCCTCTACTGCAGGTCCTGGAAGCAGAGACTATGGGGGCAGGAGGACATCAGGAATGAGGTTTATTTATTTATCATTTCTTATATATCACCTTTCATGATATCAAGGTGGTTTACATTGAACAGGGCATTATAACTTGGAGATAACTATTTTACAGGGAACATGGGCTATGGAGGGTTACGTGGCTTGCCCAAGAGCACAAGGAGCACCTGTGGGACTAGAAACTCCAGTCCTTCTGGCCCAAGGTTGCTGTCCTCTAGTGGGATTTGAACCCCTGACCTTCCGGCCTGAGGTAATTTGCCCCAGCCACTAGGCCACTCCTCCCTCTACTTTACCTAGGACACCTCATATACTTGCACCAGTCCTGCATTTACACTAGTATTTTATAAAGTCATGCATGCGTGAACTTGAGTTTATTAAATAGGTGCTAAATACGCACCTGAAAACATGCATTAACCAGACACAACTTCATAAAAGTACCCTCCACACATCCAGGTGAATTAGATGTCTGCATGGAGCATTGTCCCCCGGGGGAGCCATTGCGTCCGCTGCCATCCCTCTCCAGGGCCTACAGTGGCAGCAGTGGCTTAGTTAAATTGCAACTCTACCCTGCCACCCCTTGTGTTATAGTAATGCCACTACTACAACTACTGAACATTTGTATAGTACTACAAGACATACTCAGCACTGCACAGACACATGTAAAAGATGGCCCCTGTTCATCAGAGCTTACAATCTAGTCAAGACAGACAACACAGTTGCTATAGACATGGGATATATCAAGGGGGGATGGTAAGGAAACACAAAGGAGATCAGATGAGTCAAGATCCGAAAGCAGCAGCCAAGAGGTGAGTTTTCACCCTGGATTTGAAAAGGGTCAGAGAAGGCGCCTGATGTACAGACTCAGGTAGTTTGTTCCAGGCATAAGGAGCAGCAAGGTGAAAGGAGCGAGTCTGGAGTTAGCAATAGAAGAGAAGGGCACAGATAGAGGTGATTTGCCAGAAGAGTGGCGTTCCCAAGGAGGGGTGTAGGCAGAGATAAGAGAGGAAAGGTAGTGTGGAGCCGCAGAGTGAATGCACTTATAGGTCAGCAGGAGAAATTTGAACAGAATGTGAAAACAGATAGGACGCCAATGAAGTGCCTTGAGAAGAGGGGTAATATGAGCATGATGAGGTTGGCGGAAAATTAGCTGTGCAGCAGAGTGTTGAACAGATTGAAGGGGAGAGAGATGACTCAGAGGGAGACTAGCAAGGTTACAATAGTCTAAATGGGAGGTGATTAAAGAGTGAATAAGTGTCTTTGTAGTATGTTCAGAAAGGAATGGGCAAATTTTCTTGATGTTATAAAGAAAGAAACAGCATGTTTTAGCCATCAGTTGGATGTGTGTGGAAAAGAAGAGAGAAGAGTCAAATATGACCCTGAGATTTTGAGCTGAGGAGAAAGGGAGGAGTAGAGAATTATCCACAGAGACTGAGAAAGGAGGAAGGGGAGAGGGGGGTTTATGGGGAAAATAATAAGCTCAGTTTTGGCAATGTTAAATTTCAAGCGGCAGTGAGACATCCAAGCAGCAATTTCAGAAAGGCAGGCAGAGATCCTGGCCTGGATTCCCGGAGAGATTTCAGATGTAGAGAGGTAGATCTGGGAGTCATCAGCTTAAAGATGGTACTGAAAGAAGCCATGGGAAGAGATGAGTGCACCAAGGGACTGTGTATATAGAGAGAAAAGGAGTGGACCCAAGACAGGTCCTTGGAGTACACCAACTGAGAGCAGATTAGCAGTAGAGGAGGATCCACCAGAACCAGCACTTAAAGAGGAATGGGAGAGATAAGAAGGGAACCAGGATAGCACAGAGCCCTTAATACCAAGTGAGGACAAAGTATTGAGTAGAAGGTTGTGGTCAACAGTGTCAAGAGTAGCAGAAAGGTAAAAAAGAATGATGATCAAGTAAAGGCCCTTGGATTTAGCCAGGAACAGGTCGCTAGAGACTTTGGCAAAAGCCATTTCAGTAGAATGTAAAGGACGAAAGCCAGAATGTAAAGGATTCAGGAGGACTTGAGAGGAGAGAAAGTCGAGGCAATGGCGGTGAACCACACATTCAAGTAGTTTAGAAATGAAGCGGAGGATGGAGATGGGTTGATAGTTAGGACAGGTAGGGTCTAGTGAGGGTTTCTTGAGGAGAAGAATGACCACAGCATGCTTGAAGGCTTCAGGGACAGTTGCAGTGGAGAGAGATAGATTGAGAATATGAGAGATGGAAGGGACAACAGTGGAGGAGATGGGGCTTAAGAGATGGGTGGGGATAGGATCAGAAGAGCAGATAGTGAGTTTGGAGGAGGAAAGAAGGTATGTTGTTTCCTCCTCAGAGATCATAGAAAAGGAAGAGAGGGTAGCAGAGGTGTGTGTGTGTGGGGGGGGGGGGGGAGTTGGGAGTGAAGAGGGGGAGGAGGGGAAGTAGCTGATCTCGTGGGGAATTGGAGTATGATCTTCTGGATTTTTTTAATGGAAATAGTAGCAGTTTGTCAGCCACCTCATTGAGTGCTTGGTTCCTTCCCCCCCCCCTCCCCACTCTGCTGCTCAAAGATCTCACTATGGTCTTCAATGTGGCTTTTTGAAGGTGTGTGCAGGATGCTTTCCTGGCAGACTGATTGCCTGTCATGTGAGGAGCCCTCCGTGGCTGCTTCTGATTGCAGTCTGGCTGTCTTTCAATCCTGGCCTTCTCCCTCTCTCTATCCTCCCAGTAACTTCTCTATGGGTCCTCCTAGGATAAGCTTCTCCTGGACATGCCTTGACCAGCCCTGGCTTCTGGTGATCCATTCTCATGTCTCCCACTCTCCACTGTGTCCCTTTCACACTCAGCACTCTCCATGCACATTGAAAAGCAAATATCCAAGTAAACATACAGAAATTAGCCTAACACCACAGCACATTTGCACTTCGACTCCTACTCCATTCATCTCTAGAAGCAACGTAGATTATGCTTCTCTGTACTCCTTCCAACTTGGCAGTACTTTCCACCCTCCTCAGAGTGCAGACAGTTGTGCAAAGGACAGCTGTCCTTACATGGCACTGACTCACCTAATAACAGGCTGTGAAGTTCTGATGGTGGAAAATTTCATTACAGAAAGACACAACAAAGTAGCACGCCTCCTCCACTGGAAACTCTAAACACTACAACATCAGTGTCCCTGAAAAACACTGGGATTATGACCCTAAGAGAATAACAGAGAATGAAGAGGTTATGATCACCTGGGACATTCCCATTCCAACAGATAAGATTGGATGCCAGGAAATCTGACATAGTGGTAAAGGAGAATACCAGAACTTCATTGATAATAGAAATTTTGGTACCGAGTGATTATTCTGTGAATTGCGTGGAGAGGCAGAAAATCCTGAAGTACCAAGAAATGTAGTCAGAGACCAAGAAAATGTGGCAGAAAGATATGAAAATATTTCCCATTGTACTGGGAGCCACAGATTTGATAAAGAAGAATTTCCAAGTACATCTTGAGAAACTACCCATACTTGGGTACAAATGACCTGGCTAGAAACAG
This sequence comes from Ichthyophis bannanicus, assembly GCA_033557465.1. Lineage (NCBI taxonomy): Eukaryota > Metazoa > Chordata > Amphibia > Gymnophiona > Ichthyophiidae > Ichthyophis > Ichthyophis bannanicus. The sequence goes on along the minus strand of CM066034.1, from coordinate 961,020,173 downwards.
TGCTCGGCAGTTCAAAGGGACTTCCAGACTCTGGGAGAAAATCTCAAGCCCATTGTTAACACTGTAGCATTCTCAGTTCTACCTGTTCTTGGTAAGAGGGCAGAAAGGCTGCATCACATAAACAACTTTAATACAAGGCTCCAGACCTGGTGCAAACAAGAAGGATTCAGATTTATAGGCACCTGGGGAAACAGACGGATCAACAAGAGATTATACTGTGCTGATGGACTACATCTCTCTGTCACAGGGAAAAGAATCCTAAGTGAAAAATTTAGGCAGTATTTGGACAAGCATTTAAACTAGAGAAAGGGGGTAGGGAAGGACAAGTTCAGAATGTCACTCCAGGCAAAAGCAGAATAACATTAGAAACAGCCACACTTTTAAACCACACATCAATGACAAGCTGGAAGAGGTGTGTAGAACAATATCAATGCAAAATACAGGCAAGCCAGTGAAAGGCTGGAAAGCAATGAGCACACATGCTCGAAGCTTAGTCAACAAAGTTCCTGACCTAGAAGCCCTAATGGTGGAAATGGACTTGGACATTGTGGCCATTACAGAAACATGGTTTAATGAATCGCATGAATGGGATATAGCCATAGCTGGAAGACGAGTAACCCTATATGTCAAAAGCAATATTAAAGCTACTGAAATGCAGGGGACATGGGGAAAAGAAGAAGCACTATATGGATTGTATTGGAAAGAGGAGATGGCACTGTCATCCATACTGGTGTGGTCTACAGGCATCCGACTCAAACCGAAGAAATAGATAGCGAATTGATTATAGATATTGCAAAGATAGCCACAAAGGGGGAAGTGATCATATTGGGTGACTTTAATCTACCCGATGTGGATTGGAGTACTCCTTCTGAAAATCTGAAAAGAAGTAAAAAAATTGTGGATGCCTTCAAAGATGTGTTACTTAGACAAACGGTGATGGAACCGACCAGGGAAAGCTCAGTGCTGGATTTAGTGCTCACCAATGGAGAGAGTATGTCAAATGTCTGGGTGGGTGCCCTTGTGAGCAGCAGTGATCATCACATGGTGTGGTTTGAGATAAAAGCCAAGGTGCAGTCCAATCATAGCCAGCTCAAAGTCATAGACTTCAAAAACACTGACTTCAGTAAAATGGCCAAGTACCTGAAGGAGGAGTTGGCAGGGTGGGAGGGGATAAGGGAAGTGGAATTGCAATGGGCTAAACTAAAGGTGGCAATAAAAGAGGCAACAGATAAATATGTAAGGAAAGTAAATAAAATCAAGAGGAGAAGGAAACCTATTTGGTTCTCCAAAGAAGTGGCTGTTCACATAAAGGCAAAAAACCACAGAAAAACAAAAAACAGAGGAACACAAAAAGGAATACAGGATCAAACTAAAAGAGACCAAAAGTGAAATAAGGAAAGCAAAATCAAAGCAGAAGAAAATATGGCTACTCGTAAAGATGTGAAGTGTTGTGACAAAACTTCCTTCAGGCATATTCAGGAGAGGAGGAAAATCAAAGGTGGAATTGCAGGACTCAGGAGTGCTGGGACATTGATAGTGACATTGAAAAAGTGACACTGAAAAAGCAAAATTGCTAAACAAATACTTCTGCTCTGTTTTTACTAAAGAAAATCCTGGAGAAGGACCACGTGTGACCCCCAAATATAAAAATGGGAATGGAGTAAATACCACACCATTCACAGAAGATGATGTGTTAGAACAACTTGCAAACTGAAAGTGGACAAGGCCATGGGACCGGATGGGATACATCCCAGAATACTGAAAGAGCTCAGAGAGGTTCTTGCAGGGCCGTTAAAGGATGTTTTTAACAGATCCTAGGAGACAGGAGAAGTTCCTCAGGACTGGAGAAGGGCTGATGTGGTACCTCTACACAAAAGTGGTGACAGGGAAGAAGTGACAAATACAGGCCGGTGAGCCTTACCTCGGTGGCAGGAAAAGTAATGGAGGCACTCCTGAAAGAGCGAATAGTGGACTTTCTCAAAACCAACAGGTTGCAAGATCCGAGGCAACATGGTTTTACCAAAGGACGATCTTGCCAAACAAATCTGATTGAGTTCTTTGACTGGGTGACCAGCGAACTAGATCAGGTAGATGTCATCTACCTGGATTTCAGCAAAGCCTTTGATACTGTTCCTCATAGGAGGCTTATTAATAAACTCAATAGTTTGGGGATGGGTCCCAAGATGGTGACCTGGATCAGAAATTGGTTGACTGACAGACAACAGAAGGTAATGGTAAACGAAACTCACTAAGATGAAAGGAGGGTGATTAGCGGGGTGCCCAAGGGTTCGGTCCTGGGACTGGTACTGTTCAATGTATTTGTGAGTGATATTGCTGAAGGACTGAATGGAAAAGTCTGTCTTTTAATAGATGACACGAAAATTTGCAACAGAATGGACTCCCCTGAGGGAGTGGAGAACATGAGGAAAGATCTACAAAAGCTGGAATAATGGTCTAATGCTTGGCAGTTAAGATTTAATGTGAAGAAGTGCAGTGTCATGCACTTGGGAATAAGAAATCCAAGGGAAATGTACGCGATAGGAGGCGAGAGGTTGGTGTGCACTGACCAGGAGAAGGACCTTGGTGTGATTATTTCTGAGGACCTAAAAGTGCCAAAACAGTGTGACAAGGCGATGGCAAAAGCCAGGAGGATGCTGGGTTTCATACAAAGAGGAATTACCAGCAGAAAGTAAAAGGTACTAATGCTACTATACAAGTCACTGGTGAGGCCTCACTTGGAATACTGTGTTCAGTTTTGGAGATCATATCTTACAAAGGATATAAAAAGACTGGAAACGGTTCAGAGGAAGGCGACCAAAATGATTTGAGCCTGCGTCAGAAGACATATGAGAAGAGACTTGAAGACCTAAATATGTGCACTCTGGAGGAGAGGAGGGACAGAGGAGATATGATCCAGACCTTTAAATACTAAAGAGTATTAATGAACAAACAAACCTCTTCCAAAGACGGGGAAGCTGTAAAACTAGAGGGCATAACATGAAGCTGCAAGGGGGTAAATTGAAAGGCAATGTTGGGAAATACTTTTTCACTGGAAGGGTGGTGGATGCTTGGAATGCCCTCCCGATGGAAGTGGTGGGGGCAAATACAGTGACAGAATTCAAAATGGCATTGGACAGACAGAGTGGATCCCTTTATAGCAACAGGATAAAATCAAAATAAACTTTACTATCTCTTATATCTCAATAAACAGGAGTGCCCTTCACGGAGCCATGGGTACACCCCTATTAAAGGCCACCTTGCTGTGCAGACTAGATGGACCATACTGGTCTTTATCTGCCATCATATACTATATTACTATGTTACATTACATCTTATGTACTCCAGCACAAAGCTCTCTTTGGCATGATGCAAGTATTAGCAGTAAATGTGAGAGACTAATGTCATACTCTACATACCCTGACTTAGAAGTGAGGTTCATAACTGCCACAGTAGGTGCAAAACTAACCCTTTTGGAGAAACTACCCAGAATGAAGATCAAAGACAAGACACACTAACACAGGTAATTGCCATGCGTTAGCACAAGGGCACTGCTAACGTATTTATTTAATAGGTGTTTTCTACTGCTTCATCATTTCAGCCAAAGCGGTTTATATTGTAACTTAAACTTGGTAATGTACACTAAACAGGGACATTGATAACATGGATTTTTTTTTCTGAGGCAATGGAGGGTTAAATGACTTGCCTAAGGCAAGCTAATGGGGATCAAATCCCAGTTGTTTGGTTCCTAAGCCAATGTTCTTTTTTAAATTATTTATTTATGCAATTTTAGCAAAAAATACAAGAAAACCCTTGTAAAGAAAGGGCAAAGAAATCTAACATAGAAAAGGCACTTCCCAAAGAAAACACAATCACCAGGTTTAAAGCCCATTAGACCACAATAAGGAGGCAAGATGGGTCACAAAATACAGGATAAATTGAACACGTTGCACAACAAGGAAAATAAGGCAGACTAAGAGAGAGTGTACTATTACATTCCAAATTAACTCTCATTGACAAGAGGGCCATTTTGAGAGGGAACAGGAGAAGGGCATTGCACATTAGATAATCTAGAGGAAATGGAACCAGCCAGCTGAGAGGGTTCAAAGAATAGGTAACTATGCCCAGCAAATTTTACTAGGCATTTACATGGAAAGCGAAGAAAAAACAGCCCTCCCAGCTGAAGCACCCCAGGACATACATTAGAAACTGTTGCCTTTTCTTCTGGGTAGCCCTGGAGACATCCGGAAATATTCACTGGGGAGTCCAAGAACACCTTACATGGTGACCGAAAGAACAATCTCAGTAACCAGCCTCTGTCTGCCTCTAGGGCAAAAGTGACGAGCAGGGTAGCAGTCATTCCAGCCCCGGACGGGGACCTCTCTAAAAAAGTAGATAGATCCAAACTGTCCACAGACAATACCCGATGGTCATCTGTATCCACAGGAACAGCCTTGGCAGTTGGTAAATAAAAGGCCTTGGATATAGGAGGAAGAATAGTTACCAGAAACCTTTTAAATAGTTCGATGGGAGCCACCAAAGGAACTTTTGGGAAGTTCAATATTCTAAGGTTCCGGCTTCTTGCAACATTTTCAAGAAATTCCAACCGCCTATGCAACACACCAGAATCCTTAGCAAAGGTTTGGGAGACTTCCTGAACCTGCCCCAGTCGATTCTCAATGGAGACCACTTTGGCAGTGAGCTCAGTCTGACCAAATTCATATTACTTTAACTGCTGCCCAAACGTTTGAAATTGCTGCATTATAGACTGAAGCTGTGCCGTAATATTAAGAGACATAGATGAAAAGGCAGACCATAATGTATCCGGAGTAACTACTTCAGGTTTCACCAGTTTATGTCCTGAGTCTTCCCCACCAAAATGAAATTGTTTACCCGAAGAAGAAGTTGGCAGCTCCTCTGAAGAGTGCAGTGCCGAAGATGACTCCTTCTGTCTTCCACCCTCACCACCAAGAAGCACCGCCGGAGAGACCAGCATCGGTAATCCTTCTCCGGAGTTGGGCAGTTACATCTGCAAATCACACGACGTGCCCACCAACACACTCACACCCGCACTCGGCGACCGCTGCAAGAATTCTCCTTCTGGCTGCACCGGCAGCAATAGGAGCTCCGGGCTAAGAGAAACCTCTAAGCCCTCGGTGCTGGGAGGCCTTCCTTCTGTCTCCACAACGCTCAGCGGGTGCACTGGAGCTAATCCACTACTCCCAACTGGGACCACGAACGAATCCATGGGCCCAGCACTTGCCATCTTCACGGTAACCGAAGTTTCACCTGCAGGAGTCAGAGCCAGCTTGGCTTTCCTCTTCCTGCCTGCATGCGGCATCAAGAGTCCTCCTCGGCCGGCGGAAAAAGGTAAAGTAATGAATAAAGCAGGAGACCCCTCAGAGCTGTGTCAGCGAGCGTCTGCTCAAGTCACCATCTTGCCCCGTTTATCCTAGCCAATGTTCTAACCATTAAGCCAGGGCCATACGCCATACTGAGAGTAAAATGCGCCCTGTGCGACTTGCACATTGGGCGTGCGCCCCCCCCCTGCACCTCCATCTAGCCACTTTATGGGGGTGGGAGAGAAGAGGCGCGCACTCGATGTGCAAGTCGCCGGCACACTAAGCAGGTCTGATCCCTCAGACCAGACCTGCTTAGTGTGCCGGCGAGAAGACTTAAGGGGTGCATTTCGGCTCTCTGCTGCTGCCTGCTGCCGAAAAAGTGGTGGCGGCAGGCAACGGCAGAGAGCTGAAATGCTCCTCTTAAGTCTTAGCGCCCTGTGCGGCCGCACTGCTCGCACAGGGCTCGGTACGGTCCTGCATTAAGCTGCTCCTCCACTCATACAACACAGTCGCCATTACAATGTGCTAAGTGGCTGCTACCATACTCCTGCTTCCTTGATGTGGACATGTCCGTGCTGGCACGTGGCAAATTATGATGTTCATGCATAATGGCCAACATGTATTGCACTTAATAAAATGATCTTGCTAAATTTAGGATCTCAGCCTTTTTTGAATACCAGACCAAGAAGATTAATTATTTTATTTTTTTACTTTTGACCGTGGCCTTTGATGTACCAGTGGACGCATTCCAGTCAAAAAGAACAAATGTGTAGGTGGCATCTTTGTCCTATGACACTTATGCAATTTGCTCTTCGTATTGCTGATTTCCTCCAGTTGTAAGCACTTGATGTTTTATTGCAGAAATAGAAAAGAAAATGCTTTAAGGTTTTCAGCTTCATACCTGTGACCTGATTCATTTTACTATGATTGATGAAGGTATGCCACGCATGGCAGAACTTGAGATTCCAAAAAATTGGGTAATTTTGGAAGCTAACTAGACAATTCTTGGGATGTGCACAGGCAAAATATTTGTTGCAATTTTTGGAGTTTTCTGAAATTTTCCTAATGTTCTGGCTTTTTTTCCAGTTCGTTTCACACATTTAGTTAAATATAAGTATTTTAACATGGATAAGAACGTCTTACTGTATGTAAATTGTATGTGTGTTTATTCATAGGTTAATGTGTGTTAGATCAATTTTGGGTGCACTAAACATTTTAAGGCATCTCTCTAAAATCTTTCCTTTTTAAAGTTCCCCTCTTACTGTGCCACAGACTACATGGATTTTATGTGGCTAATTTTAACACTGGAAAAACGTCATCCTGTTAAAAAATGAAGAGAGAGGCATGCCAGAAGCACACTTAAGATTTGCTCAGACAGCTCACCTTCAATATTGCCCAGTTAAATTTGAGGGGTATTTATTAAAGTGCAGCAAATTACAGCAGTGAAATTTACCATAGGGGGTCACCAACCTGCAGCGACTCGTTACTGCAGGTTGGTGATTTGTGCAGTGAGGAACAGTAATTTACTGCAGTGAAATAGTAGTCACTCACCTGCCCTCGCAATAAATATTAAGTTTGCATAACCACAGTAAGGAACATTCTGCATTCTTGGTTGCAGCAATACAAAGATAGAGGGCCTCCATCTGGGCCCTCTATCTTGTAAAGGGGCCAGGATTAGGGAATGCGCCAGTCTTCTCAGTCCTCCACTTCTCCCAATACCAAAGAGCTACCCCTGAAACCAAAAGGCAACTCCTCGCCCCATGAATTGTGCTTCCCTGAATTAAGAATCCACCCTTATCCTAGCAGCAATACCACATGACGATGACTAAGGCCCTGCGGGACATTTGGTGCCATTCTAAGCCCAGGGGACTGGGGATCACTCCTGCCCTACTCGAAAGACACCCGGCAAACCCGTCATAGGCTCTGAGGTAGAATGCAGATTTGGGGGTGTATTTCAGGAGGTGGGCACTTCTTTTTGGTGCTGAGGGGCTCAGAGGTCGGTGTGTATGTGTGTGGGAGGGGTGTTAATTAATTCTTTTAACTTTTAAACTGCTCAGTGTCAGCATCAGGCTTTACCTTAATGGCCTGATGTTCCCAGGAAGGAAAGAAAAAACACCAGCTCAAAGTTGGCATTCTTTTTCCAACAACAGTGCAGCTTGCAAAATTCAATGTAAACTGCATTATTCAATTTACATAAGAATGAGGTGCTACGCTTGCGTTTACATTCTTGCATGTCACTATTATTTTGCTCACTCTGAACTCCCAAAAGCACGTGTTAAGGGAAAATAACACGTGCTTTTGCTATTTGATGTGTGTTAAAAGGCAAAAAACAGACATTATTCTCTTATGGCATCTTAGTAACTGCCCCTCTAGAAGGAGTAGATACTAATGTACTTTACTGCAGAGATATTTACCGCAGGAGTCATTAACTTGTGATGCCTCGATACTGCAGGTTAGTAATTTCAGTGGTAAATAAATATTTGCGCTGTTGCTGCCCAAGCAATGTGGAGATAGTGGCCTCCAAGTCGGGCCTGCTATCTCTTAAAGAGGCCAGTATGAGGTGAAATCCCCCACCTCCCTGACATCCCATTCTGGCCAACCTACCACCACTGATTGCCCCCAATAAACCCCCTACCTAATCATATCTCCCCATCCAGAGCCCCTGAAATCACACTACTATTTCCTGAAACAGACCCTAAACCCCCATCTTCCCCCCCCCACCCCAAAACTTACTGGGGGTCTACTTGGTGTCTAGGAGAGGGCAGGAATGGTCCCTTTTTCCTTTTGCCCTGCCCTTTGCAGTATTAGCACTATAGGATCAAGTTGCAAGGGGGGGGGGGATAAGGGATGAGGGTATCTCTCAGGGTGGTGGGGGGCTGGATTCAGGGAGTTCTGTTTCAAGAGGCAGAGGGTCATATTCTTGGGGTGGGCTGTATTTCAGGCGTGGGGATATGATTTGGGGGGGCTTTGGAAGGGGGATATGATATGGAGTTTGTTGGGGAGATCGAGGATGGGAGGAATCATTCAGAGACCACCACCCCCTTTCAGATATTTATTTTTTAGAATGTGGGCATGCAGGGGCTTTGAGCTGGTATTATTTTCCCCTCTGGGAGCACTGGGCCACAAACACACAGCCCTTTAAGAAGGCTCCACTTGTTACATGCTAGATGTTCCAAGGAGGAAAAAAAATGCTGGCTAAAAGCTGGTGTTATTTCTCCTCAAATAATGCAGCTTGTCCTGGGAAAACAAATGTACATTAAGGGCTAATAGTAGATGTTTTTACCATTTGGCCTATGTTATTTGGCTGAAATCATAAGTTATTCCTTTAAGATACATTAGTAACTACCCTATTAAACGAGGCTGTACAAATAGTGGTCCAAAAGCTAACTGGATACGTTTATCTGAATAACTTTATTCACGTACATTCAATGGCCCAGATTAACTACTACTACTACTACTATTCAGCATTTATAAAGCGCCACGCAGCGCTGCACAGCTAACCTACAAGAGGTAGCCAACATACAAGAGACAGTCCCTGCCCGTCAGAATCATGCTCGTCGGAGCTTACAATCTAGTTAAGAGAAAACAGTAGCTTACAATCTAGTTAAGAGAAAAAAGTACAGAGCATTAGTCAGTTCTGCGCAAGGTACAGTGAGGTACAGTTTGGTCTATAGTTGGTCATAGACGTTGACGGGGTTTAGGTAAGATGAGGATGGAGTCAGGATCTAAATGCAACGGTGAAGAGGTGGGTCCTCAACCTGGATTTGAAGAGGGCCAGGGAGGATGCCTGGTGCACAGACGCAGGTAGCCTGTTCCAGGCGTATGGTGCCGGAAGGGGTTGTCGATGTGAATGTTGAAATCGCCAAGAATAAGAGTGGGGGAGGAGGGGTCCATAAAGGCAGAAAGCCAGGAGTCGAAGCGGTGAGGAAGGTTGATTTGGATTTGTCGGGTGGGCGATAAATAACAACTACTCGGAGGGGGAGTGGTGTGAGGAGGTGAATGGAGTGGACTTCGAAGGAGAGGGGGGAGTGTGATTGGGGTGGCAGGAGGGAGAGAGTAGGAGGCCAACGCCACCACCGTGGCCAGCTGATCGAGGTGTATGGGAGAACTGGTAGCCCCCATAGCAGAGAGAGGCAATGGATGCGGTGTCGTCTGGGGAGAGCCAGGTCTCGGTCAAGGCAAGAAGGTGGAGGGCATTAGAGATATAAAGATCGTGAATAAAAGTGTTTTTTTTTTAACGACTGAGCATGCGTTCCATAGGGCGCATGAAAATAGGAGAGCGGAAAACTGGACAAGTCCACTGAATATCCGGTTAAAGTTGTCTGATATCTTTTCTGGATACTTGTACTCAAATATTGAGCAGCTGAATATTGTCCTCATAGTCTTAATCAACTTTCTGAAGGAAAAAAAAACATGAGATTTCTCAGTGTTTGTATCCTCCTGATAACATTTTGCTTGATTATTGCTCCTACTGCTATTGAGCATTTATATAGCACTACCAGTTGTACGCAGCACTGTGCAGACATGTAGGAGAGACAGTCCCTGCTCATCAGAGCTTACAATCTAGTCAAGCCAAAAACACAGAGCATACAATCTAGTCATGACAAAAACGCACAGAGCAACAATCTAGTCAGGGCAAAAACACAAACACGGCACCTACAATCTAGTCAAGACAAGACACAGAAGTCAAGATCTTAAAGCAACAGTGAAGAAGTGGGTTTTCAACCTGGTTTTGAAGAGGCCTAGGGAGGGTGCCTGGCGTATAGACACAGGTAACTTGTTCCAGGCGTAAGGTGCAGCAAGGTGAAAGGAGCAAAATCTGGAGTTAGCAGTATGAGTGGAGGGCACAGATAGAAGTAGTTTGTTAGAAGAGCAAAGTTCCCGAGAGGGGATGTAGGGAGAGATAAGAGATGAAAGGTACTGAGGAGCCAAAGAGTGAATGCATTTATAGGTCAGGAGAAGTTTGAACTGGATGCGGAAACAGATAGGGAGCCAGTAAAGTGACTTGAGAAGAGGAGTAATGTGGGTATGGCGAGGCTGGCGGAAAATTAGCCAAGCAGCAGAACGTTGAATAGAATGAAGGGGAAAGAGATGGTTCGCAGGGAGACCAGCAAGGAGTAGGTTGCAGTAGTCAAGGCGAGAGTTGATTAAGGAGTGGATAAGCGTTTTAGTAGTGTGTTCAGAAAGGAAGGGGCAGATTTTGCTAATGTTGTAGAGAATGAAATGGCAGTTCTTAGCTACAAGCTGGATATGTGTGGAGAAAGAGAGAGAGGAGTCAAAGATAACCCCCGGATTGCGGGCCGAGGAAACAGGAAGGATTACAGAGTTATCCACAGAGACTGAGAAAGGAGGAAGAGGAGGGGAGGTGTTGGGGGGAAAGATAAGGAGTTCAGTCTTGGTCATGTTCAATTTCAAGTGGTGGTAAGACTTCCAGGCAGCAATGTCAGAAAGGCAGGTAGAGATCTTGGTCTGGATTGCAGGAGAGATTTCAGGCGTAGAGAGGTAGATTTGGGAGTCATCAGCGTAGAGATGGTACTGAAAGCCATGGGAAGAGATAAGCGCACCAAGGGGTTGGGTATAGAGAGAGAGAAAAGGGGCGGACTCAGGACGGATCCCTGGGGTAAACCAACTGGGAGCAGGGTAGGAGAGGAGGAGGAGCCACCAGAGCACACACTGAAAGAGCAATGGGAGAGGTAGGAGGAGAACCAGGATAGTACAGAGTCCCTAAAACCAAGCGAGGACAGGGTATCGAGGAGAAGGCTGTGTTCAACAGTGTCAAAAGCAACAGAGAGGTCAAGAAGGATGAGGACAGAGTAGAGGCCCTGAGAATTTGCTAGGAACAAGTCACTGGAGACTTTGGTAAGAGCCGTTTCAATAGAGTGTAAGGGACGGAAGCCAGACTGTAAAGGATCCAGAAGGGAATGAGAGGAGAGGAAGACGAGGCAGCGGCGGTGGACTGCACGTTCAAGTAGTTTAGATATGAAGGGAAGGAGAGAGATGGGTCGATAATTAGAAGGATAGGTGGGATCAAGTGAGGGTTTCTTGAGGAGGGGTGTGACCACAGCATGCTTGAAGTCTGCGGGGAAGGTTGCAGTGGAGAGCGATAGGTTGAGAATATGAGAGGTGCAAGGGACAACGGTGGAGGAGATGGGCCTTAGGAGATGGGTGGGGATAGGATCAGAGGAGCAGGTGGTGGGTTTGGAGGAAGAAAGAAGGAGTGAGGTTTCCTCTTCAGAGATCACAGGGAAGGAAGAGTGGGTGGCAGAGGATGCAGGGATGTCCAATCCACATCAAATTTTCAGGCTACATCAGGGGAAGGCTTCCTTCCTAATTGGACTTACGAGGTGTAACAAAAAAGAAACAAAACTGTAAAATGTTTTATTACAAAATCTACAGAGAAATTACACATTGTCCCCTGCAAAGTACATAACATAAGAACATAAGATATGCCATACTGGGTCAGACCAAGGTCCATCAAGCCCAGTATCCTGTTTCCAACAGTGTCCAATATAGGTCATACGTACCTAGCAGTTTCCCCAAAAGACACAGGTTCCGCAATGCTTGTACTGGGTCAAGCATTGATATCCTGGGTCCCTTCTTAATAATGGTTTATGGACCTTTCCTCCAGGAACTTGTCCAAACCTTTTTTAAACCCAGCTACACTAACAGCCTTTACTACATCCTCCGGTAACAAATTCCAGAGTTTGATTACACGTTGAGTGAAAAATATTTTCTTTTATTAGTCTTAAATAGTTTACCCTGTAGCTTCATTGCATGTCCCCTAGTCTTTCTATATTCTGATAACGTAAACAATCAATCTACGTTTACCCGTTCCACTCCGTTCATTAATTTATAGACTTCTATCATATCTCCCCTCAGCTGTCTCTTTTCCAGGTTACAGAGCCCTAACCTTTTTAGCCTTTCTTCATAGGAGTATCCTTCCATCCCCTTTACCATTTTGGTGGCTCTTCTCTGAACCTTTTCTAATAACACTATATCCTTTTTAAGATACGACGACCAGAATTGCACACAATATTCAAGGTGCGGTCTCACCATGGAACGGTATAGGGGCATTATAATATCTTTTGTTTTATTTTCCATTCCTTTCCTTATGATACCTAGCATTCTATTTGCTCTCTTGGCTGCCGCTGCACACTGGGCCAAGGGTTTTAACATGTTATCTACAATGACTCCTAAATCTTTTTCCTGGGTGGTGGTTCCTAATGTGGAACCTTGCATTGTGTAACCATAGTTTGGGTTGTTCTTCCCTAGTTGCATAACTTTGCACTTCTCCACATTAAATTTCATCTGCCATTTTGATGCCCAGACTTCCAATTTATCAAGATCCTCTTGCAATTTTCCACAATCCTCTTGGGTTTTAACAACTTTAAATAGTTTTGTGTCATCTGCAAATTTGATAACCTCACTCGTTATTCCACTTTCCAGGTCATTTATGAATATGTCAAAAAGCAGCGGACCCAGCACAGATCCCTGGGGTACACCACTATTCACCTTTCTCCATTGGGAAAATTGGCCATTTAGCCCAACCCTCTGCTTTCTATCTTTTAACCAGTTCCTGATCCACAATAGTACACTGCCTCCTATCCCATTACTCTTTAGTTTTGCCAAAAGTCTCTGATGAGGGACATTGTCAAAGGCTTTCTGAAAGTCTAGATACACTATATCAACCTACTCACCTTTGTCCACCTGTTTATTCACACTTTCAAAAAAACATAACAAATTAGTAAGACAAGATCTTCCTTGTCTAAAGCCATGTTGGCTGTCTCCCATTAGGCCAGGACTATCTACATGCTGAGTAATTTTATTCTTTATGATGTTTTCTACCATTTTTCCCGGTACTGACGTAAGGCTCACCGGTCTGTAGTTTCCCGGATCACCCCTGGAACCCTTTTTAAAAATTGGTGTTGCATTGGCGATCCTCCAGTCTTCAGGTATTAGAGATGATTTTAATGATAGCTCACAGATTACTAATAGCAGGTCTGCAATCTCATATTCCAGTTCTTTCAACACCCTTGGATGTATACCATCCGGCCCAGGTGATTTGCTATTCTTCAGTTTATCTAATAGTTGTAATACATCTTCCCAATGTATTGATATTTCCTTCAATTCTTCCGCACCTTTAAATACCACTTCAGTCATGGGTAACATCCCTACATCTTCCTCAGTAAAGACCAAAGCAAAGAATTCATTCATTCTCTCCGCTTTCGCCTTGTCACCTCTTAGTGCCCCTTTAACTCCTCTATCATCTAATGGACCAACTGACTCTCTCACAGGTTTTTTGCTACAAATGTACTTGAAAAAATATTTCGCGTTTTTGCTTCCGCAGCAAGCTTCTTCTCAAATTCTCCCTTTGCCTGCTTTATCAATGCCTTGCATTTGACCTGCCAGTGCTTGTGCTGTTTCCAGGTTTCGTCGTTTGGCTCTTTTTTCCATTTACTGAAAGTTGTTTTTTTGGCAACAACAGCCTCTCTGACCTCACCTTTAAACCATGCTGGCAGTTTTTTGGATTTCCTTCCACTTTTCTTAAAGCATGGAATACAGCTGGTCTGAGCTTCCAAGACAGTATTTTTCTAGAACACCCAAGCTTGATGTAAGTCTTTATCCTTTGCAACTGCTCCTTTTAGTTTTTTCTTTACTATTTTCCTCATTTTATCATAGTCTCCCTTTCAAAAGTTAAAAGGTAGTACTGTGGATTTCCTTACTATCCCTCCTCCACTAATTAAATCAAAGGCGATCATGCTATGATCACTATTGCCAAGTGGTCCCAACACCCTTATCTCTTGCACTAGATCTGGTGTTCCACTAAGGACTAGGTCTAATATGGCTTCCCCTCTCGTCAGTTCATGGACCAGCTGCTCCAAGAAGCAGTCATTTATGTCATCTAGGAACTTTATCTCCCTAGCATGTACTGCCGTGACACTGACCCAATCAATACCAGGGTAATTGAAATTGTCCATTATTATTACCGCACTGTAACTTTTGTTAGCTTCCTTGATTTCTTTGAGCATTTCATCATCCATTTGATGTAATCGCCCCCCAGAGTTAATGCACTTCTGCATTCGCTTCTGCCACATACAGAAGCACTTGGTAAAGTCCTCCTCCTTGAGGTCCCTCAGCTCCCTCGTCACAGTGGCCTTGATCTCTTCTACAGAGGCTAAATGAGTTACTTTGAGCACAGTCATAAGAACATAAGACATGCCATACTGGGTCAGACCGAGGTCCATCAAGCCCAGTATCCTGTTTCCAACAGTGGCCAATCTAGGTTATACGTACCTAGCAATATCCCCAAAAGACACAGGTTCCACAATGCTTGTACTAGGTCAAGCATTGATATCCTGGGTCCCTTTTTAATACTGGTTTATGGACCTTTCCTCCAGGAACTTGTCCAAACCTTTTTTAAACCCAGCTATACTAACAGCCCTTACTACATCCTCCGGTAACAGATTCCAGAGTTTGATTACACGTTGAGTGAAAAAATATTTTCTCTTATTTGTCTTAAATAGTTTACCCTGTAGCTTCATTACATGTCCCCTAGTCTTTCTATACTCTGATAGCGTAAACAATTGATCCACGTTTATCCGTTCCACTCCATTCGTTAATTTATAGACCTCTATCATATCTCCCCTCAGCCGTCTCTTCTCCAGGCTAAAGAGCCCTAACCTTCTTAGCCTTTCTTCATAGGAGTAGCCTTCCATCCCCTTCACCAATTTGGTGGCTCTTCTCTGTACTTTTTCTAATAACGCTATGTCCTTTTTAAGATACGGTGACCAGAATTGCACACAATATTCAAGGTGCGGTCGTACCATGGAGCGATACAGAGGCATTATAATATCCTTTGTTTTGTTCTCCATCCCTTTCCTTATGATACCTAGCATTCTATTTGCTTTCTTGGCCGCCGCTGCACACTGGGCGGAGGGTTTTAACATGTTATCCACAATGACTCCTAAATCTTTTTCCTGGGTGGTGGTTTCTAATGTGGAGCCTTGCATCGTGTAACTATAGTGTGGGTTGTTCTTTCCTAGGTGCATAACTTTGCACTTGTCCACATTAAATTTCATCTGCCATTTGGATGCCCAGTCTTCCAATTTATCCAGATCCTCCTGCAGTTTTCCACAATCCTCTTGGGTTTTAACAACTTTAAACAGTTTTGTGTCATCTGCAAATTTGAGAATCTCACTAGTTATTCCCTTCTCCAGGTCATTTATGAATATGTCAAAAAGCAGCGGACCCAGTACCGATCCCTGGGGTACTCCACTATTCACCTTTTTCTATTGGGAATATTGGCCATTTAGCCCTACCCTCTGCTTTCTATCTTTTAACCAGTTCCCGATCCACAATAGTACACTGCCTCCTATCCCATGACTTTTTAGCTTCGCCAAAAGTCTCTGATGGGGACTTTGTCAAAAGCTTTCTGAAAGTCCAGATACACTATATCAACCGACTCACCTTTGTCTACCTGTTTATGCACACCTTCAAAAAAACATATCAGATTAGTAAGACAAGATCTTCCTTGTCTAAAGCCATGTTGGCTGTCACCCATTAGGCCATGACTATCTACATGCTGTGTAATTTTGTTCTTTATGATGGTTTCTACCATTTTCCCTGGTACTGACGTCAGGCTCACCGGTCTGTAATTTCCCAGGTCACCCCTGGAACCCTTTTTAAAAATTGGTGTTACGTTGGCGACCCTCCAATCTTCAGGTATTACAGATGATTTTAATGAAAGTTCACAGATTACCAATAGCAGGTCTTCAATCTCATATTTCAGTTCTTTCAACACTCTGGGATGTATACCATCTGGTCCAGGTGATTTGCTACTATTCAGTTTATCAAATAGTTGTAATATATCTTCCCGGTGTAGCGATATTTCTCTCAATTCCTCTGCAGTATCACCTTTAAATACCACTTCAGTCTTGGGTAACATCCCTACATCTTCCTCAGTAAAGACCGAAGCAAAGAATTCATTCAGTCTCTCTGCTATAGCCTTGTTTCCTCTTACTGCCCCTTTTACCCCTCTATCATCTAATGGTCCAATTGACTCTCTCACAGGCCTTTTGCTACGAATGTACTTGAAAAAGTCTTTATTTCGTGTTTTTGCTTCCGTAGCAAGTTTCTTCTCAAATTCCCGCTTTGCCTGCCTTATCAATGCTTTGCATTTAACTTGCCAGTGCTTGTGTTGTTTCCAGTTTTCATCATTTGGCTCTTTTTTCCATTTCCTGAAGGTTGCTTTTTTGGCAGCAACAGCCTCTCTGACCACACCTTTAAACCATGCTGGCAGTTTTTTGGACTTTCTTCCACTTTTCTTAATGCGTGGAATACAGCTGGTCTGGGCTTCGAGGATAGTATTTTTAAATAACACCCAAGCTTGCTGTAAGTCTTTAACCTTTGGAACCACTCCTTTTAGTTTTTTCCTAACTATATTCCTCATTCTATCATAGTTTCCCTTTTGAAAGTTAAAAGGTAGTACTGTGGATGCCTTTACTATCTGTCCTCCACTAATTAAATCAAACATGATCATACTATGATAACTATTGCCAAGTGGTCCCAACACCCTTATTTCTTGCACCAGATCTGGCGTTCCACTAAGGACTAAGTCCAGTATGGCTTCCCCCCTGGTCGGTTCATGAACCAGCTGCTCCAAGAAGCAGTCATTTATTCGATCTAGAAACTTTATCTCTTTAGCTTGTCCTGCTGTGACACTGACCCAGTCGATACTGGGGTAATTGAAATCACCCATTATTACTACTCTGTTGTGACTTTTGTTAGCTTCCTTGATTTCTTTGAGCATTTCATCATCCATTTGTTCATTCTGGCCAGGTGGTCGATAGTATACTCCCACTGCCATCACCTTCCCCTTCATAAATGGAATTTCAATCCATAGAGATTCTACAGCAAATTTTGTTCCCTGCAAAACTTTAATCCTTTCTGACTCAATGCCCTCTCTAACATAGAGCGCAACCCCTCCACCAATTTGATCAGCTCTATCATTACAATATAGTTTGTATCCAGGTATCACAGTGTCCCACTGGTTATCCTCCTTCCACCATGTCTCTGAGAGTGAAATCATATCTAACCTCTCATTTAGTGCTATATATTCTAACTCTCCCATCTTATTGTTTAGACTTCTAGCATTGGCATACAAGCATTTTAGAGACTGTATTTTATTCATATTAATCTGGCTATTGGTAGGCAGGGGTAATTTGGAATCTTTATGCTCTGTCTGCTCCTTACTCAAGGGCATTTGGGCTACTATATTCCCTTTTGGAACCTCACTGCTTTTGGTAGTATCCTTCAAGGATACCTTCGTCCGAACCATGCACTCCTGGGTGACTGTCGGCTTTCCCCTATTTTCTAGTTTAAAAGCTTCTCTATCTATTTTTTAAAGGTTAATGCCAGCAGTCTGGTCCCATCCTGATTAAGGTGAACCCATCCCTTCGGAAGAGCCCCCCCTTTCCCCAGAATGTTCCCCAGTTCCTAACAAATCCAAAACCCTCATCCTTGCACCATTGTCTCATCCACGCATTGAGACTCCGGAGCTCTGCCTGTCTTTTGGGTCCTGCACGTGGAACAGGAAGCATTTCGGAGAACGCTATCCTGGAAGTTCTGGATTTCTTCGGCCTGGGGAAGAGTCAAAAGTCACACAGTGCGAGATCTGGGGAATAAGGAGGGTGGTCGAGAGCTGTGATCTGTTTGTTGGCCAAAAACTGCCTCACACTGAGAGCGGTGTGTGCGGGCGCATTGTTGTGGTGGAGCAGCCATGACTTGTCTATCCACAGAGCCCGCCTGCTGCACTGAACCCGGTCATGGAGGCAATTGAGGACCTGTTGGTAGAAGTGCTGTTGACTGTCTGACCCTCAGGAACAAACTCATGATGGACCACTCCCTTCTGGTCGAATATTGTGATCAGCCTGACCTTGATCCTTGATTTGGACATGCACACCTTCTTGGGTCTGGGTGACAGTCGAGTCTTCCACTACAGGTTCTATCTCTTGCTTTCAGGGTCGTACTGGAAGACCCAAGTCTCATCTTCTGTGATGACTCGGCCAACGAACTCTGGATCTTCTCCTATTTTCTCTAGCAAGTCTTGACAAACATTGACCCGGTGCTCCTTCTGGTCGTCTGATAAAAGCTTGGTACCATTTTGTCGGGCACCATCTTGGCGCATACCTTCTGCATCCCCAGCTCCTGCACCAAGATGGTCCGCACTGACTCCCTGTTCAGGTCAAGCTCCTCAGCCATTATCCGCACCGTCAATCTGCGATCACTCCACACCAGCTGGTTCACTCTGTCAATGTTCTCAGCTGTCTTTGTCGTGGAAGGTCGTCCTGACTTGGGGTCATCCTCCACCTCCTCGTGGCCAGTCTTGAAGCGTTTGTGCTACTCGAAGACTCATGGCCTTGACATTGCATCTTCTTCATAAGCCTTTTGAAGAAATTGGAGACATTCAGTTGGGCCCTTCCTCAACTTAACCAGAAATTTCAAGTCGATTCTTTGCTCCATATTTCTGCCACCTCCAGTTGCGTGACAAAGCGATGGAGCAGTGTGCTACAAAAAAACCTGAAAAAGAAAAACAGAGTGAGAGAGATGAAAAATATGACAGCAGAATAGTGGCGAGATGTTGCACAACACTTGCCGGGAGTGGAGGAGTAGCCTAGTGGTTAGAACACTGGCTTGATAACCAAGCAACCAGGCTTCAGTTCCCACTAGCACTCCTTGTGGCTTTGGACAAGTCACTTAACCCTCCATTGCCTCGGAAGAAAGGCCTGGCAATCTACTTCCAGTGACACTGCCAAGAAAACCCAGGAGCTTCTGGGTCGTCAGGACTGACTCAAAGGCACACATTGCATTTTTGTTGCACAACACAGTGACATAAGTGGTTGAGTCATGGGCGTGGCTGCTACAGTCTCGTTTCTTTTTTGTCACACCTTGTATGCACATTCATAGAACTCAGATGCATGCATGCCTGCATTCTAAAAAAAATAGATCTGGGTGGAATTTTTTGTTATTTTTATTGTCCATTCTCTTTACTCCCTTTTTAAAAAGTCAATGATGACTTAGAAGTGAGGTTCATGACTTTCATGGTATGCGCAAAACTAAGTTATTCTAATCAACTGCCAAAGGGTAAACTTAAAATATACAATATATATAAATACCCTCAGAATCACCAATTTTCAAAAATACATATATCTCTAATTAATCTATCAAAAAACTATCACACAGTTATATAAAGTATATATGACCTCAGGATAGCCCTTCCCCTACATGTGGCAAAATAAATCACCATAGGGTCAAGTGGCAGACTTCACATAACGGGTCATAACCTTTCCACATTTTAATTCAAATTCTCAAAAAGATTAAACAAAGTCTTAATCAAATTACCTGCACCCAAAAAGTACTTTTTAGGGATTCTCAAAATTTAAAAAAGTATTTAATATTTTGGCATAAAACCGAAGCTCACCAACAGCTCGTTTAATCCTAAAAGAGAGAAACAAAATACTCTTCAACATAATAGTAGTATGCACCATTCTAGTAGCATAAATCTACTTATCTGAGCGTTGTAGAAACTCCAGTCTGCACCGACAATTCCACGTCAATTCTCCACCCAGCTATATGCCGCCAAAGAAGTAGCGAATATCTTCCGTTATTGCCAAACGTTCTCTAATACACGCTTTGAATGCCCAACAGAATCTTCTGTTTCACCTTATTTGGCTTCATCAGAGATTCCAATAATGCAGTTCTTATAGAAGTCAAGGGGAAGGGCTATCCTGAGGTCATATATACCTTATATAACCCTCTTCAGCTAGCCATGAATGCGGCAGCAAGAGTCCTCCACGGAGCCTCCAGGAGCAACCACGTGACGCCTCTGCTGATACAGCTACATTGGCTACCCATTCGGGCAAGAATAATTTTCAAGATCTTGACAATCACCTTTAAAGCTGTTCACAATCTCTCAGCTGCATCCTTAACCTCCCTCATCCATTCCACATCCACAAATAGAGCAAGAAGATCCACGGCTATAACTCCCTAAAAGTCCCGAAGGCACTTACTGTTTGCACCAAATCAACAGCCAACAGGGCCTTCAATCTCAGTGCCCCAAGATACTGGAACGCATTACCCCATGAGATCCGAGCTATTAAGAACCTACCACAGTTTAGGAAAGCCCTCAAAGGCCACCTCTTTAACAAGTACCTTACAGAGCATAACTGCACCCCCTAGAGCTCTAAGATACTCCGATACTCCAAATGTACAGTATATCATGCAACCTCTTTGATTATGACCCCATATAGTAAGTTTTGTACATAGTTTTCCCCGGTTATCCAAGTTTTTGTTCCCTGTTATCTGTAAACTCATACATGTTAACTGTACTGAGCATTTTGTTCCATGTAAACCGTGCTGATGCTGAATAGTGCAGTATATAAGGGATTGTAAATAAATAAATAAATAAATAACTGCGTGATAGTTATTCGACAGATTACTTAGAGATATATGTATTTTTGAAAATTGGTGTTTCTGAGGGTATTTGTATATATTGTATGCACAAAACTAACCCACCTGTTTGAGGACTAACCAGCTGAAAGGAGGAGGTATTGATGCCTCTGTACAAGTCATTGGTGAGGCCTCACTTGGAGTATTGGGTTCAGTTTTGGAGACCATATCTCACAAAGGATATAAAAAGACTTGAAATGCTTCAGAGGAAGGAGACCAAAATGATTTGGAGCCTGCACCAAAAGACGTATGAGAAGACTTGAAGACCTAAATATGTATACCCTACAGGAGAGGAGGGACAGGGGGGATATGATACAGACCTTTAAATACTTAAAAGGTATCAATGAACAAACAAACCTTTTTCAAAGAAGGGGAAGCTGTAAACCAGAGGACATATGATGAAGCTGCAAAGTGATAAACTAAAAATCAGTATCAGAAAATACATTTTCACTGAAAAGATGGTGGATGTTTGGAATGCCCTCCCGGCAGAGGTGGTGGGGGCAAATACAATGACGGAATTCATAATAGCGTTGGACAGACACAGTGGATCCCTTTATATCAAGAGGATAAAATCAAGCACACTTTTATTTTTAAAATTTTCTCAAGATTTACAATACTAATACAGGCAATAGCAATATAAATTTAACCATTCAGGAAAAATAACAAAATAAAATAAAACACACCTTCAATACGCACAAACCGCACATTTTTTGGAGACAGTTAAAGAAAATGTATTCAGGAAATAAACTCTAACAATATGAAGATTGAAGAGTCGGCACCACCAGCGGAATGCACTCTATGGCCCCCCACCACAAGCCCCACGCTTCCCCTCCAAGGAAACTATAAGCTCAAGGAGCTGTTTAGGCTCAGCAAAATAATAATTTTTCCCCTGACATAATACAAAGAAGGAAATTTCAGAAGCCAGATTCCCCCAAGCGAAAGCACATGAGGCCATAAGGCCAAGAATTCCTTTCATCTGGCCTGAGTCTTCTTAGATACATCAGGAAATATACTTATAACAGAGCCTAAAAACTGCTCCTGCATATGTTGGAAGTATAAAGAGACATTTTGTCCTGCTGAAATGTGAAAGTCACCAGCAATGTACACCGTAATGTTATCATTTTCAAAGACCCTTCCAAAAATCCAGTCAGGTCAAGCTGTTCCGGAGCCCGGACAATTTCATTCTTTTGAGATGAGACAAGTTCTGTTAGAGAATCCACTTTCAAACTAATCTGTAGCAAGTTGGCATTGAGGGAAACATCTAGAGCTTTAATTGAGTCCCATAGTACCCCTAGGGTAATCACCGGTTCCTGCCCTCTGGAACGCATTCAGACTCCCCCCAGGATGATCCACAGGTTTACCTCCTTCTCCTTGTTTCCAGACTGCTATTTCGGGGGAAGACTGAGTGAGGGGGAAATCAGCAGATCGCCCATCTCTAGCAAAGTGACTCCGCTTGCAGGCAGACCTTGCCTCTCCCCTCATGGGAGCACGTTCAGGCTGCCGAGGAAGGACCTGTTCTTTGTAGCTTAGATAAGCCCCCTCTGTGTTCTGCTCCAGAGAAACTGCACCAGAGCGGTCCAAAGCAGCCGTCAACTCTTTCATGGGTCGAATGCTTAGTTTGTCCAGAGTGAGTTGCCCTTGTTCTCCTGTGCTGGACCCCACAGGGTGGATCAAGTGCTTGCCCTTCCATTTCAGCATGGAGCATTAAAGGTGAGTCACTCTCTCTCTGCGGATCTCACAGCGCTCTGTACCAACAGACTTTACACACTGCCATCTTGCTTCAGCATGGAGTGGTTGCAAACTTAAATAACTTTAATTGAGGAAGGTGACCTGCACGGAGCTGCAGTTACAACCACTCTAACCACCTTACTGGGCAGACTAGATGGCCCATTTCTGGTCTTTATCTGCCATCATACACTATGAGCCCGATTTTTGAAGGCATTTGCATGGGTAACTGCCTAGTTACCCGTGCAAATGCCATATCCGGGATTTTTGAGGGGCACCTACATGGGTATATTGGTAGTGCCCTTCGATAATCCTGGATAAGTCCCTAACACACCCAGATGCTATGCAGTTAGTATCAGGGCATGTTAGGGGCGTTTCAGGGCAGAGGAAAGGGCTAACCATGTAGCCCTCTGTGCCTTAAAGATAGGCAAGGTTTTTTCTTGCCTATCTTTCAGGAGCAGGGGCTAAGCAGGTAGCATCGAAAATCAGTGCTACCTGGCTAGCTCCTGTGGCTTCCGGGTTGTGCGGCGAGACACGGATTTTCAACACCGGGTCCACATATGACCTTGGTATTGACAATCCAGGTTAGGTAGAAGGGGGCGGGCTATGCACCAGCGCGACGCATAGCACCACCTAGCTGAGAATCAGGCCCTACGTTACTATATCTGGAGAAATTGCCCCCGAAAGAGAAAAAAGGTGCCCATCCATAGCTTACACACCAGGGCTAACGTATCAATAGTGCAAAACCATCAGGAGAAGATAACATCCCTGATGCAGCCATAGGCCATGGCAAATTTGTTCATGGGCCCACTGCAGCAGGAGATAAACCACAGGAACTAATGAAAAAGCTCCAAGGACTGAAAACCATTAGGCGAATGCCTGCATTTAAAAAAGAGATAATGCTCTGTTTGGCTTTTAGTGCTGTCTCCTAGTGTTCCTGGGAATGTATCACCGGAAGTAGATTGCCAGCCTTTTCTTCCGAGGCAATGGAGGGTAAAGTGACTTGCCCAAGGTCACAAGGAGTGCCAGTGGGAATCGAGCCCTTGGCTTCCTGGGTGCTAGACTACTCCACTCAATGGTCTGATTCCAGAAACGTTCTGTGGCACAATGCAAATACTAAAGAAAAATCCAAGTTATCAGTGTCCCTGTTTAATGTGCATTACCAAGTTTAAGTTACAATGTAAACCGCTTTGACTGAAATGATAAAGCGGCATAAAAAGCCTGTTAAATAAAATAAAATAAAGTATTCTTGCAAGTGTCATCAGTAAATTCAAGAGACTGAGATCATACTCCACATAACCCTGGCTTAGGCGTGAAGTTCATTTCTGTGTAAAACGAACCTATTTGGAGAGATTGCCCCCTAGAAAAATAAACTAACTTTTCCAGAAATAAACCTCTGCAGGTACTAAGGGGCCCTTTTTCAGAGCATGTTAAGCAGTAAGCAAGGGACAAACATTAAACATCCCAGTAAAACTTCCGCACTAACGGCTTAGTTCATGACCAAGCATGGACTGGGTGGGTCAGGGGCAGAGAGTGGGCATTAGCATGTTAATGCCGCCTCAAGGTGGCGCCAAGTGTACCTGCGTTAATCGCGAATGCGGTAGCTGCAGAGAAACATGCTGGGCAGATCCCTAACAGCGCAGGGTCATTGCACGTACCTCACATTTGTTTATATTAAATACATTCATTATGCAAAATCTTAGCATACTTTAGTAAAATTCATGCTAATTCAAACTTCACGTGTCACCTACCGAAGGTTCCCCTACATTAAGAATCCCAGCTCCCAACATTCTCTTGATATAAATACTTTCCTCCTTCGATCTTAAAGTCACATCTAAACAGTGGACCAATATCATCTCGAAAGCTCAAATTCAGCTTCTTTTTATAATGCTCCAATAAGGACCACGCTCCATTAAGATTCTAATTCTTCCAGAATGAGGAGTATTTAATAAAAGTAGTTCAAGGTGAGCTACAATCAGGTAGAATAAGTATGATCCTATCTAAGTTTGTACCTAGAGTTTAATTCAACTGAATATTTTATGGTCGTTCATATAATACAGATGGAAACGTTATTTATTTATATCGCAATTTCACCATGTATGGCGTCAATGCGATTTACAACAGTTAAAATATGCGGGAACAAATCTAGTATCTGCACCAATGGACAAAAATAGGACATATCAAATTCAATTTGCTTTTTCTCTTTCCCAGTGATGCTCAGAACTATTCTTCAAAAAGAGCAAGATGGACAGTGTACAAATGTTTACTTTACGTGTTGCCTGGCTGAATTTCCTACTAATCTTCTGGTTAGTATTCAAATTCAAATGCACTTACTCAGGAGACGGACACGCCAACTGCATAAGTGCTTTTAAAGGAAAATCTAGGCCAGATGTACAGTATGTGTAACTCTGGGCATTTAAATTTCAAAATGACCAAATTTGTATGTTTAAAAAGGGGGATGACGGTATGAATGATGAGAGATAAGGGGGGGGGGCGGGGAAGGGGGGGAACACATATAGAGAGATGAATAGGAAGGATGTACTAGCAAGGGGGGGGGGTAACATGATATTTTGGGTAAGCAATGTGGAGAATGTATAACATTGAGAACAAAACGCTTTGTCATTTTTATTGAAGTTGTTAATAAAAATTTAAAATGGGGGAAAAAAAAGGGGACGTGATTTGGGGCAGGCAAGGGCCAGAAAAATTTTTATACATTCAGAGGGTAATTTTGTAAGAGGTCAGCTGCATGTGAAGGCCATGCAGTCTTATTTTATATATATGAGCATGCAAGGGCTATTTTAGAAGCCTTTTCTCAAGTTCCATGTGTAAATTTAGGCAGTTATCTGTGGAAATGGCATCCACGTGGAAATGGCCATTTTAGAAAGGGCTGAATTTATATGTGGATGCCCTTACTATGTAGAAATGGCAAAGGGGCGTGTCAGGGGTATGGATAGGGAGTTGTCTCTGTGGATCAAAAATATAAATGTGTATTCACCATTTCATATAGGGAATACACTTGTATGACCAAAATTGTCAACATCGGGATTTACAGCTTCTCCAGGGCATATTTTAGATTTTTAAAAAATGCTCATTTTAGCCATCCCTTTATAGGAGAGATCAAGGGTGTGGTCCTCCTTAATCCCCCATTGTTTATTCCCCCTTCAAATTGAAATTAGATAAAGATCGAGGCATCTCTAGCTAACAGTATTTATACATCTAAGTTTGTAAAACGACTCACAGATACGTGTAAGCGCCGGTGTCTACACGCAGAAGCTGCAACGTTTGCCCTGTTGATTTTTCCCACATGCACATTTACAAAATCGCTCCCCTGAATCAGTGTATTATCATAGGCATGTGCACTCCTGAACCTCCTCATTCGTCTTTTAGAAAAGGCTCCTTGCTACTTTGGCTTGATACAGTGTACCAACAGGACAGCTAAAAAAAGAGACAGAGTCCCTGCTAGAATTTTCTCACATGTGTCTGAAGGCAGGGCACTCCGGCAAAGATTATATCTGCTTTCAATGTGCATTGTGACAGTTTGCTCTCTCTCTCTCTCTCCCCGTAATGGTGAAAGCGTGCTGCTCAGAATAGCACAGCAGTAGACTCTAGGAATATTTTGAGTTAGCAGTCAGTGAATACATATTCAACAGTGCACGGGTGTTTTTCTGACAACATTTGCTCTGTGTGTGTTGTTTGACTCTCCTGTAGCAAATGGAAAAGTATAGAAGCCTGCAGAAAAGGGCATAACACCAGCAATAGGTGTGTTAGAACAATCAGTGCTATGGTAAAGGTAAGCATATCAGTGGCAGTCTCCTGGCTAAGATCACACATTATTTTTATAAGATGGAGAACCTGTAGCAAGACATACAGGGTTGACTGAAAAGAGGGCGAATCAGCCACTTACCTGATGCCACTGTTGTTGTCCTGGTAGGTGGAAGTAAACTCAATGGAGGGTGTCAGAAGCATGAGGGGCACCAGGGCTGCTGAATATAGTTCAAAGTTTCCTCTTTCATTCTGACCAGTGTCTGCAATAGATTGCTCATAAGGACATAAGAAAGGTCATACTGGGTCAGAACAAAGGTCGGTCAAGCCCGATGTCCTGGCCAATTCCGATGCAATGACCAATTCAGGTCACAAGAACCTGACATATCCTAAAAATATCCTAAACTCAGAAATGCAATTATCTTCCATAGCAATTCATAATCCATAATCAAACTAACGGAGAAGGAAAAAGACCTTGGGGATCATTATCGGCTGAACTTAGGCCGTCGTGTCTCAAACCATCACTGGTCATAAAAAACCTTCCACTTTTTACTTTTTTTTTCAGTTTTTTATATAACATATAAAATCATATGCTCATGAGTTCAACCATATAAAATAGCCACAGAAACAGAATGCACTTCCTTTATATTGGTGTCATCTTCTTTAGGCTCAGACTCCTAGTAGTGTCACCTTCTTATATTCAGACTCCGACGCCTTCAGCGTTTCGCCATATGCCGTATCAGCCACAAGAAAGCCGGCACAGCCTATGGGGACATGCTGATAGAATTTAGCAAAAGCATTACAAATGTCCATGCAATTGTGCAATAATGTATCCTCTGATTACCTAGAATCTAGATCATATTCGAGTTGTGTGCTAGCCAGAGACTATTTATTTATTTGTTAGGATTTATTTACTGCTTTTTGAAGAGATTCACACAAGGCGGTGTACAGCAAGTATAACAGTGAACAAGAAGCTTGCCTGCTTTATTGCTCCCCCTCATAAAACTGCCATTTTGTCCTTAACAAGGATGTGCTGGCTCTTTTCCTTCTGGGGTCTTTTACTGGTGTGTGTTTCAGGTGCTCTTTGACCTGCGTTGCCAACTAGCACAGGGCCATGACAGTGCAAGATGATTTCCACAATAACCGTGCAACCCGCATTAGGGTCATGATTGGGCGAGTTAGGGGTGGAGTGTGGGCATGATGAGCTCAGTGCTGTTAGCCCTGTGTTCACACCTCACAGGAACTGCATTAGTGAGGGTACACGTAATGCCACTTCAATAGGTGGCTTCAGATGCACGCGCGCTAATGCAGTGCATTCTGGGGGACAAGGCTCCCTGTTAACTGCTGGGGAAATGCTTTCCACATCCCCGACAGTTAAAGCAGTGGAGTTGCATCTAACGTGCCATAGTTTTGGCACTATTGGCTTGTTATGTGCAACACCTCTGTGCCCGTTAGTAAAAGACCTACAGTACTTAGTAAGGAGTTCAAGGCTGTCCTTTCACTGTGTACATACTCTGAGATATTGGAAGCCAAATCACTGGTTTAGCCACCCGCAGCTGTTTTATCACAAGTTCCTCCAAGTAGTTCATTCTCTTTCTAGCTGATGTAATTGCTATCAATTAGTCTCAAATGTTTGCTTTTACAACAACCCAGAGAGTTTCCATCAACACCTCACCAGTATCCTTAGTATCATTAGAGATGAAAAACTCAGTGATGACCTTTCTAACAGGAACACATTCTGCTATGTCCTTCAAAGGACATCATCTAATCTCCAGCTTCTGTGGGAACCTCATTCTGGACTCAAAGTCCCAAGTAATATGACTGGAGCATGATTCTTCCACATTATAGATGCAATGGAAACATCAGCCAAATGGATCAGGGTAGTTCTGTCTACAAATAGAAAAATCTATTCTCGGATGACATCCATGTGGGTATGAAATGAAAGAATCCTCTCTGTTAAGCTTCAGATGTCTCCAGGCATCATAAAAACCAAAGAGAAATATTTGTGAAATTGTTCTGCTTGTCTATTCAGCTTACACAAACTGGGTCCCAGTCTATGTAATTTTGGAGAAAGGTCTAAATTAATCACAATAGCACTCTCTGCTATGAGCACAGTTTCTGACAGGAAATGAACACAAAATCCACCTGTTGCCTGTTAGGAACCGTTGATACAGTTAAAGCACCCTTTGGAATCACTTTTTGTGGTATCAGCACGGAGAACACTCTTTTTAGTGGCCAAAAGCCCTGCTCTCCCCTTTTTGTCTTTTCCTGAGGAAAGAAAATCAGTGGATGATGTATTTATTCAAAAGGAACTTTTTTTTGTTCTTTTAAAATGTATCTCTTGAATTAGAGATGAGTTTTCAAATGCGCTATTTCCCTTTCTTAGCTGGTGAGTTTAAGCCCTTAACACTGACAGCTGCACATTTGAGATTATAATAGTGTGTCAATCATGAAGGGGCCAGTTACTCATAGCATGATGAGACATAAATCACAAAGACCTTTAAAAGTCTCTGGAATACAAGCCTGCTAGCATGAAAAGCATTAATGGTGAGTTCCCAACAATCCCTGTCGCAAAAACAGGATAATACATTCCAACACCCCGCACCCTAAGACCCCAAACAAAACAGGTTTATTTCCTGTGCCCCTCCCCTTAGCAAATCTCCCATCAATCTGGTGGGGGAGAGGCAACAGTATCTAATATGGAGTGGAGGAGTGGCTTAGTGGTTAGGGCAAGGTAGGGGTCAGGGGTCAAAAGGTCAGGGGTCAAAATCCCACTAAAGGACAGCAACCTTGGGCCAGAAGGACTGGGGTTTCTTGTCCCACAGGTGCTTCTTGTGGTCTTGGGCAAGCCACTTAACCCTCCATTGCCCATGTTCCCTGTAACATTAGTGAATGTGTCACATATCCCCCAATTGTGTTGTGACCACTTTGATTGAAGGATAAGGTGGTATACAAAACTGTCTAAATAAATAATATACCGTGATCCCAAACAGCACTAAAGAGAGAGGAAATAAAAAAGTTCTACAATTGTTCTTTGTAAAAATAATAATAGCTTGCTATTATTAACATTTTGTTATCTGTAAACCGCCTCTGATCTCTGGAAGAGGCGGTATAGAAAAATGTATAAATACATAAATAAAGGAACTATAGACCTACCTGACCTCCCCATAGAGAGAGCACCTAAACAAAACAATATTCATAATTATAATTCCCATCAATGTCCTCTCAAACAATGGGCCACCTCCCTACAAACATAGCCTACTCCACACATAACCTATCTCACACACCATCACCCATCTACCTCAAAATGCAGGTAACAGAGAAAAACTCACTTAAGAATATCATAGTAATAAGGGAAAGAGCTAACAGGAAGGAGTCTAGAGACTCTAAGCCTTGGGAATCATTGACTGGGAACAAGAAGCCCACAAAAGACAAAAAAGAAAGAGGACAGCAAAAACCATGGAGGAAAAAAAGAACAAAATGTCCTACCCTTGCAACCCAGCAGTCACTCAAAACACAACTGCTAAGCATACTAGCCATCATATAACCACATCTATACTGCATTTCACACTGACACACACACTACACTGCAAGCCGCTCTGCAGGGTGATAGAAAAGAAAGAACCTCCAGAAGGCAATGGCCAAAAAATTATATATATATAGTAACATAGTATATGATGGCAGATAAAGCCCACATAATCCATCTAGTCTTCCCAGTAATGTGGCAAGAGTGTTGTACCCGCTGTTCCATGCAGGTCACCCCCTCTAATTTGTTGAATTATAAGAGATATTTAAATTTGTTTTGATTTCATCCTCTTGCTATATATACAGCAAGTCCCACACACTAGCAACGCATATTTCCTATGCCCTGCAATAGTGGGAGACAAACCCAACCAAAGAGAGCTGCAAGTCTGCAAAGAAGGGAGGCCTCTTCCATCTTGGGACTTGAGCAGTCAGGGGATGAGAGCCAGAGCTACTCCCTGTGGGATCACTTCCTCCTTCTTGGTTTAAGGGTCACTCAATCAGCCTTAATTGAGGTCTCCCATTGTTTCTGATGGGAACCCTTCTCTGGGATTCTATCCATAGGCTCCAAACAACCATCCGAATCAATATAAAAGTCTATACCCTCCCACGCAAAATGAGGGAAAATGGAAAGCCTCAGGAATATGGAACCACTTGGTCTTGGAGCAGCTGTATTAGAGAGACAAATCTTTTCCTCCACTGTAGTGTGCACTGTGAATAGAGATGTAGCCTCAGAGGTTAGGACAGTAGCCCAAGTGCTAAAAAGGCCAGGGTTCAAATCCCACTGAAGCTTCTTGTGGACTTGGCCAAGTCACTTAATCCTCCACTGCCTTAGATTGTAATCCCATGGGGACAGAGAAATATCTACTGTACCTGAAAGTTAACTCACCTTGTACTTCTGCTGAAAAGTCTTGAGCTAAACACTGCTACATTAATGTGGTCATTGCTTCTGATCTTATTCAGTAAAAACTGCTTGTCCAAGAAATTGTAAAAACAAAGTTCTATGTAAACAATTGTTGTTTTGTTCCTTCTAAACCACCCTGAATCCCAGATAAGGCGATATATAAAAATAAATAGAGAGATAAATAAATAAATACCATAAAAGGACATAGCCCAGAATTTGAAAAGGACGTCCAATGCACTGCATGTGGTCTTTCAAAGCAAACTGGGAATGAGCTATAATCCAAAACACAAAACTTCTAAATTTCATTGAACATGGCAGAGATATTCTTGGTGCTCGATTAGTCTGGCATCCCCAACACTCTGATATTATTCCACCTCTATCATTTTTCCAGATCATAAAGTTCCCTCTCTGATCTCTTTTTTAGACTTCTCTATCTCTTTTATCATAGCACAATAGCAGATCATAGATTTAGTTTGTTCTCCTATATGGATTTCACCCTGTCCCTTAAAGCCTTCACTTCATCTTTGAGACCCACAATTACTGGGGTTAACTTCATCTTACAGAGACTTGTTGCACTAAGATAGCTAAGATACTGTCTGCTACAGTAACGTCTGGAACAGCCTTTGCAACTATAGGGTGAAGACCACTTGGGGGGGGGGGATCTATTACCGGACCACCCTCTTCCTGGGTGACTTAGGTGTTCTACTTAACTTTTGAAGAGCTGCTAAGTATGACAGTTTATGCTCCAAGACAGGAAAAAATACAGAAAACTGGAGACTGGTGGGTCTAACGGGCCAGAAGATTTAACAAGGACTGATTATCCCAAAGACCTAGATTCCACACTGTCCCAGTCAGTGTTGTCCAGTTACCAAAGAGGCAGGCTTAGGAGCACAGCAGTTGACTCAGGCCCCCCAAAACTTACAGTAAAGCTGGGGACTATAATTCCCAGATACTCACAAGAAGCAGTTCACCACAGCATGCAAGAGCTACCAGAAGAGAAGCAAAATCCTGCGATGCAGCTCCAGACACTCACATTCACTTTTCCCAGGAGCAATCACAGGGGTTCATCACTGGCAGCCACTCACTTCTAGCTCTCTTCATGGCTATAAAGGCAAAGAAAAAGCTGTGCAAGGGGCCAAGAGCATCATCCACATACTTCAGATACACAGCTTGGGATGATTGATGCAAGAACGAAAAGAACACAGTTGGACTGTTGCAGCCTTCAAGCTTACATGCACTCACCAACCACACAGCACACACCAATGGGTGGGGTCACTCTAGCAGTCCAAGCCAGAAGGAGGTGCCGTGGCTAGCCACAGTGGGCAAGACTGCAACACTGACTCCTTAACGATGAAGGCTATGGGGCTTTAAACATTACTGGTATCACGTGTACATACAGCATAGAGGACCACCATAAGGACTACAAACAGGATGGGAGTTTTTTTTTTTCTGCAACTCAGCAAGCATCCACCATCTTAGTATAACTCCCTTCCTGTTTGTAGTCCTTATGAAAGTCCTCCATGCTGTATGGCACACAGTGGTCACAACACTCCAAGAGCAATGTGGTTTTTCAATCTCTTTGAAATCAATTAGAGGGTTTGTTTAATGGTATACACTGAGAGGCCTTAGCACTTAAAACACCACTCACTCTTCTGTCTTTCTCAAAATAACTGAGTCTGGGCCAGAATATATGTTCTGAACAACTTTTAAGAACATAAGATATGCCATACTGGATGAGACCAAGGTCCATCAAGCCCAGTATCCTGTTACCAATAGTGGCCAATCTAGGTAATAAGTACCTAGCAGTTTCCCCAAAAGACACAGATTCCACAATGCTTGTATTGGGGCAAGCAGTGGATTTCCCAGGTTCGCTAATGGTTTATGGACCTCTCCTCCAGGAACTTGTCCAAACCTTTTTGAAACCCAGTTATGCTAACAGCTTTTACTACATCCTCTGGTAATGAATTCCAGAGTTTGATTACATGTTGAGTGAAAAAATATTTTCTCTTATTAGTCTTAAATAGGGTCACAACAACATCAAAAATTACTAATAGCAGAAGCAGTAATTATAGAGTTATATTATAGGCAAAGTACTCTGTTTTCTTTGTCAAAATGTGTTACGTGGTTTAATTCTTTCACTCTTTTATTTTACAATAATTCACTCTTAGCACCCCCTTCCTGAGTGCTAGAATTTTACTGCAAGCTTATGCACTTTTTTACTGTTTTCACTTGTTGTAATTACCCTGAGTGGGGTCTCTCTCCTGTTTGAATAATCTTCCCCAGTATACTTGGAGCTTATTCCTGTGCATGTACAGTTCCCTGATACTGCCTTGTGTTCACTCCTGACTGTGGTGTCTCTGGCTACAGTACTAATAAACTCCTGTGGTCCTCTTCTCCTTAGAGTTGGTGGCTTCTGTACAGCCAGGTCCTCGATCCTGCACTGCAGGCGTTCTTGGGTTACTGGGCTGCTGAGATAACATAGTAACATAATATATGACGGCAGATGAATATTAGTATGGTCTATTTAGTCTGCCCAGTAAGGTGGCTAGGTGGTAACTGCTGCTCAATGCAAGTGGAGTGGAGGAGTGGCCTAGTGGTTGGGGCAAGGTACTTCAGGCCAGAAGGTCAGGGGTTCAAATCCCACTAGAGGACAGCAACCTTGGGCCAGAAAGACTGGGATTTCTAGTCCCACAGGTGCTCCTTGTGGTCTTGGGCAAGCCACTTAACCCTCCATAGTCCATGTTCCCTATAAAATAGTTATCTCCAAGTTATAATGCCCTGTTCAATGTAATTTCAGTTTGTTCAATGTAAACCACACTGATGCAGAATAGCACAGTATATAAGAGAATATAAATAAAGTCAAACCTCCTCCCCCCATGCCTGTATTTAGGGTTGTACTTCACTGAACCCTCTCTCCTTACCTCTTGGAGCATGTGGCTCCCCTATTTCCTACTTCTTGACTCCTCCTTGCACAGGCAGAGCTGCTCTCCTACTGAACCAGTGGGGGTGCTGTCAGAGTTTACACAGTCACTCAGGAATTCAAGGTGTAGGCTTGAGCTCAAGACACCCTTCTTCCCATTTACTCTTTCTCCTCCACTGGCTCTCTCCAGATGGTACAAGGAGTTGGGCGAATAGCTACCAACACCTGCCTCCTGAGTAGATTGTTCACTCCCTTCTCAGGGTGCAGTGGCTGGCTGCTAAAGATAGAGTTTTGCCCTTGGGAGTGGTTTATATAGGAGATGGATTTTCCCTCCCAAAGGAGTCTCCACGCAGGTTGATGTGTCAGGGCAGAAGGTAACCTCCTTTGTTCTGAAAAATTACCTGATCTTTTCTAGGATACATTGTAGTAACGTAGTAGAGACACTGAAGGTCTCTGCTGCTCAAAGCAATGACATCCAAGTAGGCTCTGTATTAGCAAGCCCTCTAGTGTCCCCTGGGACTTTTATTTTTAAAACAGATATGTGGTTAACTTTAGGACAATCCTCAGGCTGGACTAGTTATGTAGCTAAATTAATGCCATACCCTTTTCCCCTAGAGTGTCCAAAAGACCATCTATTAATTAGCTACATTTTTTCCACTAAATAGGGGCAGTTCATTACTTGATATGAGTCTTTCACAGATAACTCATTCTTTTTGATTGAGTTGCCTAAAAACGATATGGAGTTCTCTACAGGTTGGCCATTGAACACTGCGGTTTATACATGAGCGTATTATTCATTTGTTTATGTTGATCTTGATTGTATGTGTTGAGTATGAAATCTACTATCATCAATTTTATTGCTAGTAGGCTATAAATGTAGAGGCCTATTCCATTCAGGCTGTGCAGCCTCTGTGCGGCCGATCAGAAGCGGGGCGCACAGAGGTAGACCCGATTGTGATCCCACGGGATCACAATCAGATCTATGGCCTGGACGTGCAGGCCGGGCTCTGATTCTGATTGGCCTGCATGCCCAGCCACATACTTGGCTACCTCAGCCAGTTTGCTGAATGGAGCCGCAGTGCCATGGCATCCCATCGCCATGGCGTCCCATCACCATGGCACCACGGCTCCATTCAGGAGCCACGATCCCCATCCACCAACCAAGCTCTATTTTCCCCGCAGCCCGACCTCTGATCTGGCCTTCCAAGGCCTAGGTTGGGCTCTAGGGAATCCCCTGCGCCCCCTCACCTTTGTCCCTAGGTTCCACTCTGTGATCCCTCTCCATCCAGGGGGACTTATGCCACCTTCAAGGTGGAATAAGTCCGCCGTCTAGATTTGAGGCCCCTGTGCTTCTGGGGTCGCGGCCTACCCATGCCCCACCCTTGCTCCACCTCTGGAATGTTCCCTCCTGCCCCCATCTAAGCCTTCGTACAGGGAGGCTTTTGCCGGGGCCAGCAAAGGGATGAATAGCAGGGATGGACATCCCAGCGGGACACCCATCCCTGCTATTCATGGGACAGAATGATCTCCTTAATAAATAAACAAAAATAAAATTCATTTTTTAGTCAAGCACTATATAAAGGTTTCAGCTTTTGTGATTTACCTTTACAATTTTTCCCTTCATAAAAAACAGAGTTCAAAGTATTGCAATGTAATTTTCTAAAGTTGATTACTCTATTTAGCTGAATTGACATTTATATATGTATCATCAGAAATGGTATTACATTATTTATTTACATTTATCACAAAATAATTGTTCCAAAAATAGAACCACTAATTGCAAATAAAAAAACAATATCAAAAACACATTGCGATGATTAATATCTCAAACAGATTAAGAAGATTCCAAATTCATCATATTTCCACTATGAATAAACATTCACTTATTTCAAAAAATAAATACAGATACCGATAATGTGTAAACTAATAAATATTTATTGAACATATATACGAACATTTTATAAATAAATATAGATCATCATCATTGCTTTATCATTGTTTTTTCATCCAGACGGGAGCCATTTGTGGAAGGAGCAGCCTGCCAGGTTTCAGAATGTATACATTACCCTGAAGAAGCCATTTTATGGTGAAACTATGGCTTGTGTTGGGAGAAGGTGATTTCCTTTATAGCGGTGTTGGTGACCTTTGCTTCATGGGGGAGGTTTTACTGCTGAGCGTTTTTTCATCTTGGACAGCGGTACAGGATGGTTATCCAGAGTCCGGTTATTGATTTATTCCGGCTATTTTGGGAGGTTTGACAACAAGATTCGAAGGTAAATTTAATGGATCTCCTTTGGGCTGGGTCTCCAGTATATGAATAGTAATAAAATTGCTGTTACATAGGAGTGACACTCAGTAAAGTTGATGCGAGTTGATTTTCTTACAACACTAGCCACAGTTGTAAATTGTTATATTAGCTGGATGCTGGGTGTGAAATATTATAATACAATACATTTTTGCTGCTTATGATAAGCAAAGATGATGATGATGTATATTTATTTATAAAATATTCATATATATGTTTAATAAATATTTATTAGTTTATACATTATCGGTATCTGTATTTATTTTTTGAAATAAGTGAATGTTTATTCACAGTGGAAATATGATGAATTTGGAATCTTCTTAATCTATTTGAGCTATTAATCATTGGAATGTGTTTTTGATACAAAATAATTGTTTACATTTATATTTTACACTAAATCAGAGCCACATAGAACAGACCGCATACAGATTCAATGCGAATCAGTGTGTTTTTATGTGTGGACAGTTGTTGCTGGTGGTGGCTTGTTTGTTGAGGAGGTAGGGGGGGGCTAGAGGGCTTTTCATTTGTGAGAGGGTGGGGGTTTCAGCAGAGTTCCGAAATGTTGAGAGAATAGGAGGGTTTTAAGTCCCTTTCTGAATAGCTGCAGATCCTTTGTTATGCGGATTGCTAGCGGGAGTTCGTTCCAGAGGCTGGGCGCTGTGTATGAAAAGTCTCTGGAGCTCGTACATCTTTTCGTTTTACAGATGTCTTTGGGTATGACAACTGAATGGTTTGCGTTTTTTCTTTGTGTCCTGGATTGCGTTGCTGTGTGTAGTAAGGTGGTCATGTGGGAGGAGGAGATGTTATTAATTAGTTTGAATGTTGTAAGAAGTACTTTATATTTTATCCGGCTATGCACAGGGAGCCAGTGGAGATCCTGTAGGATAGATGTTATGTGTTCGGCTTGGTGGGCTTTGGAGATGATCCTTGGAGATGATCCTGGCAGAGATGTTTTGGGCCCTTTGAAGTATGTTTATGAATTTAAGTGGTAGTCCTTGCAGTAGACTATTACAGTAGTCAAAGTGGGGGGTGATTATTGCGTGGACTACCGACTTAAAGTCATGGGTATCTAGGAGGGGTCTTAAATGCTGTACAGTTTTTAATTTGAAGAATATGTTTTTTGCTGTTTGTTTTAGGTGGGGAAGCATGCTGAGTGTACGGTCTAGTATTATCCCAAGGTATTTTACTTCTTGTTTAACAGGGATGTCTATGTTGTTGATTGTGATGGTTTTGGGATGTGTGGCATGATCTCCGCATTACCGGCAGACATACAGTTTAGACCTGCCAGATCTTGGAATAAGGTGCCCCTGTGACACCTATGTATCGAGGCGGTGTGCTTGCGGTTTGGAGGCCCATAAGACCTAGGCCTACAGAACAGAGTGCAGAGGTGAAAGACAGGAATGAATCATGCCTAATAACCACTACTGCGATATGTAGCTGATGAAAAGTGTGTCTTTGGCCTTGTGGACAGGTCCTCTGTGCTGCATATTTGGTCTGTGGATGTATGCATCCACTGTAGGTGACTTTAGGCTGGCATCCTCTTTGGGGGAGCAGCACAGGTCAGACCTGCATTCCTGGAGCGCTATGCCATGTGGTTATATCAGCTGATGCAGATAGGTGTAGGGCATCGTCGTGCAAGCGTTATGTTATCTGTGAGTGCAAGTGTGTGGGGGTATGTGGCTTGAGTGTTGCATGGGCCATATTTTTGGTCTATAGTGCAGCAGATCTACTGTTCCATCAGCTGTCATATGTGCCTTACATGAGCACAATGTTGACAGTGAGCATAGCAGAGTGTGGGTGCACATTCTAACAGCAGAGATGTGGACACATGCAGATGGGGCGTATCAGCTGCGTCCAACTTTTCTGGATACGGTGAGCGGGTATCCTTCTATGTCCCCAATTCTGCCATCACGGGTGTGTCTAGACCCGTGGTTGCAGAATCGGGTCTAGCTTGGCCCTGTCTTCCATTTGCTCGTGCCTGCGGGCCGTAGGTAGGGGTTGTGGAATTGTGCTGCATGTGGGTAATGCCAGGACAGTCCGTAGCGATTTTCAGCAGCTCTCTGGATATATTTTGCTGATAATATTAGGGCGGTCCTACAGTAACTATATCTACAAAAGCTATCCAGATGATACCACTATCTGGATAGAAACATAGAAATGCGACGGCACATAAAGACCATATGGCCTATCCAGTTTGCCCTTCCATATCAACTACTAGAGTCCATTCAAGACCTTCTGTGTTTGTCCTGTGCTTTCTTGAATTCAGATACTGTCCTCATCCCTATTACTTCCACTGGGAGACTATTCCATGCATCTACCACTCTTTCCAAAAAGAAATATTTCCACAGATTATCTCCTTTCATCTTCATCCAATGCTCCTTCATTGCAGAGTTTTCTTTCAGTCGAAAGAGGCTCTCCTCCTGTGCATTTACGCTATGGAGCTATTTAAATGTCTCTATCATATCTGACAGCAGAAACCAGATATTCAGTGGCAGCTGTTATACGGATACTGCTGCTGAATACCCTGTATAATATTTTATTTTATTTATTTATTTAACAGTCGCTTATATACCGCTACCTTCCACAGATCAGATGCGGTTTACAATGAACGAAATGACACAGTAACATATCTGTTTTACATGGAACATTAGCAACTATATACAAATTTGCTATTACATGGAACATTAGAAACTATGTACAATTTTGTTAATGCTTTAAACATGATTGGACTATATACAGAATAAATTTGTTATATAATTTTTACAACTCTTTACATAACTCTGTTTACCGATTTACTAAAGGTTTATGATTAATCCTTTAACTGTGATTAGATTGCCTGAACCAATTTTGCTATTATCCATTTCCTGTTAGGGGTAATGGATTTACTAGTGTACCAAAGTGGGAGGTGAAGAGGAATGTTTTCAATTCCTTGCGGAGTTCCTTAATTTCATTTAATGCTCTTATTTCATCAGGGAGGGAGTTCCATAGAATAGGGGCAGCATGTGAAAATGCTTTTTTATTGGTTATTTTTTTAGCATTTGTGAATTCTTTTGGAATCTTTAGTTTATTCATGTGGCCACTCCGTAGTGAAGATTGGGACGTGTCTCTGGAGATAAGTTCAGTTAATGAGGCTGGGGCGATATTGTTTAACGCCTTGAATGTGGTAATTATCAATTTGTAATTTATTCTGGATTGTATTGGGAGCCAATGTAAGTTGGCAAGTATAGGTGTTATGTGTTCAAAAGGGGGCAGCTTCAATGTAGTTCTAGCTGCTGCATTCTGGGTAAGTTGGAGTCTCTTAATGTTTTGCTTTGTTGTACCTAGTAGGATGAGATTGGCGAAATCAAAGTGTGGTGTGATGACAGCCTGGATAATGCTCAAAAAATCGTGTAGGTGTACAAGAGGGCGTAATTGTTTTAATATTTGAGTTTAAAGTAGATTTTTTTGGTTATGTTTCTGATATGGGTGTTCATACTAAGGTGTGTGTCAAGGGTCACACCTAAGTATTTTACTTCATTTTTTATATTAATGTTGTGATTTTGGAGTGTGATGTGTGTTGGCGGGATGTATGATTGATGTTTTGTTACTATTAAGATATCAGTTTTAGCATGATTGATGTGGAGATTGTGATCTGCTAGCCATTTTGTTAATTCGTCGAAGCATTCTGTTAAAAGTTGCAGTGGAAGTGTTGGGATTGTAAATGGGATGTACATCATCATATCGTCTGCGTATATGTGATAGTGGACTTTAAATTTTTTGAAGATGTTGCAGACTGGTTGAATATAAATATTAAATAGGAGGGCGGATAGTGCGGAACCTTGGGGGAGACCGATTACTTGTTTGTAGGTTTTAGAAGTTTGAGTGCAAATTCTGACTGTTTGAGTTCTATCAGTTAGATATGATGTGAACCAATTATGTACCGTTGATTGTATTCCTATTTGTTTTAATCTGTTAAGCAGTACAGCATGGTGTACACTATCGAACGCCGCAGAGATATCCAGAAAGAGTAGGATAAATGCTTGTTTCGGATTGTCAATGCCCCTTATAAGGGTATCGAGGAGTACTGTTAAAAGTGTGTCAACACCATGGTAGGGACGAAAACCATACTGTTGGTCATCGAGAGGGGCTGAATTTTCTATGTGTTCCTGTGTTTGGGTTTGGACCACCTTTTCGATTAGCTTTGCCATAAATGGAATGCTTGAAATAGGTCTGTACGAGGTAGGTAATGTTTTGTCAAGAGTGTTATTTTTAATTATCGGTCGGATTTGTGCATGTTTGAGGGAGGGAGGGAGGTAACCTTGGAGTAGTGAGAGATTGATTATAGGAAGGAGAAAGGGAGAAAGTGTAGGGAGAGTAAGTTTAATCCAGTTTACCGGACAGGGGTCCAGTTGGGATGTCGTAGTGTTTAGGTTTGAAATGGTGTTCTTAAGTGTATCTTTAGTTATAGGGTAAAAGTCAGACCATTTTTCTAATTGATGTTGGTGTGAAAGGGATAGGGTATTTGGTGTAAATGAAAGGGCTTTTGATTTATTTATGTAGTGATTGGCTAATGACTGGGCAGAGATATCAGTAATTTCATTGCAAGGTCCATATGTGTTATTGGTTAGGTTTTGGACGATGCTGAAGAGTTCTCTTGGCCTATTCATGGATTTAGTCAACATTGTAGAGTGGTAGTCTTTCTTTGCCCTGTCTGATGCTTCTTTATACTTTTTAAGGTTGCTATGGTAAGTGTCAAAATAAAAGATAGATTTAGTTTTGCGCCATCTTGATTCTATGTTCCTTAATTCTCTCTTCATTAATTTTAAGGTGTTGTTAAACCAGGGGGCATCTCTGGCAGTTTGGCGGTTTTTCTTCTTGGATGATTGTTTGTATGTCGCTGCATTATTAATTGTATTATGCCAATTTGCAACAGCTTCATCTAAGTCAGCTGGTAAAAGGGTAAGATGTGGAATAGTTAAATCGAGGAATTCATCAGCGTTAAATTTTGTGAATCTGGGTTGAGGGTTTTTATGTAGGTTGTTATTTTTGTTTATTCCAGCATAGGTGAGGTTAAATTTAATCAGGTAGTGGTCTGACCAAGGGACAGGTGAGCATTTGAGCAATGTCTTGTTAAAATATTTTTGGAATGCTTCTGGTAGAAAGACTAGGTCAAGGGTTCCGCCTTTATTATGGGTCTTTGAGTTAATAATTTGGAGGAATCCCATGTCGACTAATGATTCGAGGAAAAGGGTAGAGTATGAGGTGGGTAGGGAAGGTAGATTAAAGTCACCAAGTAGTATTATAGGGTTGGTGTCTGTGGATGAACTGAGGAATCCTACTAGGGCATCCAGATTTTCTGAGTTCTGATTTGGAGGTCTGTATAATAAACAGATTCTGTACTGAGCAATTTTTAAGGTAAGAGTGTCAATGTTGCTTGGGAGATCCGATGGCTGTGGTTTGGCCTTTAGTTCTTTTTTTGTCATTATAAGAACTCCACCTCCTTTTTTGGTGTTTCTATGTGTATGAGATATGTCATAGTTATTCGTATTTAGTTGATTTAGGTAGACTACATCAGAATCGGTCAGCCATGTTTCAGTAACACATAGGATATCGGGTTTTTGATCATTTAGAAGGTCTATGAAGATAGGTAGTTTTATTTTTCATAGATCTTGCATTTATTAGGATACAGGTCAATGAGTGTATGGCAGTCGATTGGATGAGTGTATGGGAGAGTATGTTAGGTTTTATCTGTATTAATCTGTGATGATTTACTTTTGTATTGATGCTAGGGGGTACATGAGCTGAAGAGGGCAATGGACGGATGGTTCGTTGTATTATTGGGATTGGTTTGTAGTTTTTGTTGTTAAGACTGGTGGACAGAGCAATGAGTGTGGAAATTGTTAAACAGCTGCATAATAGTTTCAGATAGAATGAATTTGAACAAGGCATTTTGGAGATATTGGTCATGTAGTTATAATTTCATATAGTGTGTTAATCTCTGGGTTGGGAAGGGGACAGCCTTCTGGAAAGGGGAACTAGGTCTTTTGACGAGCAAACGCTTACAATGTACCGACCAAAATGTATTCAATGTAACAGATATTTTGTAGTAACATATATTTCAGGCAGTTACATTATATCTATCAAAATGCATTTAGTGAAACATATATTTCAAGTTACCTTTTAGGATAATCAGGTTCTAATGTAATACTATATGTAAGCAAAAGGTCACCAGGATGAAAGTATGTGAGTTAGTAGCAATATTACCATGGTAATTCTTAGATAATTAAAGTAAGGGTACCTTGGACTTTATAGAGCAACTATGTAAGTAGTTACATTTATTTTTGCAATAGATTGTCTTTACTTTTACAATAGTGAGCTTGTTATTGGTAAAATATCGATAATGAATTAGACGCATTGAATTCCCATAGTGGACTAATGTATATTATAGTTAACAGTACCTGGATATGGTTAGGATAGACGTTGTTTTGCTTTTGTTGGATCTCTGGCATCGGTGGTAGAGGTCTTGGTTATTCGGTCCACGCCTAAGGGCCACGCCCAAGGGCCCTCTAGCGAGGCCCTCAGGCGCGGGTGTCCCCGATAGCGCTGCTCCTTTATTGTCCGGGGAGTGCTGCCCCGATTGGACAGCACCTCAGGGGAAGATGGCTGTTTTTCCCGCCACTGGTGCCTCGCTGGATGCTTGATCCCCCTGCCTGGGGAGAGCCGAAGGAGGTGAAGAGGCTGGCTGCTGATCGCGCTGCTCCTTTATTGTCCGGGGAGTGCTTCCCCGATTGGACAGCACCTCAGGGGAAGATGGCTGTTTTTCCCGCCACTGGTGCCTCGCTGGATGCTCGATCCCCCTGCCTGGGGAGAGCCGAAGGAGGTGAAGAGGCTGGCTGCTGATCGCGCTGCTCCTTTATTGTCCGGGGAGTGCTGCCCCGATTGGACAGCACCTCAGGGGAAGATGGCTGTTTTTCCCGCCACTGGTGCCTCGCTGGATGCTCGATCCCCCTGCCAGGGGAGAGCCGAAGGAGGTGCCTGCAGCGGTGCCTGCAGCGGCTCACGGTTAAAGGAACTATTGACCACCATGAGCTGAATATTGGTCCATTGCAGTCTAAGTGGGTACCAAACATACAGGGAGTGAAGATCACTTAATCCAAAATCCCAATGAGTGGCTTCATGCAGATCTTTTGATTCCCAGTCCATGACTCTAATTCTGTGGTTCTTAATCTTATCTCAGGGAGCACCAGCCAGTCAGGTTTTCGGGATATTCACGACAAATATGCTTCTGCTGCATGCAGATTTCTCTCATGGATCTTTTGGCATATATCCTGAAAACCTGACTACCTGGAGCTCCTTCGGGCCAAGTTTGAGAAGCAGAGCTCTAATTCAGGGTTGCCGTGACCTGTCTGGTGGCCTCACAGCCAGTGGGGCTTGCTGGATTATAATGAATATGCAAAGGATAAATCTGAACACCATGGGCCTCATTTATAACAGGATGCCTATGTGAGAAGTCCAAAAAGGCACCTCTTTTATGAAGACAACACAGACAGAGACCTAAACTGAACAGATAATGCTGGTATGGTGACTGCCTCATTCCGTTCAGGACGTTCAGGCCCCTGTGTGCCCGATCGGAATCAGACGTACAGAGGCAGACGCGATTCTGATCCCATGGGGCATGTCTAGCCCCACAGGATCAGAATTGCGACTAGGCCTGTACGTGCAGGCTGGGACTTGATTCTGGTCAGCCTGCACATATAGGCCTCTACCAGGCTAACTCAGTCAAGGCTGCTAAATGGAGCCACAGCGCCAAGGCATCTGGTTGCCATGGAGCTGAGATCCCCGGCTGCCGACCTGTTCTCTCACTTCCTGCAGCCTGACCCCTCATCTGGCCTCCGAAGGTCACAGTCGGGTTGGAGGGAATCACCTGCACACCCTCTGACCCCTTCCGCCACCCGAGCCTGCTGTTCCCCACCCTCTAGGGGAACTTATTCCACCTCAGAGGTGGAATAAGTTCCCTGTTCAGTCTGCTGGCCCTGGACATACAGGGCCGACTTCAGAATCAGCCCTGTATGTCCGGGGCCATGGATCACCCACTGCCTGCCCTAACTCCACCCCCTTTCCACCCTCTTCCCACCCCCGTACAAACATCTTGTTCGTAAGGGGAGGTTAGCCGGGAACGCAGAGGGGGCCGAATAGCGGGGATGGACGTCCATTCCCGCTATTCTTGGCTCGGAATGACCCTGATACTGTATTCATTGTTGCTACCTCTCAGCTAATGATGCTGAATACATAGATTATCCTAAACTCCTGCGCAAGTTTTTAACTTAATCCAGTCAGTCAGCTGATTATCAGCTCCTGCATATTTCTTGCTGGCTCGATGTATTTTTTTTTCACTTTGCTGCTGCTTGTACAAAGTAGTTAACAC
Source organism: Ichthyophis bannanicus (assembly GCA_033557465.1). NCBI lineage: Eukaryota > Metazoa > Chordata > Amphibia > Gymnophiona > Ichthyophiidae > Ichthyophis > Ichthyophis bannanicus. Next base: position 960,975,785 of record CM066034.1, on the reverse strand, counting down.
GAGCCTTTCCTGTAACCAGGCTGAAAGATACATCGTGGTAGAAACATCACAGAAGAACAGTGAAATTGTTTTGGACAGATGATTTGCTGTTCTCACAGCGAGCAGATCTTTATTCTGAAGCCCAAGAATAAAACAGAATGAAAATGTAAATCATGAAAAAGCAATTCCATCATATTCTTCGGGTTTTTCTAATCTTCCACGATCAGCTGTTGTGTTCAGCTCTGCTTGCTGTAGAAGAAACTCCCAATTTTATTATTTATTGATCTATAATGTCATGGTTAAAGTCCATGAAAATGAAGCAAATTAAAGGCAGTATGCCAGAACTATTTGAAGATGTGCCAGCATGGTCCATGTCTGTAGGTGTATTCGCACTTGTGCCTGTTTCTAGAGGAAAATTCCTTAAAGGGTCTCTTTGTAAAGGTGTTACACCTAACATGCCAATAGTGCCAAAACTATAGCATGCTAACTGTTGGGGATGTGGCAAGCATTTCTCTGGCGGTTAACACAGAAGACTTTCCCCTAAAGAAGGCTTCGTTAACACTGGTGCACCTAACTCTACCTGTTGAGGTTACATTACATGAACCCGCTCAAATGCAGGTGGAGCCCAGTTCCATAACGTGCATGTCCAGCCCATGGACACCTAAATTAAGAACCGTCTCCATTTGAACCAAATTCTGCATCGGCGGGTCTAGCCATGCCTATGTGTTCAGAACGAGGAGGTATATGTGTTCAGTGTGGCACAGGCAAAGTAATATTCAGCCGGCCCGTGCACGCATCCAGTGTGGGCGCACATGGGTGCAGGCACAGGCCATGCGATATATTGGAGAAACACCCCCCCCCCTCAATATTATTGGACATGGGTAAATGTTTTAGATGTCCCATGCCAATCGTATTCTGAAAAGTTATACATTTTGGATCCTTCCCGTCTCCACAATATACCCGCGGATGCCATGCCCTTCAGGAAAAAGGTGCACCTCTGAAATTGCTCTTCACACTGACAGTACTGTGCAGATGCAAACAAAACTTCAATATGAATGAGAAATGACTGCTGCTGCAACCTAGACCACATACCAGTTCTCTACAGACCCTGAAAGGTAATCCCAGTGCACCCTAATATGGTATAAGAGAATGTAAATATGAACATGTACGTCAGGACATACCTTGCATCAAATGGTACTTGGCATTAGGAACTGGCCCCAGTGATTCCTGCCATGGTCATCTTTACAAACACGCTTTAAACTGCTAAGGATGGACCCTCAGCAAGTGCACAAAACCCAAAACTAACATTGCAGTTCCCCAAAGGATGCACTTCTGGACACCGTCATTAGGGGAATTGACACTATCAAAACTGGATTCCTTCTCATATTCATGGACATATCATCTGCATTCAATACAGTATCCCATAGAATCTTATTACACTGCCTTCGGGAAATTGTCATACATGGCACAACACTAAAATGGTTCCAGTCCTATTTTAGCAATAGGTAGCAACAAGTAAAATGTGGCAAGCACAAGTCATTCCCTTCACTATAACCCAGGACATCCCCCAAGGATCATCAGTCTCATCCATGCTTTTCAATATCTACATTCAACCCACCTGTAACATAACACTGGTCAACAAATTTTTACAAAAGTCATGTTACTGAAATAAAAATAGACATTTCTTATCAATTTTTATATGCTGAACACGAATATGACAGTGAAATTGCGAAGTTGGCTCTAGCTTTTTTGTAATCTACAAGAATTAATGTTTACATCATTTAATGCATGTCAATAGTAAATATAATAGGCCTTCGGTTAATACCTATAAAAAAACACGTCATAGACTACTTCTTAGATTTTTTCGCCTGTCTCTTGTACAGCTGTTCGGGAGCTTCTCTGGGGAGTAGTCAGCCAGCATTGTAGTGGACCATTATTCCCTGGTATCTTTGCTCCATCGTTGCGATATCCTGGTGAAAACGTTCACCCTGTTCATCACTAACCATACCACAGTTGTCAGGAAAGAAATCAAGATGGGAATCAAGGAAATGGATCTGTAGAGACATATTGCAGTCAAGTTTCTGATACTTCATCAGCATGTCTTCTACTAGTTCCTTGTAGTTTTCTGCCCTAACATTCCAGAGAAAGTTTGTTGACACTAGGCGAAAAGCATTCCATGCTTGTTTCGCATCACCCTGCAGCAAGTTGTTGAACCGGTCATTTTTGAAGAGCTCTTGAATCTGAGGACCCACAAAAACTCCCTCTTTAATCTTTGTTTCGCTGAGTCGAGGGAATTTTTCATGCAGGTATCGGAAAGCTGGCGAAGTGCAGTCCATGGCTTTCACAAAGTTTTTCATCAAACCTAGTTTGATGTGAAGGGGTGGTAGCAGGGTTTTGTGAGCCTTAACCAGAGCTGGGTGCTGGATATTCTTCTCTCCAACTGTTACATTTTGTCTGCGATTCCATTCCTTCCATAAGTAGTGCCAATCCCTTGCTCGGCTATCCCACTCACATAAGAAACACATGTATTTTCTATATCCCTGCTGCAGTCCCATTAAAAGGGCAACTACCTTCAAGTCACCACAGAGGTGCCAGCTGTACTTGTTATAATTAATGGAAGTCAGTAGATGCTTTAAGTTATCGTATGTCTCTTTCATGTGGACGGCATGTGCTACTGGAATAGATGAAAGACAGTTTACATTGTTCAAAAGCACAGCCTTCAGACTCATTTTTGAAGAGTCTATAAATAGTCTCCAGTCTTGTGGGTCATGAGTGATTTTTAAGGCATTCATGAGGCTTTCAATATCGGAACAGAATACCAGATTACTTTCCTTTCTGAAGAAAGGCTCCAACTGCTGGTGGCGCTTTCGATATGAAGTAATGTTGACATCTTCTTCTAGAAGATTCCATTGTTGGAGCCTTGATCCTAGCAATTCTGCCTTTTTCTTGGATAAGTCCAAATCACGAACCAGGTCATTTAGTTCTTCCTGTGTTATTCTGTGTGGATTTGATATGCATCCCAGTGAAAATCTGGGTCACTGCATGCTGACAGACCAGGAGAAGAACAGGTCGGCTCACCCTTGTCCTCATCAGATGAATCAAGAGAATATTCTGATGGAGGTTCTGGAACAGGAAGTCCCTCACCATGTGGAACTGGTCTCAATGCAGATGGAATGTTTGGGTAGACTATGCTCAACTTCTTTTGCTTTGTTATTCCGCTGGAAAGAGGAGGAACCAAGCAGAAGTAACAGTCCTTTATGTGGTTGCTTGGCTCTCTCCACACCATGGGGACTGCAAACGGCATTGATGGTCTTTTGCAATTCAACCACTGTGAAAGCTATGTTGTACATGTAGCGCAGCATATATGCAGGGCCCAAGGCTTGTCTTGGTCACCAATCTTGCATCCGAAGTAAAGATGATATGCCTTCTTCAGTTGAGAAGTGATACTTTTCTTCTGATTGGCAAATGTCACTTCCCCACAAATGTAGCAGAAATTGTCAATGGTATTAACACACTTTCATGGCATTACTGTTCTGTATTGTACCTAAATGGCTAAAATTATATGATTAATAAAAGTTACATGTAACAATAGCTTAAACTGTCTCGCACACAGTCTGAAATATTTTAAATGCTCAACCTTTCCGACTGCATATAGTACACTGCTGACGTCAGATGGCTTCAGCAGCCGTCTGGCAGTAGTATTGCATTGCATCAGAAAATGATGCAATCAACTCTGGATGATGTGTGCATGCTGGTATTATGCAATGTGATGCAATATTACATCATTCAAGGCTTATTTGGGATGTTGTTGATGTCCTACTGGATACATTTACACGGTGAAACATCAAAAATGAACTACATGCAATATCTTCAAAACGAGAGCCAATAAAAATTTTTTAATGTTATATTTATGTTCAGCTCACCAAGATACTACAGATTATGGCCTTTTAAAGTCAGTAACAATTTCAATGTTGACCAGTGTAATCAGGCACCATAACATGCAATTCAGAATATACGCAGATGATATCATGATCTTCACGCCAATCAACATTAAAACCCGGATATCCAGCTGTATGGAAGAAATGATCAGCTGGCTAGACACTAACAACCTAGCAGTAAACTTCAACAAAACAGAGGCATTAATCACCAGAGACACATCATTCACATCCCTGCAAGAAATTTGGCTATCACACCACACCATCAAAGTACAAAGCGAGGTCAAGTATCTTGGTGTTGTCTTAGACCAAAACCTCACGTAATAGACCCAAATAAAAAAACCCACTGCAAATGCCTACCACAAGATGAAGCTACTCAGGAATCTGAAACCGTTACTCAGCCATGAACTGTTTCACACCGTCTTTCGAGCAATTGTCACACCGACCTTGGATTACTGCAAAACCATTTACTAAGGTTTACCAAAAAGTTCTATTCACCCCTTGAAATTGGCACAAAATACGGCTGCACGTATACTCACCAGTACCCACAAACAAGAACGCATCACCCCCATAATAAACCAATTACACTGGCTCCCAATACATTCCCGCACCAACTACAAAACAATCCTGATAATCTTCAAGATTATACACAAATCCTCTGCAAATATTCTACAGCAACTAATCAACCAAGACACCCAGCAACCGCCCCAAGAGAACAAGCAATAAGAATCTAATCATCACCCCTCAGGAATACAAGAAATCCAACCAGACTACCTCCGCTAGAGCACTCCTTCTCTGTCCCAGCACTATGGAACACCCTACTAGAAAATACCAGATCAACTACGGACATCAAGGACTTCCGCAAAAAACGAAATACTCACTTATACACCAAGCACTTTGGACACATCACTTAAACTACACAAAAGCATTGGTCACATGACATCCCAACAGATTACCTTTAATACACACCATTTGTATATAGTTTACAAGTTTAAACGTTTATAAATATGTTTACCATGTTTACCTATGTTAAATGTAGCAGTCAACGGTGATCTCTCACTTGTCGTCTGCAAAGGTTTATTGTTAAATTGTAAACCGTTCTGAGTGAAGGACAGAGTGTTATATAAAAACTGTTAAATAAATAAATAAATAATATTGCTGAGCAACAAATGTATGTCCTTTTCATGCCTATGGCCTATAAGTGTACTCGTTCTGCTGCTCCTCTCTTATCTTTCCCTACATCCCTCCTTGGGAACTCTGTTCTTCTGGCAAATCACTTCTATCTGTGTCCTCCTCTTCTACTGCCAACTCTAGACTTTGCTCCTTTCACCTTGCTGCTCCTTCTGCCTAGAACAAACTCTCTGAATCTGTATGTCAGGCTTCTTCTCTGGCCCTTCTCAAATCCAGGCTGAGTGCTCACCTCTTCGTTGCCATTTTTGAATCCGATCCTCCTAAGCTCCCTTGTGTTTCCATACCATTCCCCCTAAATGTATCCTGTCCACAGCTGCTTTGATGTCTGTCTTGAAAAAAATTGTAAGCTCTGCTGAGCAGGGACTATCTTTTTCGTGTATCTGTGCAGCGCTGGCTACACCTTGAGCACTATACAAATTATCAGTCGTAGTAGTACTGGTAGTAGTATGACTTCTGGCTATGGCATATGATTCCCATATATACTGGCATTTCTCATAGCAGCTATACCTGTCCCATTGTGGCATATGTTAGTCTGTATACATCTGCTATCTGTGGGGCAACCCTATCTGCCTTCCTATAGTCTGCTTTGAGGCACTGCTCCCCTGGTCAGGCCTATGTGCTCATGGGAGGAGGGGTCCCTGTGCCATCATACTCAGGCAGCCAGCCTTCAGATATATCTCCACTCTCACAGTTTGAATAGAACCTGGACTGGGGAAGGCTGTAGGCCTCTCAGCCCAATCTGGGAACGATAGCACAACATCAGATATGTCTCCCAATGCCTGGCACAGCTGATGTATGACTGCCCTATCACACTGGCACCTGGTGATACTACGGTCATCCATATTGTCCAGGTACCGACCAGCGATTCATGGCCTCCCTGACTTGCAGATCAGCACATCAGGGCCTCCCATGCTACCCCCACACCACACACTCTCACTTCCAGTCACAAAAGACATCATTCTGCCAAACCAAACCTATGACTAACAGCTGCTATGTCATAATTGCATGATGTCCCAGAGCCTTGGGCTTTGGCTGAATCTTTGCCTGCCCCTCTTGAGGGGGACATTACATTGAAGGATATTTGTGGTGCTATTAGGTCTATTGAATCTAAGTTAGGTTCTACGGTTTCCTCACTATGTACTTCTTCTCAGGAGACTGTGACGTGTTTGCATGATTTGGGTTCTCAGATTTCTTTGACCAATACTGCGGTCTCTAGATTAGAATCATTGGCGCAGCCTATGCAACAGGCTCAGGTGTCTCATATTACAGATTCTTTAGCTCTTTATTCAAAGATGAAAGCTCTGGAGAACTCCTCTAGTGTCCGTAACTTGCGTTTTTAAAATTTTCCACAAACACACTTACTCTCTCCTGAAATTTTGCTTAATAAATATTTCACAGAAGTTTTGGGTTTTAGAGTCAATAGAATTTCTGAATTCTTATTACCTTTTTCCACATCAGCGTGTGGTCAACCCCTCAAAAGGTGGTTTTGATGTTTTAACTCTATATGTTACTCAGAACCTGACCACTTTCCTTGAGGACTCCACAGACAATATCATACGTCAGTCCACCTTATTGGTGACCTTTTCCTCCGAAATTACCAAGGTTAAAATTCTTAAAGCTTTCTTTGGGAAAAAGAAGATCCAGTTTTGTGGACAATGTATTAATATTTTCCCTGATGTGACTCGTAGCATGAAACTTTGTCAAAAGCAATTTCTTAGTTTAAAACCCCAAGTTTTAGCTCTCAGGGCTAGTTTCTTTCTTTGTTTTCCCTACATGTGCTCGGTCACTTTGCATGGGGAAAATTTTTCCTTTGCTGAAATTTCTCATTTAGAAAAGTTTCTGGTGGACAAGGAGGATTTAATGGCTGTGGGTAATGGTTAGATAATGTTTTACCTCCATTGTGGCAAATTTTAGCCTTTTTTCCTTGCTATTTTGTAGTTATTATTAGAATCCAGATTTGAATCCCTTGATGTGGGCTGTTTTTCTTTTTCTTTCTGTAATAATAGTTGTCTACTTTTAGTTTTTGTTTCTATTACTGGAATATTTCTTTGCTGTTTTCAGTTAATATTGTAAACTTTGTAAAAATATAATAAAAAATAATTGCATGAGGTCCCAGGACTACATATATGATCTCCTTTTCTTTCAGACTCACTCACATGCATCAGCAGCCCCAGTTTTCAGCACACAGGTTTTGTGAGGGTCCCCTGGATCAGCTGTTTTAGCACATTTCAGCGTAACCTTAATAAACACTATGGTTCTTCTTAACATTTCTGTAAGGGTGTTTATAAATGTTTCTTTACCTTACCACATTCCCTTACCTCTGCTTTCTATTCCGTGTAACTGCATCTTGTATTTTTCCAGACTGCAGTCACACCAGTTCAGCACATACAATACTTGTCACAACAATTCTTCTATATAGGATGAATTGCAGAGCACAGCAGAATATTTTCTAAGTCCTGGCCTTATACCACGTTTCCGCAGGAGTAACGTGGGCGTCTGCGGGAAGCACTGACAGTGTACACAGGCCTTCCCTGAATATGCTTTATACATCTCCACGGCTGACTAGGCACCCATTCCACCCCTTCTGGGCACATTCTGAGATCCCTGGGCTAGCGCCGTGGATGTGCATGTCAGCAGCATTTCAGAATACGGTCAGGGACATTTCCGGCACATAAACATCCCCGTGCACGTACAAACCCCTTATTCATGTTCTGGAATGACCCCTTTAATGTGTGATGTGAACCCAGAGCTAACTGCATTGATCTCACCATGTGCACTCTCTGCCCCAACCTGCCCACTCTCAACCCTAACATGGGTTGCACAGTTAACACAGGAATCGTCCCCCGCTAAGTGTCATGGCCCCGTGCTAGCTGCCGGTATGTCCCAGCATGCCTTCAGCTCGTGCCAGAACACATGCTGCCAGCTAGCGCCCGCTAGTAAAAGACCCACTTAGTGTTTCATTATTGTTCAAGATCTGTCTTAAATTTCTGGGCCAGAGAAACTAGCAAGAAGCAGAATTGAAATCATGGCAGAATGCTACTGAGCCATGATGTGGTTCATGATGCATAATGAACTCCGAAAATCATCTGTACAGTATCAGACCACGTTTGTTTCTTAAAAGATCCGTAATAAAAGACTTACGGGTCTGATTAATCCTTTGATTTACATTAGTAACTTAACACCTTAAGTCAGGGCTGTACCAAGGGCTATGTGAGCGGGAAAATGTGGTGAAAACAGTAAGAGGGGTATTTTCAAAGGGATGTCCAAGTGTAATCTGGGATATCTAAACCAGAATGTCAGAAAAAAAGAGGGATGTCCAGGGGCAGACACCATTTGGATGATATGGACATCTGTGAGTGCAACTAGACAGACATCCCCAGAACTGTATTCCAGACCTGGACATCTAGGATAGCCTAATAGTTAGAGTAATGGCATAGGAATGGGGCAGCCAGGGTTCAAATCTTGCTACTATCATTGACCTTGTGCTGAGTACTGGTGATGATGGAAGGCCTTCTCCTCCACACCTGCTAGATGTTCTTCAGCCAAAATAAGCACTTTTCAGATGCTTGTTTGTGCCTGGAGTAGGTCTAAACTTAGAGACGATGCTGAAGTCCATGATGGTTCTGAGATCAGGCGTGGACACCCAGGTTTCTGAGAACACCTCAGCCACAAACTCATTGGACATACAGAGGGCACTGATATATCATTGGACTTTCAGGAAGCTCAAAAAGAATACATTACCACCAATGGCTGGGGCAGAGGGGGGCACCAAATTTGTTAGTTGCACAGGGTACATTTCTAGCTTGGTACGGTTTTTCCTTAAGTACAGTGCAACCCTCAATTGTGCGGTATGAATGTATATAAGAACATAGGAACTGCAGTCCTGGATCATACTAAACATCCTTCAAGCCCAGTGTCCTGTTTCCAACAGTGACCAATCCAGCTCAAAAGTACCTGGCAAAGAGTAGATAAATTTCATTCTGTTTACCAGCAGGGATAAACAGTGGCTTTCATTAAGTCTGACTTAGCAAAGATTTATTTATTTATTTATTTATTTATTTAAAGTCTTTTCTATACCGCGCTATTCGATACCAGTGCGGTTTACATGCAACGAACGCGTTTATACGGGCAGAGATCTACAACCGTATTTACAAATAACAGGTGATTCAACTTGGATAACCAGGGAAACTATTTACATATTTATGGTACAATATCAGTCACCAGGGTAGCTATTTACATGTTTATGGTACTATATCAGTGCATGTCACAGTTTAATTAAAGCGCGTTATTGTGTGTGAGCCGGGTTGGGGCGCCATTCCTCTGGGTAGCACTTGAGGAAGAGGTGGTGCTTCAAAGCCTTCCTAAATTGTGTTATGTCGGGGATTGCCCGGATGTTGGGTGGCAGGGCATTCCAGCATCTAGGTGCACGGCGCATAAAAGCCCTGTTCACCGCTCCCTGGGTGCATTGGGTCACTGTTTTGGGGATTGCCAGTGTGTTTATTGCTGCAGATCTTCTGGTCCTGTTGGGGGGGGGGTAATGTGAATAAGGTCAGCGAGTGAGGAGGAGGAGAGCCCGTTAAGAGCTTTGAAGGTTAGCAGTAAGGTCTTGAAGGAGAGCCTGCTGCTGATGGGGAGCCAATGAAGCTGTTTCAGGATGGGCGTTACGTGATCGCGCCTGAAGGCGCCAAACAGAACTCTGGCCGCGGCATTCATGGCGAGCTGGAGCGGGCCCAGAGTAGATTGTGGGAGCCCTTGGAGGATCGCGTTGGCGTAGTCGAGATCTGGAATGGTCAGTGTTTGATAGATTGTCCGGAAATCATCTGGTTGTAGTAGGGGGCGTAGGTGTCTGAGAGTCCGAATCTTATGGTAGACCGCCCTTACCATGTTGCTGATGTGAGTCTTCATGTCCAGTCGTTGGTCAGGAGTGACACCAAGGTATCGGATTGTGGACTTGGTTTGAAGCTCGGCTTCCTTGACTTTTAGATAGGCTGGGGGGATGAAGTTTTGGTTCCTTGTGATAAAAAGCACTTCTGTTTTCTTGTGCTGTATCCAGAGGTTTTGGGTCTGGAGCCAGTCAGACACTGCGTCGAAGCAGTCTGTCAGTGGGGAGAGGTCTCACTGGTCGGTTATGAATGGCATGTATAGTAGCACGTCGTCAGCATATATCAGGCAATTCACGTTAAATGATCTGATGAGGTCACAGATGGGCTGCATGTATAGGTTGAACATCAAGGCAGATAGAGAGGAACCCTGCGGAACACCCTGATTTTGGTGGAAAGGCTCTGATGCTGAGGTCTCTGTTCATACATGCTGCCATCTGTTGGACAGGTATGATTTGCACCAATCTAATGCTGCGTCGCAGAAACCCTTTTCTTCAAGACGCCTCAGGAGAATCTCATGGCTTACTGAGTCAAATGCAGCAGCTATATCCAAGAAGACAAGGACGAAACCATGACAAATGTTATCTATCCCTGTGATTATGTTGCTGAAGAGGGTGGTAAGAAGGGTTTCCACACTGTGGGATTCCCTGAATCCATGTTGGCAGGGATCAAGCGGGGTGGTGTCATTGATGTGATGTTGTAGCTGGCGATGGACCTCTTTTTCAATTATCTTGGCTAGCAGTGGTATGCTGGTTATGGGTCTATACGAGTCTACTTTCAGGGGGTCAAGCTTGCTGTTTTTAAGTAGGGGTCTGATGGATGTGTGTTTGAGGCTTTGGGGGAAGGAGCCTGTTGCAAAGGATAGGTCCCTGAGTTTGGCTATGACCGGGCTAAATTCACTACGTAGCTCTTTTATCCAGAAGGTGGGACAAGGGTCAGTTTGGGCTGTGGTGGTGTTGATCAGGGAGATGGTGTCTTCAATGTGTTTCTTGGATGGGGTGTAGAAGGTGGTCAGTGATGCAGTGTGTGTTGGTTCCTGGGCGGCGGCGAATGATGCGGACTTAAAGGTTTGGCATAGTTTTGATTGCAGGAAGTCCGCAAAATCTTGGGGGTGGATCTAGAGTTTTTGCTCCGGACCCGGTTCCTTTGTTAGGTTCTTGATGAGGTTGAACAGGTCATGAGGTTTACTTAGTGACTGTTTTAGAGTGTTGGTGTAGGATTGCCTCATTTTCTCAGTTATCGCCTCGTGGTGCTTTGCCAAGTGAAGGTTATATGCGTCCTGGTCCTCTGAGGATCATGATCGCCACCAGCATCTTTCTAGCTTTCTTAGGTGAAGGAGTGACGTACGTAGTTCAGTGGAGTACCAGGGTGCTGTGCCTCGTTTCCTTGGAGGCTTATTAGTGGGTGGGCGTTGTGCAATGGTACTGAGGCTGTCATTCCAGCAGGAGACCAGCTCGTCGGGGCTGTGTGTTGTCATGGTGAGGAGTGGCTGGGCTTGGTTCATGATGGTCTCTTTATCAAAAGGTTGGAATCTCCGTGTTGGCATCCTTGTGGAGTTGCTCCGACTTCTGGGGCACTTCTGGCCGTGGTTGACCATGGCTATTTGAAAAATAATTAGTTTGTGGTCAGACCATGGCACTGCGGTACAGGACAGCTTAGGGACATTTGTTGCATCAAAGGCTGCTTGTGTGGCGAATATAAGGTCTAATATGTTTCCTTTCACATGGGTTGATTCGTTGATTAGTTGCTGGTAGCCTAGATCTATTGATGTATTGACTTTTCATGCTGCAACTTGTCTAAATCTTTTTTAAACCCAGTTGCATTACGGGGGTTATTTTGGAAGCCCAATTAATGTTTTGGATGTCCAACAATGGGTATAAAGATGTTCAAAGCACAGAGATGTCTCCAGAGCCATTTTAGAAGGCATTGGAGTCGTCCAAGTCTGAACGAGGTTGTGGCTGAGGTGTTCTCAGGAACCTGGGCGTCCATGCCTGATCTCAGAACCCTCATGGACTTCAGCCTCACGCCTAAGTTTAGACCTACTCCAGGCACAAACAAGTATCTGAAAAGTGCTTATTTTGGCTGAAGAACATCTAGCAGGTGTGGAGGAGAAGGCATTCCATCATCACCAGTACTCAGCACAATGTCAATGATAGTAGCAAGATTTCAACCCTGGCTGCCCCATTCCTACCCCACTACTCTAACTATTAGGCTATCCTAGATGTCCAGGTCTGGAATACAGTTCTGGGGATGTCTATGTAGATGCACCCACAGATGTCCATCTCATCCAAATGGTGTCTGCCCCGGACATCCCTCTTTTTTTCTGACATTCTGGTTTAGATATCCCAGATTGCACTTGGACATCCCTTCTAAAATACCCCTCTAATTGTTTTTACCACATTTTCCAGCAATGAATTCCAGAGCTTAATTGCAGTTTGAGTGAAAAGGTATTGCCTCTCATTCATTTTGAATGTATAAGTCCATGACTGGCTGCTGGTTGCCCCACCAATCTATGGTTGACTCTTTTTGCACCATCCTTGGAGTCCGCTATTCCTACATGACACCTGAAGCTTATGAGTCAAACAACTAACACTTAGCTCAGTAACATTTCTGCCATGGGTCTATTAATTTGAATGCAGGGAGGTTAAGGACTATGGGAAAAATGGCAGAACTAATGAAAATCAATATGTTTTCCAGAGGGGCTAATTTTATAACAGTGCACCTATACTTTCAAGACACTTGATGTGGCATTTTACAGATGACGGCCAAATCCAGTCTGGAACATCCAAGTCAGAATGTCTGAAAAATAGCAAATCTGCCCAAGGCACAATTTCACAAACATGGACATGTTTGCTGTAACATATAAAATATATATTGATCTCACACAAAAGCCAATACAATAGCATACAGTAAATATACAAAGTACAACTCTCCTGTGAATTTTATGTCATATTCGACTTACTCCCAGCTGCGTTTTCACACAGACTTTTTTCCATACAAATTGATAATTACAGTAAAAGAGACCATTAGAAAAGCCGTTATCATGCATATATCTTTAAAGCACTTATCAAATTCTTAGTACCATCATTGGTCTCTGTCACACTTTTTATTTTTGACTTATTTTATCCTTTTTTTGTATTTTGCATTTAAAATCACATCTTTGTGACAGCTGGAATTGAATAATATTTCAGGCAATGGATATTTAGAAATAGCCTAATGGTTAACGCAGTGGGCTAAGACCAGCAAAGCCAGGGTTCAAATTCTACTGCTGCTATTATTGAGGTTTTGCAGAGTACTGGGGATGGTGGAGTGCCATCTTCTCTATACCCTTTGGATGTTTTATGGTTAAAACGATCACTTTTATGATCTCTATTCGTGCCTGGGGCAGTTCTAAACTTGGATGGCGTCACAGATGTCCCCGATGTTTCTGAAATCAAGTTGGAACATCTAAATCCATTGAACCACCCCAGACACGCCTCCACCATGCTCCTTGCCCACTTGGATGTCTCTGCGGGGAGCTCTTTGAAAGACATTTGTAAAATGGTTCCTGGGATGTCTTCATGATCTGGACATCTGCATGTCCATTTTCAGACTTCCAAATCACAACTAAGGCTTTTAAAATGACTTCCTTAGACATATACGTTATGCCTGTTTTATAAAGGTCCAATTTATATACCACTTAGAATTGCCACTCCAAGTTGATGAATGGAAACAGCTTCCTTCTCTCGCCTCACTGCTTTATCACATCATCTCAACTTTGCTGGAAACTGTAATTATAAATCTCTATTGGCATCTGTTTTAAATGCAGAAATAGACCGGGTGGCTTTTTATTAAATAATTTTGCTCCTAGGTGCCATTCTTTGAGAAGAGCATGTTGGTAAATATCGAGATTATGGGAATAAAAGGTCACAATAAACATATTTGTACCTTCTAAGAAGCTAAAACAGTACTGGTGGATGTACATGAAGCTGAGTACATACAGTACCTTTCTTTGTTTTACGAGTTCGAATCCCGTTCTGGAGTTCATCTAAAAGGAAGAGCAGCAACAGATCTTTCAAATTAATACAGTGTTGTTGCCCTATCTCACTTATATGTAGAAATATGCCAATTGACTGGATAATACAGGGAAGCCGTCAGTGGAGTAGCGTGCCACAATGAATTTGCATAAATGTACAACTCTTCTGTGAATTTTATTTCATCTTCTCTTATTCCCAGCTATGTTTTCACACAACTGCATTTTTACCATAGAAATTAATAATTATAGTAAAAGGGAGAATAAGAAAGGCTGTTATTGTGCATATACCTTTCAAGCAAGTATCAAACTCTTAGTACCATCATCGGTCTCTAACCATTGTACTTTTTTCTTTTGACTTATTTTATCTTTTTTTTTTATATTTTGCATTTAAAATCACTTATTTTTGTGGAAATCAATTCCAGCTGTCACAAAAATGTGATTTTAAAATGCAAAATATTAAAAAAGGATAAAATAAGTCAAGATGGCACTAAAGGGTAGGTTTACTAAACAGCAGTAGCGGCTTCCGTGTGTTATCAGAGCTGTGGCCCCTCCGATATCGCACGGAAGCCACTACTGCTGTTTAGGAAACATGTCCCTAAGAGTTTGATACGTGCTTTAAAGATACATGCATGATAACACTCTTTCTGATGGACTCTTTTATTATAATTATTAATTTGTGTGGTAAAAATGCAATTGTGTGAAAACACAGCTGGGAGTAAGTTGAATATGACATAAAATTCACAGGAGAGTTGTATTTTGTATATTAACTGTATGCTATTGTACTGGCTTCTGTGTGAGATCAATATATATTTTATATGTTAAAGCAAACTTGAAAAACAAAAATAACCCAATCAAAGAGTGAAGCCAAATATCAGCATACTTGTAGGCATGTAAAACAAGAAGTAGCTTTTTTTTTCACTTTAGATTCTGACAACTTCGGTTTGAATCACATCAAATCTATTCTGAGTTCATCTCAAAAAGCTGATGACAATTGAATGGACATTTTTTTCATTCTGGATATTGTTTCTCAGTAAATGTGTGCACAGAAAGAAAATGTGTTTTAAATATATTTATGTTTAATGAGTGCTTGTGTGTCCCCAGGTGCACCTAATGAAAAGCGACAGTTGGCCCTTTAAAAATGGCAATTGGCAGAGAGCTTGCTAATGTTGACAAGCACAAAGTGAGCTGAAATGCTTTTATTTGTCTTACATATTTCTCACAAGCTCTGGAAGCAGGCTGTTACCAAAACGTTAATGTCAGACAAGTTGCGAGTATAGTTTAGAAGATTGTGAGAGCTCCAAATGGATATTTGCTAAAATAATTTTAAAAGCTTTTAAGTCAGAATAGTGTGTTGTTTGAGTGGGAAACAGCATTTGGGGTTTTACAGCAGCACTGTGTTAAGACAGAGAAGGCTGTAATGGGACTGTGTCTATAGCACAAAAGAATACAAAGATATAAAAAGAGAGACGTCTGCAGAGACAAGTGATGAAAATAAGTGTAAAAGGTGGCTAAGCTAAGGCAGTCATTCCAGAACATGAGTAAGGGGTTTGTACGTGCAGTGGGGACATTTATGTGCTGAAAATGTCCCTGACCATATTCTAAAACACTGCTGATATGCATGTCTATGGAGCTGGCATGGGGATCTCAGAACGTGGCCACAAGGGGTAGAATAGGGGCGTGGTCAGCCGTGGAGACATTACGAGGTGTGAATAGGGAAACTGTCAGTCCTCTGCGTCTGAGGCTGGCTGCCTGTTTGGGGAACTTATTCCACCTCTGAGGTGGAATAAGTTCCCCTAGTTGGTGGTGGATGACAGGCCTGGGGCACAGCAAAGGCGGAAGGGGGCAGAGGAGATTCCTTGCAGCCCGAATCTGGCCTTGGGAGGCCAGATCAGGGGTCGGGCTGTGGGAATGAAGATTCTTGTCTGGCGGTTGGGAACTGCATCTCCTGAATGGAGCCGCAGTGCCATGGCAACCGGACGCCATGGCGCCACAGCTCCATTCAGGAGCCCTGACTGAGTTAGCCAAGCAAGGCCTGTACATGCAGGTCGACCGGAATCAGGGTCCCGGCATGCATGTACAGGCCTGGACGTGATTCTGATCCCGCTGGGCTAGACGTGCTCCACGGGATCAGAATCCCATCTAACTCTGTGCATCCATTTCTGATCGGGCGCACAGAGGTCTGGGATGTCCAGGACAGAATCAGACCCAAAGTATATTCAGGGAAGACCCGTGTACGTATCAAATGTTTCCCAAAAACGTGCACGTTATTCCTGCTGAAACATGATATAAGGCTAGGACTTAGAAAGAATTCTGCTCTTCTCTGCAATGTGGCCCATATTGAATAATAGTTGTGGAAGTATGTTTTGAACTCGTGTGACTGCAGTCTGGAAAAACACAAGATGTAGTTATAAGGTACAGAAAGCAGAGGTGAGGGAATGTTGGAAGGTATGGACTGTCATGAAGAAGTCCCTTCTGAGCCTATAAAGGTAGGGCAAGATGAGGATTTGCTTTCAGAAACTGACAAGCAGTCTGAGCACATGGCTCAGTGTTTGCAAAGAAGAAGTAAACAAAGAGAGTCACGAGCTAGAAAGACACACCCCTGCAGTGACGTATTCCCTAGCTCAGGAGGTAATGAGCTTCACCTGTTTCAGGGCAGGGCACAGCTAAACCCTGAGAGTTACAATGATAAAAAGTGGTCATTAGCTTGGACCAGGCAGAAGCAGATGCAGAGCCAGAAGCAGATGCAGAACCAAAGGGAGGACAGAAAAGGAAGCCAGCAAAGGAGCACGCTGACTAGAAGGAGTCAAAGAGGAGTGAGAACCAAGGGAGCCATATTCCTGAGGCCAGAAGGAAGCAACCCAGGACAGGGGTTGTCTGCTAAAGGCAGGAGAGAGAAGAATCTTCCTGAGAGGCTCACACGCTCCTAAGAGAGAGACATGCTGGTTGGAGAATACCGGTACGTCTGAGGGGAAAGTTAATAGGCTGAGAGGCAAGCAAACACAAGCTGTGTTTGAGAACCAGCCTAACCCTGCAGAGTGGAGAGTTCCCTTTCAAAGCCAAAAGGTAGGCTTAATAATTCATATAAGTTTGAACCTAGCTATAAAGCAGTTCCCTATAGTTACCAGAAAGTAACAAACTCCCTGGACAAAAACTACAGCATATATTGTAGCAGCAGATAAGCATGCAATAAATAAATCCAGGAGTCTTTTCAAGGATCCAAGCCAGTTTAATGTGCACATGGCTCAAGCAATAAGCAATTTCAAAATGGCTGAGCAATGGTTTCTAGCAAAACAACAGCTTTTATAGCGGTCTTCTCCATTCTAGGTATAGAGAAACTTTTCATTGGTCCAAGTACCCCTCTCACCCATCTATTGGTACCCCGGTACTGATATGGCTACCCAATAGGGACTCTGGTCTGGGCCCAGCACCTGGTTGCCCCATTCTAGTCCCAATTACAATGTCAGTGTCTCTAACTTGTTACATCTCTCCTCCAAGGTCGCTTAGCTTGTTAAAAACATATGGGAACGCAGGGCACTGTAACCTTGCTTTTTGCAAAGTTAATTAATTCCATAGAAGCATAGCACACCTTATCAGTACCAATTAAACTTGTTTTTCTATATTTTCTAAGTTTTGTTTCTGCTTAGCTATGTTCAGTTAAACTGAGTTAAGTTTAAATTCTATGGTGTCATCATTCAGGGGGGGGTTTCATTCCTCTGGGCCTAACTAAAGGCTTCAGTTACAGGTCAAGCTGCTCAGGCCTGTCTGCTTAGTTCAATTAGCATGGATCATAGGCCGTCGCCTACCACATTCCCCCCTTTGATTATTCTCACCCGCATGTTAATAAGGTGTGAGAATCAAATCACATAATACTAGGTAAAGGTATCACTCTGTGGTATAGGGTAGTACGTTCACATAGCTAATATCTTTGTAGCTGCCTTATGCTCTACAGTGTTATTAATAACTGAAGTTATCATTCGCAAGCAAAGTAGCAAGAAACAAGGGAGCAACAAGCAGATAGTCAAAGTCCATAGTTTGGCAAGAGTGGGAAAAAGAACTAAAGGATTAGAAGGTTCGGTTGCATCTTTGTTGTGCTGTCGTAAAGCTTCTGATTTAGACAGACCAAGCTGTCCATCATTCGTAGTAGCTTGTGGTCCAGTCCAAACAAAACACAAACTGTCAACAATGGGGTGGGCCAATACCCAGTCACTAGTAGTATTATGTAAATCAGTCTGATTGTATAGGATAGAATAGTTCAGTTCTTGCGTCTCCCAGGGCCACTGATCTCCCATCTTAGTTCCTCACAATAGAATCAGTCAGAAGTGTGGAGACTAGATGCTATTGCTCCAGCAAGTTCAAGAAACGAGTTCTGGTGGTGGTATGAGGAATTGAAACGGTGGCTTGCATAGCCTTGTAGATAGTCAAGATCTAGATCAACTTTTGGATTGGAGAGTATACCAATGCAAGTTATAGGGAAGAATGATAAAAACAAGGTCTGAGTGACCTTCGGTCCAGTTCATGTTGTACTTATACAGCCTGCCCAGGGAGATAAGGCAAAAGTCATTTCAAAGCACTCCAAGGCTGCTATCACGATGAAACAGTAGAGAATCATGATGAAAGTTCTCTGAAGAATTAGTGCAAGTCTTTGAAAAACCAGTGCAATCTGTTGATAATTCTTGACCACGAAGTCTTCTTCTTCTTTACTGTACGTTGACCTGTTTTGCTCTCAGTAGCATGCAACAGGTGTAGCGTTGATTGTAGATCCTCAAGCTTCCGCTGTACATGACCTTACCAATTTCATTGGTAGGAGTGTAGAGCTGTAGATTCCAGCGTATTTCAATAAACACAGTCCTTTTAGTTTGCACTGTCCTTGATCAAAATGGCACAAAGATTTTCAAATAATATAGTTCATAATACAGTCTCTTTCTGTTGATGATATTCTCTTCAGAATAAACAAATAGTCTCTTGAGTTTCAGGAGTTCTATATTTGCACAGTCTCTCTTTTGTTTTTAAAACTTCCTGAATTTTTTTCAATTTGCTTGTCTTTGCAAAGTTAGCTGCAATGGAACTTCTGGATTGTTCTGATGTTCACTGGTCTGGCTCTGGAGCTGCTGCTGATTTCACTCTGCTGTGATGAATCCAGGGTTCGAGTTCTGCAATTTTCACTGCTGTAGGGTTAACAAGATAACAACATAAGGTCCCTTCTAATGCGGTGTCAACGGTGTCTTTCTCCCACTCTTTGATTCACACCGAGACTCCAGGCTTGAAAGGGTGCAGGCAAATTGATGGGGTAATCGATTTTGTACCCAGGTATGAAGACTCTGCAAAACAGAACTGAAAACCAATAGTTCATGACTAATAATTTCAGATCCTATCTTTCTAATATCTCATTTTATTTCCTATAAAATATGCACGGGTTGCCCATACAGAATCTCAAAAAGGTAAACTCCTAAATACTTAGAAGGGGCTAAGAATATCCTAATAAGGGCTATAGGAAGAACCTAGGGCCACTTCAGGTAAACCTCTTGGCAAAGTTTAGACAACTGAGATTCAGGGTTCTATTCATACATTCTACTTTTCCTAAATTCTGAGATCTATAGGCAGTATGTATCTATTAATATCAATATCTTGGGGCTATACTTAATGGACTTGCTTCCTAAGGTTATCCACCCTCATTCTTTGTACAGGGCCCCATATGCATGCAAGGTTGTAAGGGTATACTTGAAATCTGGGTACACATTTAGACAGGGCTCTTTTCCTATTGTTAGTGCTCTAGTGAGGACTATCAGTTCAGCTTTCTGTGGTGAAGTTTCTGGGGCCAGGGCTGAGGACTCAACTACCAAATCAGGGGTCATCACTGCATATCTAGCACAACAATGTCCATTGATGATGAAACTGCCTTCAGCCACAAAGAAAGTCTGTTCAGGGTTCTCCAGAGGGACATCAGTCAAATCCAGGTGCCTTGAGAATACAGTGTCCATAATTTCTAAACAGTCATGATCAGGGGATCAAGACTAACTGATAACATAGCAGGATTGAAAGCTTGACTGACCCTTCAGTTGTATCTGGGGTTTTCACACAACATACTCTAATATTTCAACATTCATAGATTTGTTAGCTAGTAATTTCCTTTGTGTTTCATAATGGTTAGAACAGAGTGTGGTACAGTAACTTGAAGATTCTATCTCAAAGTGATTTTTCTTTTAGTTTTTGCTTACTAGGAAGGCTGTAGCTGTAACAGCTTCTCAAATAAGGTCCAAGAGATTGAGTCAACACTCCAGAACATTTCCTTGCGACTCATGAACATAGAGACTGCAAGGTTTTCTGGACATCGGGTAGACCCAGAACTGGTGATAACATCAGAGCGGTTTTCAAAGATCAAAAAGACTGCATTCCTATTCAAGTCCCCATTCCAATGGAGACTTTTTCATTCCTTTGGTAGCTTGATACAATGTGATACAATGGTTTTGCTAGCAGCGCAAAATTGGGGATCCATATACAACAGTACCCTGTGGCACCCAAGAAGGCTTTCACTTGCCTCCTGGTGGTTGGAGTAGGAATACTGCATACAGCTGCTTTGCGTTCTGGTAAGGGTTCCAGGCGTCGAATTATAGCTGGCTATAATCTATTCAGGAGGGACCGAGAAAATGGAAAAGGAGGAGGAGTAGCCTTGTATGTCAAAAGCAATATTAAAGCTACTGAAATGCAGGGGACATGGGGAAAAGAAGAAGCGCTCTGGATTGCGTTGGAGAGAGGAGATGGCACTGTCATCCATATTGCTGTAGTCTATAGACCTCCGACTCAAATTGAAGAGAGAGACAATGAATTGATTAGAGATATTGCCAAGATAGCATCAAAGGGGGAAGCAATCATATTGGGTGACTTTAATCTACCTGATGTGGATTGGATTACTCCTTCTGCACATCTGGAAAGAAGCAAAAGAATTGTGGATGCTCTCCAAGATGCATTATTTAGACAAATGGTGATGGAACCAACAAGGGAAAGCTCTACGCTGGATGTAGTGCTCACCAACGGTGATAGTGTGTCAAATGTCTGCGTGAGTGCCCCTGTGAGCAACAGCGACCATCACACGGTGTGGTTTGAAATAAAAGCCATGGCACAGGCCAATCATAGCAAGCTCAGAGTCCTAAACTTCAAATACACTAACTTCAATCAAATGGCAGAGTATGTAAAGGAGGAGATGACGGGGTGGGAAGAGATAAAGGAAGTGGAATTGCAATGGGCTAAACTAAAGGAGGCATTGAAAGGAGCAACAGATAAATAT
Source organism: Ichthyophis bannanicus (assembly GCA_033557465.1). Taxonomy (NCBI): domain Eukaryota; kingdom Metazoa; phylum Chordata; class Amphibia; order Gymnophiona; family Ichthyophiidae; genus Ichthyophis; species Ichthyophis bannanicus. Next base: position 960,954,503 of record CM066034.1, on the reverse strand, counting down.
GTAAGAAAAGTAAATAAAAGCAAGAGGAGAAGGAAACCTATTTGGTTTTCCAAAGAGGTGGCTGCTCATATAAAGGCAAAAAACACAACTTTTGCAAAATTCAAAAGCTTGCAGACCGAAGAACACAGAAATGAATACAGGATCAAACTCAAAGAGACAAAACGAGAAATAAGGATAGCAAAATCAAAGGCAGAGGAAAAGATGGCTAAAGATGTTAAGGGTGGCAACAAAAATTTCTTCAGGTATATTCGGGAAAGGAAAAAGATCAGAGTTGGAATTGCAGGACTCAGAAGTGCTGGGAAAGGACTCGTGGAAAGTGACACTGAAAAAGCAATATTGCTAAACAATTACTTCTGCTCTGTGTTTACTAAAGAGGATCCGGGGGATGGACCAGCTGTGACTCCCAAGTATAGGAATGGGAATGAAGTGGATACCACACCATTCACAGCAGAGGAGGTGTTAGAACAACTTGCTAAAACTGAAAGTGGACAAAAGCGATGGGACCGGATGGGATACATCCCAGGATACTGAAAGAGCTCAGAGAGGTTCTTGCAGGACCGTTAAAGGATGTCTTCAACAGATCCTTGGAAACAGGAGAGGTTCCTCAGGACTGGAGAATGGCTGATGTCGTACCTCTACACAAAAGTGGTGACAGGGAAGAAGTGTCAAACTACAGACCCGTGAGCCTTACCTCGGTGGCAGGAAAAGTAATGGAGGCGCTCCTGAAAGAGCGAATAGTGAACTTTCTGAAAACCAACAGCTTGCAAGACCCGAGGCAACATGGTTTTACCGAAGGACGATCTTGCCAGACAAATCTGATCGAGTTCTTTGACTGCGTGACGAGGGAACTAGATCAGGGGCATGCAATGGATGTCATCTACCTGGATTTCAGCAAAGCCTTTGATACTGTTCCTCATAGGAGGCTTATCAACAAACTCAGTAGCTTGGGGATGGGTCCCAAGATGGTAAACTGGATTAGAAATTGGCTGACTGACAGACGACAGAAGGTGATTGTACATGGAGCTCACTCGGATGAGAGGAAGGTGATTAGCGGGGTGCCCCAGGGTTCGGTCCTGGGCCCGGCACTGTTCAATGTATTTGTGAGTGATATTGCTGAAGGACTGAATGGAAAAGTCTGTCTTTTTGCAGACGACACAAAAATTTGCAACAGAGTGGACTCCCCTGAGGGAGTGGTTAACATGAAGAAAGATCTACAAAAGCTGGAAGACTGGTCTAAAGCTTGGCAACTACGATTTAATGCAAAAAAGTGCAGTGTCATGCACTTGGGTAGCAGAAATCCAAGAGAAATGTACAAGATAGGGGGAGGAAGGTTGGTATACACAGTTCAGGAAAAAGACCTTGGTGTGATTATCTCTGCTGATCTCAAGGTGGCAAAACAGTGCGACAAGGCGGTGGCAAAAGCCAGGAGGATGTTGGGCTGCATACAAAGAGGGATTACCAGCAGAAAAGAAGAGGTACTTATGCCACTGTATAGGTCACTGGTGAGGCCTCACTTGGAATACTGCGTTCAGTTTTGGAGACCATATCTTGCAAAGGATGTAAAAAGACTGGAGACTGTTCAGAGGAAGGCGACCAAAATGATTTGGAGCCTGCGTCAGAAGCCTTATGAGAAGAGACTTGAAGACCTAAATATGTATACCTTGGAGGAAAGGAGGCACAGGGGAGATATGATTCAGACCTTTAAATACTTAAAGAGAAATGATGAACAAACAAACCTCTTCCAAAGACGGGGAACCTGTAAAACTAGAGGGCATAACATGAAACTGCAAGGGGGTAAATTGAAAGGCAATGTCAGGAAATATTTTTTCACTGAAAGGGTGGTGGATGCTTGGAATGCCCTCCCGATGGAAGTGGTAGGGGCGAACACGGTGACGGAATTCAAAAAGGCATGGGACAAACACAGAGGATCCCTTTACAGAAATAGGAAAAAAGAAACAAAATAAACGGTACCATCTAACTTCCGAACCATCTAACTTCCGAACCATATAACGTCTCAACAAATAGGGGTGTCCTATATGGAGTGGTGGGTTTACCCCTGAACAAGGATATGGAGAGGGGTGGCCTGCGCGGAGCGACAGGTGCACCTACTCTTGCCATCTCGCTGGGCAGACTGGATGGACCATGCTGGTCTTTATCTGCCGTCAACTACTATGTTACTATGTTACTATGAATTCCGCTGGACAACTGGAATCCTAGGTATTTAACTTGTTTGACATAATTATGCTTTGGCTCTTGAGACTTTGTATCCAGCCTCATTAAAAAGGTGCAAGAGTTCACTGGTGGCTGGTGGACATTCACTTTCTGAGTTGGTGGTTATGAGCAAGTTGTCCACATATTGAAGTAGAATTTTTTCTTTTTTTTTTTCTTTTTTTTTTTTCTGGAGTTTCTGGATAACTTGTCAAATCTTTTGCTGAGTGAGGCGAGTTCTTGAATTCTTGAGGTAATCTTGTCCAGATGAGTTGGCCCCGCCTCCTTGTAGTGGGGTCTTGGGCTAAGCGTATGCAGAAAAAAACATCTTTTTTAAGTCCAGAATGATGAAATGTATAGCTTCAGCAGAGATCAGTTCCAAGAGAATATAAGGATTTTGGTACCACTGGTTGTATAGTTTCAGCTGCATCATTCATTCTTCTTAGATCCTGCACTGGGCGGTAATCACCTGTCCCAGGCTTCTTGACTGGCTTGAGGTGACAATGGCAGGGGCTATGTTCTTCCTTCGGTATTAGGCCAGTGGATTATCTTCTGCCCATCCTCCAGGTGGGGCTATGAGGTTGGTAAGTGTACAGCTTGTTGCTTTGGATGCAGGTGAATAGAACCGCCATTCTTCTTCTTGGGGACAGTTTGAGTTTCATTTTTTTCTTCCTTCAACAGAGGATATCTGTGCTTGAAGCTTTGCAAGCAGATCTCGGCTCCAAAAATGGAATAGGGCATTCAGGCATATACAGGAACTGGTACATTATTATTATTATATTTTTTCTAGTTCACACATGTGGTTCTGCAGAAAAGGCTTTGCGGGAAAAACACAGGGGCTACTGGCTTTAGTATTCTGCTCCTGTATCCCCCATAAAAGTCCATATATTGGTCCCCTATTTTTCAGACTGACTCCTGGGGACCCAGGGAAACTGGAGAGTCCGGTCTGGCCTAGTCTTCATCCATGCTGTAGCCCTCTCAGGCTGCCACTCACGCTATAGCTGCTCCACTCTCGTGCTGAAACACTGTGCTTGGTTTTATTCTGTCTATGACTTTGCAATCAAGTATTCCCCTCCTGGGGAGGAGTCAAGATACGGGCATTCCCTTCTCTAATGTCCTTCTTTTTCTATAATGGGCGCACTCACACCCCGTTTTCACATCCGCTGCTCCTTCGATTAGGAAAACCTCCACATCATCCAACTAAAATATCTGTTCTCTTTTTCCATCTTATAATTTTTTACATTCTCTGTCCTTCTTCAACATCCACACACTTTCAAATCAACTCTTCCAGTAACTATCATGCCCGCAAATCCATCCAGTTTCATTTCTGTTTTGTATCTCTCTGGGACTGACTGACAAAAACACAACTTCTCCTGGGCTACTGGTCTGCATTATACTGTTCATTAGTTCAATCAAATCCTAAGGCTTCTCAGTGTATAATGCAGTTTTTTTTTCCAGTTCTAAACAAGTCTGGTCAGCTGACTTTCACTTCTGGTTCAGAGGGGGTGCACATCCCCCTCCTGCGGAGGTGGCTGGCAAACTAGGGAATCTACAGGGTGGATTTCCCCCCCTTAAGCACTCTGAACAGAACTACTTACAGAGAGAGAGAGAGAGACGAGACAGGATATCTAGAAATTCTGGGGCAAAATCCTGATTGGGACAGAGACATTTCATAATCTTCAGTAAATCCCTTACTGAAATTCTTGATCATACTTGAAAAGACACTTATTATTTCTGTAAACATAGGGCAGGCAGGAAACACTTAGATTGAGCACATACATCCATTATGCTTTTTATAGAGAGAACTATAGCTATCTGTCAGCATGTCTCTGCAAAAGAATTATTTTTTTAGTTCAGGAAGCAAATATTTAAAAGACATTCCGGATATTTTTCATAAAATACAGTACACCTTTCCTTTTTTTTTTTTAAATACAGAAAAACAAATTAATTTATCTTAAAAGCCAATATTGTAAAGGTCAGTGTAGCTAACTGATTTGTTCATTAGTAACCAGCACAGAGGGGAAGCATGCATTCAAATGACTTATACTCATTCATAAAAAGATAAACTTTGTTTTTAAAACTTTTGGTTAAACAGAGCTAGTGAAACCAGAGAAAAAAAAACTAATTATAAATTCATCACGCTTCGATTAAATGAAGAGACTTTTCAAATCGGGAGTCCCTTTTCATTCCTAGGAGAAATCTCCTGCAGTCTCCAGCAGTCTCTTCAGAACCTTTTTTTTTTTTTTTCTGCAGGCTATGTGGAAGCCACACCCCTCTGCTCGCGGGGAAACAATTGAACTGTGCTCATAAAAAGAGACTTCTCATTCACATGGACAGAGAGATGCCAGAAAAAAACAATTTAAATCAATGTTAAGTCGTGATCTAATTACTTTGTAGATCAAAGGAAAAACAAAAACAGTTCTTTATCATTTCCTATTTAAACTGTTTCAGTGCTTACTGAAAATTTGAACATACAGCCGACAGAAATTCCTCTCACTTGGTCCGCAACCCATAAGGGATTAATACAAACTTAATCCTTTTCAGGCTAAACCCAAAAACTATCGGGACCCACAATCCTGACTAAACATTCTTATTAAATGATAAATATTACATAACCACAGCAGAAGGAACAAAAACATATTAAATAAAACAGGTACAATTTGCCTGAAATAAGCACAAACTACCAGCATTGAGGTTTAAGCCTGCACAGGATTAGAAAGACGACACTTACATTCTTTCCTTCAGACACGCCCCCTGTCAGTTTTTCACACTGCAGTAGAAAAACTAACTGGGTCAGACCAGCTTTTTGATTTCTAAAAATGACTGTAGGTGTTTTGGGTCTTCATTCTGCTCTATTAATACAATTTCTTAATCAGTGAACTGTCACAAATTACTCAACAGAATAATCTCACACTTATAACAGAAGGGAAACTCGCAGTTTCAACAGATAGCAAAAATCAAATACACAGGACGGACAATACACCAAACGCTTCATCCGTTTCGCGACCTAGACGCAGTCACCCGACTAGGAACTGCGCTAGTCCAGAGTCCACTCTGCTTGGTCCGTGCTGCCAGACCTCTCATTCACACTTCATTCACACAATCATGCTAGCAACGTATCTCAGAATGCATTCCTTTCTATCTATTCTGACTAGTCTTTTTCCCAATTACAAAAAGGATGAGGGTTTCACCCGGTGAATTCCCATGCGGGGTTACTCGGGCCTTCCTTGAGAGCTCTCGTACCAATTCCCAATATCTCGAGATTACAAATTCCAAGTTCCACTGGCAGTACTGCTCTTTCTATTTCTGTCTAGACATACCAAAAACCCAGTCCTGTCTGCTCTGACCAGGCTGAATCATGATTCTCTATAACAGTTGTACCAAGCGAATACTCATGCAAGGATTTTCAAACAAAGACTTAAGTCTTACCAAAGTTTTCAAACTGCAGTTCTAACTCATCTGTCTAGACAGGTTTTCAAAACTATACTTACCAGATCTGGTTCCCAAGCTTCTGAGTTGGATCCTGGACTCCCCAGTGTCGGAATTGTTGGCAAGCTGGACTCAGTGCCTGCCGAGGCCAGGCAGAACTCCCTCCGATACAAGAGGATCGGTGGGCCCAGGGAAATTCCCCTGCGTCGGATTGGCATGGTTCCAACTGGACCAAACCTCAAGGCGAATTACGTGGATTTATTCACTTGAACACTATCCACCACTCGCACTTCCAGGCCAACGCACCAAGAAAGTAGCAGCAGATAAGCATGCACTAAATAACTCCAGGAGTCTGATCAAGGATCCAAGCCAGTTGAATGTGCACCGGGCTCAAGCAATACGCAATGACAAAATGGCTGAGCAATGGCTTCTAGCAAAACAACAGCTTTTATAGCGTTCTTCTCCATTCTAGGTATAGAGAAACTTTTCATTGGTCCCAGTACCCCTCTCTCACCCATCTATTGGTCCCGGTACTGATATGGCTACCCAATAGGGACTCTGGTCTGGGCCCAGCACCTGGTTGCCCCCCTTCTAGTCCCAATTACAATGGTCAGTGTCTCTAACTTGTTACATCTCTCCTCCAAGGTCGCTTAGCTTGTTAAAACATATGGGAAAGCAGGGCACTGTAACCTTGCTTTTTGCAAGTTAATTAATTCCATAGAAGCATAGCACACCTTATCAGTACCAATTAAACTTGTTTTTCTATATTTTCTAAGTTTCGTTTCTGCTTAGCTATGTTCAGTTAAACTGAGTTAAGTTTCAATTCTATGGTGTCATCATTCAGGGGGGGGGTTTCATTCCTCTGGGCCTAACTACAGGCTTCAGTTACAGGTCAAGCTGCTCAGGCCTGTCTGCTTAGTTCAATTAGCATGGATCATAGGCCGTCGCCTACCACAATATGATACTTTACAACCCTGCTCAGGCGAGTGTTACAGAGAGAAACCACGTATGGTCAGAGAAACCGTTTGTTTCAAAGATCAGGATAGCGGCTTACTGCCACACCCTGCTATTCCTGATACTGAAGAAATGCACATAGACTCTGACCATAATGAAATAGTAGATGAGCGGATGGACTGTACATTATCTTTAGCTGACCATGTGAATTCCCTATGCTGAACAGTGTCTGTGAGAGACGGTAAAAGCAGCAGAAGAAAAGGGAACATTTTCTTTGCTAATTGAAGCTATTGTGGTTTTGTTTTTGTATCAAGCACGGCACGTTTAAAGCCTGAAGCTGACAAGGCTAACTTACCTGAGTTCATGTATAATTTCCTCAAGCCAATTGTATGGCATGTTTTGTCCTGAGTTATTCGCTTGCATTTAATCCGCTGGGAAGGGGAAACTAAATTCTTGTCATTGCCTGAAACACTCGACTGCAACTCATCTGTGCTCAAAGGGTAAAGGGACTTACATTCCCAGAAGGCCTTGCAGAGTTAAAAGCAAGCCCACACTCTCTGAGGCAGGAACACCACAGGCAGACCAAGTCTCAGCGCCTAGGCGTTGGGCTGGCCACCGTGAGGGTGACAGGACACATTAATAAGCACCTCTACAGAAATATTAAGGAGAGCAATAGTGTTTATTCTACCTATGCTTAAATGTACTGTTTGCGCTAAATGAGCCAGACTAGGGGACCCTAACAATTCCCATTTCTGAAAAATGGAACTGCTAATGTAGGAAAAAGAATCTTGTTTGGGTGAGAAACCGGTATCATATATTTTTGTTCTGGTACGCCAAGCTGTAATGTTATGACATAGTTGTTATGTATAGGTTCAGGGCATCTTTTTGACAGAATTATGTTGTTGTGACAAAGAGAATGTGTGAGTGTGTGTTTAGGGGTGCCTGGTATCAGGTGTGCTCATCTGCAATGCAGGGGGGGGGGGTGTGAGAGGAAAGCCTGGCCAGTACCTGGACTATATGGATGACTGCAGCATCACTAGGTGCCAGTGTGATTATGCAGTCAAAATAAGAGAGGGTTCACTATAGTTAACTGTCAAAACATATCCCTGTCAATAATAAGGGACCCTCAGAATAAGGGCACTCAACAGTGCAAACAACACTAATGCATGTCCATAATGCACATTTTGTGGGACCAATGGTGTTGCTTTTGTTCATGTATTAGTTCTGTTTGCACTGCTGAATGCCCTTATTCTGAGGGTTGCTTTTTATTCACAGGGATATGTTTTGACATGTAGCCATAAGGAGCCTATGCTGATTCCTTCTAGATTACTTTTCATAGGGTACTCTAATAAGGTCTGATATTGTTGGCAGTGTGATAGGGCAGCCATACATCCGCTGTGCCAGGCACTGGGAGACATGACTGATGTGCCAACATTCCCCGGATTCTACCATGCGGCCTACATCCCTACCCAGACCTGGATCAATGAGAGCTGCGAGAGTGGTGACATATCTGAAGTCTGGCTACTTGGTGTGATGGCACAGAAATCTCCCCTCCCATGCCCACATAGGCCTGACTAGGGAAGCAGTGCCACATAGCAGATTGTGGGAAGGCAGACAGGGTTGCCCCACAGGTAGTGGATGTTTACACACTGACATATGCCACAACGGGACAGGTATAGCTGCTGTGAGAAATACCAGTGCCCAGATAGGTGGGCCTCAGATGCCATAGTCAGAATGTCCTTCTACTACTACTACTTCTACTGATTGTTTGTATAGCGCTATAAAGCGGAAACAGCACTGCCAGGAGAAACGTAAAATATGGTCCCTATTCAGCACAGCTTACAATCTACAAGACAGACAACACAGCAGCTATGGACAGGATCCATCCAGGGGGAATGGTCAGGAAACACAAGGAATCTTAGGCGGATCAGATCCAACAGCGGCAATGAAGAGTTGAGCGCTCTGCTTGGGTTTGAGAGGGATTAGAGATGAAGCCTGATGTGTAGACTCAGGTTCCAGGCATAAGGAGCATCAAGGTAGCAAGGTGAAAGGAGCAACATCTGGATATGGCAGTAGAAGGGCACAGATAGAAGCAATCTGACAGAAAAGCGGAGTTCCTGGGGAGGGGTGTTAGGAGAGGTAGGAGGGGAAAGGTAGTGTGGAACAGCAGAATGAGTGCACTTACAGGCCAGAGGCACGAAAAGGGCATACATTTGCTGCTCAGCAATATTATGCATCCTTTGGGGAACTGCAAGGTCAGTTCTGGGTTTTCTGTACTTGGTGAGGGTCCAACCCTAGCAGTTTAAAGCATGTTTGTAGAGATCACCGGGGCAGGAATCACTGGAGCCTGTTCCTAATGATACAAACCACTTGATGCAAGGTATGTCCTGACATCCATGTTAATATTTACATTCTCATATATTAATTGGGGTGCACTGGGCTTACCTAGCACTTTTCAGGACATGAGGGGGACTGGTATATGGTCTAGGTTGCAGCAGTTGTCATTTCTCATTGGTATATATGTCTAGTGTGCATCAGCATACTATTGTCTGTGAAGAGCAGCTTGGGAAATGCACATTTTTCTCAAGGGGTGTGGCGTCCGCAGATACATCGCAGGGATGGGCAGGATCTGAAACATGTAACTTTTCTGAATATAGTGGTGCAGTGACGTCTACTACGTTTACCTGTGTCTGCGTCCAGATGCGTGTACGGGCCGGCTTGCACGTTGGATGGATCACAGGATAATTTACATGTATGCTTTATAAAATACATGCAATTATGCCTTTCCTAAGCACATACATTTATATCAGCTCCTGAGCAGGGTCAGTGTACATGAGAGCCTCTACCTGCAGTTTTTGCAGGATTCATTGTAAATTCTGATGAGCAGGGACTGTATCTTGCATCTATGCAACAGAGTGGACTCACCTGAGGGAGTGGATAACAAGGGAAGATCTACAGAAGCTGGAAGAATGGTCTAATGCTTGTCAGTTAAGATTTAATGTGAAGACGTGCAGTGTCATGCACTTGGGAAGCAGAAATCCAAGGGAATTGTACACGATAGGGGGTGAGAGATTGGTATGCACGGACCAGGAGAAGGACCTCAGAGTGATTGTTTCTGAGGATCTCAAAGTGGTAAAACAGCTTGACAAGGCAATGGCAAAAGCCAGGAGGATGCTGGGTTGCATACAGAGAGGAATTACCAGCAGAAAGAAAGAGGTACTAATGCCACTGTACAAGTCGCTGGTGAGGCCTCACTTGGAATATTGTGTTCAGTTTTGAAAACTATATTTCACAAAGAAGATAAAAAGGCTGGAAACAGTTCAGAGGAAGGCAACCAAAATGATTTGGAGCCTGCGTCAGAAGACATATGAGAAGAGATTTGAAGACCTAAATATTACACTCTGGAGGAGAGGAGGGATAGGGGAGATATGATTCAGACCTTTAAATACTTAAAGAGTATTAACAAACAACAAACCTCTTCCAAAGACGGGGAAGCTGTAAAACTAGAAGACATAACATGAAGCTGCAAGGGGGTAAACTGAAAGGCAATGTCAGGAAATAATTTTTCACTGAAAGGATGGTGGATGCTTGGAATGCCCTCCCGATGGAAGTGGTGGGGGCAAATACAGTGACACAGTGGATCCCTTTATAGCAACAGGATAACATAAAAATAAACCTAATTATCTCTTATATCACAAAAAATAGGAGTGACCTACATTGAGTGGTGGGTACACCCATAAACAAAGGCATGGGGAGGGGTGGCCTGCACGGAGCGAAAGGTGCACCTACACTTGTCACCTTGCTGGGCAGACTAGATGGACCATACTGGTCTTTATCTGCCATCATATATTATGTTTCTGTATATGTACGGTTCGGTATATGCTTTGTAAATTGTAAGTAGTAGTAATTATAGTAGTTTGTGCTAGCATTTTATTAAGGCACATGGGCTTCTATGTCTCTTTCTAAAATAGGCACCCACTTTTCCTGTTTTTTTAAAGCACCTAATTTTATGCAAGCGCACCCCGGACAATTTTATGTGTGTACCTGAGCACATATAGTTAAACACTGTTCTGCACACTCAGGTTGCTTATAAAATGACCCCACTGTTGCCAGAATGTTCTATTAACCAGAACTGCTAAGGCTCTAGCAAATGAGGACTAATTATCTGCCTTTGGGCCATTTCAGTGTGAGCAATATACTAATTCATCTCTTACACTCTAGAGAGTTTCCCTTCAGTGCTAGATTTTGTTTTCCATATTCTAAGGACATTTTCATATGTCTCTTTCTATAGATAGAAGCTTTTAAGCATAAGAATGTAAAAAAATGCCTTGCTGAGTGTGACCAAGGTCCATCGAGCCCAGCACCCTGTCTCCGAGAGTGGCCCGTTTGAGTAACAAGTACCAGGCAGATCCCAATAAGTTGATCTGTTTCTTACAGCTCATTTATTCAGTACCATGTGCTCCTTTCCCCCAGGCCCTAGTCTAAAAACTGCTCTGTCTTTTTTTTTTTTTAAAGGCTACCACAGGAGCCTGGTTCCACCCTGCTCAAGGTGGATGTCATCCTTTCAGAACAGGCTCCCACTTCCCCAGAATGTTGCCCAATTCTTAACAGACCTAAATCCCTCTTTCTACACCACGCATGGAACAATCATTTAGTTCATAAGAAAAAGCGCATTGCAGTATGGAAAAAGTTCTGTCTGCTTTACATTAGAGTGTTTTTCCTTAAAGCAAACTAACTACATACCTCTGAAGTTATTTATTTATTTATTTAACATCTCTTCTATACCGCGCTATTAAAATCAGCGCGGTGTACATCGAACAAAATATACTGCAATGTGTACAGGTAACATCGCGTTTACAGAGAACAAGGGAATATAAAACATGGAATAACAGGGATAACTATGTACAATCAACAATATACTATTTATATGCTTTAATTATGTACCATATTTAAACTCGAGTGAATATTGAACATGTATTCATGGGTAGCATGAGTCTATAGTAGTAAGGTTCAACAGAAAGGGCATTTATAGGGTACTAGATGCACTGGGGAGGGGGGATATTCAAACCCTTTTAGGCAGATCTAAGTGACATTCAGCAGGAATTTCAACGGTTTCGGCCCCTAAATGCCCAACACAAGCCAGCTAGTGTCAGGGCCTTCTAGGGTCATAGCAGAGAAAGCACCTGTGGATCACCAGCTTGCGATATGCAGCCACTAACCAATTATCCCAAGGAAACAAATGTTAGCTTTAGCTAACTGGCCAGGGGCTGGTTGTTGCTGACAGGTTAGCTAAGGCGCTGTCTGGCCAACCCGGATAGTTGATGCCAGTGGCTGGATAAGATCCCACCATTGAATATCAGGGTTCAAAGTTCAGCAGCGAATGGAAGCCGCTTTATCAGCAGAAGCCGCTGCCATTGAATACCCCCTCCCCCCCCCCATTTATAGAGAGATGGATTTTTTTCTCCCAGGCTGATGGAATCTAACTGATCCTATGAAATTCCTACTGGATCAAAAAAATTAGTTACTGTTAGTGAGGGTGAGAGAGAGTTGTTACATCTGTTTCAGCGGACTCAGCTTTGGGTAAGCCCATGAGCCCATTGGACAAGCATTTTCTTGTACCTGCTGGATGTATGGACTCACTAGATGAGGTGTCTCTCAGTCCAGCTCAACGGACCCCTCCACCTTTACCCAGCCTCAACTTTCTTCGACTGCTTTGTTAAATGTTTCACTGGGGAAGGAGGTTTTGTCTTTTATTCCTGTCCACTACCTAATCCAGTGACTCCGCCGGGTCTGTTGAGCTTCCAGCAGATCCTGTTCAGGATGTTACCCTTAAGGACCCTTGGTCTACTATTGTTAAAATTAATCTGAAATTATCTAGTTCTGTAGCATCTCTTTGTACTTTTACTCAAGAGTCTGTCCAGAAGTTTAAGGAAATTGATACTAGGTCTTCTGTGTCTGAGGAAGCTATCTTTAGATTGGAGACTCAGATACATACTCGTAATTTGCAACATACAAATGTGTCTACAGTTAAGGATTCTTTGAGTATTCATTGGAAGTTGGAAGCCCTGGAGAATTCTGTTAGGGCGAACAACCTCTGTTTTTTAAATTATCCGTCAAGGCATTTGTTGTCAGCTGACATTCTTTTTGTTCAATATCTTAAAGAGATTCTTCAGATCACAGACGTTATTCCTCTCCAGAGGTGCTTTTACCTTCCTTCCCAGAAGCAAGTGGAGAGCATTCTTTGCGGGGAGATGTATATTCTTTCTCCTTCTGTAACTCAGGATTTGACAAAATTTCTGGAGGATTCTTTGGACGTTATTTCTAATGACATTTGTTTCCACTGCAGATAAAAATAGAATGTTGCATTCTTTCTTTAGGTGCAAGGATTCTATCTTCTGCGGGCAAAACTGCCGGATGTTTCCATGAACATGAAGGAGGCAGTTCTTGCAATTAAAATTGGAGGTGTTGGAATAGACACGACTTTTTTTTACATTTTCCTTGTAGATGTATAGTTTTTTGACCTGGTAACACATATTCCTTTTTTGACTCCTCACAATTGGAAGCTATTTTAGTTGAAAGGTTGGGTGAGGTTGGTCCTAATAATGTTAAACTAGATTAGATAAAGGCAGCATTCTCATTGTTCCCTTATTTCATTTACTTTTAGCCCACTGTTGTGTTATTTTGTATCTGGCTCGGTCTCTCCATTGATGTGGGCTGGTGTTTCTATTTCCCGTTTTGTTATTTATTTTCTTTTTATATTCTTATTGTTTAAATTGCAATGTTTATTTTTTTGATTGCTTTATTGTATTTTGCAGATCTTTTAAATAGAAAAAAAAAGATAATAATTACTGTTAGTTTGGGAGAGACATACTGGACCTGGAGTCTCTGGAGTATAAAAGTTAAAGCAAAAATGAACATTATGAATCACTTTGATATACACAATGAAAGGGTGTATGCCAAATTATTAAACTAAACTTAACTAAACAGGGATTTTTGTTATAAATATAGATTTTCTCTATTCCTCTGAAAAGATCTAAGACAGTGGTCTCCAACCTTTTTCAGTTAAAGGGCCCTAGTGTAAATAATAAAATCCTCTGGGGGGCCTCCAATGGTTTTCAAATTTCAAAACATGTATTCAAACTCCATACTACAAGGGCTCCCCTGGTCCACCCTGAATCCCCTTCAACTTGCTATGAACAGTGCAGCACGAGTACTCTTTGGCGCATGCAGGAGAGACCATGTGACACCACTCCTGAAGCAGTTACACTGGCTCCCCATTCAAACCAGGATTTGTTTTAAGATCTTGCTGATGACTTTCAAAGCTGGCAATGAGCTCTCCTCCTCCTCTCTATCTGACCTCATCCAACCACTTGCACCTAACAGACCAAGAAGATCTGCAGAGTCCAACATGCTAGTAATTCCAAAAGAAGCAACTCTGTGCCCCAAGTCTATGGAATACCTTACCAGCACATATCAGAGCAATCCCCAACTTGAGCCAATTTAGAAAGGCCCTTAAACATTTCCTCTTCACCCAATATCTCACTGACATCTCCGATCCTCAGTCCCACTCGAATAACGAGCACTTCAACAATAATAGTAGTCAACTAGGCAAGCCCTCGCAACAGGCATCCCCTACAATGTAAACACTAAACATTATTCTTTCTCAGTACACCTCATATGTATATAGTGTACCCTTTTTCCAAGTTGCATTTCCTGTTTAATGTAATGACCAGACATAATTAAGTTGTCGGATGTTTCTGTTCCATGTGAACCGCGCTGATTGCAAATAGTGCGGTATATAAGAAATATAAATAAATAAACTCACTTTATTGAGGCCTTGTCAACAGTAGCAAATGCTATTTATGAGACACCTGGGTATGCATATTGCTCACCAGTGATGCATGTTGTGGCTTCTCAATCATTGTGCACATTCTTAAATGGTTCAAGAGGTTGTCTACAGTTAGTCGATTCCTCAATTTTAACTTTAAAATTTAGTAGTTAAAAAAGTCTCATCGCACAAGTAAGTGGAGCCAAACAACATGGAAACTTTGTGATCATTAAACTTACTGGATCATTCTAATTAGAAATAATCTTCCGGAAATCACAGAAGGTCTCACAGCTTTTATGGCATGGCTTCATTTGCATATATTGGTGAAGTTCATTGATTTCCAGTTCAAGATGATTGTCTGCCAACCCATAGTCAGCCGCCATTTTAGGATTCAAGACAAAGTCCAGCATAGGTTCAGATTGTGCAAAATGTATAAATGTGTCTTTAAATTCCTGTTCTAGTTTTCCGAGCACAGCAGAGTATCATTCGGCAGCATCCTGTCCTTCATCTTACTTCAGAGAAAGTGACCGATCCAAGATCATTCGCTTTAAATTGTGAAAGTTCTTCATTTCTCCTTCACCTAAAGATGACCAAAAGAAAACCAACTTTTCAACAAATGCCCTCAAAGAGCTGTAAAATTCAGTAATGAAATTAGAACTCCGTAATTTCAAATCGAGTTGGTTGAGATGATCTGTAGTTAAAAAAGCCATGTCCAGCAACCGTGAAAAACCTGTAAATTCATCAAACTATTGTTTTTTCTCAGCAAGAAACTTTCTAATGTGTGTCATTCACAGCAGGAAACAGTCCAAAACCTTCCTGTAGCTAAGTCACCTGACATTATTCTGAAGAACAAGATCTCTATTCTCTTCATTCAGAGCATTTTGAAGACCATGAAACTGGGGATGACTTAATGCCCTTGAATGAATAAAGTTTTTATGACAATGCTCATCACTTAATTGGGATGTAGATGCTTAACTCATAATGACTCCTGATAAATGATGCAGTAAAATGACATCCTGATTTGTCTTCATCAACCCCACCAGTGCTGAATGCATCACAGGCATAGCAGGGCACCATTATTGATTGCAACACAACATAACTTTGAGACGGCACTATTTTTTTTTCAGTCAAAAACTGTTTTAGATTGCTATCAATGTCAATATCTGCTCTTTAACAACAAAGCATTTGCTAAAACACAAAGCAACCAATTGAGAGATGTCAGCAATGTCTGTGGACTCATATAACCCAGGAAAAACCAGTCAGATCTCTGCAAATCTCACATGAGTTAGTGAAAAAGCGCTTCATTAAGGCTTTCAGACCATCTGGCAACAGTGCCCCATTCTTTATTTCTGTAGAACCATATTTAAGCTAGGAAACTTCGGGAAAAAGAACTTCAATAGCCAGCAAACATTCTTTACCAACCAAACCATTTGTTTGAAAGAAGAATTCATAAAAGTCTAAAAAAAGGCATCAGTAGCTCCAACTGCTGGGGTGCCTTCAAAATATTTTGCATAGTAGTTAAATTCCTCTTAAGCTCCCATAATGTTTCTTTCCATAATTCACTACACAGTGGAAAGTCTTTTGAATGATTTGGATGCCTTGTTGTGTAATGCTGGTTCAAACTGCATGATGTGAAAACTGAAATAATTTCCCAGCAGAGTAAACATATTGCTTTGTTGTGGCTAAGAATCAAGAAGTGTTTGTATTCTCATTCATTTTTAAAGGCTCGGTTTTCCTACATAAGACCAAAGATTCACTGAGTCCAATATCCTGTTTCCAAAAGTGGATGATCCAGGTAACAAGTACCTGTCAGGTTCCCAAAAGGTAGACAAATGCAATGCTGTTTATCCCAGGGGTAAGCAGTGGATTTCACCAGTCTACTTTAATAATGGTCTATGGACTATTCCTCCAGGAACTTGTCCAAACCTCTTTTAAAGCCAGCTACACTAACAGCTTTTACTACATCCTCCAGCAACAAATTCCAGAGTTTAACTACATGCTGAGTGAAAAAAATATTTTCTCTGATTAGTATTATCTGAACAAGTGGTATCCAGGCTCCATACAGCCCATCCACTTCCCTTTCTCCCCTCCTCCCCTTTCCCCCATTTTCGCTGACAACAGGCACGGACTACAACTTGCAAGAGAAAAGGTTTATTGAGATACAATTTTTGTCCGCAGCATAACCTATACAACACTTAACTATCAAAACATTTTTATTTTTATTTAACATTTCTTATATACTGCCTTTCATGATATCAAGGTGGTTTACATTGAACAAACTGAAATTACATTAAACAGGGCATTATAACATGGAGATAACTATTTTACAGGGAACATGGGCTATGGAGGGTTAAGTGGCTTGCCCAAGACCAAAAGGAGCACCTGTGGGACTAGAAACCCCAGTCCTTCCGGCCCAAGGTTGCTGTCCTCTAGGTGGGATTTGAACCCCTGACCTTCTGGCCTGAGGTACCTTGCCCCAACCACTAGGCCACTCCTCCCTCAAATGTGGGTGCATACAACACATACTTATGCTACTATACAATTACAACCTATATACAGTCTGGAAGAACTCATTCAAGACGCACAGCCCGCACTTGCATGTGGGTGAGGCCGTCAAAGCCCCACCCTTCTGCCTCAACTCTTTCCATTCTCATTATATGCCGCCAACAAATACACGGCTTGCATGGTGTGCCACCGGGGGGCAAGCCATTAAAGCATGCCCCTGGACCCCTGTTTGCAGCAGGGTTTCACCTTCACGATTCTGTCTGACTTGTCAAAGATTGGTACTGACACCCGCTTGGGTAACTGATGCCTTGTTGTCACCCTCCCTATTCCCACTGTCTGAGTGTGGGGAGGCGCATCACTCTCTGGTCCTGCGGCGAACCTGTTGATTCTGAATCGGGGATGACAACTTCCCATATGGCCACCACTCCCCTTAGACTGCCCTGTATGGTTGTGCGCTCAGTCTGGTACCCCTTCAAATCCTGGGCCATGCTGCGATGGCTGCATGTGGGTTGGGTGGGCAGATGCGCCATCCAGTGGTCATCCCATTCGGAGGGGCAAGAGGGTGGCCCGCAGCCCGTCGGCCTCTAAAATAACTGGCCTAGGCCCGTCCTCTTGCACCTCTGCCCCCACCACCTTAACCCTTGCCTGTCCCCCTGCCCTGCTGTGCCCAGTGGCTGCTAATCCAGCTGGCCGGGTCTCCACTGGGCAAGTGGTTTCCAGGCTCCATGCAGCCGATGCCCTCAACTTACAAGAGAAAAGGTTTATTGAGATACAATTTTTGGAATAATTTTTTGGTGTGCTACTGTGGGGCAAGTCGTTAAAGAGCACCCCTGGCCGCCTGTTCGCAGCAGGGTTTCACCTTCACGGTTCATTCTGACCCATCAAAGGGCCTCGTTGTCACCCTCCCTCCCCCTGCCATCAGAGCATGGGGAGATGCATTGCTCTCTGGTCCTGCTGCAAACCCGTTGACTCTAAATTGGGGAGGAGAACTTCCCATATAACCACTTCCCATAGGCTATCCTGTACGGTTGTGCGCTCGGTCCAGTAGTTCTTCAAATCATAGCCATACCCCTCCAACAGCAACTCCTCACTTGTCGGGGGCACCTCAGACTCAGCTGTGGCCAATCCTTGCTTTGTCCAAATGTACCTCCACTACATCCTGTATCACGCACAGGAACACGTCCATACCGATATCAGATAGGTGCGTTCCATCTGCGCGATACAGTGTATTGCAAAAGTATTCATCCCCTCTGTGTTTGTCCTGTTTTCTCATATTACAACCTGGAATTAAAATGGAGTTTTGGGGCTTAGCACTATGTGATATACACAATATGCCTATGACTTTGAAAGTGCAAAATATCCTTTATTGATACAAACAATAATTAAGACAAAAAACAAACAAACCTGAAAAGTAGAAATATGCATATGTATTTACTCCCTCCCCCCTCCAAAGTCAATATGTTATAGGAGCCACCTTTTGCTAATTTCAATCTTTTGCTAGTATCCCTATGGATACTTCCTTCTGAACTATGCGCTCTTTGGCGACTGTCGGTTTTCCCTTATTATCTACTTTAAAAGCTGCTCTATCTCATTTTTAAAGGTTAATGCCAGCAGCCTGGTTCCATCCCGGTAAAGGTGGAGCTTATCCCTTCGGAAAAGACAATCCTTTCCACAGGATGTTCCCCACTTCCTAACAAATCCAAACCCCTCTTCTTTGCACCATCGTCTCATCCATGCTTTGAGACTTCGGAGCTCTGCCTGCTTTTTGAGTCCTGTGTGTGGAACGGGAAGCATTTCTAAGAATGCTACCCTGGAAGTTCTGGATTTCAACTTTTTAGCTAAAAGCCTTAATTTGGACTCCAGAACTCCCCTACCACACTTTCCTATGTCATTGTTACCAACATGTACCAAGACAGCAGACTTTTCCCCAGTGCTATCTAATACCTTGTGTAGATGTTACCAGTCAAGCATGTTACCAAGCGATCCTCATGTCCACCAGCTACCCAACTATCTACATGCCTAATTATCAAATCACCAACTATAATGGCTGTCCTAACCCTCTCCTCATGGGCATATGGCCCTGTAGAAACCTCCTTAGTGCGAGGGGGTTTTACATCACCTGGAGGACAGTTCCTAGCTGCAGGATCACTTCCTGTCTCACCAAGGTGATGCTGTCCTGTCACATGACCTCTCTCCTCCATGGTAACGGGAAGGTTGTCAGACTGGAGGTAGGACTTCAGTACTACATCCTTGTAGGTCTCATCTATATACTTCTCTGTCCTCCTTATGTCCTCCAAGTCTGCTACTCTAGCCTCCAGAGATTGGACTCATTTCCTTAGTGCAAAGAGCTTCTTGCACCTAGTGCACATGTAAGACCACTCACCAACTGGGAGAAAATCATACATGTGGCACTCAGTGCAAAAGACTGGAAAACTCCCATCTTGCTGCTGGACTGCTGTCTGCATCTTAATTTTAAGGTTTTGTTCAGATATTAAAGTTGTTTACTTGCTTAGGTTTGCAGGGGATACTTACAATGCCCTGCAAAAGTATTCATCCCTTGGTGTTTGTCCAGTTTTGTGGCATTACAACCTGGAATTAAAATGGTGTTTTGGGAGTTAGCACATATGACATAAACAACATGCCTACGACTTTGAAGGTGCAAAATATCCTTTATTGTGACACAAACAATAATTAAGACAAAAAAATCGGAAATCAGTAGTGTGCATATGTATTCACCCCCCCCCCCCCAAGATAATATGTTGTAGAGACACCTTTTGTTGCAATTACAGCTGCAAGTCTCTTGGGTTATGTCTCTATTAGCTTAGAACATCTGACTACTGGGATTTTCACCATTCCTCAAGGCAAAACTGTTCCAACTCCTTCAAGTTAGATGGGTTGCATTGCTGTACAGCAATCTTCAAGTCATGCCACAGATTCTCAATTGGATTGAGGTCTGGGCTTTGACTAGGCCATTCCAAGACATTTAAATGTTTCCCTTTCTAGCAGCTTTAGCAGTATGTTTACGGTCATACTCACAGAACACTAAAAAAAGGAGGAGGAGTACTTATAATAATAAAGAAAAACCTTAATGCAAAATTAATATCATCTAATAATATAGATAATGTTGACATACTCACCATAAAAATTAAAAACACAACTATATCATTAATATATCGACCGCCAGAATACAACATAGATAAAATTTACAATTTAATTGAATTACTAGCATCATCCACAGATACAAATCCTGTAATACTTATGGGAGACTTTAATCTTCCTTCAATACCCAACAATCACTCTAATCAATTCTTAGAAATGATAAATAATTTGGACTTTCACCAAATAATAACTGAACAAACACACAATAAAGGAAAAACTCTTGACATGGTCTTCCTACCAAACTCTCTACACAACCTATATAACTCTGAATCCCTCTCAAACATTCCAGTCCCCTGGTCTGACCACTATCTTCTAAAATTCAATATAACCATCACCTACAACAATCAAACTAAAAGACCACAACGTCCTCAAACTAATAGATTCAGAAAATTCAATGAAGAAGAATTTCTAGATCAAAATAATACCACAACTAACACAAACACCCACAAATCTTGAAGAATCTATCAAAAACTGGAACAATATAATCTAAAGCAGCTGAAAGTAATCCAAAACAATCACACCAAAATATAAACAACAATAAAATTGAAAAAAGACATGCTCCATGGTTTAATATATCTATCAAACATTAAAAAGACAACTAAGAAAAGAGGAAAGGAAATGGAGACAATCAAAATCATTAATAAATCATGAGAACTACACTAATACACTACAAATTTATAAACAAACATAAACAAATCCAAACAAAATTATTATTGTAATATATTATCATGAGCCAATAATCGCCCAAGAGATCTATTCTGTTTAGTAATAAAACTAACAATAAAAAAACTAAATTCTGTTTAAATTTCAATTGATATCTCCCCACAAGAATTAGCTCAATACTATATCAATAAAACAAAGCTACAAATAACACCTCTACATATTACTCAACCACAAATTCAAACACAAACAAAGCAAGCTACATTTGATAACTGGACCAACTTCAACTTAATATCAAATCTACTCTCAAACTACAATAACTAACATTAATACAACAACCTCATACCTTGATCCATGCCCAGTTGATTGGATAAAGAAGACTTTCTCAATACTCTCTTCTTTCATTCTACCCTTAGTGAACCTATCCTTACAAAAAGGCTACTTACCACCATCTCTCAAACACGTTCAAATACGACCTATACTTAAAAATAACACATTAGATAAATTATCCCCAAAATCATACAGACCCATATCAAGTATTCCTTTTATGGCCAAACTTATTGAAAAAATTGTACAAATTCAACTACAAGACTTTATTGACACATTAAACCTCCTTGATGAACATCAATATGGCTTTAACCTTCCATGGAGTAGAAACCTTGCTAACGATCCTTTATGACACAATATTAAGAGGTATTGATAATCCTAAACAAGCCTTTATTCTTGTTTTCCTTGACATATCAGCTGCATTTGACAGTGTTAATCACTTAACAATGTTAAACAGACTTCAACAAATTGGAATTACATCTACTGTTTATAATTGGTTCAAATCATATCTATCAAACAGAACTCAAACAGTAAGAATCCACACCCAATTTCTAACACCTTCAAACAAACTCAAGGTCTCCCGCAGGGTTCTGCATTATCTGCGCTATTATTTAATATTTACTTACAACCAGTTGTAACATCTTTAAACGTCACAATGTTTATTATCATATCTACGCTGATGATATAATGTTCTACCTCCCATTGAAATCCCACACCCACCTCTTCAAAAAATAACAGAATGTTTCAATGAACTAACTGAATGGCTCAAAGAACAAAATCTACTTATCAACTTTACTAAAACTGATATATTATTCATCACTAAAAATCAACATACATACCCCCAAACACGATCACACTAGATACTCATGAAATAAATACAAAAAGAAATAAAATATTTAGGTGTGATACTGACAATAATCTAAATATGGATTCACATATAAAATATCTAACTAAAAAAAATACATTACAAACTCAAAACACTAAAACAATTAAAGACCATTGATTCATCTACAAGACTTTATTAATATAATTCATGCTATCATCACCCCACATTTTGATTATGCAAACACAATACTTAATGGCATTTCAAAACAAAATATTAAAAGATACAAATAATTCAGAACATAGCTGCCAGGATGATTATGAATATAAGCCCACTTGAACATGTTACACCAATTTTGGCTGAACTTCATTGGCTACCTATTTACTCCCGAATCAAATATAAAATTCTTGTCACTACATTTAAACTTATAAATAATCTTGCACCATCGGCACTCAATACACTGATTAATATAGACATCGATAAACGATCCCAAAGAAGCAGAAACTTAAATACCTTAACAATACCAAAAGATTTCACAAAAGCCAGAAAACAAACAAATAAGAGAGCTTTCTCACACTCTGCTCCAATTCTTTGGAACAATCTACCTGACAACATTCGCCTGCTATCTGATATAAAGGAATTTAGAAAAAAATTAAAAACTCACTTATTCATATTACACTACAATACACCCTCAGAACAGAATACTCAAATAGATACAGGCTAACATTTATACATTATTATTACATACTCTATTTTCAAAATAAATATCACTAATACACTATTAACCATACCACACTCTCATTCACATGATGATTATAGATTTAAACTAACAATGTATATATGTTCTAATATGTTATACTTTAATGTTACAACATTCCTTGTAAATTATAATTATCTGTTCTATGTAAACTGACTTGGTATATTACATACCAATTAACCTACTGTTCCATGTAAACCGCACTTGATACTAGGGAAAGAGCGGTATATAAATAACTGTTAAATAAATAAATAAATAAATTGTCCTGCTGGAAGATGAACCTTCGTCCCAGTCTCAAATCTCTGATAGACTGAAACAGGTTTTTCTCAAGAATTGCCCTGTATTTAGTACCATCTATTGTTCCTTCAATCCTGACCAGTTTTCTTATCCCAGCCAATGAAAAACATCCCCACAGCATGATGCAGCCACCACCATGTTTCACTGTCGGAATGGTATTCTCGGGCTGATAGGAAGTGTTGGGTTTGTACCACACATGGCCATACTGGGTCAGACCAAGGTCCATCAAGCCCGATATCCTGTTTCCAACAGTGGCCAATCCAGGTCACAAGTACCTGACAGGTACCCAAAGTCCACAGCTTCCACAATGCTCATCCTGGGGTAAGCAGTGGATTTGCCGAGTCCTCTTTAATAATGGTTTATGGATCTTTCTTCCAGGAACTTGTCCAAACATGTTTTATACCCATCTACACTAATAGCTTTTACTACATCCTTCAGTAATGAATTCCAGAGTTTGATGCGTTGAGTGAAAAAATATTTTCTTTTATTAGTCTTAAATGGGTTACATTATAGCTTCATTGCTTGTCCTCTTGTCTTTCTACTTTTTGATGAATAAACCGATCTATGATAACTTGTTGTACTTCATTCATTCATTTATAGAGGTCCATCATATCTCCCCTCAGCCTTCTCTTTTCCAAGTTGACTTCTGGCAACCCAGCAGCCTCTGGGATTTCTTGGCAAGGTATGACCATAATAGATTTGCAGGCCTTTATTTCTGAGGCAGTGGAGGGTAAAGCAATTTGCCCAGTGTCAGAAGGACTGCTAATGGGAATCAAATGATGATTTCTTAAGTGTTAGGTTGTTGCTCTAACCACCAGGCTACTCCTCCACTCTTCAATTATTGTTTACATTTTCCATGTCATTTATAAATATTTTAAAAAGCAGTGGGCCCCACAGAGATCCCCAGGATACTCCACTATTCATCTTTCTCCATTTCAAAAATTGGCCATTTAGCGCTACTTTCTCTTTTCTATCTTAAACCAGTTCCCAATCCATAATAGTATTCTGCCTGCTATCCCATGACTTTTTATTTTCTCCAAGAGTCTCTCATGAGGGAAATTTTCAAAGGCTTTCTGAAAATCCAGATACACTATGAGCTCAATTCCAACAGGAGCACATCCGGGCCATCGGGCCATCCAAAAAATGGACGGACTCAAATCGGATCCGATTCTGCAAGTATGGGAACTAAATGGTCCCATGTTTGCAGAATCAGGCACTTAGATTGCCCAGCGTTGCCTCTATTCTGTGGCGCAGGACTTTCACACATCTCCCCGTCCTGCCTGCCCTATGCTCCTGTTGGTGTGCCAGCACTGTGATGTCTCATCACCTTGGCACCAGGATGCCCAGCAGGAGCGCACAACTACCGCAAAGGAGGAGACCTTCAGTTCCCCACCGCCTGACCTTCGGCGTGGCAGCCTGGGCCAGGATCGGGCAGCGAGGACACCTCTGCATCTTCCTGGCCTGTCTGGAGGGGCTGCCCAATCCCTGTGATAGGTGGGACTTATTCCACCTCCGAGGTGGAATAAGTCCCCCGTCTATCTCCCACCTGCTGGATATACAAGGCTATGACCTGAATTGGCCTTGTACGTTGGGGTACATCTGCCTGCCCCCATTCCACCCTCTCCCTGTCTCCATCCCACCCTGCCCACCCATGAATAGCACTCCCCAGAAAGTGGCTCTGTGCGTGTGGGGAGCACTTTAGCAAGTATATGGTCCCAATGAATAGCATGGCTGGACGTCGAACCAGGATGTCGAACTCCATTATTTGTATCTCTGTATCAGGGCCTAAATCAACCAGCTTGCCAGTTTATTCACACCTTCAAAAAATGGATTAGTGAGACAAGATTTTCTTTGAGTATATCCATGTTGTTTTTTTCCCATTAAGCCATAACCCCTGGAACCCTTTTTAAAAATCAGTATTTCATTGCCCACTCTCCAATCTTCAGGTATTATAGATGATTTTAATGCTAGTTTACAAATTTATAATATGTCTGAAATTTCATTTTTGGGTAACTTCTGTACATCTTCAATAAATACCAAAGGAAAAATGCATTCATTTTCTTAGATATGACCTTGTCCTCCCTTTAGTGCCCAAATTGAGAAACCACATTCCTTCTGCAAAAATGTTCTGTGGACAGATGAAGCCACGCTTGAACTCTTTGGCAATGCAGACCAGCGATACATTTACAGATGAAGAAATATGGTGGAGGTTCCATAATGTTGTGGGACTGTTTTGCTGCCTCAGGTACTGGAGACCTGGAGCGTATTAAAGGAATTATGAAGTTAGAGGACTGCCAAGGTATTTTGGAGCAAGATGTGCTACCTAGTGTCAGAAGCTTGGTCTGGGTCAAAGGTCATGAGTCCTCCAGCAGGACAAAAACCCAAAACATATATCCAAAAGTACAAAAGAATGGTTAAAAAGGAAAAAATTGACCTTTTTTAAACTGACCAGCAATAAGTCCTGATCTCAGTCCAATCGAGAACCTTTTATAGAGCTGAAATCTGCCATTGATAAAAGGAATCCTGGAAACATTCATGAGCTGGAACAAATCACAGTTGAAGAGTGGGAGAAACTACCAGCAGACAGATGTATGAAACTTATAGATGGCTACAAGAAACATTTGGAGAAGGTCATCACTGCCAAGTGTTGTGCAGCCAAATATTAGTGAAGGATGCCATTAATCCTGTCCAGGCCATATTTTCTTTTGGGGGTTTTTTCCTCAGAAATTACTACATCTGAGTTGCATGGACATCTTTTTGTTGTATATTTTTGAATATACTATTAAAATATTATGATGACATGCAGTTGGAATATTTCCAATTATTTCTCAAGATATTGCACACAACATATCTACAATGCAAGGGTGCCAATAATGTTGACCACAACTGTAACTTTCCAGTGCTTATGTTGTTTCCTGTTTTCATCATTTGACTCCTTTTTCCATTTTCTGAAAGATGCTTTCTTAGCTATAACAGTTTCTCTGACCTCACTTTTCAACAATGCTAGCCGTTGTTTGGCCGTCCTTCCACTTTTCTGAAAGCATCAAAGAGATTTGGTCTGGGCTTCCAAGATAGTATTTTTAAACAACTCCCAGGCCTGATGTAAACTCTTAACTTGTGCAGTTGTTCCTTTATTTTTTTGTAACTAATTTCCTCCTTTTATCATAGTCTCCCTAATGAAAGTTAAATACAGCATTCTACATTTTCTCAAAGGTTTCACATGGTTTCCACACTTGTCTGAATACAGTCATTTCATGGATTTCTAGATTTGCTAAGAATAATACAACTACATCCCTATAATTTTCTCAGTATGATACAATACAATAGACATGCTGAAAACTACCAACAATATCATAAGTAACAAAAGCATCAAAATAACTAATCGTGTGCCGATGGCTTATGCCTGTCAATTAGCATTTTATTTATGTTGTTAGCCTGCTAATTTTAAATCCATTGCTTGGAAATCTAACATGGATATTAATTGGGCCAGTAGGATTTGTGCTGAGGTTTGTGTTTGAGGTATTTACAGGTGCAGAAATGATCATTTGAGCCAATTTCTAAAGAGCTAATATGAAGGACTTTGGAGGATGCACATTGGTGACCATTGATACAAAAGTTTCAGTTTGCTTAATCAAAGTGAGGCTGTCTCCAAAGCTATTTAGAGTCTCAAGTTTCTCAACTGAGCTCCAGTAATGAATTGGACTCTGAATCTATCTTCTGTTCCAGAAATAATTGTATATTGTCTTTCTAGTATGTCTTACTTTTATATTTGTTAATGAATATCAATGACATGTTTGGTAACACAAATAAGTGCCTTTTAGAGGAGTGAAAGCAAAACAAAAAAGCAATAATGATGTGAAATTCCCATCTAATCAAGATACCTCACAGGTGACAATAGAACTTCACACTGGCATGCTAGATGGTGTGTGAAAAATCGCATGTGGAATATTTGAGTGGAGAAGGTCTACAGACCGATAACAAGTTTAAAAGTATATATTTATACTGTAGTGACATGATGCATTTCCCCTTTCTCTGTTTGCAAACACATGCATTTCTGTGGAGGAACTTGCTGTAGAAAGACATGATGAAGTGTGTCTTGTTAGGGTAGCAGAGCTGTTTGAGGTGTCTCTCTGAGTGTTGTGTGTGTATTTGTGTTTAGTCTATCGGGTGTGTGATGGCGGGTACCCCTTTAAATATAGGCATTTTGACCACTTTCCTCTCTAAGTACTCACACCCCATTGTACACTTCCCTCCTTTCTACCCTCATCCCACACACCCTCCCTCTCTCCTTCCCCTTGCAGTCCATCCCTCTGCTCTTCATTCCCCTCCCAAGCTCATCCCCTTGATCTCTATTCCCTCTAACGATCTCTCTCTTCCTCCTCACACACTCTTCCTCCCTTTCTAACCAACATTTTCCATCCCCATGCAGCTTCAAATCTTTTTTTATTTAGACCTTCTGGCCTCAGCTGGTGCAGAGGATTCCATCCACATGGTAGATGCTGCTTCTCTTCACTATTGCTACAGTCTTTATCCTCTTCTTAAGTGGCAGGAGATGGGATCCCTACCGGCATGGACTGTTCTTCTTCGCTGTGGTCATAGCCTTTATTTTCTTCTCTGACAATGGCGGACGGCCGTTGGTGCCCCTTCCTACCATGGCCATGGCCTTTTGACCATCCTCTGCCCCAGCAGTTGCCACTTTTCTTCAACAGGGCCTTTGTCTTCTCCTATGCTGGTGGGATGGAGTCCTGATCATCCTCACAGTAACCACAGCCTTTATCCTCTCTTCCAATAGCGAGAGATGGGGGTCCCTGCGAGCAGGTGCTGCTCCTCTTTGCCATGTTTTTTTTTTCTTTTAGTCTTCATCTGTTGGTGGGGGATGGGGTGCCTACTGGCCTGTTAAAGAGAGCACTGCCATGGGAGTTAGATCTCCTGCCGTACTTCTTCTGGTGACGAAGTCTCGTTTGTCTACCTTTATTGGAATGCATGAATTTGTGCAAGCACAAAGAAACCTATGTGAATGGAAAGACGGACATAGAAATAGACATACTGATCCTCCCCAATAGGTTCTATCACTTGGACGAAATGCAACTAAAAAAGGTTTTGGTGGATACTATGAATCCAGTTTCTATCAAATGTGACATAAAGACCTACATATATAGAGGAAAGGAAAAAAGGGGGAGAGAGTGTATAAAGAGACATTCAGATGCCTCAAAGACATCAAAATATGCATATGAAGTAACCTTTTTTCAAAGAAATAATGTTCTAGAAAAGAGGTCATAGTACGATGCTCCAAGAGAAATAGACTCAGGAGTGACATCAGGAAATACTAAATCGCTGGAGGAGTGGTAGATGGAAGAAATGGTCTCTCAAGACAGATGGTGGAGACAAAAATAGCGACAAAATTGGGTTAAACACAGAGGATTCCTTTATGTTAAAGAAGTAAGGAGAAAATAAAAAATCAACTAGGGTCTGTGGCACTGCAGAAAGAATGAAACTGGACACACTCGATGGCTTTAAGATCCTTATTTGCAATCATGCTCTGTATCCATGTTTCGTGTAAGTCGTAGTGTCTAACAAGCATGTAAGAAATTTATGGCTGATAAAATCAGGAAAGATTGATTTTGCTAGCGTCTCTCCATTAGATTAAGTTTGAATGAGCATTAGCTAGTGCATTTGCTGCAGTACAAATGGGGATTTGTCAGAGTTCTTTGGAGTGACTTACAGCCTAACAAATTGTAACTTTAGTAATATGTTTGGAACTGGTGCAGTTCAGTCAATTGCTTGAACTCTAAATGCCTAATAGTGCATCGTGCTCTCTTTTCTGTCGGCAGAAGAAACATGGATTGCACTATGTTCTTCAATTACAACAATTACTGAGCAAATGTTAAAATAAATTTTCAAATGATCAGACACTGTAAAGTGGAAAGAACTAAGTGTATCTTCTATATTAAGGAGATCAGATAATGTACAGATACATTATAATTTACAAAATAAAGTTCTACATGAGAGTAGGTGAACTCTGTCCTTGAAGACTCCAAAAGTCGAGTTTTCAGGATATCCAGAATGAATATTCATGAGTTAACTTATGCATGCATATAGGGGTTTTTACTAAAGGGTGTTAGCTGGAAGTGCATATTCTGGCGTGCGCTGAAGTTGCATTGAAACATGCGTTGCCAGCTAGCCTGGGTCCATGGCAATTAGCAGGGGACAATTCCCACACTAACTGTACAACCCGCATTAGGGTTGTGAGTGGGCACTTAGGGGTGGAGGGGGAGTATGTGAACTCAGCATGATTAGTGTGGAATTACCTAATGCCATCTCAATATATACCGTAAAGTACACCTACACTAATGTGGTGCACGTTAGGAGAGGTTCTCCATGTTTAATGTTGGGAAAATGCCCACCTCTGACAGCATGGTGATGTTGTACTAGTGAACCATAATTTCAGCAATTTTAGCTTATTAAGTGCAACACCCTAGTGCCCATTAGTAAAGGGGCCCTGTAGTTTAAAGGCTGGATGAATTTGAATATGTTGGTCAACCTCAGAACCAGCTATTTGCAAGTCTGAAAGGCCAAAGATTCATACTCTTGATCTACGATATGTAAATAGAAGTTTGAGTTCACGTCCATAGCTAATTTATTCAATTGCTTTTCTTTTTTATAGGTCCATAACGAATTCCAATAAAGTTTCTGACCTGGTACATTTGGAAACAAAGACTGTGGATGGACGTAAGTAGTCATGTTATAATATATGGGGGGGGAGGGAATATTCAGTGGTAGTGGAGAGCCGTTACATTGTGGTTATGTAGCTGCTGCTACTGAAACTTAAACCCAGATATTCCGGCATTGAATATCTGGGTTGCCTGGACTGGCAGGAAGCAAACTCGGCAGCATTGATATTCAGCTGTTGCCCGGTTAGCTTCCGCAGTAGAAGTTGCTGCGCCTTGCTTTCCTCGTTTTGCCATAACCGGGCAGCAGCTCAATATCGCTGCTGCCTGTTTATGGCTGAGTGGTGATCCCAGACTGCACCCAGAACACCCCGGTGCTAGGCGGTTAGTGCTGATGAATGTCTCGGATAAGGGGATTAACACGGTTATCAGGCCCTATTCTTCAGTACTACACAAAAGTGAGCACCATTATTCCGTACAGGACTCCTTTCTGTTGGGGATCTGGAGCTTTGAGATGTAAGGAATGATCAGTCCAGCATTAGCACCATCTTTTATAGTAACTACTTTATGCGCAAAGATTCCTGACTAATCAGCCTGTTTCAGAAACTGAATTGTTTTCAGAAGTTAAAGCAAGTTGATTTGGTATTTAGGAAACACAAATATTCAGATTCCTCCTGCTTTACTTTGTGTGTATTGAAGCTTAAGAATGTGTGCTGAGAGGCTTCATAAATGCACGGCTCCTTTGTAAGCTTTGCTTCTTAATCGCCAACACTATTTTTTGAGGGTTTCCACGTATATGAAGGAAATGCATGTACCCACACTGAATAGTCAGCTTTACTGATACAGATAAAATAAATAGAATGTCACTACAATCCCTCTTTACCATTGAGACCGTCACGTTCTGCTTTCTACAGTGAGAGATATTGGTCAAGTAATTTAGACAGCAAAACATTTACAGAGGCACTTTAGACAAAATAAAAAGTAAACACACAGGATTTAGCAGATCCACAGCTTCTAGTAAAGCAGCTGGCACTATAGTTTTGTATCGCTCTGTTATAAAATGACACAGAATAACACAAATACCAAACTAAATGGAACAAAATAAAACCTAGGAAAACAAAATTATATACAATGCACACCCTTAGTCAGCAACAAACTTTTTTTATCAGGAAAGTTAATAAATATAAGAGGAAAAGGAAGCCACTATGGTTTTCAAAGGAAGTAGCTGAAAGGGTAAGAAAAAAAAAAGGCTTGTCTTCATAAACTATAAGAGAAGATATGATAATGTTAATATCTGAGTGGTATCTATGTACAAGAGGCAGTCCTTTGCACAGAAAGTAGCTCTCTTTCAATTGAAAGGAAGCTCTGGAACAAGGGGTCATAGGATGAAGGTGAAAGAGGGATAGACTCAGGAGTAATCTAAGAAAATATTTGTTTCCGGAAAGGGTGGTGGATGCATGGTATGGCCTACCAGTGGAGATGGTGGAGGCGAGAACTAGCTCTGTGTTCCAGAAAGCATGGGACAAGTACAGAGGATCTCTGAACAAGAGGAAGGGACGGTAGAACTTGGTTGTTCTTATGGATGGGAAGACAGGATGAGCCGTATGCAACGGTGTAAATTCTGCCCAAGCAGCCAGCCGCAATGCAGGGGGCCCGGACGGGAAAGGGGCCCCACTTAATTTGATTTTGTTGCTGTGCTGCCTCCATTCCATGCCTGGCGGCTGTTGACTCCCAGGCTGAAGTCTCGCGATAACAGCCACACCTCAAGACTTCAGCCCTGGAGGAACCCCTGCCAGGCCTGGAACTAGGGAAGCATGACAGAAAAATCAAAATATGTTTGTCATGCAAGTGGGGGGGGGGGGTGTTGCCGCATGGGTGACAATGGAGCGTCACCATAGGGGTGGGCAGCAATGGAAATCCCTCAGCAAAACTTTGCTTGGGGGTCCCCCATGAGAACTTTCGCCACTGATTGTATGGTTTTATCTGCTGTCATTTTCTACATTTCTAGATTCTATTATATTCTCATCAGAACAAACAACATTTTTATCTGACACAGTCAGCAAGCCTGTCCCCCTGCCAAAATCCCAATATATAAGAGCAGGTGAGGTGTTGGTATTCTTTGTCAGTGTTCAGCTACCTAGCCCTAGAGTCAAATTGAAAAGAAGGGAACCAGGTTGGTATAAACAGGGTCGGCATGTCCATCAGGTCAACTAGGCAGCCGCCTAGTGTGTCAATGGTCTGGGGGCCACTGCAGCACTGCAGGGCAGTTTGCACTTCTGCCCTCTCAGATGCCCGATGCTGACCTCCTTTTGCATGGGGGCAGAAGCGGCTGATTCCACGCAAAAGGAAGTTGGCATCGTGCATCTGAAGGGGCAGAAGCCAAACATCCTTACTGCACCGGCGGTTGAGATAAGCACAGCAGGGCTCTTTGAAGCCGTTGCCACCACTGCAGGTTCTGGAGAGGGGCAGTGGCAATGGAAACTGGGGAAGGGGTGGTAGCAGGTGGCGCAAGGGATGAATTTTGCCTAGGGTGTCTCATATCCTTACACTGGCCCTGACGATGAAGTTATATTTCCATATTTAAAGAATCATTCTTGTGCTGTCATAAAGCACTAGAGATATGCATTTGCTAGCATGCCTTAAAAAGTTTTAGAATTAGAGTATTTCACAGTGGGACTATTTTGGGGTCTGGGTTTCTTGGTTAAAAAGTTTTACTACATGCCAAATCTATTTAGTATTCGTTAACCTATGAATTGTTGTTGTTGCTAAGTGCCGTCGAGTGAGTGAGTGGCGTCTGTGGCTGTGGGTTGATCTGAAGACATGGACTGGGTCGACTTGCGTCTATTTTGTGGTAACTCGCTGTTCCTTGCTCCTCTCCTTTTCTTTTCTGTCTGACTGTCTCTGTCCTCTATTCTGTCCTATCATATAAATGGCGTTCTTTTCCTATTTCCTTGAATGATATTGCATTGTAAACCGCTCTAATGCCTCTGGCCTGAGCGGTATATCAAATTCTAAATAAACATAAACATAAACATAAACTCATGACAACCCTCTGGATAGTTGATCGAAACTTTGTTCGGTCTTCAGTCAGGTGATCCATTGTTGATAGACTGGTACCAATAGCTGCTATTATGGTATCAATACATCTCATTGCCGGCCTTCCTCTTTTGCGTTGACCTTCTACCTTGCCAAGCATGATGTTTTTCTCTAACAATCTCTCTCTTCGTAAGATGTGTCCAAAGTATGAAAGTCAAAGTCTTGTCTTCTGAGCTTCTAAAAAAAGCTTAGGTTTGATCTCCTCTAGTACTGACTGGTTTGTTCTTTGGGCAGTCCATGTTATACCCAGTCTATGAATTAACCTATGAATTAATGTACGTTAAGTCAGTTTTCATCCTTAAAAATGTCTTCGTGCTAAAACATTTTTATTAAACTGAATGTGTGAAAAACAAAACAAAACTAAATAATCTGTAAACTAACAAAAATCATAAAATTCTTAAAACAAGCTGACATTTTTTTGCCTATGCACGCCCCCTATAAAAGTCTTTTCTATGCTTCTCTTTCTCCTCTGTGTCCTTTCTTTTTTCTTTTTTTTTTACAGTGTTTACTGTTTCTTTGGCTGACTACTTAGCCCCCCCCCCCCTTTCTTGGGACTATTCCTAGCTGTGTAAGGCATTCACTTCATTACAGTGGGCTACTGACAATTGTCCTCTGCTGCCCCCCCCCTCCCAAAAACCAACAAAATGATTGACTTGAAAAAAAACCCCAGACAAGACTAGAACAAATTATCAGGATAAACAAAGAGAAGAAGTAAGAACCACATCAGGTGCCAAAGATGTTAGGCACTAGACAAATCTTCAGCCCTGCACCGCCTCTTATTGAACTTTCAGGCCTCTAATGCCCCCCCCCATGAGATTTTGATTATTAAACTTAAGAACCATGATCAGCTGAACATAGGACTGGCACGACCATCAGATGAACTAGGCAGTCGCCTACAATGCTGGACCTCCAGGGATGCCGCTATCATCCTTCTCTGGAGCCTACAGTGGCAGCGATGACTTAAAAAATGTGATGCAGCACTTACCTAGTGGGAAGTGGCAGGTAGGACATGGAAACCACAACTCAGCGCCAAAGTCTTTAGGTAAAGGCTGCGTAGGGCCGGCCCAAGCGTTTCTGTTGCCCCAGGTAGAAACCCCAGCCTCACAGCCCCCCTCCCCCCCATCTCAGGAGGGGAAGACGAGCAGCGGCAGCAGCAGTATTTCAAAAAGTGATGGCTTTTTGCCACCGCTTTCCTACCCGCGGCAGCTTCAGCACGCATGGCTTGCTGCGGGCAAGATAGCGCCAGCAACAAGCAGCTGCTTTTGGAAATACTGCTGCTGCCTGCCTCCCCCCCCCCAAATGGAATCAGTGGCAGCTGGGGGGGGGGCAACGTGGCAGGTCATATGGGCCCCTACCATCCCCCATACGAGCCGACTGACCTAGGCAGCCGCCTAGCTCACCTAGTGGACAGGCTGGCCCTGATGCTGCATTGTGTTTTTGGGTCATTGCTGCTGCTGTGGGCCCCAGAGAGGGGCAGTGGGGGAGCAGGATGGACAGCTTGCCTAGGGCGCTTCCATTCCTTGCACCAGCCCTAGCTCAACCCCATTCCTCCCAGAGCAATCCTGTAAAGACACAGAGCCATGTTTACTAAAGGTTAGCGTACTCTGCCACTATCCTTACAGGAATGACATGGGCGCTGCAGCAGATAGTGCATGCTACCTTTAGCAAACATGGCCCATAACTGGATATTGCACTTTTGAATATTAAATGTTATTTTCTATGTACATATAAGGTGGGTAATGCTATAAATGCCCCGTAGTTAACATGTACATTTCTGCACATATTTTACACATGTTTAATTTTTTTAAATGGGAACATAAATGTTCAAAACAAGTATGCTAATTTAAGGTACAAATACTTATATCTTCCGTTAGCTGATGTAAATAGCCCGTGCTTAAATTTCTAAAATTTGTATGTGTAACCTAGTGCTATGCCTCATGTATGTCCACGATGTAAATATGTCTGATCGGCTGTGTGTGCATGCTTGCAGAATATGCACCTAGGTGGCCATTTATGTGCATATATGACTAAAATACCTCGATTTACATGTGTCGTTCACATGTAAATCTAGGTAAGCTGTTATAAAATTATTGGCAATTAGGAGAATTTCCAAAGCCACCTACTTAGGTAAATGACTATTTGAAAATTGTCAGCCCTCCCTGGGGGTAAACATACGCATGGATAGTTCTTTTATTTTCCTTGGCTGTCAGGATGTACTTTGACTACAGCTGCTCTTTGTCACCACTAAAAGCGGTGGCAATAGGTGACTGCCTTGTCTGACTAGTGGTTTAGCCAGCCCTAGGAAGAGCAATTAGTTGAGCAAAGGCTCAGATAGAAGAGAAAATTACACAATCAATAAAAAGAGATGAAACCATCCTTAGATATATAAATAAAAGATGAAAATGAAAAGGGGAAATATGATAAAAGGGAGAAAATCAGGTGAGCAAAGGGGAAAACCAGAAGAATGCCGAAATTATAAACAAGCGTAGTATTTCTAAAAGTAGAGGATGATAGTATATCTTTCTGAGACAGCAAATAACAGCATGCATGATTACAAAATGATTATGCACTTCTAAAGGGTTCAGTTGTGCTAATTTGAAACTAAATTTCACAGTTTGGGAGTGTTTTTGTGTTCATTTCTCCTATTCGTTCATGCCTACTTTTCCATGTGTTCCTTAGAGAATTACCTTCTATATGTACACAACAACTTTTGTAAGAGTTCACCTTGATTGTACGCATGTTGATTCATAGATATACATGCTTACAAGTGATTTGTGTGCACTTTAAGAGGGGCATTTTAGAAAGCATGTCCAAGTTCAATCGGGGATGTCTAAGCCAGAACATTTGAAAAAAAGCAGGCGCGTCCAGGTGCAGACACGTGCTCAGTGTGGACATCTACAGGGACGTCTACACAGACATCTCCAGAATAGAATTTCAGAACCTGGACATCTAGGAATAGCCAAATGTACCAAATGTGTGCTCATGAATGCACATCCTTAATATCCATTTACAAAAGAGGAAGTATTGGAAATATTCAAACGAGAGCAGGCAAGGTCAGGGGACCCCATGGAATGTACCCCAAGGAAAGTGAACATGTTATACAGTTATTCAAGAATCAACTTGTCAAAACACCTTATCTTCACTGTCTGCACCCTCAGCTAAACAAATTGAAGACACAATCTCCTCACTCAATACCTCCACCGCTCAAAGCGATCCTTGCCCAGCCTTCTGGATAAAGGACCTTAGAAGTGTATTCAGCCCATTCATTGCAAGAATCATGAAACTCTCTTTCTCAACTGGATCATTCCCATCTGCTCTAAAGCTCACATCCATCAGACCATTATTAAAGAATTCCAAATTAGACCCTAAAAGGGCTGACTCATACAGGCCTATCGCTAGCATTCCCCTCCTAGCAAAAAATTTTGGAAAAGGTGCAACGCCAAATTCAAGACCACATAGATTCCACAGCTCCTCTCGACTACTTTCAACATGGCTTCAGAGAACACCATGGAGTTGAAACACTCCTCACCACCCTCCTCAATAACATACTCACCAATATAGACAACATCCGCCAAGGCGTCGTGCTAATCTTCTTAGATATAGCAGCAGCGTTTGATTCGGTAAATCACGAGATACTCATTACACGATTGAAGGAAAAAGGCATCGGTAGTTCAGCGCTGGAATGGTGCAAATCTTACCTGGACACCAGAATGCAATATGTAAAATCTGCAACAGGAGAATCAAACCTTTTCCACCAAAAACAAGGAGTACCGCAAGGGTCATCTCTTTCATCTCTCATGTTTAACATCTACATGCAGCCCATCTGCAATATCATCAGATCTTTCAACGTGGAAGGTATGATATATGCAGATGACATCCTACTTTATATGCCATTTTCTACAATGCAATTGGATCTACTTCCCATAATAAATTGCTTCAATGCCGTATCAGAGTGGCTCCTATCACCAGGGGCGGCCCAAGGGGGGTGCGGGGCCATGTGCGGAGACTCGGTGCGGGGCCTCATTTGCATAAGTGGCCTTATTTGCATAAATATTTGCATAATGTTACCATACACTAACTTTTAGTAAACATGTCTCTTAATGAGTGTATGGATAAAGAAAGACTAAAAGATTTCTACATTACTATAATCCAGTGCCAACCGCCAGGCACATTAGGAACTACTACAAACGCTGCCCATTTAGAACCCATAGCAAACCCGCTGTATCCTGACAGCATTACCAGGACTCACAAAGCACCAGTCCCTACCTATCAAAAGGAAACACTGCAAATATTAAACCAGTACATTTCAGAGAAATCTGGGGAAAGAGAACAAGTGGCAATGTCAAATAGGAATTACATAAACAGAATACCTCAGCTCAGTTACACATGCAGAACATAGACCATCACCAAACAAGGAATCGCAATTTAGAAACAGGAAGGCAATAATTTAAACTGGGAACCCCAAAAGCCAAACTTGGAATGTACAACAACACTGTAGAATAAAAAACTATAAATCAATTTCCTCTTGTACCAAACAAAGCGCAGACGTTAATGATGCACATTTCCCAGAACTTTCATATTCCAGTTAATAAATTCAAAATAAAGAGATATATTTCTACCTTTTGTGCATTTTTTTTCAGTTGCAATTGCTCCAGCCACTTTCTTCTGGTTTCTTCATGTTTTCTGCTAACTCTCCATCGTCTGCTGTCCATTTGTCCTTTCTTCTCTCTTCTAGTTTTCTTTCCATCCTCTCTCTCTACATCTGCTTTAACATACTAATCTTTATCCTTTTGCTCTTTCCTCATTCTTATTTCATCCACACAAATTTTACCCCTCCATCCTCAATCCCCACTTACTCTCCCAATACCCGGCCAATTGTAGATTTTTCATCCCTCCCACACAAAATATTTTTCCCCTCTCCATTTTACTCTCCCAGCCCCATCCCATTCTAATCCTCCCCCAACATCAGCTCCCTTCTAGTTCCAGTCTCACCCAGCATCCATTCCCTTCTAGTCCCTGCATCAGCCCATTTCCAGTCCTAGCCCCCCATCAACCCATTTCCAGTCCTAGCTCCCCCATCCATTTTCAGTCTGAGTCCCTTCATCAGCTCATTTCCAATCCTAGCCCCCCATCAGCCCATTTCTAGTCATTTCCTAGCCCCACCATCAGCCCATGTCAAATCCTAGCTCCCCTCCACTCAGCCCAATTCCAGTCCAAGCCCCCCCATGAGCCTACTTCCAGTTCTAGCCCCTCCATGAGTCCATTTCAATTCAAGCCCCCACCACAGCCCATTTCCAATCTTAGCTCCCCCCAACAGCCCATTTCCAGTCCTATCCTAGCTGCTCCATCAGCCCATTTTCAGTTCTAGCTCCCTTCCCTCACAGTCCATTTCCATTCCAAGCTCCCTCCCCATCAGCTATTTGCAGTTCAAGCCTCCCCGTCCACTCAGTCCATTTCCAGTCATAGCAATCCCCCAACCCATTACCAGTCCTAGCCCCCCATCAACCCATTTTCAGTTTAAGAAGCCCCCCCCTATAACCCATTACCAGTCCTAACCCCCCATCAGCCCACTTCCAGTCTTAACCCCATCAGCCCATTTCCAGTCAGCCCCCCATAGCCCATTGCCAGTCCTAACCCCCCCCATCAGCCCACAGCCCATTACTAGTCCTAACCACATCAGCCCACCTCAAGTCCTAACCCCTCCCCATCAGCCCTTTTCCTGTCCTAGCGCCCCCATAGCCCATTAGCAGTCCTAACCCCCCCCATAGCCCATTAGCAATCCTAACCCCCATCACACTATTTCCAGACAGCCCCCATCAGCCCACAGCCCATTACCAGTCTTAACCCCCCCCAGCCCATTTCCAGTCCTAACCCCCCATCACCCCATTTCCAGTCAGCCTCCATCAACCCCCAGCCCATTACCAGTCTTAACCCCCCCAGCCCATTACCAGTCTTAACCCCCCAGCCCATTTCCAGTCAGCCTCCATCAGCCCCAGCCCATTAGCAGTCTTAACCCCCCCCCAGCCCATTTCCAGTCCTAACCCCTCCCCAGCCCATGTCCAGTCAGCCTCCATCAGCCCCAGCCCATTTCCAGTCCTAACCCCCCTCCAGCCCATTTCCAGTCCTAACCCCCCCCCAGCCCATTTCAAGTCAGCCTCCATCAGTCCCAGCCCATTTCCAGTCCTAACCCCCCCCCTTGCACATTTCCAGTCCTACCCCCCCCTTTCACATTTCCAGTACTAACCCCCCACCTTGCACATTTCCAGTCCTAACCCCCCCCTTGCAAATTTCCAGTCCAACCCCCCCATCACCCCATTTCCAGACAGCCTCCATCAGCCCCCCCCCCCCTTCCCTTCCCTTCCCTTCCGGCAAATTTAAAAACAAAAACCTGGCTCTAGCTGCTGCCGCGTCCGTCGCAGCAGCGGCAGAATGGCGTGTCCCGCGGGGCCCCCTCTCCACGTCGAGCCCTCTGCAAGGGCTTTCAGATTCGCGAAGGGAGAGTGCTCCCTCGCGTCTCTGTAAAGCCCGCAGGGGCTAATGGGAAATTTCCCATCAGCCCCTCGCGTCTAAAGGGGCTGATGGGAAATTTCCCATTAGCCCCTGCGGGCTTTACAGAGACGCGAGGGAGCACAACTCTCCCTTCGCGAATCTGAAAGCCCTTGCAGAGGGCTCGAAGAGGAGAAGGGGCCCCGCGGGACACGCCATTCTGCCGCTGCTGCGACGGACGCGGCAGCGGCAGCAGCTAGAGCCAGGTTTTTGTTTTTAAATGTAATAAAAAAAAAAGCAGAATGTTCTTTGCGCGGGGCCCCCTGAAACGCGGGGCCCTGTGCAAAAAACATTCTTGCTCAATGGACGGGCCGGCCCTGCCTATCACAGAACCTCCACATCCAACATAAGAAAACTGAGGTTCTCTTTGTTACAAGAGACCCTAACTTCATTCCACCAGCACAAATAAGCGTCAAAGGAGCTGATCTATCCACCAAGGAAGCAATAAGATACCTTGGAGTCACACTGGACCACCGTCTCAATATGAAATCACACGGTCACACTATAACAAAGGCTGTATACTTCAAGATAACGCACGCTCAGGCATCTACGCTCATTACTGGACCCAGACGATTTTAGAACCATCTTCCAAGCGCTCATCCTACCACATTTCGATTTTG
Source organism: Ichthyophis bannanicus (assembly GCA_033557465.1). Lineage (NCBI taxonomy): Eukaryota > Metazoa > Chordata > Amphibia > Gymnophiona > Ichthyophiidae > Ichthyophis > Ichthyophis bannanicus. Next base: position 960,914,626 of record CM066034.1, on the reverse strand, counting down.
CAAATTCAATTCTACAAGGTCTCCCACAATCCACCCTTAGTTCTCTTCAACTTGCCATGAACACTGCTGCAAGGGTTCTACAAGGAGCATCCAGGAGTATTCACGTGACACCAATTCTCAAACATCTTCACTGGCTCCCGATACAAGGCAGAATCATATTCAAAACCCTAACTCTCACATACAAGGCCATACATGGCTTATCTGCAAACTCTCTAACTGATCTCACACAAGTTTTACCTCCAACTAGAACCAGAAGAAAAATAGCGACAAACACCCTAATAATGCCGAAGGCCATAACAACCTGTAGCCAAGCAACAGCCAATAGAGCCTTCATGTTTTGCGCACCAAAACATTGGAACTCCCTACCACCTGAAATTCGTGCCATAACCGGCATAGTCCAATTCAGAAAGGCCCTCAAACATAACTTATTCATCAAATACTACCCCACATAAAGTGCATAATATTCACCACAAACTTAACAGAATCCCCTCCTTTTCCAAACATTATTGATAATATTACATAAATACTTCTCTCATGTGATCGAATTAGCAGATCAATATTCTATGTATATAGTTCAATGTATATAGTTGTACCCCCATATTATCCATGTTTATCTTATCCAAATTTATTTTCCTGTTTTATGTAATACCGAGCAGCCTGTTGTTCTGGTCTTTGGTTCTCTGTAAACCGCGCTGATTGTAAATAGCGCGGTATATAAAAAATTGAAATAAATAAATAAATAAATGTACAAAGTGCAGAATGTATCGCTCATAATTGTATTCAGCTTTTCTCTGAAAACATGAAAATCAGAGGGACTGACAGACAGCAACACATCTCACGCCATAAAACTGGGAACAAGAGAGAGAGAGCTATGTAAGAACTACTAAATTTTATTTATGTTCACTTCCATTTTACACCTCTTCCAGTAATAGCTCAAGAGCAGTTTACAGTCAGAACAGTGCTTCTTTTTTATAATAATGATTTTAATAGCACAGCATAAAATGTACACATTATAATAAGGATAATCATAAAGCATCACAATAAACTTCAGTCATAAGCTTATAATAACTCCTTAACAGATAACTGAACCCCATTTAAAAACAAAATCCAAAGCAATCAATTTAAAATATTAGAATATTTGTCCGCTGAGCTTGTCTTGAGAATTGTAAAGCATGAGAATAATATAAGAAAAAGACAGCACAGCAATTTCAAACAAGTGAACTACAAGCCCATAGAGAGTGTTGCTTTAGAAAGAAAAGATCAACTCGGGATAAGTGCTAGTGTCAAATTTTTTTAATATGGAAATATAGAAACGTAGATCGTGATTCCATAACATGTATGTCTGGCCGGCAGACATAGAACAACTATATTATATAGGGTATCCCTCTAATGAAATTAATCAAAGCCGGTGTAGCAGAATCCACAAGGTGCAATTAGAAACCTCTTATTAATATGCCAATTATTATTTAACCACTGGTCTCAGCCTATAGCGTGCACTGCTCAGGATACATATCGCAAGAGCTATGTGCTACAATAACATCAATGACCAGGTATAATTTTTAGAGTATGGCTTAGAAAGTGTCATGTACCAAATTTTGGGATTCTCAAAGAAAAACCAGACTTATCTTAAATATTGATCCAGTTTCAGTTTTTGCCAATATTGCAGTTGCCCCAACGCCACCACTTCGGTATCCGATGCACGTTTCGTTGCTTCTTCAGGGGGCTTGCAAACAAAAATTGGCTCTGCATACAGAGGAAAATGCAGCAATTACTAAACAGATATATTTACTTTATAAGAGTAAAGATAGGAGATAAAAAATCAAACCTGAACTGGGATATCTCTGATTCAGGCTTGTGCGGGTAACAGTATACTTGATACGGCTGCCTAGCCCTCTCAAAAGACGCCGCGCATGCGAGTTGGGGGAATGCTCAAAAGGATTTAAATACTAGTAGCAAAGGATGATGTCATTCTCTGTGTGCCACCAATCACATCTCTCCATCTCACATTCGATCATACTATTCAGCCCTCCGGGGAAGACAGTTTGCAATGTGTAAATCCATTTTTGTTCCCGTAAGAGAAGCATTTTCGCTCGTGATCTCCCGGAGCTACCTCCTAGCACCCGATCAATTCCAAAACAACGAAGATCTTGAAACACATGACCTTGTTGTACACAGTGGGTTACTAAAGGGGCTTCCATCGTTTTGCAGTGAAGGCGGCTGCGATGTTCCCCCAAGCGAACCTTCAGGGGACGGGTAGTTTGTCCTATATATAGCAACCCACAAGGACATCTGATGGCATAGACTATATGGTCAGTGGTGCAGGAGGTGTAGTGCCATAAATTATATCGCTTCTCATGATAAATGAAAGTGTCCGTGTCTTCAGTGATAGCGCAAATAGTGCATTGACCGCATTTCTGATGACCGCCCTTGACACCTTCAGTCAATGAAGCCCCTCGTAGTTTTGCTGGGCTAAGCTGTTCCTTCAAATTAGCTGAGCGCGCCCATACACAACGGACCCGTTTATCTTGTAAACCCGGGATCGTGGTTAATACATTCTGATGTTTCTTAAAAATACGTTGGATAGAGCCGCTCAAGGGGGAATAACGGGTAATCAAATTTATATGATCTTCTTCCTGTTTTTCAGAAGGACGAGGAATTCGTGTTTGCAGTAGAAGTCCCCTGTTGTTATACAGTGCACGTTTATAGGCAGCCTTAATCACTGACGTTGGATACCCTCGAAGTTGAAAATTCTGAGTTAGCTGTTTTGCTTGATTCTTGTAATCAATTAATCGGGAACAATTACGACGATATCTAATGAACTGCGACAGTGGTAGACTGTCTTTCAATTGTTTAGGATGCTGGCTGGTGTAGTGAAGAAGGGTATTCCGGTCAGTTGGTTTTTTATGAACCCAGGTTATCCAACTTTGAACGCCTTTCTGAACTTCTACATCTAAAAAAAACCACCTTCTGGGTATGGTACGTATAAGTAAAGGTGATATGGGGATCCACCCCATTAAGCCAGTCTATGAATTCTATCAAAGCTGCCGCTGTTCCTTCCCACAAGGCAAAAACGTCATCGATAAAACGTTTCCATAATATGAGCTGATGTCTTTTGGGGGATTTTGAGAGCCAACGATGCTCAAAATCTTGCATGTATAAATTTGCCACTGACGGGGCACAGGTAGCCCCCATAGCCACTCTCCGGCAATTTGCTGATAAAGAATCCCTTCAAAATCAAAATAATTTTGAAAAATAGTTAGATGGGCCAGCTGAGATAGGAACTCTATGTGCTCTGCCGATAAATCCTCTTGTTTTTGCAAAGATGAAACAATAACATCAAGTGCCGCCTGCTGCGGAATGTTAGTGTACAAGGCAGACACATCTAATGTGACAAGAAGTAGATTGGCATGGGTGACCCATTCTTCATGTTCCGACAAAACATTTAAAAAATGTGCTGTATCTTTTAAGTACGAAGGTATATCTATCAATAAAGGTCTTAAGAACGAATCAATGTACATGGAGAGCGGTTCTAAGACTGAACCCTTAGTCGAAACGATAGGTCTTCCTGGTGGGCTTTCTATATTTTTGTGAATTTTGGGCACCAGATATAACCGAGCAACTGTGGGCGAGGATTCATTTAGAAATTTACATTCTTTCCATGTAATCAGCTTACGATCTAATGCACTAGTAGTGATAGATTTAATCTGACCCTGCAAATCTTTAGTTGGATCATGGTTCAAAACGTGGTAAGTATGTGCCTGAGATAGTTGACGCACGGCCTCCCCCAAATAATAGGACTTATCCATCACCACAATAGCTCCTCCTTTATCGGCTCGTCTAATGACAATATCATTCCTGGTTCGTAAGTCTTCAAAAGCTCGACGTTCTGCCTGAGTGAAAATGTTTTGTTTAAATTTTCGTTCTTGTTCCAATTTTGTCACATCTTTCAAAATTAACTCCTTAAATAGACTCAATACTGGGTGCAATGGTCCAGGAGGCATCCAAGTGGATTTTATTGGTATGGGAGTGCGGCGGTTATGGGCTGGACCAGAGGAAAGGTTCTCCTGGGTGGGTTGGGAGGCAAAATAGACTTTGAGTTGCAGCTTTCGGAGCAGCTGTTCCATATCGACCCGAAATTGAAAAGGGTCATGAAAAATGGTAGGAACAAATGACATACCTTTACTTAAAACCTGAATGTGTTCTTCGGTTAAAAATATAGAGGAGATATTAACCACTAAAGAAAGGGGCTGCTCTGACGGCAATCTCTGAGCTATGTCCAGTTGATCGCTCAAAATCAGTCTTGTTGTTTGGTTGTTCCCCGCCCCTTTTGTTTTCCTCGACCCTCGTTTTTCTTCCTGGTTTTTGCCCCGCCGGCTTCTGGAAAATCCTCTCTTGATTTTTTACTAGAAGCAGATTCCGTGGAATCCTCTGAGGTAGTGTCAAAATCGACTCTTTTCAATATTTTTTTCGGTTTCCGTTTTGGATTCATCCAGGGGTAAACATACCCCTGGGTGTAATCCCCATAATCCCTCTTTAGTTTTTTGGATTTTCCTTTTTTGACTTCTTCATGTAGAGACTGGATTAATTTTTCAGTCTCTGTAATTTTAGACTCATAAGTAGCTGTAGCCACAGTTTCCTTCAAAAAGGATGTCATCTCGTCTATTTCTTTTGTTATGTCGGCCAGAGCTGTAGTTGTAGTCTCCACCATCAGGACCATAAGGTCTAACGAACATTTGTTCAAGGTGTTATTCCATTTATTAATAAACTCGGCGTTAGACATGAAAAGTTTTGGTTCTTTATACATTCTGAGACCACGAGGTATGTGCTCTCCATGTACATTGATTCGTTCTGTGACAACGCACCGCCTAGCCTGTGGCGTAAGCAGGCCAAGGGGATGTGAGCCACACAGTGAGGGTGAGTTTAAAAGAGTCCTTGGTAGTGCTGAAGCCTTCCTACTGTAGTTGTGGAGTGAGTGACGACAGCCAAGGTTTGGGTTTCCAAAGTAAGTAATGCTTTATTCATGCATAAGGTATTGCACAAAGTATAGCAAAGGACACCGTACAGGACTTACTCCCCGCCACAGAAGTATAATGGTAACCTTCTGTACCAAATAAAAGTTCAAGTGTTTCATATAGCTTCTCCTGATACTTCTCAGGGACACATAAAATATTTACAAGCTTTCATCATTCTTCCAGCTTCATTACTACAACAGGGCTACAATCTTCTAGTACTGCTTACTCAGAATCTACTGGTAATAAAGAATCATTCTCCAGTAGTACTTCTTTCTAGTGACAAACATCTTCCCATAGAAATGGCACTCTCCACACCTCTGGCTTATCTGACTGCCCTTCTGTGTAGGAGTAGTTTTTCTCTATATTGCCTTCTATTCACAGCTGTACCACATGAAGCTTTGACTCATTCCATTCACTAGAACGCTGCTGTCTCTCATGCAGGTTCTAGAACATTTGCTTAAGGCTTCTCAGCACTCAATCATCAATTAGGAATATTTATAGTTCTTCACTCTAGCATACAAATTCCACACTCCATTTCTGACTCACTGGAACTAGATAATGGAGCCCCCAATTCCATTGCTTCCTCTTGGTCCTCAAAGGGTTCCCTTAGCTCTCTGCACAATTGCTGCCAATTAGCCTCTTGCTGGCAAGCAGGTGTGTGCTCCTCTGAACTAGAGCTTAGGTCACGCTGTCTATACCATGGAAATGTTTGTAGCTTTCTAACAGGGGACTTTCCTATAGCCCCTCTTCCTTCTATTAACTTCAGGTATATATTCAGGGTCTGGTTTACCCCTGCCTCTTTTAGCAAACAGTCTATTGTCAGTTCCTATAGACTGACTTCTCTCAAAGCTATTTGCTTTACAAGGCTTAGAAGAGTTTGCTCTGACCTGGTTTTTGCAGCGTCTGCCTCTAGGGAACTCCCCTGACTCCAAGTCAGTATTCCAGGCTTCTGAATCCAGCTCTAGGTCACCTCCAGGGTTTTCTCTCTCATGGAGCTGATGTCTGCCTGTCCTTCTTCCAGGACCACCTGCAGGAACTCTCCCGTCCCTGGTTCTCTCCTTAGTTCTTCTGGGCTCAGCCTTCCTGCTTGCACTGCTCTGTAACCAGTTCCTCTCCTCCTTGATTCCTCTCTCGAGTCTGGATCTCTCTCTGCCTCCGGATCCACTTCCTTTGCTAACTGCTGCTTCCTGGTTATGAGTGCAGAGTGGCCCAATCCGGTCTGACTCCTCCCACCTCCCTGATTGGCTATGTCTCTGGGTTAGCCTAGAGCTAGGGTGTGGTTCTTTCCCTGCTCTTCTCTCCAGAGAATGTTTGTGTGCAGGAAACTTAACCCCTTCCTGTCCTGCCTCTCCAAGCCTCTGAGGTGACAGAAAGTGATTTAAACCCATTTTCTCCTGTTTCTGAGCCTCTGCCTTGTCACAGTTCTTAAGACCTTTATTGATAGATATACCTTCGTACTTAAAAGATACAGCACATTTTTTAAATGTTTTGTCGGAACATGAAGAATGGGTCACCCATGCCAATCTACTTCTTGTCACATTAGATGTGTCTGCCTTGTACACTAACATTCCGCAGCAGGCGGCACTTGATGTTATTGTTTCATCTTTGCAAAAACGAGAGGATTTATCGGCAGAGCACATAGAGTTCCTATCTCAGCTGGCCCATCTAACTATTTTTCAAAATTATTTTGATTTTGAAGGGATTCTTTATCAGCAAATTGCCGGAGTGGCTATGGGGGCTACCTGTGCCCCGTCAGTGGCAAATTTATACATGCAAGATTTTGAGCATCGTTGGCTCTCAAAATCCCCCAAAAGACATCAGCTCATATTACGGAAACGTTTTATCGATGACGTTTTTGCCTTGTGGGAAGGAACAGCGGCAGCTTTGATAGAATTCATAGACTGGCTTAATGGGGTGGATCCCCATATCACCTTTACTTATACGTACCATACCCAGAAGGTGGTTTTTTTAGATGTAGAAGTTCAGAAAGGCGTTCAAAGTTGGATAACCTAGGTTCATAAAAAACCAACTGACAGGAATACCCTTCTTCACTACACTAGCCAGCATCCTAAACAATTGAAAGACAGTCTACCACTGTCGCAGTTCATTAGATATCGTCGTAATTGTTCCCGATTAATTGATTACAAGAATCAAGCAAAACAGCTAACTCAGAATTTTCAACTTCGAGGGTATCCAACGTCAGTGATTAAGGCTGCCTATAAACGTGCACTGTATAACAACAGGGGACTTCTACTGCAAACACGAATTCCTCGTCCTTCTGAAAAACAGGAAGAAGATCATATAAATTTGATTACCCGTTATTCCCCCTTGAGCGGCTCTATCCAACGTATTTTTAAGAAACATCAGAATGTATTAACCACGATCCCGGGTTTACAAGATAAATGGGTCCGTTGTGTATGGGCGCGCTCAGCTAATTTGAAGGAACAGCTTAGCCCAGCAAAACTACGAGGGGCTTCATTGACTGAAGGTGTCAAGGGCGGTCATCAGAAATGCGGTCAATGCACTATTTGCGCTATCACTGAAGACACAGACACTTTCATTTATCATGAGAAGCGATATAATTTACGGCACTACACCTCCTGCACCACTGACCATATAGTCTATGCCATCAGATGTCCTTGTGGGTTGCTATATATAGGACAAACTACCCGTCCCCTGAAGGTTCGCTTGGGGGAACATCGCAGCCGCCTTCACTGCAAAACGATGGAAGCCCCTTTAGTAACCCACTGTGTACAACAAGGTCATGTGTTTCAAGATCTTCGTTGTTTTGGAATTGATCGGGTGCTAGGAGGTAGCTCCGGGAGATCACGAGCCAAAATGCTTCTCTTACGGGAACAAAAATGGATTTACACATTGCAAACTGTCTTCCCCGGAGGGCTGAATAGTATGATCGAATGGAGAGCTTGTCTGTGAGATGGAGAGATGTGATTGGTGGCACACAGAGAATGACATCATCCTTTGCTACTAGTATTTAAATCCTTTTGAGCATTCCCCCAACTCGCATGCGCGGCGTCTTTTGAGAGGGCTAGGCAGCCGTATCAAGTATACTGTTACCCGCACAAGCCTGAATCAGAGATATCCCAGTTCAGGTTTGATTTTTATCTCCTATCTTTACTCTTATAAAGTAAATATATCTGTTTAGTAATTGCTGCATTTTCCTCTGTATGCAGAGCCAATTTTTGTTTGCAAGCCCCCTGAAGAAGCAACGAAACGTGCATCGGATACCGAAGTGGTGGCGTTGGGGCAACTGCAATATTGGCAAAAACTGAAACTGGATCAATATTTAAGATAAGTCTGGTTTTCTTTGAGAATCCCAAAATTTGGTACATGACACTTTCTAAGCCATACTCTAAAAATTATACCTGGTCATTGATGTTATTGTAGCACATAGCTCTTGCGATATGTATCCTGAGCAGTGCACGCTATAGGCTGAGACCAGTGGTTAAATAATAATTGGCATATTAATAAGAGGTTTCTAATTGCACCCTGTGGATTCTGCTACACCGGCTTTGATTAATTTCATTAGAGGGATACCCTATATAATATAGTTGTTCTATAACTACCCTCTGTAAACAGACCAAACACTTTCAGTGTGGCCGGCAGACATGTCTAAATCAAAACCAGGTCTCCTTAGAACCCAATACCACATCCACAGGCCTGGACGGGCCCTTGGGTCTGGAATCAGGGCGATAGACATGTTCGGCGGGCACATGCCCCAGACGCAGATAAACATTTTAGATATTCCTGCACCCACTGTATTCAGAAATGTTACATGTTTTGAATCCTGTCCATCCCTGCAATGTACACACGGACACCACACCCCTTGGGAAAAACGTGTATCCCCAAAGCTGCTCATCACAGACAGTAGTTTGCTGATGAACACTAGACATAAATACCAATGAGAAATTGCAGCTGCTGCAACCTGGACCATATACCAGTCCCTCTCATGCCGTAAAAAGTGCTAGGTAAGCCCGTTTCATGCCTATGACCTATAAGTGCACTCATTCTGTTGCTCTGCACTACCAGTCCTCTCTTATCTCTCCCTACACCCCTCCCCGTGAATGCCACTCTTCTGTCCGGGAAGCACTTAATACGCACATGGTCCTTTCCTGCATTCGCTTTATACCTCTCCACGGCCAACCATGCCCGCATTCTGCCCTCTTCCGCCCACATTCTGAGATCCCCGTGCTAGCGCCATGGATGTGCATGTCAGCACTGTTTCAGTTGGGGATGTTTCTTTACATAAATGTCCCCGCCACATGTACATACCCCTTATTCGTATTCTGGAATGACCCCCATAGCGTCCAATTCAGCCCACAGTGGTCAGTGCTTATAAAGTGTCTGACTGCTGTGGGCAAAAGTGAAACCAGATATTCAGCACCAGATACTGAATATCCTCTGTCACCAAATATGTGGTTCCACCGCCATCTCCTTTGCCGTGATATTCAATCGCCAACTGGATAACAAAACAGCCAATGACCTGTCCTAACTAAGCAGTTACCTATCCGATTAGTGGGCTGAAAATCGCCACTGACCAGATAGGTGCTGGGGCCACCCCAGCGCTGCCCATGGACTAACCTGGACTCTTCAGATTGTGCCAAGGTGGTTTGTGGGCATATTTAGCAGCGCTGGCTGAGCAAACCTTTTGTGGTCAGCAGATCCCGCTAACCACATAAACCCTTTTGAATATCGAGTCCATAGACTATGGAGGTCAGTTTCGAAGGCTTGTGCGGCTTTCCATGTGAAAATAGTGGTGTTTACAGGTGTAAAAAAAACCAACAGGGGCATATTCAGCGGTGGCGGCTAGCGCTGTTAAAGTGGTTGGCCATTGCCACTTTAATTTCTGACTGGATATTCAATGCCAGCCCGTAGCCAGGCCGTATCCCGTGACTGGCACTGAATATCCACTCAGTGGCGATGTTCAGCTGTTAAAATTCCTAAGTTTGGACAACCTATCCTAACTTTAAGCATTTTGGTTCGCTAGTTAGTGGCTCAATATAGCTACTGTCCGACTAAAGGCGCCACCTCTGTTTGCCCCGGAACACCCTGACACCAGCCTATTAGCATCAGGGCATTTAACCGAGTTAGATGGGGATATTCAGTGGTACTTAATGGGTTAGGCCCACGAGATACCCCAGTCAGTGGCATTTATGTGGTTTGTGGCTCTACAAAACGTATAAATGCTTTGACGCTGACCCCTCAACGGGTTCAGCTGTTTCAGAAAGCCACTATTTACATGGGTGGACTCGCGACACACACTTATCCAATAGGGCTGGTGGCAGGTCAGAAAGCTATTCATGCACGTCCAGTTTTGCAACGACAATACATCTTTGCTAAAAAAATATCCCTAGACATTGGCATTTACACCTGATACTGCTTTGAGATAGGTGCAAGTGTCAGTTAGTTGCTCATTCGGACTTGGGATGAGGACAACTAATTGAGGAGACAATAGTACTTAATTCTATGGCGGAACACTAGATTTTCAATGTCGGGGCCGTATCCGGTCGCAGAACCCGGAAGCTAACCAGACGGTAGCGACATTGAGCCCCTGCCCCGTTAGCTTCAGAAGCTAAAGTAAGGTCAGCATTTGCTGCGCCTTACTTTACCAGTATGTCGCTAACCGGACAGTGGCTCAATATCGCTGCTGCCCAATTAGTGATGGGTGCCATCTCTGCTCCACCCCGGAACGCCCCAGTGCTAAGTAGCACCTGCAGATATTCAGCAAACCATGTAAATGCCTTGGAATATCCCCCACATAGTTTTTCACACTTGGATCCTTAATTAGCTCTTCTTGAACCATCCACGTTTGTAAAATATGGTACTGACATTAAAAAATCATCACTTGCGTGCCAGTACATATGTGTCCAAACCCCGAGTGACGCTGCTCTTTTCTGAATGTTTCTTACTAACGTGGCTGTGCATGCTGGACGTGCTCGCACTTGCACGTACGTTTCCCATGTCTTTAAGAGGATAATTTTATAACAGGTCACGTAAGTTAGTTGGGCAGAAAGGCAGTTAACCTTTGCCTCTTTTGTAAAGACAAAGGCCCATTTTAGAAGGATCATGGAGAGAAAATTGAGACATCCAGGTCAGGATGTGAACAGTTCCCTCTGTATATTACGAAGGTTCTGCCTAAAGTGGATCGCTTTGTAAAATACCTAGATGGATATAGGGAAATACATGTGTATTTCCCGGCACATCCACAGGGAGCAGCAATTTTAGAAAGTTGCATGTGGGAAAAAAAAGAACATCCTGCTCTCTCTCAATTGTGTGTGGGAGCAGCTTTTTAAAATCGTTGCTCCTATCATCCATGCACCCTTTCGCTCCCAATCCCCTCCTGTGCCACTCCAGACTGCCCTGCACCAATCCAGCACCATCCTGACCCCTAATTCCTGCCAGAAGCAGTTCAGCACCCCTGATGTCCCCCAGAAGCAGTCCAATACCCCCCACTAATGCCCTTTTTAGACCAGACTCTCCTTGGTGGTCTAGGGCAGGGGGGATCCAAACCATGGCCCGCAAGTCAAGAACAGCCCACAAGCATCTTCCATTCAGCCCTCATAGCTACCCCATTTTACATTTACAGTAAATCCCGCATCTCAGAGGTACAGTGTTTCCTTTGGAAGTATTCCGGCTGCCAACGAAGGCAGAGCATTGCAGCAGGTACAACATCAGGATGTGGCTCTAGAAGCTGCAGAGAACAGGGAAAAGAGAGTTGCTTTATACTAGTGGCTGTGAAGCAGAGCAAGGCCACTGTTAGTATGAAGCTCTGCTTCACAGACATGAGTATAAAGCAGATCTCTGTTCCTTTCCCCTAAAGAGAGAGGATTGTCAGGAGAGAGAAGGCAAGGTGAAAAGCTAATGGAGGGAGGAGGCAAGGGACTAAAGGAAGCAGTAGATTAGAGATAGACAAACCTTTTGGTTCTATAGCTGAATTGGAAGTCATGACTGGGTTGGGGAGGCCCCCTCCCATCGCTTCTTCACCAGCCCTCCCCATCCTGTTTGAAATCCCAAAGCATCCCTTGGACCAAAAGGTTTGCCTACCCCTGGTCTAGGGGAAGCAGGAACAATGCATAATCATTCCTTTTCATTAGTCTGTGTTCAAAATGATCTCTTTGACTCCCAGTAGTAGTCTCATAGAGGGGTCAAGAATTAGGGACTGGAATGGTATGGACCGGTGGGGGGAGTTTGGTAGGTTACTGGACTAGGGATGTTTATGTGGTATTGGACTGCTCCTAGAAGGGTTAGGAGGTACTGAACTTCTTTGTGGGAGTAGGGGGTCAGAAATAGTGTTGAACTGGTGCAGGGGGTTTGGAAAGGGGGTTCTGAATGGACATGGGGGGTTCTGGATAGGTTTGGAATGTGGGGGATGGATAGTAAGACTGTTGGAGTGGGGAGGGGTTCATTGGCCTTTTCAGCTGCCCCTTCAAACTCACATGTGTATTTCCCTTATAAAAAGGGGAATATATATTAGTATTTAAGACCCACCCAAACAACACCCTATCCATGTCCCCTTGATTGCTCTGTATGTTGTGGATCTCTACTCATAGATAGCAGATATTTAAAATCTCCGGGGAGGATATTCAAAGGGGTTAACGCGGTTAGCAGACTTGCTCAACGTCTTTATCCACTTATCCGGTGGATATACCACTGAATCTATTTGGGTTCCGCCACTGCGGGTAATGCCCTGGCATGCCAGTTAGCATCAGGGCATTCTGGGGCAGCACCCGCCATAAACAGACAGTGGTGATATTGCATTTTTGAAGCCTTATTCATGCTTTTGACATCTGAAAATGGTCATAGAGACATCCTAAAGCACAAAGATATTGAGCAACTAAACAACTCATCAATACAAAGATGCAGACATCAAGATGGTGGCTATCCAATCATTTGCAATGAATGCTTTATGTATCATGATCTCCGAGTTGGTGAAAAGTCATATCTGTGCACTCACTGCAAAGAGCTCCTGGCTCTCAGAGAATGCATACGACACTGGAGACTAGACTAGCTGACTTCGAGGAGTGGAGGCATACAGAGAGGTACATAAAGGAGACCTACAAGGACATAGTAGAAAAGTCCCTCCTCCAGTTTGGCAGCCTCTTTGCTGCCTTGGAGGAGAGAGGTCACGTGGTATGAGGTTATATCCTTGGTGTAGCAGTAAGTGATCCTATTCATCCAGGACATCCAATATCCTCTCAAATAGAGGATGTGTTTCCAGGGGCTTCTCCCAAGGAGAGATAGGATTTCCATTTTAGTTGGTAATTTGATCATTCTGGCAGGTAGATAGCTTTGTAGCTGGAGATCATGAGGATCACTGTGTCACTTGTCTGCCTAGTGCAAAGATGGCGGACCTCATGCATAGCCTAGACAGGATTTTATACAGTGCTAGGGAGGCACCAACTGTCCTGTTAAACACTGGTACCAATGACATAGGAAAATGTGGGAGGGAGCTTCTGGAAATCAAATTTAGGCTTTCAGGTTGAAAGTTCAAATCCAGGACCTCTAGGGTAGCATTCTCAGAAATGCTTCTTGTTCCAGTTGGATTCCAACCTGGCTTCCTTGTGCCTAGACCATTATTCTAACCATTAAGCTATTCCTAGACATCCAGGTTCTAAAATACTATTCTGAAGACATCTGTATAGACACCCCCACAGAGGTCCATATCAGGCACATCAATATTTGTGAAATCATCTCTGTGCCTGGACATGTTGCTTTTTTTTTTAGATGTTCTGACTTAGACATCCCAGATTGCACTTGGGCATCCTTTCTAAAATACTCCTCCACATAATTTTTTTCTTTGGTCTTTGCTAAGGAAGAAATTGCCTATGCTAAAAAAGATTTTTAATGTTGATGAGTCAGAAGACCTGAATCAAATTTCAGTGAACCTGGAAAAAGTAATAAAACAAATTGATAAACTGAAGTGCAGCAAATCACCTTGACTGGATGGTATAAACTCAAGAGTGCTGAGAGATATCAATAATGAAATTGCAGAGCTGCTATTAGTCATTTTAACCTATCATTAAAATCAGCTATCCTACTACTACTACTACTTATCATTTCTATAGCGCTACAAGGCATATGCAGCACTGTACGCATGCTCATAAGAGGTAGGACCTTCTTGATAGAGCTTAGAATCTATTCAAGACAGATAAACACAATAAATAGAGCACTAGGGTAAAAATAAGGGGAAAGTATTATAATACACATGGGTGATAAACAGAAGAATAAGGTGGTCAGGATCCAAAAGCAACAAAGTGAAATGAACAAAGTCTGGAGTTGGTATTGAAAGAGAAGGACATAGATAAAAGCATTGCGGAACCTGTGTCTTTTGGGGAAACTGCTAGGTACGTATGACCTAGATTGGCCACTGTTGGAAACAGGATACTGGGCTTGATGGACCTTGGTCTGACCCAGTATGGCATATCTTATGTTCTTATGATGTTCCTGATGAATGGAGTTCCCAAGGAGAGGTTAGGGAGAGATAAGAGAGAAAAGATAATGAGGAACCACAGAATGAATGCACTTGTAGGTCAGTAGGAGAAGTCTGAAGTGATGATCAATGGTGTTAAAAGCGGCATATAGGTCAAGAAGGATGAAGATTGAGTAAGGCCATTGATCCTCATCCTTCTTGACCTATCCGCTTTCACCACTTTCTCCTAGATACCCTGTTCTTATTTGGATTTATGGGCTCTGTTCTAGCTTGATTTTCTTCCTATCTGCCACCACGCTTTCAGTGTATGCTCTGGGAAATCTTCTTCGATTCCTATCCCGCTTTTAGTCAGTGTCCCTCAGGGTTCTCTCTTAGGACCTCTTCTTTTCTGTTTCTTATACCCACTTCCTTGGTGCCCTGATTTTCTCTCATCATTTTCAGTACCATCTATATACTGACAATTCTCAGATTTACCTTTCTGCACCTAAAATCAAACCAGGTACCAAAAGATTGGAGGGTGGCCAATGATTCCACATTAGGAGTCGCCACCCAAGAAAAGGATCTATGTGTCATGGTAGACAATACGTTGAAACCAGTTAGTTATACCATTAGATTACAGAGGGGTAAAAGAGGCACTAAGAGGGGACAAGGCCATAGTGGAGAGAATCAATGAATTATTTGCTTCAATCTTTACTGAGAAGATTTAGGGATGTTGCCCATGACTGAAATGGTATTTAAAGGTGATGCTGCAGAAGAATTAAAAGAAATATCAATACACTAGGAAGATGTATTACAACTATTTGATAAATTTAAGAGTAGCAGATCATCTGGACTGGATGGATGGAGAGGGTGAGGAGGTGGTTCAATTTGATCAGATAGCTTCTTCTACCCTGGACATATCTGCTTTTTTGGAATCATCTTGTGATGATATTTCTTCTAGGGCTACATTATTGGTTTCTTTAGTTTTAGAGAGGGATAAGGATAGGATCTTACGTGTTTATTTTTTAAAGAAATCTGAAAAGTTTTGTGGACAGGTTATTCAGATGTTCCCGGATGTTGCCAAAGTCACGCTAGTGAATCTGGATTTTAAGAAAGCTTTTGACAAGGTTCCTCATGAGAGACTCTTGGCAAAATTAAAAAAGTCATGAGATAGCAGGCAGTGTACTATTGTGAATCAGGAACTGGTTAAAAGATAGAAAGCAGAGGGTAGGGCTAGAGGGCCAATTTTCACAATGGAGAAAGGTGAATAGTGGTGTACCCCAGGGATCTGTGCTGGGTCTGCTGCTTTTTGACATATTCGTAAATGACCTGGGAATGGGAATAACGAGTGAGGTAATCAAATTTGCAGATGACACAAAATTATTCAAAGTTATTAAAACACAAGAGTATCGTGAAAAATTGCAAGAGGACCTTGATAAATTGGAAGACTGGGCACCCAAATGGCAGATGAAATTTAATGTGGGCAAGTGCAAAATTATCTAGAGAAGAACAACCCAAACTATGGCTACACTAAGCAAAGTTCCACATTAGGAACCCCCACCCAGGAAAAAGATTTAGGCATCATCGTGGATAACATGTTGAAATCCTGCACGCAGTGTGCAGCGGCGGCCAAAAAAGCAAATAGAATGCTAGGAATCATAAATAAATGAATGGAGAATAAAGCAAAGGGTATTATAATGCCTCTGTATCATTCCATGGTGCAACCGCACCTTGAATATTATGTGTATTTCTGGTTGCCATATCTTAAAAAGGATATAGTGTTTTTAGAAAAGGTACAGGGAAGAGCCACCAAAATGGTAAGGGGGATGGAAGGATACCCCTATGAAGAGAGGCTAAAAAGGTTAGGGCTCTTCAACCTGGAAAAAAGACAGCACAGGGGAGATACGATAGAGGCCTATAAATTAATGAATGTAGTGGAACGGGTAAATGTAGATTGTTTATGTCATCAAAATATAGAAAGACTAGGGGACATGCAATGTAACTACAGTGTAACCTATTTAAGACTAAGCAGAGAAATTATTTCTGCATTCAACATGTAATCAAACTCTGGAATTCATTACCGGAGTATGTAGTAAAAGCTGTTAGTGTAGCCGGGTTTAAAAAAGATTTGGACAAGTTCCTGGAGGAAAGATCCATAAACCATTATTAAAGGGGACATGAGAAATCCACTGCTTACCCTAATACAAGCATTGTGGAACTGGTGTCTTTTGGGGAAACTGCTAGGTACATGTAACCTAGATTGGCGACTCTTGGAAACAGGCTTGATGGACCTTGGTAACATAATAGTATAATAGCTGATGGCAGAAAAAGACCAATCATCCCATCCAGTCTGCACAATTAACCCCATGCACACTGCATGGAGAGAGGCTGTTTGCGTAGGTTGAGTATATTTCCAGGGCATTTTATATCTAGGGGCCCAGAATGTTGGGAATAGAAAACTAAACAAAGAATATCATCATATCTCTGTATCCCTAAAGTGTGACCCTACTTTCACCACCTATACTTTTAGGTGTAACCTAATTTACAAGTGGTTTTTACCCATGTGCTGCTCGTGTATTGTGTGGGACATCAAGACGAGATCACATATCCCCCATCCTAAGAGATCTACACTGGCTCCCGATAAGCTGTAGGATCTCCTTCAAGGCCCTACTAATCACTTTTAAGGCCATAAACAACATAGCACCCCTCTCAATCTCTGTGCTCATCTTCCAATCCCCTAACAACAGATCCAAGAGGTTGCATTCCTCCAATACACTTATTACGCCAAAAGTATCCACAAAGTGGGCACAATCAACCAACAAACGAGCATTTGTGTCCTATGCTTCCAGATCATGGAACAACCTCCCACATGACATCAGAGCAATCAAGGACATCACTCATTTTAGAAATGCCCTCAAGCACCATTTGTTCATTACGCACTTTTCACAACACAACAATTCCCTTCATGCCTCACACCCTCATACATACCATCCCTCAACCTGATAGCTTAACAACATACACAAATTTGATAAGAGGAAGTGGCCCGTAAATGGAACATGGTCCACAGTGGATCTCACTCCCTGTTCTACCCTTGTAACATTATTGACACAGCAGTATGTAAATTGTACATAGTTTTCCCTGTTTTCTCCAAGTTGTTTTCCCTGTTCGATGTAAACTCGGGAGTACCCTGCGGTCCTCGAGTCGTTCTGTTAACTGTAAACCGCACTGATGATAAAGAGCGTGGTATAAAAGAAATGTTAAATAAATAAATACAATAAAAATAACTTTACACATGAAATGGTTGGGAGATCCATCCCCACTATTCAGGCCCTTTCCCTATCCCGTCTACCTTTCCCGCGTGTTGTACATAGGGTTGCCAACTTTTTCACCGAGAAAAACCCGACACCTGTGGCTCGCCATGCTCCACCCATTCTCCGCCCCTAGTCCCACCCCTGCCACGCCCCATGTCCCACCTATGCTGCACCCCAGCCCAACCCACAAAAATTACCGAGGATAAGTGTAGGCTAACTCCCCTGGTCAGATAATAATTAAACTGGAAACCCCAAAAGCCAAACATGACATGTAGAACACTGGAGAAATAAAACTATAAAGTAATTTCCTCTTGCACTAAACAAAAACGCAAAGATGTTAGCAATACACACTTCCCAGACCAGACATATTCCAGTTAATAAATTCAAAATAAAAAGTATCTTTCTACCGTCTGTTTGGGCATTTTATTTTTCAGTTGCAATTTCTCCAGTCACTTCCTTCTGTGTTTTTCATGTCTTCTGCGAGCTATCTATTTGTCCTTTCTTATCTTTTAGATGTTTTCCATTCTCTCTCTATATCTGCTTTAACATACTGATCGTTTCCCTTTTGCTCTTTCCCCCATTTCTTTCTTTATTCCTTTATCATCCACTCAAATTTCACCCTTCCGTTCTCAACCCCCTCTTACTCTCCCAATACCCGGCCCATCGTAGACTTTTCTTCCACACAAAATATCTTTTCCCCTCTCCATTCTCATTCCCCATCCCCATCCCATTCTAGTCCTCCCCCAAAGTCAGCTCCCTTATAGTTCTAGACCCACCCAGAATCTGCTCCCTTCTAGTCCCATTCTCCCATGCCCCCACATCAGCCCATTTCCAGTCCTGTTCTAGCCCATCACCCATTTTCAGTCCAAGCTCCCCCCATCAGCCCATTTCTAGTCCTATTCCAGCTCCTCATCAGCCCATTTCCAGTTCTAGCCCCACATATGCTCTTTTCCAGTTCCATTCCAGCCCCCATCAACCAATTTACACTCCAAGCTCCCCCATCAGCCAATTTCCAATCCTAGCCCCCTCGTCAGCCCACTTCCAGTCCTATTCCTGCCCCCATCAGCCCATTTCCAGTGCTAGCCTTCCCATCACAGGCCATTTCCAGTCCTAGCCCCCCCCCCCCCAATCACAGCACATTTCTGGTCCAAGTCCCCCCCATCACAGCTCATTTCCAGTCCAAGTCCCCCCCTAACCATCACAGCCCATTTGCAGTACTAGCCCCCCTAATCACAGCCTATTTCCAGTCCAAGTTCCCCCTTCCCCCCATAGCCCATTTCCAGTCCAGGTTCCCCCCCCCCTAGCCCATTTCCAGTCCAGGTACACCCCCCATAGCCCAATTCCAGTCCAGGTCCCCCCCCATAGCCCATTTCCAGTCCAGGTTCCACCCCCCCATAGCCTATTTCCAGTCCAGGTACCCCCCCATAGCCCAATTCCAGTCCAGGTACACCCCCCATAGCCTATTAACAGTCCAGGTACACCCCCCCCCTATAGCCCAATTCCAGTCCAGGTCCTCCGCCATAGCCCATTTCCAGTCCATGTACACCCCCCCATAGCCCAATTCCAGTCCAGGTCCCCCCCATAGCCTATTTCCAGTCCACGTTCCACCCCCCCATAGCCCAATTCCAGTCTAGGTCCCCTCCCATAGCCCATTTCCAGACCAGGTCCCCTCCCCATAGCCCACTTCCAGTCCAGGTACACCCCATTACAGCCCATCCAGTCCTTGGCCTCCCCTCCCCCCCATCCAAGCCCATTTGTAGTCCTAGCCTCCCCCCCCTCACAGCCCATCCAGTCCTTGGCCTCCCCCCCCCCCCCACGACCAGCCCCGTGGCTGTCTGAGGTGCTTCAGAGGGAGCCGGGGAAGCCCGTGCGAGGCCCCGGCTCCCTCTGTACAACCGCCGGCGTTAAGATCCTTTTCCTTCATGCTGGCAGTTGTTTCTGTGAAGCCGTGAATGCTGCGAAAGGTTAAAGGGCATTGCCTTTAACCTTTCACAGCAATCGTGGCTTCACATAAACAGCCGCCAGCATGAAGGAAGAAGATCTTCATGCTCGTGGTTGTACAGAGGGAGCCGCTGGGGCTTCGCGCGGACTTCCCCGGCTCCCTCCCCTGCGGACTTCGGGAATCGGGAAAAAAGCCGTTTTTTTGCTCTGGCTGCTCCCGATCTTGTGGCCAGAGCAAAAAAACGGCTTTTCAAGGGCCGGTTTTACATCTCTGCCGGTAGCTGGCCTGGCCATTGAAAAACCGGCCAGGCCGGCTGAAAACCGGCCGGTTGGCAACGCTAGTTGTACAGGAAAGTTAGACGGGGGCACGAAAGGGATGGATCAGGGGCAGCGTTAGGGTGGGCAATGTCGGCCCTGTACGTCCGGGGCCAGTGGCTTGCATGAGGAACTTATTCCTCCTCAGAGGTGGAATAAGTTCCCTAGTCAGCAAAGGACAGCAGGCCCAGGGCTGGGAATTGGTGGGAGGGGGCAGAGGAGATTCCCCGCAGCCTGACTCTGGCCTTAGGCCAGATCGGGGGTTAGGCTGCAGGGAAAGCACCATTGAAGCCTGTGGCCGGGGATCGTGGCTTTTCAATGGAGCTACGGTGCCATGGCAACCTGATGCCATGGCGCCGCAGCTCCATGGAACAGCCCTGACTGAGTTAGCCAGATGGAATAGGGGTCCCGGACTGCACGTACAAGCCTGTTCGTGATTCTGGTCCCTGTGGGGCTAGACATGCCCCACGGGATCAGAATCACAACTTTCTCTGTGTGTCTGGTTCCGGCTGGGCACCCTGAGGACCAGGACGTTCAGGATGAAATCGGGCCCCCTGTGTCTACTGTAAACTACTGTAAAGATTGTGCATGTTCTATCCTGGATATGCCTGTTCTTTCCTAGATGCTCTATGTAAAACTGTGACAAAAATCTTTTCTCACTAAGCTAAATTTTAGACCCTTCCCCCCTCACAATTTAGAGCACAGTTGTTTTAAGTATAATCTAAAAATGGGCTACTTAAAAAATGTGTGCTCTAAAAGAGGCAGGGGGAGCATTGAGGAGTATTAAAATTTAGGTTAGTAGGGAAGGATTTTTGTCATGTTATATTGCTTTCCTTCCAGTTGAGAGTATTGCTAGTTAAAAAGCTTCTATGTAAAATCAGGTTTTATAATGGAAAATAGGGATACCAAGTCACATCCAGTTTTTCCAATGCAAAGGTATGATAGACCCTAGCTGATTACCTTTTCTCCTCATTTTCACAACTAGGAATCTTTAATAGTAACACTGCAGACAGACGTGAGGGAAGGATATGTATCCTTGTAGCTGGGGAGTGGGGGTAAGGGATAGACTGGGGAGTGGGGGTAGGGGTCTATAGTATTTGTTAGCCACTTATCATAAGCTGACCTACAGGTAAACTTCAATTAAGTGATTCTTGGATTTTATTCTAATACGATAATTTGTAATCTTTGGATTTCATTTCTTAATGTTTTTGATATATTTGTTACTGGCAAAAGGCAAAGCCTTAAAAGCCTTTGAATTTACTCTTTTGCCACTCCCAGGAGACCGTTTTAGAAGCTTAGTGCAGCATTTCTGCATTTTAATGCCTGTGCTTACACAGTTAGATTGTATAGGTGTTTAAATACCAGTCATAAACTGTGGCAATTAACATGAAGAATGGCCATGGGATGTGCACATTCAAGGGTACGTGTTCTGAATGTGCAAGCGGTTTGGCCACTGGCGCTGTACCTAGCCTTGTGCAAGTGGCGCAGCCGCACAGGGCACAAAGAAAATAGGGGCACATTTGGGGTTGCCGTCCTTGGCGCCACCCCAACTGCCCCTGTCCTGTTGCTGCCACTTTTCATGTCTCCTTGGTGGCGGTCGCAGCATTGGAGAGTATTTCTAATTGAGGAAAAAACACGTGGTTCTTCCAGACTGCATTTGCATGTTTGCCCGATGATCCCTCCCTCCTCTGACATAGACTCGGGTCAGAGGAGCAAGAGAGCAGACCAACCATTCAAACGCTGGTCTTTGCAACTCCACATTTGGATGGCTGGTTTTGTCCCTCCCTCCTCTGACATGAACCTACATCAGAGGAGGGAGGGATCGGGCAAACATACAAACATGGAGTCGGAAAGACACGTGTGTTTCTTTCTTGATTAGAGATGCTCTGCTGCCGCTGCCGCACCAAGGAGACATGGAACATGGCGGTGTGGCAGGACAAGGGCAGGCAGCGTGGACATGGAGGTGTGTGGTAAGATGAGGCGATGCTAATGGAAATGACAAACCGGTGGGGGGTGCGCTACATGTGCAAGTCACACAGGGCGCATTGATGGCTTGGTATGGTCCTGAGTGTAGGTTTCCTACTTGTTTGGGCCTGGGATCTCCAGCAATGATTGCGGGGGAACTTCTGCTTGCCTCTTTGGTACCAAACGACACCTCACCTCCCACCCCCCAAAAAAATATTCATTTGAATTCTTAATTGCTTCCTATCGTAGATACACTTTTGTGAATTCCAGCTTGTGTAAGTGCCGGCAAATAGATGTTTATACTGACAAATCAGCACTGACATGTGTAAAGCCCTGTGTGATGCTGCTCTTCTGAATGTCTTTATTTGTGAAAATGATGTTCCCACTGTGCAAGCCAGAAGCTAGGTATGGATTTTCCATCATTCTTCTACATATTTTGTCAAAGGCTCTACATTCAGGAAAGCCTTTCCGAAAATATACGAGGGACTGTAAGTGTCTCAACCTGGCCATCCCAGTTCCTACCCAGATGCCTTATGCCGAAAGGGGCTTCAAATCTCACCTATTTGCTTTGTATGTTTTCAAACTTTACCAGTCCATCCAGCTGACTGCGTCAGATACTCCAGAGGTCCTGAAAACATTTTAAGTACAGAGACCTTGTCAGCTTGTCAAGTTCAGAGCACAGCCACGTTCATAAGGTGCTACATTCGTAAAGGTGTCCCCGTCAACGGGATTCAGGAGAGAAAATGATGACTGTAAGCAAAGCCTCCTCAACCTTTCTGGATATTGCAGTTGGAGAGCTGTGGTCCAGTAATAAGTAAAAGAGCAGGCAAGTTGTTCTGATCGCAGGGCATTAACAAATCTTGTCTGCTTATGTTTGCGAGAGGAATTTTCATCATCTGATTTCCTGACCGGGCACTCAAATCTCAAAGCCATTATTACCCTGTTAGATGCTTTTTTCTTTCAGGCTTCTTGGTAACATAATAGTATAATAGCTGATGGCAGAAAAAGACCAATCATCCCATCCAGTCTGCACAATTAACCCCATGCACACTGCATGGAGAGAGGCTGTTTGCGTAGGTTGAGTATATTTCCAGGGCATTTTATATCTAGGGGCCCTATATAGGTAAAAGCATTCCTGAGTGCAAGGCCTTGTCCCCTTAATACTAATGCCGGAAAGATTTTAAAGGTGCTACAGAGCATGTGGATACCACTAGCCAGCTGATGTGATCCCAACCAGCCTTTCTGTAGGGCCTCCATTATTCCTTGTTTTGCCAAGAGCCTGTGGTGATCCCATTACAGGTGTGTAACTACTACAATCAGACACAGCAATGTCAAAGCACGCTCAGGAGTCTTCCCGCTTGCTTGCAGTCAATGTAGGACAGAAGGACCAAAGACCATGTAGGCTAGACATGCCCTGTATACACCAATGGGCTATACAGGGGAAGTGTGTGTGTGGGGGGGGGGAGGTTATGGCATTGTGCGGATCGCCTTGTTGTACTGTCTTGGGTCTCTGGTTGATGCCTGCAATACAAAAGCCAAATGCATTTCACACCTGCTGTGAGGGTGATTGATGGGAACTACAGTATGTGAAAAAAGTAGGATCAACACCTCCCTTTACTCAGGAACAGGGAATAGAGGGAAGGATGGGGGAGGTGAGGGAAAGGATCGGGGGGTAGCCTGTTTTCCTCTGAAAAACCTGAGCTCTTCCTCAGCAAGCCTGGCCACCTCAGCTGGAAAAATGACTGGATATTTCAGTGCCTGAATATGGATAGTGGCTAGTGATGAATATCCACGTTCAGCGCTAGACACCTGCTGCTGTTCGAATAACGGTGATATTATGCCCACTCTCTGGATAGCTAACCAGACAAATTTAGGACAGCCTTTTAGATGAACCTAAATTTACCCCGATAACTTATCTGGATAGCGGCAGAAAATTACCACTATCTGGATAACTACTAAATCCTTCCATGCTCTTCCCAAGACCCCCCACCCCCTACCCCCTCCGGCAATCTCCAGATAGTGCCAAGGAGGTCAGCTGAACGATTCAGTGGCACTCTCCAGATAGTGCTGCTGAATACATTTCTTTCTGGCTTTTCTGGTTTTAACAAGTGCTTTGGAATATTGTCCCCTTTAATAATAATATAAGGTTAAAAATATTATAAGCCGTTTGGAGGATAGTATTATAAAGAAATTTCTGCACGGATCTGCCAGTATATACACTTACAATGCCTCTTATAAAAGTACCCCTTGCGAACAAGTACATGCTATGATAAGAACACATGTACTTGCATGCGATTTTGGTTTAGGGGTAGGGTTTGTGGCATCATGGTTTACATCCGTACGTTATAACATATATGTGTTCCCATGTACTATAGGTTCTAATATTTTCACTGGCTCTCGAGCAGGTGTTAAGTGTCCATGGCTTCGCATCAGCCAGGATTTATGCTGATTTTCTAGGGTGATTTTTATAATGACACATGACGGGAAGTGAGTTGTCCGGGTCAGGATGTGCATAGTTCCCCATCTATTTTATAAGAGGTTTTGCCAAACACAGAACCTTTGGTAAAATACCTAGGTGGATGTTGGAAAATACAAAGGTATTTGCAGGCATGTCCAAAGGGAGAATTAATTTTTAATATGCATCATGTGAGGAAGAAAGAGGGTCTTCCTCTCCTCTAATGTGTGGGGGAGCAGCTTTTTGATATCACATAAAAGCATTCTTTCACCCCCAATCCCCTGTTGTGCCAAACCAGATCCCGCCCTCCAAAACTGCCTTTGCTATCCCGAACCTCCCCCCCCTCACATATCCCCAACATAACCACATTCTACCTCCTTAACGCTGGCGCAAGGAGAGGAGACACCCCAGATGAACCTTATCCCTTGTGCCCCCTCCCCCCTGTGGCACCCCCCACGCTGCCCATCGCCACTGCTGCCATGCCTCTCTGAGAACAATAGCAGTGACAATAGCTGCCAACAGCCCCGTGGAGCTTACCTTCAAGCTTTGATGCCACGGGACGGTTTGTTTCCATCCACTCTCTGATGCCTAATGCTGACTTTCTATGCAAACAGGAAGTCTGCATTGAGAATCAGAGAGGGGTAGAAGCAAACAGCCCCGTGGCAAGGAAGCTTGAAGGTAAGCTCCGTGGGGCCGTCTGCGGCTATTGCCACTGCTGTCAGTCCCAGAGAGGGGTGACAGTAGCAGCAATGGGTGCCTCTTTAGGGCCAGTACTCTAGGTGACCGCCTATTTTGACTAATGCTTGCACTGGCCCTGCATCTCATAAGAACATAAGATATGCCATACTGGGTCAGACCAAGATCCATCAAGCCCAGTATCCTGTTTCCAACAGTGGCCAATCTAGGTCATATGTACCTAGCAGTTTCCCCAAAAGACACAGGTTATTCAATGCTTGTACTGGGTCAAGCATTAATATCCTGGGTCCCTTCTTAATAATGGTTTATGGACCTTTTCTCCAGGAACTTGTCCAAACCTTTTTTAAACCCAGCTACACTAACAGCCTTTACTACATCCTCCGGTAACAAATTCCAGAGTTTGATTAAACGTTGAGTGAAAAAATATTTTCTTTTATTAGTCTTAAATAGTTTACCCTGTAGCTTCAATGCATGCCCCCTAGTCTTTCTATATTCTGATAACGTAAACAATCGATCTACGTTTACCCATTCCACTCCGTTCATTAATTTATAGACTTCTATCATATCTCCCCTCAGCCATCTCTTTTCCAGGTTAAAGAGCCCTAACCTTTTTAGCCTTTCTTCATAGGAGTATCCTTCCATCCCCTTTACCATTTTGGTGGCTCTTCTCTGAACCTTTTCTAATAACTCTATATCCTTTTTAAGATACGGCGACCAGAATTGCACACAATATTCAAGGTGCGGTCTCACCATGGAACGATATAGAAGCATTATAATATCTTTTGTTTTATTTTCCATTCCTTTCCTTATGATACCTAGCATTCTATTTGCTCTCTTGGCTGCCGCTGCACACTGGACCGAGGGTTTTAACATGTTATCCACAATGACGCCTATATCTTTTTCCTGAGTGGTGGTTCCTAATGTGGAACCTTGCATTGTGTAACCATAGTTTGGGTTGTTCTTCCCTAGGTGCATAACTTTGCACTTGTCCACATTAAATTTCATCTGCCATTTTGATGCCCAGTCTTCTAATTTATCAAGATCCTCTTGCAATTTTCCACAATCCTCTTGGGTTTTAACAACTTTAAATAGTTTTGTGTCATCTGCAAATTTGATAACCTCACTCGTTATTCCACTTTCCAGGTCATTTATGAATATGTCAAAAAGCAGCGGACCCAGCACAGATCCCTGGGGTACACCACTATTCACCTTTCTCCATTGGGAAAATTGGCCATTTAGCCCAACCCTCTGCTTTCTATCTTTTAACCAGTTCTTGATCCACAGTAGTACACTGCCTCCTATCCCTTGACTCTTTAGTTTTGCCAGAAAGTCTCTGATGAGGGACCTTGTCAAAGGCTTTCTGAAAGTCCAGATACACTATATCAACCGACTCACCTTTGTCCACCTGTTTATTCACACTTTCAAAAAAACATAACAGATTAGTAAGACAAGATCTTCCTTGTCTAAAGCCATGTTGGCTGTCTCCCATTAGGCCATGACTATCTACATGCTGAGTAATTTTATTCTTTATGATGGTTTCTACCATTTTTCCTGGTACTGACATGAGGCTCACCAGTCTGTAGTTTCCCGGATCACCCCTGGAATCCTTTTTAAATATTGGTGTTACATTGGCGATCCTCAAATCTTCAGGTATTAGAGATGATTTTAATGATAGTTCACAGACTACTAATAGCAGGTCTGCAATCTCATATTTCAGTTCTTTCAACACACTTGGATGTATACCATCCTGCCCAGGTGATTTGCTACTCTTCAGTTTATCTAATAGTTGTAATACACCTTCCCGATGTATCAATATTTCCTTCAATTCTTCCACACCTTTAAATACCACTTCAGTCATGGGTAACATCCCTACATCTTCCTCAGTAAAGACCGAAGCAAAGAATTCATTTAATAACACATTACAAAAGGGCTGCTACACAGTACCCTGTCCTGTGCTGCTGAGGTAAGCTATATTCTTATTTGATTTAAATTATAGCTCTTTGCTGCTGCTAGGCTCTAACCTATTATGAAATTTAAACTACAAGCTCTCTTCTGTGTTTTAAATTTAAACTAAAAGTACTTTGCTGATGCTAGGCCCTGAATGACTATTAAATTTAAACTACAAGCTCTCTGCTGGGTATGAAATTTAACCAGAAAGCTCTCTTCTGTGTTTTAAATGTGAACTTAAACTGCTGCTACTAGGCCCTGACTGATTTAAAAAAAATAGTGGGTTCACAGATTAATTAGCTTTAATAAAAATAATTCCTTTCAGAATATTCCCAGAAGTATATACTCACAATTGCAGATCTCTCTCCAGAAGCAACAGTCCCCTTTTCTAGTCTTTCTCACCTTTAACACTCTGACACCCTCGAAGCTCATAGTCTAGGGGGAGCACGAGCAATGCACATTTGCTACTGTTCCATTCATGGCTTTAAAATGTCAGTATTGATCCCCAGTAGTAGTGCCACGAGACTCTCACTAGGGTAAAAAGCAACATTTTGAACCCAGAGCCTAAAGAAGCAGGAGCAACTGAGTATCACTCCTGCTTCAACTAGACCATCAGTGACCGCCCTGTAAGATCCATGGAGGTGTCAGAGGGTGGAGAATGGAATGAGATGATGTTGGGAAGGTGTTGGGGGGGGGGTCAGAAACTGTGATTCTTTATAAGGGGGGTTGGGAGGATTGAGATCTATGATGTTATGTTGGAGGGGTTCAGGGGGAGTCAGGGGTGGGGTAGTCACAGCCCTTGCACCTGTCCCTTCAAGCTGACACTTGGGTGTGCTTCAGGGTAAGTGTAATGGAAAATATTTGGCCACCATGTTCATTCTCCTTGTAAAATGAGAAATATGTATCATAATTCCCCCCACCCAACCACAGCCTATTCACACCCAAACCACACCCCTTGTGTACATCACACAAAATGCAAAATCGATCGTCACAGTAAGGAGGATCTCACAGGCAAGAGAACACCTTACAAGTGTATTTTGCATTTTGCGTGATTGTTAATGAGCACCTGTGGAAAGTGACGTCAGATGCCGAAATATAAGAGGAACACCCCTATTACTCATTTTGAAAGCGGCTCACAGCTTTAGAGCAGAATTTGAATTACGTTGCCAGTGAGAGATGGCCTGAAGCAGGGTTATAAACTTTGTATGTTTAACCCGAAACGTGTGGCACGTCGTCAACCTGGAGAAATCTGGCATTTTTATCCGCTTCTAAGAAGTTCTTACGAGCTAAGTGCAATATTTCTATTTTTGAATTAAACATTTTAAAAAGGGAGCAGTCGCAGTGGTGTGCGGTAGTTTCCCTGCTCACTTTGATGACTATCTCCGACAAAAAGTAATTTTGAATGAGGGGTCCCTCATTGTCAGGATCTAAGTTTGATGGGTTCATCCATGGTGGCAACATCACAGCCTCTGCTAATTGGCAGTGGCCATCTGTCCTGCAGCGAAGTGGCCTCCCCATATCCTGAACATCCCCCCACCCTTAAACCATATTGTCTGGGCTGTGGATCTAAAGATTTGTGGCTCTGACAATATCTAAAGAAGTGCTAGCCCCCTCTTCAACATCAGTCCCCTGGGACAGTTCCCAATTCTTATCCGAAGCTGTCCAGGGGATTAGTGCATTCCTTGCCAATTCCACTTCCACTATCTCAGCTAGCAAATCAGGCTCAGAAAAGATCCCCTTTCTTCCCAATCCCTTAAAAAATCTTGAATAGCCAGTTGGGGCTCCTCCTCCTTCCTCCCTTCTAAACATTGAAACCCAGCTAGTCGGTCACCCTGGAGTGGGGGGGGGGGGGGGAGGCTGTCACCCATCCACCCTCCCTGGTTCCTGCATTCAATCTCTGCTACGGTCATGCAGTGATGCCCTCTAGCCTCACGCTAAAGGACAGATCACAGCCATATTTGTATTTGCCCTCCTCAATGGTACTCACAAATATGGCTGTGACCTCACGGAGCTGCCCCCTAGAGTAAAGCTGGAGAGTAGCACTGCATGATCATGGCCATTTTGCAAGGTCCGATGATGGGGGCAAGAGCAGGGAGAACTGCTCCTGCTCCCAATTACCACCAGACTAGCAGGGATTTAAAAGTGGGACCGGGGGTCAGGCTCAGCTGTAGGTAGCCCCCAAGCCAACTAGCTAGCCAGACTTCAATTTTTAGGAGGGGGGAGGAAGAACCCCAAATGACTATCTGGGATTTTTGTAAAGGATCAGGAAAGGGGGGACATTTTCTCATCACTGCTGGCTAGCTGAGATACTGGAGTTGCGGTGGGGGGGGGGGGGGGTAGTGCACTGAAACTCTCCCCCAGACAGTTCCCAATGGGGATCAGGAGCTGTCTGGGGGGATTGGTGCTGAGAAGGGGATGGCAATATTTTAGATATTGCCACTGCCGTGGATCTTTAGATCTGTGACAGAACAATATCGTTTTCAGTGGAGGGCCGATGGGAGAATGGCTGAACCATGGTAGTGATCAGGGCACAGAGCTCCTGAGAACTCTGTGTACCCAATCGCTACCTGTTCTCCCCACAGATTTACTGTGGAGGTCAATGCAGGTATCGTGGATCTCTGCCATACATCCAAAACCTGTGTAGTAATTGCAGAGGTAAAGTTGGAAATGCTCCCTGCAAATACCACGGAGGATTTGGCCTTAATTGCGAGCCTTTTGCATCTATTTTATCATGTTAGTTGCAAAAGGCTTCCATAGTTTAGTAAACATGCCCCAAAATAAATCTCAAAGGAATTAATTATGTCAGGACAGAAGCACTCTGCAAGTTTGAGGTTCTCTCATGAAACCTGGAGCATCAGTATCGGACTGTTTCTGGAAGGGATACGGTATCCCAAAGTTATACTCCAAGGCCATTATGGATTACTGCTTTTGTCAGCTCGAAAGGCTCAGCTCTAGAAAAGTGATACATCTATTTTTATCCTCTAGCGAAAGTTTTGCCAAAACAAAGGTCGATGGTCAGTTGAAAATGCCTCCAAAACTTGAGGTAGAAAGAAGATTTCTTAGTTGCACCATGGATACAATTACAAGCATGGAACAAAGGTTTATTTTTACCCCCAACAGACCCAGCAACATACAATTAAAACATTCTATGCTATTCCCAGAGGAGTAACCTAGTGGTTGGAGCAACTGCCTAGTACCTAGAAAATCAAGGGTTCAATTCCCACTGGTACTCCTTGTGACCTTGGGCAAGTCACCTTACCCTCCATTGCCTTGTCCAATTATGAATAGTCCAATCCGCTATATTTCTCCTACGTGGGAGAAATATAGCGGGTTGGACTATTCATAATTCTGGGTTCTTTGATTTGCCCAGGTCTGTAGGTCATTTCCCTTGTACCACCTGTGAATTTTGCAATTCCACGATAGAAGGCCCTTTTTGGGAAGTTCCTACTTGCAATCGACGGCTCTATAGTAAATATGCTACAAATTGTAAAACCTCCTTTGTAGTATATGTCCTGATTTGTCCATGCCCTAAGTTATATATTGGAAAAACTACGCGGATGATAAAGCGGCGCCTTCAAGAACATAAATCACGTATTCTCAATGTGGTAGAGTCAGCTCCTGTGGTAATGCATTGTCAAAGCGCTAATTTATTTATTTATTTATTTATTTAACTGTATTTATATCCCGCTTTTCACCGGGTCAAAGCGGCATTACATATAAGGGTGGGGGAATCAAGTATTAGGGCGGGGCCATCACCAGGTAGGTAACATTGGTGATTCCAACATAGGATAGACTTTAGACATGGACAGTACAGTGTAGTTGTCACTCAGAGGGACATGGAGGGACATGCTAATCATCAGTTTAATGATTTGCGTTGGAGGATTTTGGATTGTGTTCCTTTAAAATCTCGGGGTGGTGACAGGGACTCTCTTTTGAGTTATCGCGAACAATTTTGGATTTATACTTTAAATACTGTCCAACCAAATGGTTTAAATCAGTCCTTAGATTGGTGGAGTATTATATAGAGCTTGGTACTACAATTCCCATGAGCCTTTGGGTCCTCAATGGTTGATCTCGTGACCACTTTTGAGGGTTTAAATGGGTTCAATCTTCATGAGTATAGTGAGTGACATGGTTTGAGAAAGGGCCAGGAATACCTATGGCCAGAAACACAACTTTAGGTTACGAAATTGAGATGGATATTCTTGATACTGTTGCCACATTTGGATTGCTACATTTGAACTGCTACATTTGAACTGCTACAACTTGAACTGAAGAGAAATATTGAGTGAAGCTGGATTTCTGACGGTTTCTCGTCCTGGTCTGGGGCTTGTACCTAACAAAGGCCTTTAGAAATTGAATGGTGAATGAAGGAGTTTGGACATACAAGCTTGTTGCTTCAGCTAAGTAGTTTCTTATTTTAAAGTTAGCTATATTTTAAAGGTGTTGGGAGGTCACTCTCTCGGTGCCTAACTAGTGGAATTTCCACTTATAAAAGATAAAAAGGAACTTTACACTTCGAGAGGAACTGTTCCTCAAGGTGCATGTTCCGACAAAAATACATGTTGGTCTGTTTCCCTGTTTGTTTGGTATGTAATAGTGGGAGATAGTTTTAGGTTATTTAATAGTCTTTGGACAAAAAGGCTGGCAATCTACTTCCAGTGATACATTGCCAAGAAAACCCAGAGGTAGCTGGGTTGCCATGAGTCTACACTGACTTAATGGCACTAAAAAAAAAAATGCTATTCCCATATGCATCAATCAAGGGGATATTACTGCTCTCAGTTCCAGTTAACTTGACTTCTGCCTACATTGTACTTCAAATCTGTGTAAAGGAAAACAACAAAGTCCCATTTTGGATGCCAATTTTTGCAACAATTATTATAGTTCCATGACCTGTGACAGTCTTGTGACCAAAGAAAGTAATTGTAATCAGAGGGAAATGAAGATAGCACAACTGATTAGCTGGATTCTTGACTGGTTTAATGTAGACACTAAGCTTAATGTTACAATTGCCTGGGAGGCATTCTGAGGAGTCAGTGGAGAAAATAGAGTAAAAGGTTAAATGCGGTGACTCACTGCAGATCTGAAAGGACCCTTAACATGCACTTTGATTTGCAACTGATTGAGTATTCAAGCCTGTAATAAAAATAGTGCACAACTTAGCAATTACACTTCTGTTGCTTCTGTTCTCTTAAAATTTGGAAAACCATCCTGGAACCTTGCAAACCACAGAGGCGTTCTCAGGGAATCACAGTAAAAGCAGCAGCAAACCAGGACATGTACAGAGGCTGGCACCTTATAAAATGTTTTCCTTCCAAGTCTCTTGTAAGACACTTTTAAATAATGAGATAAAGTGTGCCGATGCATTTTGGGGCCTAGTTACTAAAGAGCGGGAAGAGTTTGCATTTGCTATGGTTAATGGACCAAATTTATGTGAGCTAGCTGCAAAACATCTGCATCAGCGGTTGGGGGCATTCCCAACAATTTGCCATTCAGTTAATGCAGGAAATAATTCTTTATCGTGCATGGTCTGAATGGCAGATAATGCGATGTAGCCAACTATGCCCATTCGGGAGGCATTAACTTCGTCGCGTCATCTGCTGTGTTCCTAGTTAATGCACGGAAACTATTTCCACATCGGTTATAAAGCACATTCCCAGCCCCCCCCCCCCTCTGTATTAGGTAGTTAATGTGCAATTTGACATGCAGAAACTGCATGAACTGTCACATTAATGGCTAACCCGCATTAGTAAATATGCCCATTGATATCATTCCTTATATAGCCTAATAGCAGGACCTAATTGTAACTTTTAAGAAAGGAGCTAGCTTTAATGAATTTTGTTTCCAGCTTCTGCTTTCCAATTCAGATGCGCCTTCCCAGGGACCAACCCCAGAATTTGTGCGCACTAGGCAACACTTAATCTTTATTACCCTCCTCCCCTCCCCCCTGCCTGTCAGAATGTATTGTTCAGCTTTGCTGTCCCCCAGAATCTGCTGCCCTAGGTGTCTGCCTGATGGTTTGGTCGCCCTGTCCGTACCTGTTACATCTTACAAACTCCAGAAAGAAGCTCTCTTTGACATGATGCAAGTACTCGCTGAGCTGCAATTAGTAGTAAATTTAGAGGCTGAGATCATACTCCACATACCTTGACTTAGAAGTGAGATTCATGACTCTTATGGTGTGTGCAAAACTAACCGATTTATAGAAACTACTCTGAGTTTTTGCATCTAAATTCAAGGAGTATTCTCTGCCACAGATGCTAGTATTTCATAAAGGCAAGCGGGCACCTACTTCCCTCTATAATATAGCACTTACATGGACACCTCTATAAGTGCCAACCCATGATGCACTGTTATAAAATTACCCTCTGGATGTGCCTGAGATCAATCTGCATGTACTGCCCCCATTATATTCAGATCTGTCTCATGCTGTAAGGATATGCATGAATTAGTGTGCATATAGTTTGAATTAATGCATGTACAACTAATTTGCACATATAAAGAAGTACTAAAATGCACAAAAACATTATTATAATGAATGCACGAAACAAACAAAATAACACAGAAATTGGGAATAAAAGCCAAACAGAATTGAAAAGGAGTTGGACAATTTTTGTACACATCCTTAATATGCATCTTCACTGTGGATATCCCAAAATCTGACTGACTGGGGGAGTCCCCAGTAAGGTTTGGGAAGCTCTACAATATGCAGCCCTTTCACTCTGCTGGTTCTCAGGCCCTCTTCAGTAAGCACATACAACTGTACAAATTAAGGTAGATGCTGGTAAGATTTATACTGGTAAAATTTCTAGGAAAACTCTTCCCCTTTCAAAATATCCCCCTCAATCCAGAAACCTTTGGCCACACCAAATTGCTACACAGACAAAATTATCTCTACAAAAAGGTGAGATGAAAAGTTTAGCTGGAGGTTTCCATACTGAGTGCTATTCTACTAAATTGATGTGAACAAGTTGGTCTGTACAAATTGCAGGGATAACTCTGAGCAAACAAGCGTTGTCTATTCAGATTTACAGGGACATGTGGCCTCATTTCTACCCTGATAAAGTTAGATGTACGTCAGGACAAAGTTAACCAGACAAACCTAATCCAATTAACATTGCCCATGGTATGTCAGCAGAACACCAGACCCGTTTTCTGTCTCCTTAGCCTCTGGTACTGACAGTCTGCTTGTTCAGCCTCTATCAGGGGCAGTTTCTCCAAAGGGGCTGGTTTTGCGCAAATCATGACAGTCATGAACCTCACACGTAAGCCAGGGTATGTAGAGCATGATCTCAGTATCTCAGATTTGCTGCTAATGCTCGGTGTAATATTTGCATAATGCCAAAGAGAACCTCCCTTTGGAGTTCATAACATGTTATGCGTATGGAAATTTATTAAGGTTGTGCTTGGAAATTCCTCTTAATTAAGCCTGTGGTACCCAACATAATGGGAAATAACTCGGTATCTTTCTGCCACATTTTCTTTTTCTCTGACTGCATTTCTTGGTATCTGAAGGTTTTCTCCCTCTCAACCTGATTCACAGAGTAGTTGCTTGGAACTGACACCTCTGTAATCAATGCCGTTCTGGTGTTTTTCTCCTTTACCACTATATCCGGCTTCCTCGCATCCAGCTTTTTATTGGTCAGAATGGGAGTATCCCAGGTGATTATAACCTCCTCATTCTCTGTAATTCTTTTAGAGTCATGATCCCGATGTTTTGCAGGCACCGTGAAGTTGTAGTATTTACAGAGTTTCCAGTGTGAGTGACCTTAATAACTTTCATGCAGTGGGTTGGGAGCAAGGAAACCTTTCCACTTAGCAGTTTCTAGTTCTGAAGCTAGATCTGGAATTGTTAAAGAGAAATCAGCAAGCTGTCGTTAGAACTCTGGGCTCTTCTTTACTACCAAGCTGGCAGTAGTTTCCAAACTATTATTTTGTTGGGACCAATGTTCTCGCTAAGCTGCGCTGAGTCCTCCGCCGATATTCCTACTGGTGGGGGGGAGGTGCAAAGCGATTGCAAAAGCACACTTAGGATAACACGGCACAGGCAGATCCCGAGGGCCTGCCGATGTTGTGCGATGCTAAGTGTGATCGCTTTGCACCTCACCCCACCTGCAGGAATGCCAGCGGAGGTCTCAGCACAGCTTAGCGGGAATATTGCTTGGGACCCAATTTTTGTTCAGAACCAAATGGAGAAACATTTCTTCTTGTAAAAATGAAGGGCAATATTTGTTAGGGGTATGCAAGCCAAAGATTTTTTTGTTTAGTTTTTCATGTTTACAGGGTTTTTCATTTTTTTTCACGTGTTTTCTTTTTTTTTATTTTTTATATTTGGAGGCTACTGTTAATAATAAAAACGATTGCACAGTAGTGCATATTATTGCTCTGACGGCGTGCTCTATTGAGGAATAGTGTGTGCACTATAGAGCAATAGTTATTGGCATTTCCTACACTATGTCAAATGAATGTGTATCTTAATATATGCTAGCTTTCAGAGCAACAGAATGCCTTTTTCGTTAGGGATGGCCCAAGCTCCAACCCCTGACACCTTGAATCCTGCTACTCAGCTTGTACTTAGTTCTCCGTCCTCTTGCTACTTCCCCTCCCTCGATCCCACCCCCTCTCCCTTCCCCTTTTCTCCCTCCCACCCCATCCCTTCGTTGGCGCATTTGCATGTTAATAGTTCCCTGCTTCTGTTACCTCGATTTGCTGTTTATGCCTGTTAATGTAAAGTTGCTTTTTTGATATTTTATGCCTGTTCTATGTAAATATGCTTGACTGTTCACGTTTCCTGTAAACTGCTCTGATACTAAATAGTGCGGTATATAAAAGCTAATAAATAAATAAATAAATCTACTCTCATATCTTACTTTATCTTTATACTCAGTCGTTCTTAAATAGTTTTGTAACTTATATACAAGTCAATAATCAGCCATAGCAGTCAGCATTTTCTTTAAAAGTTGACTGTGGTAGTTAAAAGATCTGAATATTCAACACCTCTATCGAGACTGTGAGTGGTGCCGAGTATACAAATAGACCAATACTCACCGTCATCATCTGAAGAGCAGCAACATTCAGCACTATTAGCACGATAACTCTCTGCTGTTGTCCAGATAACTAGTCCTTTTGCTTTCCTAAGTTATACTGATAGCTACCAGGATAATAGTGTTGAATATCACTGCTACGCTGATCATTTCTTGGAATATCCATGCTTTGCTGCCCTCTCTCCTGGCCCCTAATGCATAGTGCTGCAGTGATTAGTATATTTCAGTGGCACTATATTTAGAAGTAGTTATCTGCATAGCAGTACCACTGACCAGGAAAATCTGTTGATTTTCAGCCGTCACTTCTGACTCTTATTTCTTGTTTCCAGGGGATGGGATACAGCAGGGTCTCAATGCATGGGCTTAAAAGCTCCACGGTAGGCACTTAGGATTTGTTTTAATGGGAAGCACTTGGCAGACTCTCACCTCTTCCCTTCTCAGTAAATGATGTGTTCTGAGCTAAGGGTTTACTTAAACTTTAGGGTCAAGGAGCAATAGCAACAATAATAATTGGCAGAAGCAACACATAGGGACTGTTAGGGTGGGAACCCCCCTCTCTCTTGTTTCTGGTAGTCTTTCCTAGTGTACCCGAAGCTGGTGGTGATACAGACACAGGTCCCCGATACTCTACTGAACTCACTCATGGATCTCCTGTCACTGGTGTATCTGGATTTTCAGAAAGCCTTTGACAAGGTCCCTCATGAGAGACTTTTCACAAAATTAAAAAGCCATGAGAGAGAAGGCAGTGTACTATTGTGGATCAGGAACTGGTTGAAAGATAGAAAGCAGAGGGTAGGGTTAAATGGTCAATTTTCCCAATGGAAAAAGGTGAACAGCGGAGTACCCCAGGGATCTGTGCTGGGTCCGCTGCTTTTTAACATATTCATAAATGACCTGGAAATGGGAATAATGAGTGAGGTTATCAAATTTCAGGTGACATAAAATTATTTGTAGTTGTTAAAACCCAAGAGGATTGTGAAAAATTGCAAGAGGCCTTTGATACATTGGAAGACTGGACGTTCAAATGGCAGATGAAATTTAATGTGGGCTAGTGCAAAGTTATGCACCTAGGAAAGAGCATCCCAAACTATGGTTACGTGATGCAAGGTTCCACATTAGGAACCACCACACAGGAAAAAGATTTAGGTGTCATCGTGGATAACACGTTGAAACCCTCCGCCCAGTGTGCAGCGGCAGCCAAGAGAGCAAATAGAATGCTAGGAATCATAAGGAAAGGAATGGAGAATAAAATCAAGGATATCATAATGCCTCTGTATTGCTCCATGGTGCGACCACACTTTGAATATTGTGTGCAATTGTGATTGCCATATGTTAATAAGGATATCGCAGAATTAGAAAAGGTACAAGGGATGGAAAGATACCCCTATGAGGAAAGGCTTAAAAGGTTAGGACTCTTCAACCTGGAAAATAGATGGATGAGGGGAGATTTGATAGAGGTCTATAAATTAATGAATGAAGTGGAATGGGTAAACGTAGATTGATTGTTTACGCCATTAAAAAGTAGAAAGACTAGGGGACATGCAATGAAGCTACAGTGTAACCTGTTTAAGACTAATAAGAGAAAATATTTCTTCACTCAGCATGTAATCAAACTCTGGAATTTGTTACTGGAGGATGTAGTAAATGCTGTTAGTGTAGCTGGGTTTAAACAAGGTTTGGACAAGTTCCTGGAGGAAAGGTCCATAAACCATTATTAAAGAGGACCCGGGAAATCCACTGCTTGCCCCAGTACAAGCATTGTGAAACCTGTGTGTATTTTCGGAAACTGCTAGGTACTTGTGACATTGCCCACTTTTGGAAACAGGATACTGGGCTTGATGGAACTTGGTCTGACCCAGTATGGCATATCTTGTTCTTATGAGTGCTTGGGTTCCTTTCTTCCTGAGAGCATGTGGCTTCTGTAGATGAAGGCTCCAAAAATAATTCTTCAGTGCTCCTGACTCTAATGGACTGGAATGGTGAGTTGCTGGTACTGTTCTTGGAACCTTCTCACACCTATTCTCTTTCTGAGACAGTGAGAGTGCTCACAGATTTTACACAAGCATCAACCCTCTCTTCCCCTATACTCCTGTGAGCCTGTTTCTCCATCTGATTGGCACAGTGACTGCATGCCAAAGACACCTGCCCCTTAAGGACAGATGGCTTACTCCTGCATGATACAGTGGCTGGGTGCCAAAGATAGAGTTCTGTCTTTGGGAGTGGTTTATATGAAGTTGAAATTTCCCTCCCAGAAGAGTCTCCTCCCAGTATGAAGTGACTGGCAGCAAGAACCTCCCCTGTTCTGGAAAATGTTAAGCTTTTCTCTAATCTTCATTGTAGTAATTTAGTAGGGACACTGGATAGTGCTGCTGCTCACACAGTGACATCCAAGTGGTCTCTATAAGTATATAATAGAAAATGAAAACTATGTATAAAGAAGAAAAATAAATTAAGTTATTTGTCTTCTGTTTAATGTAATCGGCAGGCCTGCCTGTTTCTGATCTCCTTCCATTCAGGATCAAAAGATGAAAGTGCTGCTCTGAGTATTAGTTATGTTCTTCTGTCACTTTGTCCCACTTTGTCTCATCCATGGTGCTGCCTCACCTTCTTCTCCAGACCACATTGCTCAATTTTGAATGCCAGTCCTCACTATTCATTTTATCACTCTTCGGATTCCAATGTTCACTTTTTCACCGCCACTCTTGCTTTCTCACACTTTTTTTTTCAGGTGGAATTAGTGACTATATTTCAGAATTATTTAAAATCACATACTTTGTAAACATTTTGATAAACCCTTGCACCCGCCCACACATGGTACTTACAAAACCTGAACAACGGTGGCTCACACCAATGCTCCCATCACTCTCTCCCCCTCGCTCACTCGCCCTCTGTATTCCCCAATCACACTCGCTTCTGTTTCACTTGAATCTTGTATCCTTCCTACCTGCTTACTGGGAAACAAACAACATGAAAATTCTCATCTGCAGACCTCTAATTAACAGGTGTATGCTGCCTATATTCTCGGATTTTTTCCAAAATATTTGAGAAGGAGCATGGGGGTAAGGGGCTTCTCACTGCTCAAACTTATAGAGCCCGATAGTCAAAGGCATCTACACAGTTTAAAACCTGTAAACCATTTAAATATCGCTATAGAGGGTTATTCATCGGCACTAACACGGTTAGTGACAATGAATATCCACCGGTTCCGTCACTACATGACCTAATGCTCTCCGTGTAGAATCAGAGTGTGTTGTGAGCATTCTGGGAAAAGCAGAGGTGGCACTCTTTGCTAACTGGGCAGCAGCAATATTGAATTGCTGCCCGATTAGCAACCCGTGGTTAAAGAGAAACCTGGGAAAACCTTGACTATCTTTACACACGGGAGCTAACCGGGCAGTGTCTGGATATGGCCCACGATTGAATATCCAGGATTAAAGTTTAGTGGCAACAGCTAGCACCTTGGAGGCAAATAGGTGTTGCAGCTCAATATCAAGCCCATAGTCACTTGTGGTTCCCACCAGCCCTCTGATCCATTGGGCTTGCACCCCCTTCCCACGAACCTTGCGCCATACCTCTTCCCCCTTGATCTCAGCTCTAGTGGTATGATATGTTCTTAGGTTACAGTGAGCATGGGAACTAAGCTTGCAATACAGGTCCTGCTACTTCCCTCATATGGAAACTCATAGTGGGTGGGCTCATCCCCATGGTCAGTGCAACCTAAACATAGTTCATGTTGTTGGAGCTGAGGTCTGGGATAGAGGTACGGCCCTGGGTTTGGATGTTCACTTGTGCAATTCCATAAAGTGCACATCGGGCCTGCAGACACATTTAAAACAAAAATGGGCCCCCTTTGAATCTAATTCCACATCTGCGAGTTTGGATGTACCCACAGATGCAAAATCAGGGTGATAGAGGTGTTCAGTGGTCTTATGCAAGTGCTATTCAGCTGGCCCTGTGCCTCAGATGTGGGGAAATGTTTTGGACGACCCTGCACCCACTGTATTCTAAAACATTACAAATGGTACATGGCATTAGGTACCGACCCCAGTGATTCCTGCCTTGGTAATCTCTGCAAATACGCCTTAAACTGCTAGGGATGGACCCTCACCAAGTGCACTAAACCGCAAACTAACATTTCAGGTCCCCAAAGGAGGCATAATATTACTGAGCAACAAATGTTTGCCCTTCTTATGCCTCTGACGTATAAGTGCACTCATTCTGCTGCTCTGCACTACCATTCCCTTCTTATCTCTCCCTACACCTCGCCCCGTGAACACCCCTCTTCTGTCAGATTGCTTCTATCTGTGCCCTTCCCTTCTACTGCTAAATTTGGATGTCGCTCCCTTCACCTTGCTGCTCTGTATGCCAGGAACAAACTACCTGAGTCCGTATGCCATGCTTTGTCCCTGGCTCCTCTCAAATCCAGGCAGAGCACTCACTTTATCGATGCGGCTGTTGAATCAGATCTGCCTAAGCTCCCTTGTGTTTCCTGATCATTACCGCTGGATGTATCCTGCTCACAGCTGCTCTGTTGTCTGTCCCAACTAGAATGTAAGCTCTGCTTAGCAGGGACCATCTGTTACGTGTGACTGTGCAGCGCTGCACACACCTTGTATCACTATACAAATGAACAGTAGTAGTCGTAATTGTAGTAGGGTCTTCTGGCTATGGCATCTGATTCCCAGTTATCTGGGTACTGGTATTTTTCACAGCAGCTACACCTGCCCCATCATGGCGTCTGTTGGTCTGTAACCAAACACAAGAGGCAAGATGCGGTGAAAGTCGTCACAGGTGCTTTATTCAATAAAACCAAAACCCCTATGCGTTTTGACAAATACCTTCCTCGGGGGATGTAAGCCTCAAAATAAGAAAATAATATCAAAAAATTAAAAACATAAATACAATAAATAATGATAATACAATACGATTAATTAGTAACTGTAATAAAAATAAAAGCAAAATACAAAATTAAAAACATGAATAAAAATCAACCAAAAGTGTAAAATAAGGTAAAAGGTAAAGGCTGAGTGAAAACCTCCACAAGAACAAATGAGCAAATATGTATACAATACATTACATATGCCTGGATGAGGAGGAGGACAAGAGGTGAGGAGGAGAGTGTGCTGGAAGCCCAAAACTAGTTGGGAACTTTCTTACAGAACAAACTGTATATGATGTCCCGACCACAAGTAAATCTGTGAAAATAACAGGTGAAGGAGTGAATCCTGAAGCTAGTAAGTACCAAAAAAGCATTGAACCGCATGTGGGGGAGAGACATTGTTGTAAAGCTATATGATGAACTGAACTGTAACATGACAAAATTATAAAGTGCCTACCAATGTGCAACAGAGTAAAAAAATACATCAGGTTAGACCCAGGATAAACAGAGCTATGTGGGAGCTTATAGAATAAAATAAAGAAGTCAGCATAATTTTTGTAGCCAAAGAATATTTCATCTAAAAAAATCCTTAGTAACCAGTGGCAGATAAAGTAAGGAAACGTGCCTTTTGTCGCATTCTGGACACACACAATGTGTGCTGCACAGATCAGATAAGCAATCAGCTGGGGATGTGTTCTTCTTTCACCTTTTAGGGGCTGCATATTTCCACTACAAGAAGGTTGAAGGTAAAGTCCTGAGGTGAAAACAGTCTGGTAGAATTATCAAAGTTATTGGAATTTCTGTGTTATAATTTATTGGAATTAAGAAAGCTATAGCAGTAGTATAGGACAGTGTTGGCAGCGGAGGATCACATTTCTGTGACAACAGTAACAACACTAAACTTAAACTGTGCAGAAGAGAGGCCTGGCAATCTACTTCCTTATTTTGCCATGAAAACCCAATGGATTGTCACAACAAAACAAATTGCACTATAGTGCTGAAAGATGAGACCCCCAGGTCAGAAGGTGCTCAACTGGCTACTGGGGAGGAGCTGAAGACTTTTCAGCTTTTATGATCTGGTTGGATCAAAGCCCTCGGGAGGTCTGACTGCTGATGT
This sequence comes from Ichthyophis bannanicus, assembly GCA_033557465.1. Classification (NCBI taxonomy): domain Eukaryota; kingdom Metazoa; phylum Chordata; class Amphibia; order Gymnophiona; family Ichthyophiidae; genus Ichthyophis; species Ichthyophis bannanicus. The sequence continues at coordinate 960,872,514 of CM066034.1, read as the reverse complement.
AGCTGCGCATGATGCTGCAAAGTCAGAAGCTGCAAGGATGTCTTACATATTGGGACATGGAACGTACGAAGCATGAACCAAGGGAATATGGAGTTGGTCAAGAATGAAATGGAACATGTACAACTATTGGGTATCAGCGACCTGAAATGGATTGGCATCGGACACTTTGCATTTGATGATCACATGGTCTACTATACTGGAAATGAAAGACAAAGAAGAAATGGTGTTGCATTTGTAATTAAGAAGAAACTTTCATGAGCTGTAATGAAATACAATGCAATCAGTGAATGCTTAATTTCTATTCGCCTATGAGGAATGTCTATCAACACAACTATAATTCAAGTATATGCCCCAACAACAGCTTCAGAAGTGGATGAAATTGATGAGTTCTATGAACAAGCTGAAATTGACAGAACATGCAAAAAGGATATCCTGATAGTAATGGGTGACTGGAACGCTAAAGTTGGCAACAAAGAAGAAGGCAGAATGGTTGGAAAATATGGACTTCCCAACAGAAACGAAGCTGGAGAAAGACTGATAGAATTCTGTAAGACCAATGTTCTATTCATTTTAAACACCTCCTTTCAGCAACACAAGTAGTGACTATATACATGGATGTAACCCAATAGATTATACAAAAATAAAATTGACTACATCTGTGGAAGTCAATGATGGAAAAGCTCTATAACGTCAATAAAGACAAAACCTGGAGCTGACAGTGGTACAGCTCACCAACTACTAGTATGCAAACTCAAGCTAAAGTTGAAAAAGAGCAAGCCACTCATGAATGTAGTAAAATATGAGCTTGAGAATATACCACCGGAATTTAAAGACTGCCTGCAAAATTGATTTGCTGCTTTAGATACAAATGGCAGAGCTCCAGAAGAGTTAGGGGATGACATCAAGAAGGTTGTGTTGGAAGAAAGTGAGAAATCTCTACAAAAGGTGAAAAAGCAAAAACAGCTGAAATGGATGAACGAACAAACTATGAAAATTGCCCAGAAACACAGAGAAGCTAAAGCCAGAGGAGAAAGAGAGGCAATTGGAGAACTCAACAGAGATTTCCAACATGCAGCAAGACAAGACAAGAATAAGTACTATAATAGCATATGCAAGGAAATAGAAGCAGAAACTATTAGAGGAAAAACAAGATTGGCTTTCCTAAAGCTATGAGAATTAAAGAAAAATTTCCAGCCTCGAATTGGAATGTTACAAGATGCTCAAGGATCCATATTGAATGATGCTGAGAAGATCAAGAAAAGGTGGAAAGAATATACAGAGTTATTGTATGATAAAGATCAAGTGGACTAACAGCTGTTTCAATCTGTACCTTATGATCCGGAACCATTCGTGATGGAAGAAGAAGTTGAAGCAGCATTGAAAGTCTTATCAAAGAACAAAGTATCAGGCATTGATGGCATTCCCATTGAAGTATTACAGCAATCTGATGCAGATGTTACTATACTTAAAAGGCTCTGCCAGGAAATTTGGAAGACAACATTATGGCCAACTGACTGGAAAAAATCTGTGTTTATACCAATACTAAAGAAAGTTGATCCAACTGACTGTGAAAATTATCGCACAATTGCTCTGATCCACATAACAGCAAGATTCTACTGAATATTATTCAGCAGAGACTACAACCAAACCTGAACGAGAACTACGTGAAGTGTAAGCAGGGTTCAGGAAAGGGCGAGGAGTGAGAGACATCTTCGCGGCTGTGAGATGGATCCTTGAAAAGACAAATGAATACCAAATTTTTTTGTGTGTTTGTTTTATTGACTACAGCAAGGCCTTTGACTGTGTAAACCATGAGAAACTCTGGACCACATTAAGAAGCATGGGTATGCCAGAACACCTCGTTGTTCTCTAGCACAATCTTTATATTGATGAAGAAGTAACAGTTTGAATGGAACAAGGAAAAACAGAATGGTTTAAAATCAGCAAAGGTGTATGACAAGACCGCATACTTTCCCCCTACCTGTTTAATTTATATGCAGAACAAATTATCAGAAAAGCGGGACTTATGAAGACAACAGAGGTGTAAAGATTGATGGGAGACTCATCAACAACTTTCACTATGCTGATGATACCACATTACTAGCTAAAAGTGAAGAGGATCTGAAACATTTGCTTCTCAAGATCAAGGAACATAGTCTTAAAATGGACCTGCACCTTAATGTAAAGAAGACAAAGATCCTGGCAACTGACAAAATCAATAAGTTCATTGTTGATGGAGAAGAAATTGAAATAGTTGACAACTTTAACTTACTTGGATCAACTATCAATAAAGAAGCAACAAGAATTCAAGAAATCACACAACGCATTGCTCTTGGCAGAATGGCTATGAAGGATCTAGGTAAAATTCTCAAGAGCAGAGATGTCTCTTTTCATACAACTTGTTCAAGCCATAGTATTTTTAATAATGTCATATGAATGCAAAAGTTGAACAGTGAAAAATATAGAAATAAAGTTGATGCCTTTGAATTATGGTGCTGGCAATAAATACTATGTAACACTGTAGGAAGCAGAACTACCATGTAGATAAGAAGAAACAAGTCCAAACGTGGTGTTTAGGAAAGATCAATCTTTATTATACGTGTAACAGGGACTAGGGTAGTTTTTTCTAATAAATACTATGTATACTATGGACTTCCCAAAGAACAAACCAGTTAGTGACAGAGGAGATCAAACCTAAGCTTTCTTTAGATGCTCAGATGACAAGACTTCAACTTTCATACTTTGGACATATCATGCGAAGAGAGAGATCATTAGAGAAAAACACCATGCTTGGCAAGATAGAAGGTCAATGCAAAAGAGGAAGGCCAGCTATGAGATGGATCGATACAATAACAGCAACTATGGTTGCCTGTCTTTCAACAATGAGTTGCCTCACTAAAGACCGAACACAATTTAGGACAACTATCCAGAGGGTCGCCATGAATCGACACTGACTCGACGGCACTTAACAACAACATATTATTGCAGAAAAATAAAAATAAAGCTTATAATCAAAAGTACTAAAAGAGCACCCACTTGGAAAGGAAGCCGTGGTGTTGCAAAACCAGCACATACAGTTTTAAAACGTGCAGCTTGAAAAGCTACATGTGAGTCCAGCAGTCAATTGTATCAAAAATAAAAATAAAAACCAAAAGTGTGTGGCAAAATTAAACTATATTGGCATTCTAAAAGAGGCCGCTATCTCTGGCAATCATTTGATCTCTCTAAAAATGTAACAATCTCATCAGAACATTGTAAAATATTGTCCGTAGCTTGGAGACATTGAATCATGCAGGCATTATTGAAAAAATAGGTTCTCGTATACATAAAACTCTTTTCTCTGAATCAGAAAACATAAGCCAATAAAAATGATCACGAAAAACTGTAAAAAATTAAATTAGTAACGTAATAACATCAATGGGGCAGCAAATTTGCTCCGAATACAAAACCAAAGTATAAACCATCTTGAAGAGACCTAGGTGATCCTAAAGACACATAAAAGCACTCAATATAGGTAGAAAATATGCTAAAAATGCCTGCAGCTAAGAACATAGTGGAGTGCCGGTATGATTGGGAAAAGCTGTAAAAAATAAATAAATTTATTTATTTTATTTATTTATTTATTTAACAGTTGCTTATATACCGCTACCTTCCACAGATCAGGTGCGGTTTACAGTGAACAAGGAATGAACAGATTAACAGGTCTGTTTTACATGAAACATTAATTAACTAGGTACAATTTTGCTAAATACATGAAACATTAATTAACTAGGTACAATTTTGCTAAATACATTAAACATGATTGGACTAAATATGGTAAATTTGTTAAATAACAATTTAACTATTTACATATTTTGAACTATTTACATATATATTTACAGGATTTACAAATAGTTATTTAATCGACTTTAATTGTAGTTAGATAGAGTAATTGGAGTTGGTGTACCCTGAGGTCGCTATTAACCATTTCCTGTTAGTGGTAAGGTATTTTCTAGTTTGCCGAAATGGGAGATGAATAAATATGTTTTTAATTTCTTGCGGAGTTCCTTTGCATCATTTAGTGCTCTTATTTCTTCAGGGAGGGAGTTCCATAGGGTGGGAGCTGCATGAGAAAACGCTTTTTTATTAGTTGTTTTTTTAGTAGTTGTGAAATCTTTCGGGATCCTAATTTTATTCGTGTGGCCTTTCCGTAGCGCAGTTTGGGATGTGTCTTTAATGATAAGTTTTGTTAAAGAGACTGGGGCCATTGTATTTAATGTCTTAAATGTAGTGATAATCAATTTATGATTTATTCTGGATTGAATTGGGAGCCAGTGAAGGTTTGCTAGTATAGGGGTAATGTGTTCAAATGGTGGAACCTTCATTACAATTCTTGCTGCTGCATTTTGGGCAAGTTGGAGTCTTTTAATGTTTTGTTTTGTTGTTCCTAGTAGGGTGAGATTTGCGAAATCAAAGTGTGGTGTGATGATAGCCTGGATAATGCTCAGAAAATCATGTAGGAGTACAAGAGGACGTAATTGTTTTAAAATTTTAAGTTTAAAGTAGATTTTCTTAGTGATGTTTCTAATATGTGTGTCCATACTAAGGTGTGAGTCAAGGGTGACACCTAGGTATTTTACTTCATTTTTTATAGTAATGTTGTGATTTTGGAGAGTGATGTGTGTTGGAGGTATGTAGGATTGATTTTTAGTTACTATTAATATATCTGTTTTAGAATGATTGATATGGAGATTGTGGTCTTTTAGCCAGATTGTTAATTCAGAGAAGCATTCTGTTAACAGTTGTAATGGGAGTGTTGGGATTGTAAATGGTATGTACATCATCATATCGTCTGCATATATGTGATAGTGGACTTTAAATTTCTTGAAAATGTTGCAGACTGGTTGAATATATAAATTAAATAGGAGGGCAGAGAGGGCGGAGCCTTGTGGGAGACCAATTTCCTGTTTATATGTTTTAGATGTTTCTGTGTTAGTTCGGACAGTTTGGGTTCGATCAGTTAGATATGAGGTGAACCAATTATATACAGTTGAGTGTATTCCTATTTGTTTTAGTCTGTTAAGCAAATAATGCCATTCTTGTTTCAAATAATGTGGGAGCATCACAAAGTCAGTGAAATTGCTCCGAAATTAAAATCAAGGTGCAAACCATCCTAAAAAACATCACAGCACATACATTAAAGGCACTTAGTATACGTGAAGAATGTACTTAAAATAAGTACAGTTAAAAACATAATAGAGTACTGGTGTGAGTGGAATTGGCCACTACTCATCTTTTCTGAACAAAAAAGAGTGGGTGTGAAAAAAAGCACCATACTTAAAAGCCATAGAGCTATGTGGAGCTTGATTCTGGTATGGGCATGTCCAGGCCGTCTGGATGGCCTCAAGCAAGATGGGCCCATTTAGACCCGATTCTGGACCTGGGCCTGAGAACAGCCTGGCGTGCCCCTGACGCCTGTGGGGACATCCTCCCCGCAGTCGCCCCCGACTCCTGCAGCTTTGCCCCCCCCCCTTTTCTCCACTACCTGACACAAGGCTGGCCCGCCGTGGCCTGGAATGGGTGGTGGGGACCCTCCTGCACCTAGCCCTGGCCCCAGGGGGATCCCTGGGCATGATTGCAGGGTTTTCTTTGCTTATTCCACCTTGGAGGTGGAATAAGCAGTGCTTCCCCATGGGCCCAACAGGACGTACAGAGCCCTGTACATCCTGCCGGGCTGGCCCACCTCTGCTCTGCCCCAATCCCACCCACTCCTGCCCCCCACTGGATCTCCCCATCCTGAACATCAGGACGTAGGGGGAGAGTCGGAGGGGGAATTGGGCCTGGACAGCTTATGGGGCTTCCCGTCTACAACCTGCATCCCGGAATCGGGCTCATAATGTAAAAGACAATATTAAAAGGTAATAAATAAATAATCAATTAAATAAAGAAAGAAAGAAATAACTGTACAAGAACCAAAGTAAAAGCCATAAAAGAAAAATTTGACAGAGAACCTGTTCGCCATAGGCAAAAGCCTAAGTAAAGAGCTGAGGCGAGATAAACAAATAGTGCTCAATGAGTTGGCAATGTCTAAATGAAAAAAAACCGAGGCGATAGTAGACATATAATAATCATAAAAAAACAGATACCTCAGTCTCCTGGTTCAGCCCATGTGGTGAGAGGGTCTTCAGTTCATTAATGTATTTCTGTTTCAATTTGAATAGTACAGTATCAATAGTGTCACCTCTCCAATGCAACTCCACAACCTTGAGGTCAAGAAACTTGAAATCTGACAGAGTATGATTCTTTTCTTCCCAATGACTCACCAGCGGTTTTTCAGATACCTTCCTTCTTAAACAGCTCGTGTGTTCCATGATGTGTTTATATGGACCGCTTGGTCTTGCCAACGTGCATTAAATTGCAAAGGCAAATTATGAGATACACAACATTCTTGATTTCACAGAATAATTATTAAAAGAGATCTTGTGCATCTTTGGATGTAGAAAACAATTCTTAGTGACCAATGCATGTGGACAAACCAAGCACCGGCCACAAGTAGAGTGTCCTTTGGCTCTATATATGGTCCTTGACTTGGAAAGTGCAGATGGCACCAAAATGTTAGCCCGGTTCCAATTCCTTTTATTCGCAATAGTAAGTTGCTTAAAGGAAATTGCAGGAGTAATAGAGAGAAGATGCCATTCTTGTTTCAATATCTATACATATCCTTAGTGAGATTTGAAAAGGTGACAGCACAAACTATCTTGTTCTCCACCTGGCGTTGTTTGCCTGCAAGAAGTGTATCGCAGTCAGTATCTTTTGCCCTATCATATGCCCTATTGATGCATTCCTGTAGATATCCCCATTGGGAGAATCTCTTTCCCGTATCTATTGCATGTGCTTCGAAATCCTGGTCAGAAGCACATAAGCTTTTAATACAAAGGAATTGGCTCGCAGGCAGTTTGTACTTCAGAGACCTATTATGGAAGCTGTCAAAGCTCAAATGAGAATTTCTATCTGTAGGTTTTCAATAGAGGTCCATTGTAAAACCATTAGATCCTTTCTTAATGACTATGTCAAGGTATGCAATATTGTGTATCACAACCGCAATAGATCCAAAAATCTTCAGAGTAATATCACTGTTTAGCCACTAAATAAAATTAATTACTCCAATATATGAATATCTCCTTCATTCCATTTATTCTATAAAAGGTATTCCTTACAAAACTTATTATCGTTTTCTAAGCGGGTCTCAGACTTGCGGGCAACTTTCTGTGATGTGTATCACTTAGTGCACCTATTTGCATCAATGACCCATTTTCATGTCATTCTTAAAACTTTCTCATGACTTTTACTAAACTATTATTTCAAACGTCCAGTTAGATAATGAGAGATATTTTGTAACAGCAAGCTTATCTTTTGTCCTTTTCTTCAATGTCCCAACGCCAGACTGGGCGCCTCTGCGTTTCACAGCCTTATGTTTCTTCAGGGGATTTTACTTAGACAGGCTTGTAATATCAATTATCTCTGGAAAAACGGAAACACCATATTTAAAATCATTCATTTTAACACCTTCAAACAAGACTATATATCTAATATACTGTTAAAAAATGACAGCTAAGTGCTGCTCACCCTCCGTTGTTTCTGAGCTCGAACCTAGTTTTGGATAGCAAAGGGACGCGCATACGGATGTGCGTTTTCCAAAGAGCTTTTAAACTTCCTGTTTAATCAGACTATGGGAAATAAAGAACCTCAATTAAAATTGTAGTCAGGTGCATAAAGCCCAATCTATTTGGGTATTTAAGCCTTGAGGGGTTATTGTTTGTAGTGTATAGATCCATCGTTGCTCTCGAAGGATCAAAGTTTGATCAAGAGTTCTACCCCCCATGCCGCTATAGACTCTATCTACACAAAAACAGCGTAAATCTGTAAATGTGTGATGAAAAAGGAGGCAATGTTCCACTATTGGAGCTGACAACGATTTGCATTTCAACTTGCTTTTATGTTCAGTTGAAATGCAAATCGTTGTCAGCTCCAATAGTGGAACATTGCCTCCTTTTTCATCACACATTTACAGATTTACGCTGTTTTTGTGTAGATAGAGTCTATAGCGGCATGGGGGGTAGAACTCTTGATCAAACTTTGATCCTTCGAGAGCAACGATGGATCTATACACTACAAACAATAACCCCTCAAGGCTTAAATACCCAAATAGATTGGGCTTTATGCACCTGACTACAATTTTAATTGAGGTTCTTCATTTCCCATAGTCTGATTAAACAGGAAGTTTAAAAGCTCTTTGGAAAACGCACATCCGTATGCGCGTCCCTTTGCTATCCAAAACTAGGTTCGAGCTCAGAAACAACGGAGGGTGAGCAGCACTTAGCTGTCATTTTTTAACAGTATATTAGATATATAGTCTTGTTTGAAGGTGTTAAAATGAATGATTTTAAATATGGTGTTTCCGTTTTTCCAGAGATAATTGATATTACAAGCCTGTCTAAGTAAAATCCCCTGAAGAAACACAAGGCTGTGAAACGCAGAGGCGCCCAGTCTGGCATTGGGACATTGAAGAAAAAGACAAAAGATAAGCTTGCTGTTACAAAATATCTCTCATTATCTAACTGGACGTTTGAAATAATAGTTTAGTAAAAGTCATGAGAAAGTTTTAAGAATGACATGAAAATGGGTCATTGATGCAAATAGGTGCACTAAGTGATACACATCACAGAAAGTTGCCCGCAAGTCTGAGACCCGCTTAGAAAAAGATAATAAGTTTTGTAAGGAATACCTTTTATAGAATAAATGGAATGAAGGAGATATTCATATATTGGAGTAATTAATTTTATTTAGTGGCTAAAAGGTATGCAATATGACTATAATCATATGTGTGCGCTCAAACTGCAAATTGTCATCAAAAGTGTTCAATCAAATAAAAAAGTATTTTAAATCCGCCTAAATACCATCCCAAACCATAAAAACATCATCTATACACTGTTTCCACAGCTTGACCTGAGTAACAAAATGATGCCTCTAACATTTTTTGCTCCAAATTGGACCCAAATTAGCAATGTCCGGAATCATTGAGGAGCCCATGGCGACTCCTTTCACTTGTTTATAAAAAATGCCTCTAAAATAAAAATAGTTCTCTGTCATCGCCAGTGTGGCTAATTGCATAAAAAATATGTGGGAGTCCTGACAGGTCTAGTACATTTTATCACTACAGATGTCAAGAGCAGCCTTTTGGGATATATTAGTATAGAGGGAGCTGATGTCCAACGTGACGAGTATCAGTCCCTTAAGGTAGATTGTACAGACTAATCTGATTTTCTTTGTCTGGGTTACCAGAGCAGGGGCATGCACTGGCTGTGGTCTATTTGGATTTCAGCAAAGCCTTCAATGTCCCTCACAGTAGGGTTATGAACAAACTGAACTGCCTGAAGTTAGGACCCAAAGTGGTCAACTAGATTGGAAATGGGTTGACAGATGACAGAGGGGGGTGGTAAATGGAATTCACTTGGATGATAGACAGATGAGTAGTGGAGTACCTTGAGGATTGGTCCTGATTCTGTTCACTAGCTTTGAGCGAGTTTGCCTTTTTGCAGATGAGACACAGATTTGCAACAGGGTGGATACCCGGAGGGAGTTGACAACATGAGATACATTGTTCTATGTAAACCGTCTTGACTTGTAGAAAGACGGTATATAAAAATTGTTAAATAAATAAATGAGAAGTGATCTACAAAAATTAGAAGTATGGTCCATTGCTTGGCTGTTAAGGTTTAATGTGAAGAAGTACAAAGTGATGTGCTTGGAGTGCAGAGAGCTAAAAGAGCAGAATGTCATAGGGAGTGAAAGGCTGACATGCAGAGTAAAGGAGAGAAACCCCACCCGGCATGATAATGACTGAGAATCTCAAAGTGCAGAAAGTGTGAGAAAGCGGTGGCCAAAGCTGAAAGGAGGAATTGATAATGCCCCTGTATGGGTCATTGATGAGGCTTTGGAGTACCGGGCTCAGTTTGGAGGCTGTATTTCACTAAGGATATAAAGAAACTTGAGGTAGTACAGAGGGAAGCTATCAAAACCGAATAAGATGCTATAAAGTTGTATAAGAGTTGTTGACCTGAATATGTATACCCTAGAGGAAAGAGGGGACAGGTGAGATATGATACAGACCTTTAATACTTGAAAGATATTAATGAACAGACCAACCTTTTTCAAAGACCCAGAAGCTATAAAAACTAGGGGACATGACATAAAGCCACAAGGAGGTAAACTTAAAAGCAACATCAGGAAGTACATGTTCACAGAAAGGGTGATGGATGCCTGGAATATCGTCCTGGTGGAAGCATGAAATAAACACAGAAGATCCATATAAAGCAAGAAGAGCAGCCTTCTCAAAGCAAAACGTAAATGACTTTTCTACGCTTCCAGGCACAGAGTGGGCGTCACATGCGCAGAGAGGCAGTTTCTTCTGCTCTGTGCCTTTGCTGTGGGTTATAACACGCATGAAGCAGCAAAAGCAAACTGAAATAAGAGCCGACTGTACGGACTGTGCTGGTCTCTATCTGCCATTTATTTATTCATTTACTATGGTAACCGGTAAAATCTTGTAAGATATTAATCATGTGGAATGAATCCCAAACATAGGAGATAGACTGTGTTACAAATGGTCTTAAAAATGCACCTAAAAATTTGGATATTGGTTCTAATAGAGAGCCGATAGCCGATATTATTGGCCGGCCTGGAGGATTATGCATGGATTTATGTATCTTTGGTCACATGTATATGGTCGGAGTAACCGGGTGGGTTACAGTTAAAAAAATCAAACTCCTTAGTAGTAAAGTAACCAGCCTCGCCTCCTATGTACAGAAGTGGGTCCACTTTAGTCTTTAATGTAGTTGTGCGGTCCTCATAGATGTTTTGATAAAAAGTGACATCATTAATCTGACGATAAACCACCAATACATAATCTTGATGATCCTGTATAAACAAAACCTTTCCCTTATCAGTAGGCTTTGTAATGATTTTATCATTGTCCCTTAAAGAATTGAGTGTGGACTTCTCAGCTGTAGATAAATTGTGATAAATGTGTTGCTTCTTAATGTAGAGTTGCTCTACTTTTGAGAGAACTACCTGTTCGAATGCATCAACATTGCCAGAGGCTGGCAGAAGCCAAGTGGAGGCTTTCTTTATAACTGATGGGTCTGTTTCACTGGTGGCTTATTTGTCAAAAAAGTCTGTTGGTCTGTATACATCTGCTACCTGTGAGGCAACCCTGTCTGCCTTCCCACAGCCATCATTCTGCCTTTTCATATCTAGCTCCTGCCCTTTGGAATGGCTTGCTCCACAGCAGTGTGGCTGAAGCCATCTTTTCCATTATTTAAACGAGCCCTTAAAGCCTATCTTTTCAGGCAGTCATTCAATATTGACCCCCTCGATGAACTGAAGAACAGAAGACATTTGTGCTGCGTAAGTTTTAATGTTATTATTGGAACTTTCTGCTATCTCCTTTCCTGTATTTTTGTAGTTCCTTTTTCTTTTTATATTTGAGATTTTACATTTTTTTCTTATTCGTCATCTTCTGCTTCACTTATCTCTTCTGCCATGGACTATATTACAGACTGGTTCTCTTCGCACGGTCTAAAACTCAATACTGCAAAAACAGATACTCACCTTCTCTTGCCTCTTCTTTGTCTTTACCTCTCCCTTCGGTCCATGGTACTCCCTTTCCTTTCTGTGATGCAGTAAATATCCTTGATGTCCTCTTTGATTCTCACCTTACCTTCTCACAACACATTTTTTTGGTTGTTTAGTGTTGCTTTTTCACTTTACACCAGATTTGTTCTGTGTGCAAGCTCTTGGATCAGTACTCCATGTGTCTTCTTAACATAGTAACATAGTATATGGCAGCAGTTAAAGACCAGTATGGTCCATCTAGTCTGCCCAGCAAGGCGGCAAGAGTAGGCACACTTGCCGCTCCATGAAGGTCACCTCTCCCTATGCCTTTGTTTAGGGGTATACCCACCGCTCCGGGTAGGTCACCCCTATTTGTTCAGATATAAGAGATAGTTATGCTTATTTTCATTTTATCCTGTTGCTATAAAGGGATCCAGTATATCTGTTCCATGACATTTTGAATTATGTCACTGTGTTTGCCCCCACCACTTCCATTGGGAGGGCATTGCAAGCATCCACCACCCTTTCAGTGAAAAAGTATTTCCTGACTGCCTTTCAGTTTACCCCCTTGCAGCTTCATGTTATGCCCTCTAGTTTTACAGCTTCCTCGTCTTTGGAAGAGATTTGTTTCTCCATTAATACTCTTTAAGTATTTAAAGGTCTGAATTATATCTCCCCTATCCCGCCTCTCCTCCAGAGTGTACATATATAGGTCTTCAAGTCACGCAGATTCCTAATCATTTTGGTCGCCTTCCTCTGAACTGCTTCCAGCCTTTTTATATCCTTTGCGAGATACGGTCTCTAAACTGAACACAATATTCCAAATGAGGCCTCACCAGCAACTTGTACAGTGGAATTAATACCTCTTCCTTTCTGCTGGTAATTCCTCTCTGTATATAACCCAGCATCCTTCTGGCTTTTGCCACCACCTTGTCACACTGTTTTGCCACCTTGAGATCATCAGAAGCAATCACACCGAGGTCTTTCTCCTGGTCCATGCACATCAATCTGTCACCCTCTATCACATGCAATTCCCTTGGATTTCTGCTTCCCAAGTGCATGACACTGCAATCCTTCATATTAAATCTTAACTGCCAAGCATTAGACCATTCTTCCAGCTTTTGTAGATCTTTTCTCATGTTCCCCACTCCCTGAGGGGAGTCTACTTTGTTGCAAATGTTGGTGTCATGTGGAAAAAGAGAGACTTTTCCATTCAGCCCTTTGGCAATATCACTCACGAATATATTGAACAGTACCAGTCCCAAGACCTAACCCTGGGGCACACTGCTAATCACCTTCCTTTCATCCAAGTGAGTTCCACTTACATCACTCGCTGTTGTCTATCAAGCAACCAATTTCTGATCCAGTTCATCATCTTGGAACCCATCCCCAAGCTGTTGAGTTTATTGATAAGCCTCCTATGAGGAACAGTGTTGAAGGCTTTGCTGAAATCTAGGTAGATCACATCCGTTGCATGCCCTTGATCTAGTTCTCTGGTCACCCAGTCAAAGAACTCAGTCAGATTTGTTTGGCAAGATTGTCCTTTGATAAAACCATGTTGCCTCGGATCATGCAACTTGTTGGTTTCAAGGAAGTCCACTATCCGCTCTTTCAGGAGCGCCTCCATTACTTTTCCCCCCACCAAGGCAAGGCTTACTGGGCTGTAGTTTGTCACTTCTTCCCTATTACCACTTTTGTGGAGAGGTACCACATCAGCCCTTCTCCGGTCTTGTGGAACTTCTCCTGTCTCCAAGGATCTATTAAAAACTTCATTTAAAGGCTCTGCCAGAACTTCTCTGAGCTCTTTCAGTATCCTCTTGTTCTTCCATGTCTTGATTATGCTAACTCCCTCCTCTCTGGCCTTCCTCTCCATCAGGTTCATTGTGTTCAGTTAGCCCAAAACATGGCTCTTAAGCTTCTCTATGATACTCGTCAGTTCATTCATGTCACTCCCTTCTTTCTCTCTGAAACATTGGTTACCGGTTTCCTTTTGTATTAGGTACAAGATCCTCTTGTTGACTTTTCATGCCCTGCACTCTGGTTTCCCTGTCTTTCTTTCTGATCTCTTGGTTCCTTTTACTCCATTGTGGGTTTTTCACTCCTCTTCCCCTCAGCTGCTCACTGTTCCTACTGTTTGCTTTATCCGTTCAACTTCCACTCATACTTCTTCTTTTTGTGTGGCTGCCCTTACCACCTGGAACTCTCTCCCCCTGCCTTTGCGCTCCAAACTCTCTCCTTCCCAATTTAAGGCTCAGTTGAAGACTTTTCTCTTCTCTTTGGCCTTTTCTTCTGAGAGCTAGTTTTTCTTTCCCTCTTTCTTTCTGTGGCTCTGGCCCTTGACCCCCTTCCTGCCCTCTCTATTGTTTTTCTTAGTTTACTTTCATCACTATTGTAACCTAGGCCCTCCATGTGTTCCTCCCTTTTTGTTTCCGGATTCCCTTTCTTTTGGTCATTGTTGTCTTTTTGTATCCCTTTTTCTTTTTCCTGGTTATATTATGTTCCTTTTTATTGTATTGTGAACCACCTAGCTGCTATCCACTTTAGGCGGTATAGCAAATTTCAATAAACTAAACTAAAACTAAACTAATCAACATAGGTTCCCTATAGCAAAATGTCAATGCATATCCCTGTCAATAATAGGGACCCTCAGAATAAGAGCATTCAGCAGTGCAAACAGCACTAATACATGCTCAACAGCAACACTGGTCCCACAGGATTGTCAACATGAATGGCATCAGTTGCATTGGTTTACTATAGACCGCATTAATGTGAATTGTGGGGTTGATGCTCTATTGTGCTTTACATGCCTGGAACAAAAATGGATATTCACGTTGAATTCAGTACAGCTAATTGGCTTAAATGAATCATTGGATTGGATGACAGCAATTTAGAGTGATTGGTGGAAGTTTCTTTAAACATCATTATGCCACTCTTAAAATAACCATTAGTGAGGTTCCAATTTTCATTCAAAGGGAATGTTTGTCCACGATGTTTGATTCTGTCCTGATGCAGCTTTCATTGTGGGGCCAAACTCGAATCGACATTCTTCAGCAGCATGTTCTTTTCGTGGAGTTCATAGCACTATGTGATTGAGCTAAGTGTTTCTCTTATTTAAAATGCACCTAAAAAATTTAAACACTGCTTGGGTAGCCTATGAATAACAAATCAAGTTGTATGCAGGCATGAGCTTAGCGGTGAGACATCCGCAATAGCGGCATATCCTGTGCTGAGGCTCCCTTTCCTATCCATGGTGTAAGCTCCTTGAATGAAAGTGTAACATTTGTTGAGCACATTATTATTTAATAATCATATGCCCTTTGCTTGAGAAATGATATATTGTAGACCACTTTTCTCCTTGTTTACCATATTGGTGTGAGAGGACAGTGGAGTTTTATGTTAGTACTGAACGTATACATAACAGCTCTGTACATCCTGCCTGGCCCTGTGGGGACGTTCTGCTTATTCCACCTCAAAGATGGAATAAGCAGCAAAAACCCGGCAATCGGGCCCAGGGCCCAGGGCCCAGGGCTCCCCCCCCCAAGCTGAGGACTGGTGCGGGGGTCCCCTCCACCCAATCCAGGCCAGTGCAAGCCAACCATGGGTCGGGCGGCAGGGAAAAGAGGAGCCGAAGCCACGGGAGTCAGGGGCGCCCGTGGGGAGGGTGTCCCCACAGGTGGCAGGGGCACACTGGGCTGTCCTCGGGCCTGGTTCTGGTTACTGTGGGAACATTTTGTTCCCACGATCCAGAATCAGGTCCAAATGGGCCATCTTGCTTGGGGCCGTCCGGACAGCCAGGGCATGCCCCTACCTGCATTGGGCTCCACACACATACACAGGCCTTTTCTGAATATGGTTCTATGTCTCCGTGAATCACCACATCCTCACCCGCCCATGTTCGGAGATCCCCATGCTGGCACCATGGATGTGCATGTCAGTAGTGTTTCAGAACACGGTCTGGGACATTTTCGGCACATAAATATCCCCGCCGCACATACAAACCCCTTATTCGTGTTCTGGAATGACCCCCTTGGTGGGCCTAGTCTGCTCAAATCCGGCATTGTCTCTGGAGTGGGGAGAAATGGGCCTTGGATGGCACATTTTAAAAAGCCTTCATGACAATATTGGATGGCAACATGAAGTTTGAAAGCCATAGCACTAGAGAAGTTAGTGCACGTCATTATTAAATTGCACTCATTTTAGTTACCTGGACTACCTATTTCTCCCTTATTATATTTAGAAGAGTATAACGTATTTGGAAATAATTAATTCTTTTTCTGAGAATAAAAGATGGCATTGGGAATAATGATCTCTTATGTTATGTGATAGGTTGCATCACTCAATAATTCTAGCAGTTTCATTAACATAAGCAGTCTTTAGAAACATGGGGCTCCAACCTCAGCAATTGTTAAAAGTTGCTATGACGATTAACCAGTGACCGGTTAGCAGTTCTGTAACAGGAAGGAGGATTCCAGCAGCACATACTGTATGGTGTTCTTTCCTGACCTGTGTTTTTTGATGTAATAGCGGATACAGTTTTGATGTTGAAGGACTAAAACTGTTCACTTAACTATGACAAGCTCACTCTTGAGTAGTAGTTTCCCCGATGCTTTCTTAATTTACCTACAGCGCATATTTTATTGCAAACACTGGGGTTTCTAAAGAACTGAGAAATAAAAACCACAGTAGCACTTTCAGTCAATAACAATGCCAAGTAGAAAAAGAAAATAAGATGAAAAATCTAGGTTCTAAATCTTGCAAGAATGGCAAAGCGTGGTGGGGTTCTAATTTATTTTTTGTACTTATTACATTTTGACTACAGAGCACTCCTATCCACACCTGAATCCTTTCTTAGCACAGGCCCATCAAGAATCATCGGATGACATTTTCTGAACTGCACGCACCCCCACTCCCCCGTCACCCCCAAAATGTACAGTAGCTGTATCATTTTCTAATTACTGCTACTACTTCTTATCATTTATGTGCATCACAAGGCTTATGCATTACTGTATATACACATATTAAGAGACAATCCCTGTTCAACACAGCTTACAAACTATTCAAGACAGACAGTACAACAGACCGGGGATGAGAGGAAATCTAGAGGAAATGGTAAAGACATACATAGGCGGTAGTACCCCCCAGATCGCTAGTCAAGATCCTTCCCCCTTTGTCCCGGAATTGGGATAAGCAACCCAGCTGCTACAAACTCTCTTCGCATACCTTACCATATAATGTGTCCAGCTCATTTTTATCAAGTTGGACCTGTTTTTATTAACATCCTGATCTTTAGATTAACAGTCACATCTCTCTTTCCTCAACAAATCCATATTTTCATTTTCTTCCCAAAATGTTTCTTCTTCTCACACATTCATTCTCACTTATGAACTTATTGCATAGGAACAGCGTTTATAAAAGAGTATACTCACGTATCAGAGCAACTCTTATCCTGTTTTAGCACCACATATAGGCGTATTCACCAAGCTGTTCTAGGTGTTTAGCATGAGTTGTAATTCTTATCAGCATTTCGGAGGTAATTTTGAAGTGGTCGCTTATTTTTGTGTATGTTCCAACACATGCAAAACACACTTAGGGGTATGTTTACTAAACCGCGGTAACGTTACTCACGTTAGGTTCCGCAGCAATGATATGGATGCCCCTATAAAGGTGTGGGCGGTGCATCGTTACGGCTAACGTGCAGTACAAGGTGCCCTATAAGGCACCTTATAAAGCACATTATATGGTGCCTTATATGGCACCATACAAGGCACCGCATAATAAGGCGCCCTGTAAGGTGCCTTATAAGGCGCCATGTAATGTGCCTTATAAGGCGCCATGTAATGTGCTTTATAAGGCGCCTTGTAATGTGCTTTATAAGGCGCCTTGTAAGGCGCCATATAGGGCTCCGAAGGCTAGGCACCGTATTAGGCACCCCTCAACAAGGCACCTTAGAGGGCACCCTGGGTTATGGAACCATAGGTTAGGTTGCCCCAACAATGTCACGGTGCCCTAGGTTATCGTGCCCTAAGGACTGCAAGGTGCTTCAGGTTGACATACATGACCTGTGAGGCAAAGAAACAGATGTAACCCCACCACTGGATAGAGCACCGAGGAAAAGCAATGACCAGGTGATGGAAGGAGGGAGAGCTGGGAGCTGATGGACCTGACATATCTGTGGGCAACCCATGTGGCTGCCAGTACTGTTGCCAAACATGTTGGGGACAACTCTACCACAGCAGAGGGTGTTGGCAATGTACAGTACTGAAAAGACAGTGGGTGGCAGATGATGGGAATACGTATCTCCCAGTGGAGGCGGAGGTGGCAGGATAGTTACAATGTTGGGTGGACAGAGGAGTGGTGGTGCCATGCAGATCAGGCACAGGCAAGGCAAGCATAAAGAGGCACAATGCAGGAAAGGGTACCAGTGCAGGACATGGGGTGGCAGCCTGCACAGATGGACAGGACTCTACACAGCTGACAGACGCAGATAGATGGACTGAGGTATAGGTGGCAACTGTGGTGAGGGTAGTATGGGCTGGCAGCACAGATCTGCAAAGAAATGACTGTGACAGGCATGAAAGGAGGGAGCAATGGGGAATTGCCCTTCTTCAACCATAGTTTCAAGGGGACAATAACCCCTCAATACCAATCAACTGAGTTGCTGAGTTTGAAGAAGGGCCAGGAGTTTCTTAGGCTTGAAACACAACGTTGAGTTACTGGAATCGAGTGAAGATCTCAAATTAGTTGCTATAAAATCAGATGCCACTGTGGCTGGGATTTCATTGTATCCGGCTGTATGGAGGGAAATGTGTGATCAGTCCCATGAGGACATTCAGCTGTGCGAAAGAGGAAGACGCCAAGGACATGAATGTGCCAGTTTAGCTGGCAGTTTTAACAGGGAATTTTATTTTATTTATCTATTTTCTTTTATACCGCCCCTTCCAGAGATCAAGGGTGGTTTACATAGAACAATTTAACAATCTTGTACACTTCTGTATACATTTACAGAATGAATGTCTTCTGATGAATTCCTATCCAGATAAGTGACTTTTGCTGGTTTTTAACTATATAAAAGTGAGTTAATAGGTTGGTATTGAGGGGTTATTGTCCCCTTGAAACTATGGTAGGGTTGCGTCCCTAACAGTTCAAATAGAATAAAAAGGAACATTACACCACGAGAGGGAGTTTCCTTCATGGTATACGTTCCAACAAAAATATTATGTTTATATGTTTCTCTGGTTGTTTGTGAATTATATATGTGGGAGACATAAGAGGTTAACAATTTGATTGGTAAATTCACCAGCAGATGGCATAGTCAGACTGCACCTGCAGCACCCTACAAGGTGTTCCCACCATGCACAGAGTAATTGCAGACAGTCCATAGTGCATGCTCACAGATGAAACATGTGCACCCAGAGATAGGGTGTACAGCACAGACACCAAGCAGGTATCTCAGTGATTGGGCCCCAGAACTGGGAACACACAGGTTTCAGTGGAGACAAATAATATAGGGCACTATGTGGGAACATAGACATGCCATGGTCACTGCTCGGTCAGAGTGAGGGTGACCTCACAGCAGACATGCTGTGGCCACCCTGCCCATGCAGGTTGTATTCGGGCACTACAGTGTCCCAGCCATTGCCCTACTCTGCATCCTGGCCAATCCGCCCTGTCCGGGTCATACTCACAAAACCCTGCTCCTTGTTATGTACATATTCAGGCTGACGCTGGTAACAGTTGGACATTGTGGGCCCAGAGCGGGGTAGGCAGCCACAAAACAATGGATAGACATACACACTCACACTGCGGCATTGTGCAATGATAGGGGTGGTTGGCAACCCTGCCAGCCACACTGCTCCTGATCACATTGTCAACATTGCTAAACTGTGCAGGAGGTAGTAGTAGTGCTTTAGTGATAACTGCAGCTCTGTGCTGGGGCCAACAGCCTGACACTCCTTGAAGCTGTGGATAGTGGAGCTATAGTGGGTGTTTGTACCCCTGTTGGCCGCTGCTGTGGGGACTGCACGTTTGATGTTGTTTCTGCATAGTTGGGTAAAATATTGGGATGTGCTCTGCAGGATCTACAGCTGGGACTTGAACCTGTGACCCTCTACACTGGGATACACTGGCTGTGTATACTGCAGCACACTGGCACAGTAGTCCCTGTGGCTACCTTTACTTTTCCTCAGCCAGACCTTGTCTGTTGCACTGCATACCACATACTGGTACAGGGCATGGCCTAGGTCCACTGCAGGCAGGTGCCACTGCTCCCTCCAGCACAGACACACACCCCTCCTGCCATACTGACATGACCATATGCTGTCGGTGCAGGTAGTGCGCCGTCCCAGGCCATCCACTGTGTGGGTAGGTGGGTGCCTAGGATGCGGGGTCTGGGGTGGGGAGGCATACATGGACATCCACACATCCCCCCCCATCACCGCCTACCAATATTATGTCCCTTCCACATGGGGGAGGGATGGCTGGGGGGATGTCTGGTCTGTGCCCTGGCAACTTTTGGCTAGGGGGACAAGGTATTTGTAGATTGTGTTTGGCCTTGGTCAGCTGCTGTCCTGCTGATTTGCAGTTTCTATGTTCCACCTAGGCGACAGCCTAGTCTGCCCTGTGCCCCAGCTGCCCCCACTACATGTCCCGCCTGCAGCCCCCTATACCCCATTTGCAGCATCACCATAATGCCCTTTCATACCTGAACACTATGCTGTTGCTGCAAATGGAGCACTACTATCACCTTCTTCGGAATCCATGCCTATGCTGTACATTGCTGACACTTAAACGGTTTCTCTCTCTTGCAAATGTGTGCTAACGCCAGGTTTTCAGTCGCGGTAATATTCAGCCCTTTGCGTTAGTGTAGAAGGAGCCTCTCCCCGCCCACTCCCCGCCCTTTGACCCCTTCTCTCCGCTTTCTCTCCACCCTCTGCGGGATATAACGCGGTTGGTGACATTCCCGCACGTTATGTAACATTAACGCGCGTTATTGTAACGTTGGCACACGTTAATATTACATAACGCGCGTTAATGTAGCCTCTGCTACGTTAGCGCAGTTCAGTAAACATACCCCTTAGTTTACAGTATAAAGGCATGAGTCATAAGATACACGTGCCAAACCTAGGTACAGGTACTTCTGCCAGCCCTTGACTTGGCTAAATACACCTACCTAAATATGCAAAATACATGCGCAAGTTATAGCATTTTATAATATATGTGCATAAATTTGCACTCTGCCTATGCTCCACCCCTGGCCATACCCACTCCAGAAGTATGTGCAATGACCTGACATTTGTCCTTATAGAATAGTGACTGTCTTATGTGCACCTAAGTACACAACCACATGTGTAAGTCATTGAAAATAAATGACATGTGTGCAGATGGTGCATAACTTTACATGGAGGCTTTTTAAATGTCTTCTATTGGGGGTTAGTTGCTAATCTGTGTTAAGGGAATGACAAAGCCAGGCACTATTTTACTATATCACACATTAGTTTAAGGCAGTGACTCTCAAACCTAATCCTCAGGATATACCTAACCAGTCAGGTTTTCAGCATAACCCTAATTAATATGCATGAGAGAGATTTCCATACAATGGAGGCAGTGCATGGAAATCTCTCTCATAAGAACATAAGAACATAAGATATGCCATACTGGGTCAGACCAAGGTCCATCAAGCCCAGTATCCTGTTTCCAACAGTGGCCAATCTAGGTCATATGTACCTAGCAGTATCCCCAAGAGACACAAGTTCCACAACGCTTGTATTGGGTCAAGTATTGATATCCTGGGTCCCTTCTTAATAATGGTTTATGGACCTTTCCTCCAGGAACTTGTCCAAACCTTTTTTAAACCCAGCTACACTAACAGCCTTTACTACATCCTCCGGTTACAAATTCCAGAGTTTGATTACACGTTGAGTGAAAAAATATTTTCTTTTATTAGTCTTAAATAGTTTACCCTGTAGCTTCATTGCATGTCCCCTAGTCTTTCTATATTCTGATAACATAAACAGTCAATCTACGTTTACCCGTTCCACTCCGTTCATTAATTTATAGACTTCATATCTCCCCTCATTTGTCTCTTTTCCAGGTTAAAGAGCCCTAACCTTTTTAGCCTTTCTTCATAGGGGTATCCTTCCATCCCCTTTACCATTTTGGTGGCTCTTCTCTGAACCTTTTCTAATAACGCTATATCCTTTTTAAGATATGGCGACCAGAATTGCACACAATATTCAAGGTGTGGTCTCACCATGGAACGATATAGAGGCATTATAATATCCTTTGTTTTATTTTCCATTTCTTTCCTTATGATACCTAGCATCCTATTTGCTCTCTTGGCCGCCTCTGCACACTGGGCCGAGGGTTTTAACATGTTATCCACAATGACACCTAAATCTTTTTCCTGGGTGGTGGTTCCTAATGTGGAACCTTGCATCGTGTAACCCTAGTTTGGATTGTTCTTCCCTAGGTGCATAACTTTGCACTTGTCCACATTAAATTTCATCTGCCATTTTGATGCTCAGTTTTCCAATTTATCAAGATCCTCTTGCAATTTTCTACAATCCTCTTGGGTTTTAACAACTTTAAATAGTTTTGTGTCATCTGCAAATTTGATAACCTCACTCGCTATTCCCTTTTGCAGGTCATTTATGAATATGTCAAAAAGCAGTGGACCCAGCACAGATCCCTGGGGTACACCACTATTCACCTTAATCCATTAGGAAAATTGGCCATTTGGCCCTACCCTCTGCTTTCTTTCTTTTAACCAGTTCCTGATCCACAATAGTACACTGCCTCCTATCTCATGACTTTTCATTTTTGCCAAAAGTCTCTGATGAGGGACCTTGTCAAAGGCTTTCTGAAAGTCCAGATACACTATATTAGCTGACTCACCTATGTCTACCTGTTTATTCACACCCTCAAAAAAACATAACAGATTAGTAGGACAAGATCTTCCTTGTCTAAAGCCATGTTGGCTGTCTCCCATTAAGCCATGACTACCTACACATTCAGCAATTTTGTTCTTTATGATAGTTTCTACCATTTTTCCCGGTACTGACATCAGGCTTACCGGTCTGTAGTTTCCCGGATCACCCCTGGAACCCTTTTTAAAAATCGGTGTTTCGTTCGCCATCCTCCAATCTTCAGGTATTACAGATGATTTTAAGGATAGTTCACAGATTACTAATAGCAGGTCTGCAATCTCATATTTCAGTTCTTTCAACACCCTTGGATGTATATCATCCAGCCCAGGTGATTTGCCACTCTTCAGTTTATCTAATAGTTGTAATACATCTTCCCGACATATCGATATTTCCTTCAATTCTTCCGCACCTCTAAATACCACTTCTGTCTTGGGTAACATCCCTACATTTTCCTCAGTAAAGACCGAAGCAAAGAATTCATTCAGTCTCTCCGCTATTGCCTTGTCGCCTCTTAGTGCCCCTTTAACCCCTCTATTTTCTAATGGACCAACTGACTGTCTCACAGGTTTTTTGCTACGAATGTACTTGAAAAAGTCTTTATTATGCGTTTTTGCTTCCACAGCAAGCTTCTTCTCAAATTCTTCCTTTGCCTGTCTTATCAATGCCTTGCATTTAACTTGCCAGTGCTTGTGCTGTTTCCAGGTTTTGTCGTTTGGCTCTTTTTTTCATTTCCTGAAAGATGCTTTTTTGGCAACAACAGCCTCTCTGACCTCACCTTTAAACAATGCTGGCAGTTTTTTGGACTTCCTTCTACTTTTCTTAAAGCGTGGAATACAGCTGGTCTAGGCTTCCAAGATAGTATTTTTCAACAACACCCAAGCTTGATGTAAGCTTGATCAAGCAACTGCTCCTTTTAGTTTTTTTCTTAACTTCTTATTCTTTCTTAACTTAATTTTCCTCATTTTATCATTGTCTCCCTTTCAAAAGTTAAACGGTAGTACTGAGGATTTCCTTACCATCCCTCCTCCATTAATTAGATCAAACACGATCGTGCTATGATCACTATTGCCAAGTGGCCCCAACAACCTTTATCTCTTGCACCAGATCTGGTGTTCCACTAAGGACTAGGTCCAAAATAGCTTACCCTCTGGTTGGTTCATGAACCAGCTGCTCCAAGAAGCAGTCATTTATTTCATCTAGGAACTTTATCTCCCTAGCATGTCCTGCCATGACACTGACCCAGTCGATACCGGGGTAATTTAAATCACTCATCATTATTACTGTGCTGTAACTTTTGTTAGCTTCCTTGATTTCTTTGAGCATTTCATCATCCATTTGTTTATTCTTGCCAGGCAGTCGATAGTACACCCCCACTGCCATTGCCTTCCCCTTTTTACATGGAATTTCAATCCATAGAGATTCTACAGCAAATTTTGTTTCCTGCAAAACTTTAATCCTTTCTGACTCAATGCCCTCTCTAACATAGAGCACAACCCCTCCACCACTGTTCCCTCTAAGCTGTGCGCTTGTGCGCGCGCACACACCTCGCTGAGCGAGCGCACATACTTTACAACAGAGCGCACAAAAATTACGGCTCTGATGCTGATAGAAAACAACACAAACGTCTTAAAATTTAAAAGTTATGATTGTAATTACTAGAAATTTCCCGCTTCATTTAGTAATCGTCTATTTCATTTAATTTGATTAAAATCAATGTGGTGTACATACTGTATTCTGACGTGTAGTCAAATTTTAAAGTATATAACTCCGAGTGTAGTTATGTGGCGCACAAAAATTTAACCTTCCTTCAAAAGCTGCACACAGCTGATATTTTATGCGCACACAGCCTACAGAAAATTAGAGGGAACATTGCCCTCCACCAATTTGATCAGCTCTATCATCACGATATAGTTTGTACCCAGGTATCACAGTGTCCCACTGGTTGTCGTCCTTCCACCATGTCTCTGAGATTCCAATCATATCTAACCTCTCATTTAGTGCTATATATTCTAACTCTCCCATCTTATTTTTTAGACTTCTAGCATTTGCATACAAGCATTTTAGAGACTGTATTTTATTCATATTAATTTGGCTATTGGTAGACATGGGTAATTTGGGATCTTTAAGCTCTGTCTGCTCCATACTCGAGGGCATTTGGGCTACTTTACTCTTTTTTGGAATCTCTCTGCTTTTGGTAGTATCTTTCAAGGATACATTCTTCCGAATCATGCGCTCTTATGCGACTGTCGGCTTTTCCCTATTATCTAGTTTAAAAGCTGCTGTATCTCCTATCATTGTGGTTATACTGAAAACCTGATTGGCTAGGTGTGTCCCGAGGACTGGATTGAGAACCCTGATTAAGGCAATCTGTGTTAGCAAACAGTGAGATGTAAGGCATGCACATGTATGGAAACACCTATGACATTGAAAAACATAGCTTGCATTGTACGCCACAATTTGAGCTGTTCCTAAAAAAAATAACACCAGCTCAGTTATCTTTCTACCTAGGAATACTTGGCCCATAATGAGGTGGTGAATTTCAATATCTACACAGAACCCCCCAATCCCTCATTCAAGCCTGTCTCACCCCCTGAAGACCCCCTCCCCTAGCCAAGACCACCAACCAAAGACTCCCTATAGATCCACTCCACCCCAGAAGTCTCCCTACCCCCTCTAAAGAAGACCCTCCACTTCTCCCATGTCCCCCCCCCCAACCTTCTTCTGGAAATCCCTGGTGTAGGGTAATGGGCAGAAGCGATCCACAGTTGCTCCTGCCAATTCAACATCTAGTTCAAAATAGGCTAATTAACCCCTATCAGTAGTTTTATAGGATTACCATCAGGAATCAAGCTGCAAATAAAAGTTAAAAGTCCCTATATGTTAGCTTGACCCCTAGTGGTAGTACTATGAGACGACCAATAGGGGACAACCAATGCTGTATATGAATCCTGTGCCAGATGAGCAGAAGTAATTGGGAATCGCTCCTGCCACATTAGCCTAGACCACCCAGGATTTCATTTGAGAGCATAGTACTATGTCAGAGACTGGATTTAGTAGTGTAAATGAAATATAGTTATACATCATTAGAGAAAATGATAAACCATTCTGAATTTTTTATAATATATAAGAATTGTACCTATGATGGAAATGTATGTGCACCTAAGATGATGTGATGTGGCATTTTCCAAAGGACATCCAAGTTCAATCTGGAACATCCAAGTCAAAACGTCTGGAAGAAAAGCAGACATGTCCACATTCAGTCATGATTTCACAAACATGGATGTGCCCAATATGGCCGTCTATAGAGGTATCTACATAGACATCCACAGAACAGCATTAGAGGACCTGGATGTCTAGAAATTGTTAGAGTAGTGGGCTAGGACCATAGGAGCCAGGGTTTGAATTCCACTTCTGCGGTCATTCTGATTATGCAGAGTACTGGGAATGGCGGAGTGCTTGGACATCCCTGTGCCTGTTTCTGGACATTCAAAACACGAATAGGGCTTTTAAAATAATTCCCTTTATAGCTCATGAGTGCTGAGATATTTTTGATGTTCTGCAAAAACATATATGTATTTTTGTGAGCTCTTTTTGTTTTTGGTAATAAGGAATTGAGCTCTAACGTCAATTTAGATATTTTTGTGAATGCTATTTTATAGTGCGTATGTGTCTTTATAAAATAGGCTCCTAGAATAACCACCAATATTGAACAAACACCCAACATGAGGCAGGTGCAACCTTCTGGGTGTACTCTGTATGGATATGCACATATTTATATAGTAGGCACATACTTTTGGTGCCCGAGTAGTCTAGTGGTTAGAGCAGTAGGATGAAAATCAGGGAAGCCAGACTTCAAATCTTGCTTCTCTCACTGGCTGTCCTCGTAATCTCCCATCCATTGCCTTAGGTACAACTTCAATTAGAAGTCAACCTGCACTGGGAAATAAATTGTGGACCTGTTTGTAATTTGTCTTGAACTTGACTTTGGAAAGGCAAGAAATTATATGCAAATTCACCTTGCATCTCCACCACAGTTCTGCCCCGATGCAGTCCCTGGGAATGCCTATGCGTTGCCTGTAGAAAATTATACATGTTCTTGTACAGTTGTGGTCAACATTATTGGCACCCTTGCAGTTCAACCCCTCAATGTAAAAAAATCAAATAAAACAAGACCTATTAAAAAAGGAAATGGTATGAAAACTGGGACATTGCCAGGACATAATTATTCCAAAAAAGAATACCCCAAAAAATTAATAAATATGCAGTAAGCCGAACAGATGAATCCCAAACCCAATAAAAACAAGTACTGAGAGCAACCATGAAAACAATCAGTCTGTAATATAACTTAATTTCTTTTGGACAAAAAATGCACAGAGAGACTTTTCTCTTTAATGCTTGCTGTCTATGTCAGTCAGTTTTTAACAGCAAAAATTTAAAAAAAGATTGCCCAAATGCTCAATGTATACAGGCGCATTTATCTGCCATTTGTGGAGATTGCTGCCCGAGTACATTGAACAGATATGAGGTGCGATCAAAAAGTATCAAGACTTTTACAGTAACACAAGAAGTATAACACTGACAGTTATTGCATTCAGTCTACTTCAAAGTAGTCCCCTTCCACTAAAACAAACTTCCTCCAGCATTTCTGCCACTGCTGGAAGCAATTTTGAAATGCCTCTTTCATTATGCTGTGAAGCTGCTGTGTTGAATTTTGCTTAATGGTCTCTAAGTCATCGAATCTCCTTTCTTTCAATGGTAATTTCAGTTTTGGAAACAAGAAAAAGTCACAGGGTGTGAGGTCAGTGTGAGGTCAGGTGAGTACGGAGCCAAGAACTGTTGGACAAGATGTGAGGCGTGAGCTGGGGCTTTATCATGATGAAGCAACCATTCACCGTTCCTGTGCAACTCTGGCCTTTTACGAGGAACTGCATCTCATAAATGAGTCAGACTTTGGACATAGTACTCCATATTGATGGTCTGGACTTTTGGAGCATACTCATGAGGAACAACACCTTGATGGGCTTTCTTGGCTCTGGGAGAGTTTGGAGTGCCCCACTGTAACGATTGAGCCTTAGTTTCTGGGTCATAACCATAAACCTATGATTCATCACCAGTAATAATCTTTTTGATGAAATCTGAGTCATTTTCAATGCATTCTAACAAGTCCCTTGCTGCAGATAGTCGATCTTCTTTTTGGTCAGGGGAATGGAGTTTCAGCATGAATTTTGCTGACACATGTCTCATCCCCAAATTGACAATAAGAATGGACTGTACTGACCTGAAACTGATGTCCATGTCCTCAGCAAGCTCCCTGATAGCCAATCAATGATTTGCATGTATTGCAGCACGCACTGCTTCAACTTTGTCTGCATTCCTGCTCGTGGATGACCTTCTAGAACGTTCATCACTGTCAACACTTTGGTGGCCCTCTTGGAAACATATGGACTGATTGTTTTCATGGTATTTAGCCTTTTGCTCTCAGTACCTGTTTTTATTGAAGACATGATTATTTGCACTCTTATAAAAAACTGAAATCAGTTTGAACAGAAGAACCACATTCCCATTGCAGTAAAAACAGATGTACTTGTGATCAATTGTCAGAACTCACATGACTTGAATCAGCCAATGAATGAAATTGGTTTAAAATGGCCGCATTCACTCCTTGTTCCATTTTCACAATGGTGGATTATCAGAAAAACCATTATCACCAAATATCAAACTTCAAAGTTGTACAAGGTTGTCTCCAAAGACCTTGAGATTCCTGTGTCTATAGTGCACAGTGTTATTAAAATGATTTCTGCTCATAGAATTGTCAAGAACCTCCCAGGATGTGGTGGGAAGAGGAAAATTAATCGAAGAAATCTTCGAAGGTTAGTTCAAACTATTGGAAAAACATCACGTACAACATCTAAAGAGTTTAAGGCTGACCTGCAGCAATCTGGAGTTGTGATTTCAACCTTCACCATACACCATACACTAAGCAAAGAAGTATTTCATGGAGAAGGCCAAGGAGGACCCCACTGCTCAAAGACAAGCATAAAAAGGCACCTCTTATCCTTGCTCAAACCCACCTTCTGGGAAAACGTTCTGTGGACAGATGAAACCAAACTTGAGCTTTTTGACAATGCAGACCAGCAATACATTTATAGGTAAAGAAATGATGCTTATAAGGAAAAAAACACCCTTCCTACAGTTAAATGTGGTGGAGGTTCCATAATGTTGTGGGGCTGTTTTGCTGCCTCAGGAACAGGAGGCCTGGAATCATGAAGTCAGAGGAATACTAAGGTATTTTGAAGTGCAATGTGCTACCTAGTGTCAGCAAGCTAGGTCTAGGTCCAAGGTCATAGGTTGTACAGCAGGACAATGACCCAAAACATACATCCAAAAGTACAAAAGAATGGTTAAAAAGGAACAAATGTACTGCTTTAAATTGGCCAGCAATGAGGCCTGATCTCAATCCAATCGAGAAGCTTTGGAAAGAGTTGAAATCTGCCATTGGTAAAAGGAAACTTAGAAACATCCATGAGCTGGAACAAATCATAATTGAAGAGTGGGCGAAACTACCAACAGACAGATGTACATAACATAGATGGCTACAAAAAATGTTTGGAGGCTGTCATCACTGCCAAGGGTTACATAGAAACATACAAACATAGAAACATGATGATAGAAAAAGACCACATGGCCTATCTAGTCTGTCCTTCCATAACAACAACTACAACAGTCCACTTTTTACCTTTAGAGATCCTCTGTGTTGGTCCCATGCTTTTTTGAATTCAGTTACTGTCCTCATCTCTACCACCTCCACTGGGAGACTATTCCATGGATCCACTACTCTTTCCGTAAAGAAATATTTCTGCATATCACTCCTGAATCTATTTCCCTTCACCCTCATCCCATGTCCCCTCGTAGCAGAACTTGCTTTCAATTGAAAGAGGCTCTCTCCCTAAACATTTCTGCCACGGAGGTATTTAAACATTTCAATCATATCACCTCTATCCCGCCTTTCCTCTAAGGTGTACATATTAAGATCCTTAAGTCTGTCCTCATATGCTTTATAATGAAGCCCACTAATCATTTTAGTAGCCACCCTCTGCACCGACTCCATCCTGTTCACATCCTTTTGAAGGTGTGGTCTCCAGAATTGCACACTATACTCCAAATGAGGTCGCACCAAAGACTTATACAGAGGCATTATCACCTCCTTTTTTCTGCTAGCCATTCCTCTCCGTATGCACCCAAGCATCCTTCTAGCTTTTGCCGTCACCTTTTCTACCTGTTTAGCTACTTTAAGATCATCAGACACAACCACGCCTAGGTCCCGCTCTTCTTTAGTGGACAAAAGTACTTCACCTCCTATACTGTATTGCTCCCTTGGATTGCTGCAGCCCAAATGCATGACCTTACATTTTTTAACATTAAATCCCAGCTGCCAAATTCTAGACCATTCTTCAAGCTTAGCTAGATCCCACCTCATGTTATCTACACCTTCCTGGGTGTCTACTCTATTGCAGATTTTGGTATCATCTGCAAAGAGGCAAACCTTACCCGACAGCCCTTCCGTTATATCACTAACAAAGATGTTAAAAAGAATCGGACCAAGGACAGATCCCTGGGGCACACCACTGGTAACATCCTTCTCCTCAGAGTGAGCTCCATTTACCTGTACTCTTTGTCGCCTCCCACCCAACCAATTTCTAACCCAAGCAGTAATTTTAGGGTCCATCCCTAGGGTGTTCAGTTTATTTATAAGTCGCCTGTGACGAATGGTGAAATCTAAATATAAACTGTGCTTCTTGCTTTTTATTTTTGAACATATATTCTATATCCAAAGAAACCTTTCTCTCAATAATGAGTGCAGAGGACATTTCCCCATAGAATTCAACCAGTGTTCTCCTCAGAAAATTTTGCCAGCCAGGTGGTATGAAGGTGTAGCCAAGTGGGTCACATTATAAGCTGGCTGGCAGCAGACCACATAATTAGTCGTCTTTCCTTTTGCCATTCCTTCTCATTATTTCACAATGATTATGTTAGCCAGATGGTCAGTAAAATCAGCCAGATCCCGGGGAGAACACTACCAACATACACAAAATTTCTGATTCTGGTGTCCACTCAGTATCAGCAATATAAACCTTCACCAGTCATGGACATATTGTGAGGTGATATAAAACTTTACAAAAATTATTTAGGACCTACAGAGAAAACCTACCCTACCATAACACTTCCAAAACTCACACAAGGAGCCTACCTGAAAAAGAGCAGCACTCTAGGGGAAACTGTTTACTAAAGCACGTTAGGCTTTTGCAGCTAATGTGGCAAAAATGTGAGCTCCATTTACTTGTACTCTTTGTCGCCTCCCACCCAACCAATTTCTAACCCAAGCAGTAACTTTAGGGTCCATCCCTAGGGTGCTCAGTTTGTTTATAAGTCACCTGTGAGGAACAGTGTCAAAGGCTTTACTGAAATCTAAATACACCACATCTAGAGCTGTGGGTTGTGCAACCAAATATTAGTGATGGGTGCCATTAATCCTGTCCAGGTCATATTTTGTTTTTTTTCCCAGAAATTACTTTAAATGACACTGACATATTTTTTGTTGTATACCTTTGAGCATACTGTTAAAATATTATGATGACATACAGTTGGATCATTTCCAATTATTTCTCAAGTTATTGTACACAACATAGCTAAAATGCAAGTGTGCCAATAAAGTTGACCACAACTCTATAATAGCAGAGCAATAAAAGCTTATCCTGAAACTTATAAGCTATTTTCATCATTATCTATCTATATATACTGTTTATATAAAGAGAGAGAGAGAAAGACAGAGAGAAACGTGATGGTGCATTTTAGATAGTCCATGGAAATTGGAACTGAAATGCTGAGGTTGGAACTTTCTCATTTCCGGCAGTATTCAATAGTGGAAACCTGGCAGCTTACATGTAGAATTGCCAGCATTTCGCAACTTGCATGTGGAAATGTCGGCACTTACAGAAGCATGCAAGCCATTTTGCAAACTTAGATGTGCAGTTTCTGCCAGTTACCTACAGAGGAAGCTATCTTGAACTCATTTCAACTTGGAGAGAGAAATAAACTAGGAAGTATTAAGGCAGACAACTCCTATAAAGGGTAGACTGAAACACCAAAGAACCTTAGGTGTATATCCAGACGTGCAGACTTTTGGGTTTACATGTGCATTCCCTTTATGAAATGGGGAATACATATCTAGATTTTTGTCCAACCCAGACTACACTTGAAACACGCCCCTTGAAACTTTTGCATCCTAAGCAGTGGCATACCATGGGTGGGGTGGTGGCTGTAGCATGCCCTGTGTGCTTGCTGGATGAAGAGAGTCAAATCCTGGGGCCACACGGTGCAGCCAGCATGGCAAACCTACCTTAACATGGTGAATGGCTTGCTGCGCTGCCTCTGCAAACTTAAGAACATAAGAAATGCCATACTGGGTCAGACAAAGGTCCATTAAGCCCAGTATCCTGCTTCCTACATTGACCAATCCAGGCCACAAGTACCTGGCAGGTTCTCAAAAAGGCACCCAGGTTGCACAATGCTCGTCCTGGGGTAAACAGTGGATTTCCCGGGTCATCTTTAATAATGATTATGAATGTTTCCTCCAAGAACTTGTCCAAACCTTTCTTAAACCCAGCTACACCAACAGCTTTAATTATATCCTCCAGTAACAAATTCCAGTTGAGTGAAAGCATATTTTCTCGTATTAGTCTTCAATGGGTTATATTGTAGCTTCATTGCATGACCTCTAGTTTTTCTACTTTTTGATGGTATAAACATCCAATCTATGTTTAACCGTTCCTCTATCATATCCCCTCAGCAGTCTTTTTTCCAAGTTGAAGAGCCCTAACCTTCTAAGCATCTCCTCAGAGGGGTCCATCCCCTTTACCGTTTTTGTTGCTCTTCTTTATGCCTTTTCTAATTCTGCTATATCCTTTTTAAGATATGGCGATCAGAAATGCACACAATATTCAAAGTGTGATAATACCATGGAATGATACAAAGGCATCATTAATATGCTTGGTTTTATTCTCCATTCCTTTCCTTATAATTTCTAACCTATTCCATATTCCATAATATTTGCTTTCTTGGCCACCGCTTCACACTGGGTGGAGGGTTATAACTTATTAACCACGATAATGCCTAAATCTTTTTTCTGGATGGAGTTTTCTAAGGTGGTACCTTGCATCATGTAACCATAATTTGTGTTGTTCTTTCCTAGGTGCATAACTTTGCACTTGTCCACATTAAATTGAACATGCTATTTGGATGTCTAGTCTTCCAATTTCTCAAGGTCCTCTTGCAATTTTTCACATTTCCAGGTCATTTTGAATATGTTAAAAAGCAGCAGCCCCCTGAGAGGCTGAGCCAGCCTAGGTTCAAGATATCTGCGTAGGAGACTTCCTCTCCCAGACCCTGTTGATTAATCCTGTCCTCACGGTTTTGGAAGGTGAAGTGAAGTGTTTGGTGGCTCCCCTTGACTTGGCGACTATGTCCTGCAGCAAACAGACCAGGCTTGATTTTGTCAGCCCACAGAGCTCTGGCTCTAAAAGATCAAAATCGTATCCACTATCCCCTCTCAAGATGGTGCCGCAACAAGATTCATTGGAGGGTTCGTCTGAAATCCTAAGAGAGATTCGGGCGGTGCGCAAACATGTGGAGGCAAACAGAGAATCTTTGAATGATCTGCAAATAGATTTAAAAGAGATAAAAGAACAAATTTTATCACTCACAAACAGAGAGGAGAAAACAGAAGGCTCTGTAGCAGTGCACGAGGAGCATCTGTGTCAACTTTCTCAAGCAGCTCGGAGAGTAGACCTTTTGGAATATAATCTGGAAGATATGAATAATCGGGCCAGGCAAAATAATATTCATATAGCTGGGATTCCTGAAGGAGCAGAAGGGAAGGACGCAGTGGCATTTTTACAGGAATTAATTCCACGGCTACTGAAAATCGAATTCAGTCTTCCATTTGAGCTAGAAAGAGCTCATCGTGTCCCTTCTGTCTCGTCTTTGTAAACGAGGAAACCAAGACCTATGATTTGCTGTGTGCTGAGATATCAGCAAGTTGTTCAAATCATGTCGTTGGCAAGATCTGCTTCTTCTCTCCAGTTAGATGGTCATAAAATCGCCTTTTATCCGGACTTCAGTAAAGCAACAATGGACAAGAGGAAGCAATTCCTGGCTCTTCGGCCTAGGCTGCATCTTCTACAGGCCCAATTTGGTTTCTTTTATCCTGCACATTTTAAAGTAACATTAAATAATTCTTCTAAAACCTTTGAAGATCCGAAGGCACTCGAGCGGTTTATTAAAGATCAGGAAGCCTTGACAATGCAATGAAGAGAACTCTGTTTTTCTCTGCAAATTTGATGGGATATAATGTGACTCGTCGCCCATTGTTCACTTATATGACTTGTTTTGGCACATACAATTGGTTGTAGTGTCTGCTAATGAGTCTGCGGTGAGGTCTTTATTTTTGGGCAGTAACATCTGTATTGCTGGTTGGACTTTGCTATTTGGTATGTGTACCTGTGATATGTTGAATATTTTGTGATGGGGCCACGTAAGTGTGTGGCGGATAGAGGGTAGCCAGCTTGATCAGATAGAAGCCTCTTAGGCTTGGGATCATCGAGGGCAGCAGCCTTATAGAAACATAGAAACATGATGACAGAAAAAGACCACACGGCCCATCTAGTCTGTCCTTCCATAACAACAACTACAACAGTCCACTTTTTACCTTTAGAGATCCTCTGTGCTGGTCCCATGCTTTTTTGAATTCAGTTACTGTCCTCATCTCTACCACCTCCACTGGGAGACTATTCCACGGATCCACTACTCTTTCCGTAAAGAAATATTTCCGCATATCACTCCTGAATCTATCTCCCTTCACCCTCTTCCCATGTCCCCTCGTCGCAGAACTTGCTTTCAATTGAAAGAGGCTCTCTCCTGAACATTTATGCCACGGAGGTATTTAAACATCTCAATCATATCACCTCTATCCCGCCTTTCCTCTAAGGTGTACATATTAAGATCCTTAAGTCTGTCCTCATATGCTTTATAATGAAGACCACTAATCATCTTAGTAGCAACCCTCTGCACCGACTCCATCCTGTTCACATCCTTTTGAAGTTGCGGTCTCCAGAATTGCACACCATACTCCAAATGAGGTCGCACCAAAGACTTATACAGAGGCATTATCACCTCCCTTTTTTCTGCTAGCCATTCCTCTCCGTATGCACCCAAGCATCCTTCTAGCTTTTGCCGTCGCCTTTTCTACCTGTTTAGCTACTTTAAGATCATCGGACACAACTACGCCTAGGTCCTGCTCTTCTTTAGTGGACAAAAGTACTTCACCTCCTATACTGTATTGCTCCCTTGGATTGCTGCAACCCAAATGCATGACCTTACATTTTTTAACATTAAATCCCACTTGCCAAATTCTAGACCATTCTTCAAGCTTAGCTAGATCCCTCCTCATGTTATATACACCTTCCTGGGTGTCTACTCTATTGCAGATTTTGGTATCATCCGCAAAGAGGCAAACCTTACCCGACAGCCCTTCCGCTATATCACTAACAAAGATGTTAAAAAGAATCGGACCAAGGACAGATCCCTGGGGCACACCACTGGTAACATCCTTCTCCTCAGAGTGAGCTCCATTTACTTGTACTCTTTGTCGCCTCCCACCCAACCAATTTCTAACCCAAGCAGTAACTTTAGGGTCTATCCCTAGGGTGCTCAGTTTGTTTATAAGTCGCCTGTGAGGAACAGTGTCAAAGGCTTTACTGAAATCTAAATACACCACATCTAGAGCTCTCCCGCGGTCCAACTCCCTGGTCACCCAGTCAAAGAAATCAATCAGATTTGTCTGACAAGACCTGCCTCTGGTGAATCCATGCTGCCTCGGATCCTGTAATCTGCTGGACTCCAGAAACATCACTATTTTCTCTTTCAACAGCGTTTCCATTAATTTACTCACCACTGAAGTTAAACTAACCGGCCTGTAGTTTTCAACCACATCCTTACTACCGCTTTTGTGTAAAGGCACCACATGAGCCTCTCTCCAGTCCTTTGGCACCACTCCCGACTCCAACGAGGCATTGAAAAGGTCAGTCAGTGGAGTTGCTAGAACGTCCCCAAGTTCCCTCAGTATTCTAGGGTGTATCCCATCCGGTCCCATCGCTTTGTCTACTTTAAGTTGAGCTAGTTTCTCACAAACACAGTCTTCTGAAAATTGTTCAAGATGTCCCTCCCTTCTGTTCTTATTTGTGGGTGTTTTCTGAGGTCCTGCTCCTGGTTCTTCATCTGTGAACACAGAACAAAAATATTTGTTAAGCAATTCCGCTTTATCCTTATCAGCTTCTACATATTCCCCCCCTGCACCCTTGAGTCTGATAATACCACTTTTTCCCTTGCTCTTCTCACTAATATATCTGAAAAATGTCTTATCCCCCCATTTTATTGCATTGGCTATTTCCTCCTCCTTTTGAATCTTTGCCTTCTTGACTACTTTGCTAGCTTCTCTAAGTTTTTCCAAATACAGATGCCTGTCTTCCTCTCTCTGTGATCTCTTGTATTTCATGAAGGCCTCCCTCTTTTTCTTCACTTTTTCAGCTACTTCCTTTGAAAACCATAGCAGTCTCCTGTTCCTTTTGCCTTTATTTACCTGTTTAACAAAAAGGTTGGTTGCCTTTAAAATACCCCCTTTCAGTTTTGCCCACTGTTTTTCTACATCCCCCAGCTGTTCCCATCCCACTAACGACTCCCTGAGGTATTGGCCCATCTTTGCAAAGTTAGTCTTCCTAAAGTCTAAGATCTTCACCTTGGAATGGATTCTAACAGCCCTAGTCCTAATACTGAACCACACCATCTGGTGATCACTGGATGCAAAATGATCTCCCACTACAACATCAGAAACACTTTCTCCATTGGTAAGCACCAAGTCCAGTATGGCCCCTTCACGTGTGGGGTCTGTTACCAATTGCCTGAATAGTTCTCCCTGTAGAGAATCCAGGATCTCCTTACTCCTAGATGATACTGCAGCAGGAATGTGCCAATCAACATCTGGCATATTGAAATCTCCTAGCAGTAGCACTTCCCCTTTCCTAGCAATGCTGCGTATGTCTTCAATTAACTCTCTGTCCACCTCTTCCTCTTGTGAGGGAGGTCTGTATAGCACACCAATGCAAATAGATTTCTCTTTCCCTCTTTCTAGTTTAACCCACAATTCCTCCTCTCTCCCTTTTAAGCTCTGTAATTCCAAAGCTTTAATAGTAGTTTTTACATATAGTGCCACTCCTCCTCCCCTTCTTCCTACCCTGTCCTTTCTGAATAAAGTATAGCCAGGTATAGTTGCATCCCAGTCATGGTTTTCTGTGAACCATGTTTCTGTAACTGCCACTAAATCCAAGTCAGCCACTCCCACCAAAGCGTCAACTTCAGAGATCTTATTTCCCATGCTACGGGCATTAATACACACTGCTTTCCATATGTTACCCCTGTTACCCATTTCCATAAAGGTATTTAATGTATCACTTACCTGGGGGCTTTCACTTACCTGGGGGCTTTCTTCACCCATCCCCAACGAATCTAGTTTAAAGCCCTCTTCAGTAGATTAGCCAGTCTACTACCAAAGATGCGTTGACCTTTCTTGGACAGATGGATGACTGATCCATTGACTCTGAGGACAGCTCGGATGTTTTATAATGTGGGTCTGGGGGTAACTCTGTTTCCTACTTTGTTTGTTTTAGGTTTGTCCTTGTTTCTTGTCCTGGACTACCTCACCTATTGAATGGGGCCCCTATATTTGTGGGACAACGGGTTGCTCTTTGAGGGTAAAGGGAGGCAGATTCATGTATTCTGGGCACTTACAGGCACTCCCTCTGGGATTGTTATTGTTAATACATGGCTAACACGATAAAGCTCCTAACTCTGAATGTAAAAGGCATCAAAAATCCGGTTAAGAGGAAAAAGATAATTGTATATTGTAAGCAACAGCAAGGAGATTTGATTCTTTTGCAAGAAACCCACCTGACTTCAGCCGAAACAAAAAATTGGAGAATAGGCAATATCTCTTAATTGGACACTCTCCTGCAGTTCAAAAAAAAAGAACAGGGTTGCTATACTTCTACACAAATCTTTAGGGTTTAAAGTAGAAGCTACGTGCAGTGACGTAGCGGGGAGATGGGCGAAGTCATTAATATCATTGGGAGATTTGAGATTGTCAATTATAAATGTTTATGCCCCAATAAGGATGACCCCGTTTTCTTTAAGGAGTTAACCGGAATCCTACAGGAAGATATTCTAACTCCAGTTATCATGGGTGGAGATTATAATTTGGTCCTGGATCCATTATTAGATCGGAATCCTCCTAGAGTTGAAAGGGTTGCTAGAGCCAGGATGGCCCTTGTGGCTCTTATGGAGTCTGTTGGATTGGTTGATATCTGGGGGATACTACATCCAGTGGATAAAGATTTTACTTTTTTCTCATGTCTTTCTCTCGTATTGATTTTTTTTTAATGTCCAGACCATTGGTCACGGCTTCTTGTGAAGCGGAAATCCCGAGTATGCATATTTCTGATCATGCGG
Source organism: Ichthyophis bannanicus (assembly GCA_033557465.1). Lineage (NCBI taxonomy): Eukaryota > Metazoa > Chordata > Amphibia > Gymnophiona > Ichthyophiidae > Ichthyophis > Ichthyophis bannanicus. The sequence continues at coordinate 960,834,322 of CM066034.1, read as the reverse complement.
CTATCACGCTTAAATTACTTCTCTCAGAACGGAGCAAGCATAAGCAGACTTGGTATTTTAATAGATCTTGGCTAGCGGATCCCATCTTTCAGGATGAAATGCAATCAAATATCAAGGAATATTTTGTGGTAAATAAACTTGGGGATACTCCAAGTTGGGCTTGGTGTGGGGCTTTTAAAGCCCACCTTCGGGCCGTAATTACGAGTTATGCAATTAGGGAGAATAAATGGAGAAAGTCCCAGTTGAGGGCTCTTGATGAGCAAATTAGAGCCGGTGAGCGACTATACAAAAGCATACGGATGCTGGTATAATGTTGCGTCTTCAGAGATTAAGGAATCAGTACAACGAAATCTTGAGCGCGGAAGTAGAACAAGTAATGTTTAAACTACGTGCTCGCTATCATGTTGAGCAAAATAGAGTGGGTAGGCTTCTCGCCAATGTGTTGAGAGGGAGGCAAGAGAGAGCACGTATCATTTCCCTTTTAGATGATAAATTAGGTAGTCTGGTTGGTGATGAGCAAATTTTGGAGGCGTTTTCAGTCTACTATCAGAAGCTGTATTCCTCAGAAATTGCCACCGATCCGGTAGATCTTAATGATTTTCTGGAAAATTTAAATCAAACCAAATTAAGTAATCATCAGGTCAGTGAACTGGATAAACCCATATCAAGCAATGAAGTTTGTAGAGCGATTAATAGCATGGCCTCGGGGAAGGCCGCAGGACCAGACGGTATACCCGCTGAGCTTTACAAAATATTCAGGGAAGAGATAAGTCCAGACTTGCTAACTTATTTTGAAGAATTGCAGAACTCACAGTGTCAAACGGGGAACTTTTCAGAAGCCACAATAGTAGTGTTGGAAAAGCCCGGAAAAGATCCTAGTCAAATTTCAAACTACAGACCTATTTCTTAAATTCTGACTATAAAATATATGCAAGTGTTTTAGCGGGCAGACTTTCAAAAGTCATAGGTGACTTGATTCACTCTGACCAATGTGGCTTTATTCCCGGGAGAGCGGCCTCTGCTAATGCAAGATTATTGTGCAATTTGTTTGATAGGGCATCTTTAAGTAAGTTTCCTTACGTGGGTCTCTCCCTTGATGCAGAAAAGGCGTTCGACAGGCTTGAATGGCCTTTTCTGTTTGAAGTGCTAGATTTGGTTTGGGCTTGGTCCTAGGTTCATAAATATGATACGGGTATTGTATTCTAATCCCACGGCTCGAATCTTGGCTAATGGTAACCTGTCTCAGTCTTTCTCATTACATAGAGGAACTCGCCAGGGCTGCCCACTTTCCCCGCTTCTCTTTAACTTAGCTTTGGAACCATTGACAATAGCCCTTAGGCAAAACAAGTATAAATATGGGGTAGAAGTTGGAGATCTACAAGTCAAACTTTCTGCTTATGCAGATGATCTTTTACTGTTCACCCAGCCATATGATATCCCTATGATCCTAGAATTAATAGATCTTTATTCTAGGATGTCAGGTTATAAAATAAATTGCTCCAAATCAGTGGCCTTTACGTTGAATTCCTTAGCTTCCTCTGCATTAATGGCGGCATTTCCTTTTCGTTGGGAGGCAGGTAGTGTTAAATATTTGGGGGTTAGATATTCAGCCTGCATAGAGAGCACCCTACATATCAATATAGATGACTTACTAGATACGATTAAGAGATTAACAGTAACTTTGTCCCCTTTACATTTAACATGGTGGGGAAGACTAGAATCTATTAAAATGACGCTAATACCTAAAATAAATTATGTCTTGGGGATGTTACCTTATAAACTCCCATTTGGCTCTTATGTAGCATTAGAGAGAAGCCTAAGCAAGTTCCTTTGGGATAGTTCACAGCCAAGGATTGCCTTGAATAAACTCAAGGCTCCTAAAGAAAAGGGGAGAGTTCATTTTCCGGATTTTCGGTGGTATCATCATGCCTTTTTGTTAAAACAAGGGGCTTTATGGATGAATGGTGACTCCCTAAGGCAAAATCCATGGTGGGTGGAGGTGGAAAGTCGAATTGTGGCGCCATGTCCCTTAGCTAGGCTCCTTGGAATGAAGCACCCAGAAGAAACTATGGTAGGAAATGCGATTTCTGCCACTCAAGTGGCCTATCTGTCTCTCGCACAAATTATAGGCAAAGAAACCCCTTTTTTCAAACAGCTCCACTCTTAATTTTATTCCACTCTTTAAAATTAATGGGAAGGGGGCGGAGCCTGATGTCCAGCGGGATGGTCGCATAACGCTGAGGCTCCCGAGAGGCCTACTCAGAATCCTGAATTAACACCGGACATTTTTGGATTTCTGCTCTGATCTTACCGGGTCACATTGGTGAGATGGCGGGGACCAAACCTACGCGCCTGGAATTTGGATCTCCAGCGGCTACTCACGGCAAACGCTCCAAAACTGAACCCCCGTCCCCGCAGAAGGGGCTGGCTCTATGCGAGGGCCCCGAAATGCAGCAGGAGATCCTCGCAGAGATCAGAGGGGTTAAAGACCTCGTGCAGTCAAACGGGGAAGCACTCCGAGCGCTGCGGGAAGACCTTGGTGTATTGCAAGGCAGGCTAGAGGGGCTCTCCTCGCGTCAGGACAAAATGGAGAGCATATTAGACTCCCATGCGGTCCGGCTGTCCAAACTCGACAAAGTAGAACGTCAGGTGCGGGCCTTGCAGAAAGAAGTGGAAGATGGCAATAATAGAGCGCGCCGCAACAACCTACGACTAGTGGGCATACCGGAGGGAGCGGAATCGGGAGACATGAAGGAGTTTCTATATAAAATCCTCCCTTCTCTGCTCCAAATCACCTTTACCAAAGAATTGGAGATCGATCGCGCTCATCGTGTACCCACCAACATAACGCTTAACAGGAAGACCCCGCGGCCTATCATCTTTCGACTTTTGAGATATCAACAAGTGGAGCAAATTCTCAGCGCCTCCCGGGCAAAGGGCCATATGGAGTTTGAGAGCCATAAGATCTCCTTCTATCCTGACTTGGCTAAACCCACGGTTGATCGCCGAAAGCGCTTTCTGGAATTCCGGCCGAGGCTTCAACAATTACAAGCATGCTATGGCCTGATGTACCCGGCCAAGCTCCGAGTCACGCTACACAATCAGACAAGAACATTTGAGGACCCTGATCTACTAGCGGAGTTTTTGGATGCTAAAGAGGTCGACTTGATGCGCTGATTTCCAGAGTGTTCCTACCAGCGTTCTCATATCCGCTGTACCCGCCACTTTGGATTTGCCACGGTTCAGCAAAGAGTCTGGCGAGGGCGGTTTGTTGTCTTATTTTGATGATATTTGTGACCCGACTCCATCTACCCAGAGTAGCTTCGATGAATATCAGAGACAGTGTTAATTATGGACTCTGGTGTTTCTTTCTTTTTTTCATGTCTTGATCCTCCTCTCTTGGGCCTCCTCCCGCAGACATATGGTCGCCATATTCATTGGGGGTTTTGCTTCTTCTCTAAGTTACTTTGATACAAGCTTTTCAATATGGGGTGTATTGGCCAGCATACTTGGTGATTATGTCATTGCTGTACAGATTCTGCTTCTGCTGTATGTTTTCAAGCGCCCTTACCTAAAATGTCTCTTACTGATTGATGGCACCATGTAAGATTTTATCATTGAACGTAAAAGGCATCAATAATCCGATAAAACGGAAGAAAATCCTGAGCTATCTAAGTCATGAAGCTGCGGACCTGATTTTCCTCCAAGAAACGCATTTAAATTCGAAGGAAACTCTTAAACTCAATGTTAAACCTTACATGGTGGCCGCCTATTCCCCAGCCGTTTCTACGAAATGTGGGGTTGCCATACTGGTTAGGAAATCTCTGCATGCTACTATCATTGCGACTAGCTCAGATACAGCTGGCAGATGGTCCAGGGCTCACCTCAAGATAGGTAACCTGGAAGTTACATGTATATGCCTTTATGCTCCTAATGTTGATGACCCTGCCTTTTTTGCTACCATTGCTCAGGTTGCGCAGGCCTCTGCTAATACTTCATTGATAATCGGGGGGGATTTCAATTTAGTTCTTGATCCCTTGATTGACAAACAGCCGCCTAGGACGAGTGGTCCCCCCAAGAGTCACACTACGCTTACCTCTATGATCAAAGATCTTGCTTTAGTCGATCTATGGAGGTTACTACACCCCAATGAGCTTGACTTTACCTTCTTCTCTTCCCCTCATAAATCCCAGTCTCGCATAGATTTCTTTCTCATATCCAAACTGTTAGTTTCACAGGTAGACACTGCAAAGATTCACTCCCAACATATCTCAGATCACGCTGCTATTTCTTTTCAATTACACACCACTGCGCCCCAGGGGAATTCGGGGGCCTGGTTCTTTGATAGAGCTCTATTAACTCAACCAGAGTTCCAGTTAGAAATTCGAGCAGCCATACAGGACTACTTTCACTTTAATCTACCCCAGGACACTGCAAATTGGGCTTGGTGGGAGGGTTTTTAAAGCGGCCATTCGAGCAAAGATCACTAGTTATCAAATTCGCCTGCGGAAACAGCGTAAACAGCAGCTCCTTATACTAGACCAACAAATCAAAGCAGGCGAACGAATTCTAACTTCACGTAATGACCCATGCGTCTTAGTTCGCTTACAGCGTCTCCGTTTTCAATATAATGCAATCCTCTCAACTGCAGCTTCTCAGAGTATTGCACTTCAGCAAGGGACATACTACCGTGAAAGCAACCGAGCCGGTCGACTTTTAGCCAACGCCTTGAAAGGTCAAAAAGAAGCCAAACGCGTAGCGGCCCTTCGCGCCCCACAGGGAGGGGACATACTGACCACAGACTCCGATATCGTAGAACTTTTTCGGGATTTCTATACCCGTCTATATCAATCTGAATGTGAGTTCTCATCCGAGACCTTCGAGCGCTTGTTTTCTGGTATTCAGCGGCCGACCCTTTCTGAAGCTGATAGGGATGCGCTGGATGAACCCTTCTCTACTTCAGAGATCCATTCTGCCCTAAAACGAACAGCCTCGGGTCGAGCCGCTGGGCCTGATGGTCTCCCGACAGAATTCTACAGAACGTTCAGTGCAGATTTAGTTCCCTACTTAAAACTTTACTTTACTGCCCTTGCGGTAGATACATCCTCTTTGGGATCCTTTTCTGCAGCTAATGTGGTAGTTTTTGAGAAAGAAGGCAGAGACCCGCTGCTAACCGCCAACTACCGTCCAATCTCCCTACTTAATGCCGATTATAAGATCTTCGCAACGATCTTGGCCACCCGGCTATCTGATAGGATGGCCACCTTAGTCCATCCCGACCAATGTGGTTTTATACCCGGCCGCTCCACTGCTGACAATGCTCGGACCTTGTGCCATGTGCTATTCAGTGCTGCCCATTTAGACCACCCTTGGGTGGGTCTTTCTCTAGATGCTGAAAAAGCCTTTGATCGTTTGGAATGGCCCTTCTTATTTGCAGTTCTCCGATGGTATGGCTTTGGGGAGGGCTTCCTCCGATACCTCCAAGTCATGTATTCTCAACCCGTTGCCAGTATTTGTGTAAATGCCATTAAGTCTCGGCCTTTTAATCTTCAAAGAGGCACGCGTCGACTCAGAATCCTGACTTAATACCTACATAAACTTAATATTTTGCTCCGAACTTACCGGGGTACCTCGGGGGGGATGGCGGCCCACAAACCAGCGCGCTTAGACTTCGGGTCTCCCTCTTCTTCACACGGAAAACGCTCCAAAACAGAGTTGTCTTCCCCACAAAAAATAGTTCCACTTCGGGAAAACCCCGAAATGCAACAGGAGATTTTGGAGGAAATACGCGGAGTGAAGGAACTGGTACAGTCCAACGGAGAAGCGCTCCGAGCCATGCGAGAAGATTTCGGTATGCTTCAGGACCGGCTTGAAGGTCTTTCACTACGGCAGGACAACATGGCGGGGGTCCTCGACTCGCACGCGGTGCGCTTGGGGAAACTGGACAAGGCTGAGCGTCAGATACAGAATCTTCAAAAAGAGTTAGAGGATAGCAATAATCGAGCCCGTCGCAACAATGTAAGGCTCATTGGAGTACCGGAGGGGGCCGAAGCAGGAGATATAAGAGAATTCCTGGTCAAAACTCTTCCCTCCTTGCTGAAGATCACTTTTCACAGAGATCTGGAAATTGACCGAGCACATCGTGTTCCTACCAACATGGCGCTCAATCGGACGACCCCCCGGCCTATCATCTTTCGATTACTGAGATATCAGCAAGTTGAGCAAATTCTAAATGCTGCCCGGGCAAATCATCATCTGGAGTTTGAAAGTCATAAAGTCTCCTTCTTCCCTGACTTGGCAAAGCCCACAGTTGACCGTCGGAAGAGACTCCTTGCTTTTCGCCCTAGACTTCAACAGCTACAGGCTCGCTTTGGCCTATTGTATCCAGCGAAGCTCAGAGTGACTCTCCATAACCAAACTAGAACCTTCGAAGATCCTGATCTACTAGCAACATTTTTAGATTCCAAAGAAGCAGACCAGATGCGCTAATCCAACAATTTGGATCTGTAATCCGCCGGCTCTGCCCGCCATTTTGAATGGCCCGACGCGGTGATCACAGCCTGGAACAGAGTCTGCCTGGACTTTTCTTTCTTTCTATATATAACTTTCTTGGTCTCCTTTCCCTCCATGATGTGCACCTCGGTTGGATTCGGAACACGCACAGCTATACAGGTTATATGTTTCAATTTAGGCCTTCTCTGGGGTTTCTCCCCGCAGACATATGGTCGCCAGTAATTTCTGGGGTTCTGCTTCTTCTCTAATGCACTTCGGTGCTTATTTTTTTATATGGGGCGCTTCATTGTTTTTCATTAGCTTATTTTCTATCATGTCATGTGTACAGCCATATACAGTTAATATGAGGGACATTGTGAAATTATGTGCGTTATCATGTTCTTTCTCAGAATTTTTAACCCTTCTGAATGGCCTTATGTAAGATCTTATCACTGAATGTAAAAGGCATCAATAGTCCAATCAAAAGAAAGAAAATCCTTAGCTATCTTAATCAACTTCCTTTTAGACTTTATGCTGGGCATAGCTATTTCCCTAATTACGAAATACTGGAAAAATAGCTCCCATCTGAGCCCCAATGAATGGTGGAATCATGTCTGTCTCTACAGTAAATATGAGCAAATACCTCGTATGTTAGCTTCTTCCGCTCAGACTCCCCACCACTTGTCTAAATGGAAGATGCTCAACGACTATGTTCAAACTGCTCAATGCTCTCATCTGACTGTTTAAATCTGTGTAAATCTCTGTCACATGATCATTCTGTATCACAGATACTATTTCTGTTTGTTTTGATGTACAATTACTGTTGTTTGTAAGCGCTTATATGATGATACTTATCAGCTTAGAGAAGAAGCCTAGGGGTGGGGGGTAATTGGGGTTGCTTTTTCCTTATTGTATGCTTGTATTTGTTTCCTTTGGTGTGTTGTTTCTTTTTGCTTGTTGTAAAATGAAAATAAAAGTTTAAAAAAAAAAAAAGAGGCACGCGTCAAGGTTGCCCCCTATCACCAATGCTCTTTGATCTAGCTCTTGAACCCCTCGCCCTCCTTATTAGACAGTCCGCACGTATTCGAGGTGTCCCCTTCAGTCACAGAGAGATTAAACTCTCTGCATATGCAGATGACCTTATGCTCTTTGTATCCCTTGATTCGGTCCCGGCTGTCTTGGACCTGATTGACGGATACTCGCAATTATCGGGCTATAAAATAAACTGGACCAAATCCGTAGCATTCCCACTGAACCGCTGGGTACATGAGGCTGACATGCAGGCCTTTCCTTTCCTTTGGCAATCCCGCATGGTGAAATATCTTGGCGTCCACTACTGTTCTCCTTTAGAAGACACTATTAGTTTTAATGCCAAGGAGGTAGTCTCCAAAGTCCGTGAGCTCACAAATCGGTGGTCTCCCTTATCCCTTACCTGGTGGGGCCGCCTAGAAACCGTCAAAATGATGATAGTCCCCAAAGTGAACTATATTTTAGAAATGCTGCCCTGTTTTCTCCCGCTACATACCTACAAAGACATAGAGGGCCTTCTCGTCCGTTATCTCTGGCAGGGAAAACCACCAAGAGTAGCTAAACAAAAACTACAGTCTGTGAAGGAACTAGGGGGTACCCGCTTTCCTGATTTTCTTAGATATCATCAAGTCTTCCTACTTAAACAAGGTGCCCGATGGCTAGCTGCCTCAACAGACAACAGACCAGTTTGGCTTGACATTGAAGAGGAGCTAAGTAGCCCAATTCCGTTGACCCATCTCCCCGGCATGTCCCATCAAGTAGACACACGCCATCCCCCAATGATTGTCGATACTCTTGCGGCCTTTAACACTCTCATTCGGTCACTGGGTCCCACTGTTTGTCCTCTAGACAGACTCCCGCTGTGGAATAACCCCAGAATTCAAGTCCTAAATAAAACGATCGCATGGAAACCCTGGTACTCTAGGGGGATCTGGACACCCCGACAACTCTTCTCTGCAGCTCGTTGGAAGACCTTTTCTGATTTACAAAAGGAATTTGCGTTGCCAGCGAAACATTACTTTCAATTGATGCAGCTCCAACACTGCCTCAAAAGTGCTCAAATCCTGCCGCCCTCTGCCCCTACTGAGGACGGGCTATTAGAACTAATTCACTCTCTTAGTAGTACGCATGGGGTAGCCTCTAACTTCTATAAATTATTATGTCAGGGTACCGATACTGCTACCTGTAGAGCTCAACAAGCCTGGGAACGCGAACTGCACACCACTTTAACCCCTGCGCAATGGAGCGTTTTCTGGAGCAAAGTGGTGCGGGTTTCCAGATCTGCCTCTGTAACCCAAACTCTCTTCTTTTTTGCACACAGATGCTTTTATACTCCAGAAAGAATAGCTAAATGGAACACAACTGCTAGGGATCAGTGTTGGTCTTGCCATACTGCTGTGGGAACCCTCGCTCATGTTCTTTATGAATGTCCTCAACTGCAGGTTTACTGGGGGCGGGTCTGGGGTCGTATTCAATCTATCTTACACCTCCACGAGCCTCTTTCTTGGAAGATTGTGGGACTCCGCTCAGTGGCGGAGGTCCCCTCTCTTCCTAAGAGGGGTCGCTTTCTCCTTGATTTCATGCTGGGTATAGCCATATGTTTAATCACGAGGAATTGGAAGGATAGCTCTCGAATTACTGCCAATGAATGGTGGAACCTCGTCTGCTTATATAGTAAATATGAGCAGATATCTCGGAGAGCTATTCCCCATATCCAAACTCACTTTCGCCTGTCTAAATGGCAGATGCTCAATGATTATGTACACTCTGCTCATTGCTCAGACATGTCTGCTTAATGTATACTTATCATGTTTCAGATCACCGTTCGGTTTTGTACCATACTAATGTCAGTACACGCCCGTTTTCGGGAATGATTAGTTTCTAGAGAAGAAGCAGGGGGGAGGGGGGTGGTAGGGGTTTACTTTGGTGTATGTATCACATTTTATGTATGTATTTGTCTTTTAAGCTGTATGTCTTCCTTTCCTTTGTTGTTATAAAACGTAAATAAAGCATTAAAAAAAAAAAAAATTAATGGGAAACTGTTTGCATGAAAAAGGTGGTAGGATTGTGGCATTTGGACGCTAGCCCAACTTTTGCATGAGCATGGTTTGAAGGACTTTAAGACGTTACAAATTGAGTTTTTGCTTCCTAATTCTGCTTATCTACAGTGGATCCAACTTAAGCACTAGGTAAAAGCATCAAAAGTCAGCATAAAGGATCTGGCCGAGGTAGGCATTTTGCTTGAAAATATCAAGGGCCTTACGGAGAAGCCTGGTGCCGCCTCGATTCTATATGCATACTTTAGGGATCAATGTTTTGTTAATCCATTGGGATTGGCTAAAATCTGGGATATGGAGCTGAAGTGCGCCCTCACTACGAATGACTGGAAAACTTTATGGGGTCCAATAACAAGAGTTTCCAGATCTGCGGCTATTACTCAATCAATGTTCTTTTTCCTCCACCTTGCTTATTTAACACCAGTAAAAATGACAAAATGGGATAGAAAGGCAGCTGGTAAATGCTGGTCTTGTCCGTCAAAGCTTGGAACTTTTGAGCATATGGTTTACAGTTGTCCTAACGTTCAGAGATTTTGGAACTCGGTATGGTCTGAAATTCAATGTATATTAGGTTTTTCAACTCGGCTTACCTGGAAGATTGTATGTTTGAGATCCGTAGAATCCATGGCTGGCTTAACCAAGGCGAAATCTTTTTTATTGAATTTTATGTTAGCAAATGCTTTGAAGCTTATTTTCACAAATTGGAAAGTTTCTTCTAGATTAAGCAGTGATATGTGGTGGAATCTTGTTTGTCAAAACGCTAGCTATGAAAAATTATATAACAGGATGCATTATCCTGAGAAAGCCGTATCTAACTTGGAAAAATGGGTACCTTTGGATGAATATTTAGCTAAAGCTAAAGTGTTTAGTGTCAGAACCCATTAAGGAGTGTGTTGTATCTTCTCTTTCTGGCCAAGGTGGAAGGAATTTGTGTCGTAGTTTTTTTCAGTGAAAATATAACAATGTGAGATTGCCTGTATAGACCATAAGGAGTGTTTTCCCTCAAAGAGCTAGGGTGGGTGGGTGGGTTGGGAGATATATGGTTATGTAACTGTTGTCATATATTGTGTGTTGTAAATAAACAATAAAAAAAAAGCGCAGCGGCCCCAGCACAGATCCCTGGGGTACTCCACTCTTCACCTTTCTCCACTGAGAAAATTGGCCATTTAGCCCTGTTCTCTGCTTTCCATCTTTTAACCAGTTCCTGATCCACAATAATACGCTGCTTCTTATCCCATGACTTTTTTAATTTCGCCAAGAGCCTCTCATGAGGGACCTTGTCAGATACACTATATCAACCGGCTCACCTTTGTGTTTTTTCACACTTTCAAAAAAATATAACAGATTAGTAAGTAAATACTTTCCTTGGCTAAATTAATGTTGGCTTTCTCCCCTGCTACTACTAAAACTACTACTACTATTACTATTTATTGTTTGTTAGAGCTACAAGGCATATACAGTACTGTACAGAGACATGTAAGAGACAGTCTTGTCAAGATAGACAACACAACAGTCAAAATGGACAACAGAACAACTGGGGACTAGGATAAATCTATGAGAATGGTTAGGAAACACATAGGAGATGAACAGGAGACTTACGGGGATCAGGATCCAAAAGCAGTCTCAAAGAAGTGAGTTTTTAGCCTGAATTTGAACAGGGTCAGCGATGGAGCCTGACATACTTACTCAAGTAGTTTGTTCCAGGCATAAGGAGCAGCAAGGTAGAAAGATCAAAGTCTGGAGTTGACAGTGGAAGAGAAGGGCACAGCTAGAACGGATCTGCAAGAAGAGTGGACTTCCCAAGGAGGGGTGTAGTGAGCGAGAAGAGAGGAAAGGTGGCGAGGAGCAGCTGAATGAAGACATTTAGAAATTTGAACTGGATGCAAAAATGATAGGGATTCAATGAAGGCCCGGTGACTGTTCTCATGAGACTTCAGCTTAGGAGGGAATAGCCATCGGGCCTGGAGCAGACGCAGCACAGTAAGTCACCCAGCACATTAAGGTAGGTTTTCCACGCTGGCTCTGCCGTCTTGGCCCAGTGGTTGAAGGAGTGCATGACTCAAGGCGGGTGCGCTGTGAGTAGGGGTGCGCTGTGAAGGGGGTGCACGCATTCCGGGTGCCGACAGCCCTTGAAATGCCATGACCTGAAGGACATCAATATGTAAATTGGACCCTTTCTAATTTGCCCATTTAAACGTGGATATGATTTACATGTACATATTTCTGTTAATACATATGTAACTCACGAAGAGGACTTCCAAAATAACGCCCACTGATACTGTACAGACATATACAGAGAGAAAGAGCGGGAGGGCAATAGCAGGAAAACAAATAAGTAATTCATCAAAGCATTCACACACTAAAGATCTTATGGGTCAATATTTAGCTGTAACAATCAGCATTTTATTTTAAGTTGGCCACAGATAAAATCTGAATTATCAACGCTGGCATCTGAATGGTGCCCAGGGCTGAATCCACAGTCACTGCGGTCAGCACTGCCACTTTCCATATAGTACCTTCCAGGACAGCTGTGTGCACATAGCCCTATGAATTAACACATTAAAACATTCTAATGCATGCATGGGAAAAGTTATTAAAATAAATAAGGGAAGTGACCTTGAAAAGCACCAACAATTCTGGAAATAATGGTAAATGTACTGAAAACAAACACAATTCTTTTTGCCTCCACACATTCCTAGTAGTTACCAAATGAGTGCAGTTGAGTCAGTGCTGACTCCTATCCACCCCAACTCTTTAATTTTTTGTAATGGGAACTGTAAATTGTTGCCACACTTTAGTAATAGGCAACTGAATTAGAAGGCTGATTCTGCAAGGTGAATACTAAAAGTAAGGAGCAATCTTCTTTCTGTTCTAATTAGCATAATTTGCATTTTTTTTGGTGTTTACTGTTTGGACTTTCCACATGGTAATGTATGACACAATTGCGAACCCTCTAGGTGCAGTAGACACTTGAGTGCCCCCAATACTAAGTAAACTCCTTCACTATATCCAGGGTGGGGTAACTTGTATTGAGCTTATGACCCCCAATCATTTTGGAAAGTTGGCCCCGTCTGTGGTGTGCGTAATGATGTGTGTAGTCGTGCTTCTGGTGTGCCTCTTTGAAGAGCCACAGTGTTAGCAACAACTTAGACCATCAGCACTTTCTAAGATGTTTAAACATAATCATTTCTCTTTAGATCCTATGAGAAGTCAGCTGCAGCCAGAAATCTGTTTTTTTTTAAAGAAATATACGCCCATATTGGAAAGTTACCTCCCAAAGAGGATATATTCTCTCAAAATTCTCAAGCAATGAAGATCTATGGCTTCCACTGTAGAAAAGTCAGGCAAGGCGTCAGTCAGTCCTATGTTTGGAATTGCCTACGCCTTTAATTTCTCACTTTAACAAGCACTGAAGAAATAAGAGAAGCAGTCAGTCCTATATTGTTTACATCTATATCGTCATAATACAGAACCAGCAATTAGTACTAGAGAGTTCACATTTTTCAGTAACCAGATGTCTTTAATTGCCTATGAGATATTAAAACAGCAACAATTGGATTAATATTCAGTAGGGATGGCAAGCATTTTTTTAAATGCCAGCTGTGGCATTTAAAAAATATATATATATTCAGCACCACTCTTATCGGTTGCAGTAAATATATGTAGACAGCACCCACTATATGAAAAGCAGCAATAATAAGCCGCTACATGTATAACCAAGCATTTTAGTGTGCAAGGACAGCATTTATTCTGTGCGAATTTAGACCACGTTATAGCATCTGGATATCTCTGCTATCCATGCCCTCGCTCTGCCCCAGCACTATATGGATATCCAGATTAGGGTTCATTTTATAAGGGGTTGTGGACTTTAGCTGTAAACCAACTTTGACGATACGATTATGTACTTATTGCACATATGTGGCTATATACAAGCGTTAATGTCCGTTTATAAAATAGTGACCATGTAAAAATATGTGGATTGACACGATGGCAGGCATTTTGCAAGTGGACTTACTGCTACCTGGTCATTTGTATAGCGATACAAGGCATACACAGCACTATACAGACTCATGAAGGAGACGACCCCTGCTCATCAGAGTTTACAATCTAGTCAAGACAGACAACACAACAGCTTGGGAATTGGATATGTCAAGGGGAATGGTTAAAAAAAACTCATAGGAGCCTCTCTACTAAAGTCTTTTTCCCCTATGTGCCTATGGGGAAAATACTTAAAAGACAGGGCCCATAGTTAATGAGCAGGAGACTACGTGGATCAGGGCATATGCATAGATGGAGACTGGATGGAGTGTAAACAGAGTGCACAGGTATGCACGTAGATTATAAAATATTTTCATTTAAGCGTGCTATTTACATAAGCTCTACAGGTAGTGTAAATATCCAGGCTTTAACTTAAGGTGTGATCTCTGTCCCTTACGCTAGTATTTTATAAAGATGAGGCACATACTTGTCTATATAAAATAGGCTAACGCAGGCACCTTACAAAGTACTTGAATAAAGTGCCCCCTTATAAAATTACCCTCACAGGGCTGGAGGGGGTCAGAGGAGATTTCGAATGAGACTATTAGTAAAGGGATTTACTTTAGAAGGCTTATTTGCAATTTCCAGATGTAAAATCTGACATTTACACATGGAAATAGCATCTATGTGTGAAAGGGAGGGGCAAATTGAGTACTTTTCCGATACTTATCTGCGTCGAAGAGCAGGTGTAAATCTGCATTTGGGCAATATTAGGCTTGCATATGCATTCCCTATAAAAAATGAAGAATGGATGTATAGATTTTGGGTCCATCCAGCCCATGCTCTCATGGTTGCAACACTTGGTTGCTCTCATGGTTGCAACACTCGTCTCATGGTTGCAACACTTATTTATTTATTTTATTTATTTATTTAACAGCTTTTATATACCGCACTATTTGTTATCAGTGCGGTTTACATACAACAAGGGTGCACAGTCAGAAAACTGTTCTGTGCTTACATTGTAACAGGAGTTTAAACTTGGACAGTACATTGTAACAGGAGCATAAACTTGGAGTAACAGAGAAACTATAAACATATGTACAAAATATAATTAGATTTGGTTTGTATATACAGTAAGTCTAAAGCGGGCTCAAGATACTTGTGACAGGATGCAGTTTGTAGACATTGGTGGGTGGGTGGGTAGAGGTGGGGCAGATGCTTGAGCAAAGTGAAGTAGGAAAATGTGGTGTTTGATTGCCTTACGGAACTGCATAAGGCCTTTGATGGATCTAATTTCAGGTGGAAGTTCGTTCCAACATTTTGGGGCATAGAAGGCGAATGTTCTTTTCTTGGTCGTCTGTGTGCACTTGATGGATTCTTTGGGGATGATCAAGGTATTGTCGGTTACTGATCTTCTGAGTCTGTTTTTCGGGGTGAGGGTGATAAGGTCACTGAGTGTTGTGGGGGCTAGGTTGTTAATGATCTTGAAGGTGATGAGAAGGATTTTGTATGTTAACCTGCAGTGAATTGGAAGCCAGTGGAGTTCCTTGAGTATCGGGGTAATATGATCTGATCTGGAGGAAGCTCAAAATGCACAATAATTGTGGCAGTTATTACTTCCTGCCTGAAAAAACCTGTGCGAAATACATCTTCCAAAAATATTACAGGTCTGCAATCTCATGTCTGAGTATCTGAAATGGCAGGCCAGGACTTGCTGGTCTCAGGACATAGTAGCCTCCCTTCCCCCCTTCTGAAATACCCCGGCCAGGATGTCCAAATACCCATTTATGCAGATGTCCAATTTGGGGACATTCACATTTGTGAATGGTCTATATCATTGCACGTACTTAGCTTTGCTATGTGCAGGGGGAGGGGAATCTCTAGAACCGGCTACCTGGACATTCATTTTTTGGGGCGGAGATAAAGCGATTTCATAAGACACTTATATAGTACGTGTCTCCCTTCACTGTTTCCACTCCCCTGAATTTTTATGTGTTTATATGATTTTTATATGTTCTGCTCTGGACATCACAATTCTTTCTAAACGGACCCTCTAAAATTCCATTTACTGTGAATTAGGTTTCTAAAATAATCCCTTTTGTTTGGGCTGGCTGGCTGACCAAAACTAAATATTTAGGGCCCCATATTCAAAAGGCATTTACATACTGGGTCAGACCAAGGTCCATCAAGACCAGTATCTTGTTTCCAACAGTGCCCAATCCAGGTCACAAGTACCTGGCAGATTACCAAAAAGATGCACAGGTTCCTCAATGCTTGTCCCATGGTAAGCCGTGGATTTCCCAAATCCTTTTTAATAATGGTTTATAGACCTTTCCTCCAGGAACTTGTCCAAACTTTTTTTTTTAAACCCAGCTACATTAACAGTTCCAACTACATCATCCGGTAACAAATTCCAGAGTTTGATTACGTGTTGAGTGAAAAAATATTTTCTCTTATTAGTCTTAAATGGGTTACATTGTAGCTTCATTGCACGTCCCCGGTCTTTCTACTTTCTGATGGCATAAACGGTCGATCTACATTTACTGTACTCATTCCACTCCATTCATTAATTTATAATCCTCTATCATATCTCCCCTCAGCTGTCTCTTTTCCAAATTGCCACAATTCTGTTTAACAACTCTCTACAGCTCATGTGGCTAAACATGTTCCTTCCACCATTGCTTGGGCTTCCAGTATTGAAGCTCTTTCTACGATAAGGCAAAACAGCTTATTTGGTTTCTGTTGCACCACTGCTGGTACTGTTTTCTGTCTTACATTATATTTGAAGTCCATTATAAGTTTTAGTAAACAGCTTAGGGCCTCTTCTTTGGATAGGCGGCTAAGAAGCTACTACACTTGAAATAGCGAGTGATTAGTAATGATATTTAACCCAAATGCATTCAATTGCAAAGGTTTCTCTTCCTTAGTAGTTAGAGGACTGATAGTATCAAATCACTATCAGTCAGTGGCATCCCTCTGTAAATTATAGGCTTCCTTGAGATCAAACGTGACAAACCGTTAGCCATCTGTCCACAGAACATTTTCCCAGAAGGATTGTGGTTTTTGAAGGTGGGTTTGGGCAAAGATCAGGCATGCCTTTTTATGCTGTCTTTGAGCAGTGGAATCCTCCTTGGCCTTCACCCATGAAGTCCTTCTTTGTTTAGTGCCGGTATATGGTGCATGTTGAAACTACCACTCCAGATTGCTCCAGGTCAACCTTAAGCTCTTTGGATGTTGTACGTAGTGTTTTGCTAACAGTTCACACTAACCTTCAGAGACTTCTTGGATTAATTTTCCTCTTCCCACCATATCCTGGGAGGTTCTTTACTGTTCCATGAGCAGAAAAATTCTTAACATTGCAAACTATAGTAGACACAGGAATCCCAAGGTCTTTGAAAATGGCCTTGTACCCCTCTGAATTTTGATGTTTGGTAATAATGAATTTTCTGACGATCTCAGGCAGCTCTCTTGTCTTCACTATTGTAAAAATGGAACAGGGAATGAATGTGACCATTTTAAATTTTAGAGCCATTGTTCATTGGTTGATTCGAGTCATGTGAGTTCTGACAATTGATTACAGGTGCGTCTAATTTTTCTGCAATGGGAATGTTGTTCTATTCAAACTGATTTGAATTGTTTATAAGGGTGCTAATAATCTTGTTCTACCAGTGATCAAAAAGACTACCCTAATCCCCATCTATATATTCACTAAAATAAGAGGATATAAATTCTATCTGAATTTAATTGATTCATTTGATTCTTTTATATGTCAAATATGTGTGCATATGTAGTCAAAGCCATTTCACTGGCCATTTTTTTAGGCGATATTGGACATTAAGAGTTTGAACTGTAAGGGTGCAAATAATATTGACTACAACTGTAGGTCATTCTATAATCTACAGGAGTCATTCTTGGATTGATTTACATTCTGTGACTGTGACTGTTACTATGGAGTGTCTTTTAATCCCTTCTTAATAAACCAGAGCCTCGGAGAATGAACCTTAATTATGTATAACATGAAATCTTACAAGTATTACCTTTATCTTTATTTTATTTGATTCTTCTGATGAGAAGGATGCTTTTTATGCCCAGCTGATGTTTCTAATGAAGAAAATAAATAGAGATGGGGGGAAATGGAATTAGGACTCCGCAATGTTATATCGGATATTTTACAAATGTCACTATAAGATGTTTGGTTTTGTCTTTTTGCTGCAGATGCCCAGTATATAACCTGCAGGATGCAGAACTGTAGTGAAGCAGGAAGAAGCAAACCCTTTCCAGGGTACATTGACCCCAACTCTCTGATAGTCCAGGATGATTACGTGTTTGTCCAGGTATGAAACTCCACCTCTGTTGATTTGTTGCAACTAATTTCTCTGGTTTCTAGAAGACACATCTAGACTGCTCTAAGCACGTGCCCTAAAATGTCAGAATTTTAGGGTTTGGTTCATGCTCTTTTACAACCAAGACCATTGCTGGAGAACATCAAGGACCATGAGATTGCACCTTTTCCTATAAAATCTCCTTTTCCCTTTGGATTGCACCCCCTGCTTCTAGGGAACAGCCTGGGTTTGAAGCACAGGTGCTCCTAGTATAGTTGGATGGCTACCAGATGCCAAGCAGGAGAAGAACTGAATTCTGCACCAAATCAATCAATAGGCAGAGGCAGAATCCAGGAAAACAGAAAGAGGTCAGGGCAGACAGCAGAGGTCAGATACTAAAAATCAAAGAGGGAACAAGGCATTCAGAGCTCTCCTAAGAGACTCGAGTCGAGGAGAGAGAACACTGATTCTCCACACACACACACACACACACACACATATATATATACCCTGGAGCTCCCAATCAGTGACAACATTCTTCAAGGTCCAATCAGTCCAGCGGATCTTGTGAGGAGCAATTGGCTGGTGCCACATCATAGGGTGGAGACAGACAGTTATATAAAATCAGGAAGAGACCTTTGCTCAGTTCTTCTATGGGGCCCAGTTCCTATGAGGTAAGTATGTGACAACCTCACATGTGCATGTAGGGATGTGCATTTGTTTAAAATGAAATAGGAAATGTCAATGATATTTCTTATTTCATTTCATTTCTTTTTCAGATAAAAAAAAGAAAAAACCCTGAAATTTCATCACTTCCCATCCATCGCTCATACTGTGCACTATTGTTTAATAGTGAATTATAGTGCGCCCTGTTGCACAATCATGCATGCTATTTGCACATATGCAAATAGTGTACATTATTGCATAATAGGGCACATTATGGCTTAATAGTGCACCTTATTTGCCAAGAGCATGCTCAGTAGTGTGCACTATTAACAATAGATGGGAAGCGACATTAAAAAGGAACAAAACAAAAAATTCTGCAAATGTCATGGGAAACCGAAGAAAACAGAAATCTTTGGCCTGCAAATCACTAATAATTAGGTGCTTACTTGTACATGATTTTAGAGTAGGCGTGCTCAGGAGAGGGCAGAGCAGAGATGAAGTCACGGTTTATGCATTTATTTATAAAATACACACATGCGTACATACCGTGAACATTAAAATTTAGAGCCGTTCCCTAGCAGGCATACATATCCGCAACTTCCTTTTCGCTGCTGGCTTGTCCCTCTCCAAATGAAAATCCCATGCGGGCTAGGGAAAGGGGGTGCCTGAAACAACCACAATAAAAATAAACAATTCTCTCAAAAAAACAATCATGCTGGCAACTTTAAACTGCATGCAATTTAAATTAAAAAAAATCAATAACTAACTAATTATTGTCGGATTGGAGTCCAAGTGAGGACGCCCCCCCCCCCCGACTTGGACCGTGTCCATTTTAATCAATAAAGCCGTAAAAATACAAAGAAACACTTAACTTATACTTTGTCTATCCTTATGCTTTGGTCGATCCAAAGATGTAACCTAGATCGATAAACTCATTTCTATTTAAAATATACTGTGATGCAGTGACCGGTACAGAACCTATGGTAATAGGGGAAAAAGAAGAGCTTACCTTGGAATTGCATAGGCAGCAAGCATATTCAGATTACAAGGAGCAAAAGAGTAGTGGAGCAAAGTTTCCACACACTAGTCATGATGCAGCAGAAAACCAAAAAGCTAATCAGGAGCACCTGTTCAGGGAAGCACTTACAGCATGCAAGAAACAGGAAGATAAAAGCTGCTGGGAAATCCCAGCAGGGGGAGGTGGCAAAACAGGAGTCTTTGAGACGAGTGCAGGAGTCTCTCAGGCCAGAGAGGGCAGCGTCCTGGGAGGAGTGAGAAACCAGGTGGAAAGCAGACATCACAGACAGGAGAGCTTGCTGGATCCAGGAAGCAGTGGGTGTGTCCCGGTAGCAAGGAGCAGCAGGAAAAAAGTCTCTCCAGAACGTGGCTATAGAACTGCCCAGAATACTGGTGGCTGGAGGTCCCGAGAAAGAGCACTCCACAGCCCAAAGAGAGAAGCCCGGATAACAGAGGGAAGAGGGGAAGCTAACTGCAACGGAGGAAAAGCTAAGTACTTTATTTTCCCTAGAGGGCAAGAGGTGGGCACAGCCAGTAAAGCAAAGGCTAGAAGCTTAGAGGAAAATCCTCATTACTGGAAAGCGAGAATTCCCAGGAGAAACTGCCCAAGGTACAGGTGCCCAGAACCCTGTCTATATAGAGCAGTTTCCTGCTAGAATAACCGGTGTCTCACAAGGAGGGAGTTGGGATAATACCAGCTGTAAGGATTGTTACCCACCTGGAAACCCAGACTGTGAGCCCATGCAGTGGGAAAACGCTAGCTGTGATTTGGAATCCAGTCCCATGGATTGCACACTATGTTTCTCAGATGAGATTGAATCTTTATGTTGAATAAGCAAGCTGAAGCACTGTGATAATTACTTGGAGAAAAGAGTTTATTTTGCTGTGAAGAAAGAGTTGTTTTGTTTATCCTCTGTTGCTGTTAAAAAGGAAGTCTTTAAGGGAAGGGGAATAAAGCCCTGTATTTATTTTTGCCTATAACACTCGACTACAGACTGTTCTTACATTAAAAGGCAACTCGCGCCTCAGGGCCCTAGGTGGCTGCCTAATAGGGACGTGGAGGTGCGTCACAATACATGATATCATATTGTTATTTCACAATTACTTAGGGACTTAGCAGGAGGAAGGAAAATTTAAAAAAAATTCTGTTTGAGTTATATAATCTAGGTAAATTTTGTCACTTGTGATAACATGGCACGAAGATATTTTCTGATATAACTGGCTGACATGAATTAGAATATTTATCATTTCTACTCATCTTAAAAAAATGTTGACTTTTTTGTCACCTAATAGTGATACAAATATCACCCACTAGACAACTGAAATAACAGAAAACCCTGCGAAATGTCCCTTATATAGCACTAACTTGGAATTCACACAGTAACATGCTTTTTATAGAAAGTTAGCAATACAAATATTACACCAGGACTTAGAACAGCAGTGCTATGTTTTCCAACAGGGAAAATGAATGACCTGGTGGTTAAAGCAATAGGATGAGATGCATAGAAATCAGAGTTCAAATTCCATTCCACCTACTGATGTCTTTGTACACAAATCACTTTACTTCTTGTTACCTTAGGTACCACTGTTAGGGTTCTTTTCCTCCCCAGTTATCCATTGCCTTCCCTCTGGACCCCAACCCCACGTTCCCACTGCTCGGGTACCTGGGGAATAAGCACCTACACAGAGTAAAGCATGCAAGGTGTTTATTCCAATGAGACAAAGGAAGTTCCTTTCTTATATACTGTGAAACAAACAGTACGAGCATTGCACAATGAGTCATACCTCCTATCTGTTAGTCCAGCAATATCATACAGGGCACGACCCCAGCCCTGACCTGCATCTTATCACGTACACATTCTTTACAGGGTCAGATAATATAGTAGAAGTTTCCAGACTAAGCCAAGTCCTTCAGCCACATGAATGGATGCTGAACATAGATGTAGTGGACCACATCTTTTGGAAGTTGGGCACTCCCTCGATAGACCTGTTTTCCACTCCACAAAATGCCCAGGTATATCGTTTCTACTCCAGAGTTTGCTGCAGCGGACCGGTGTCAGACCCTTTCCTCCTGCAGTGGGAGAGAGGGTCTTCTGTATGCTTACCCTACAATACCTCTCATAGCAACAACGCTAATGAAGCTCAGGACAGACAGAGGTGTGATAAGAACATAAGAACATAAGATATGCCATACTGGGGCAGACCAAGGTCCATCAAGCCCAGTATCCTGTTTCCAACAGTGGCCAATCTAGGTCATACATACCTAGCAGTTTCCCCAAAAGACACAGGTTCTGCAATGCTTGTACTGGGTCAAGCAGTGATATCCTGGGTCCCTTCTTAATAATGGTTTATGGACCTTTCCTCCAGGAACTTGTCCAAACCTTTTTTAAACCCAGCTACACTAACAGCCTTTACTACATCCTCCGGTAACAAATTCCAGAGTTTGATTACACGTTGAGTGAAAAAATATTTTCTTTTATTAGTCTTAAATAGTTTACCCTGTAGCTTCATTGCATGTCCCCTAGTCTTTCTATATTCTGATAACGTAAACAGTCGATCTATGTTTACCCGTTCCACTCTGTTCATTAATTTATAGACTTCTATCATATCTCCCCTCAGCCGTCTCTTTTCCAGGTTAAAGAGCCCTAACCTTTTTAGCCTTTCTTCATAGGAGTATCCTTCCATCCCCTTTACCATTTTGGTGGCTCTTCTCTGAACAATAACGCTTTATCCTTTTTTAAGATATGGTGACCAGAATTGCACACAATATTCAAGGTGCAGTCTCACCATGGAACGGTATAGAGGCATTATAATATCTTTTGTTTTATTTTCCATTCCTTTCCTTATGATACCTAGCATTCTATTTGCTCTCTTGGCTGCCGCTGCACACTGGGCCGAGGGTTTTAACATGTTATAAAAAAATGAGCCTAAATCTTTTTCCTGGGTGGTGGTTCCTAATGTGGAACCTTGCATTGTGTAACCATAGTTTGGGTTGTTCTTCCCTAGGTGCATAACTTTGCACTTGTCCACATTAAATTTCATCTGCCATTTTGATGCCCAGTCTTCCAATTTATCAAGATCCTCTTGCAATTTTCCACAATCCTTTTGGGTTTTAACAACTTTAAATAGTTTTGTGTCATCTGCAAATTTGATAACCTCACTCGTTATTCCACTTTCCAGGTCATTTATGAATATGTCAAAAAGAAGCGGACCCAGCACAGATCCCTGGGGTACACCACTATTCACCTTTCTCCATTGGGAAAATTGGCCATTTAGCCCAAAAATTGGTGTTACATTGGCGATCCGCCAATCTTCAGGTATTAGAGATGATTTTAATGATAGTTCACAGATTACTAATAGCAGGTCTGCAATCTCATATTTCAGTTCTTTCAACACCCTTGGATGTATACCATCCAGCCCAGGTGATTTGCTACTCTTCAGTTTATCTAATAGTTGTAATACATCTTCCCGATGTATCGATATTTCCTTCAATTCTTCCTCACCTTTAAATACCACTTCAGTCATGGGTAACATCCCTACATCTTCCTCAGTAAAGACCGAAGCAAAGAATTTGTTCAGTCTCTCCGCTATCGCCTTGTCGCCTCTTAGTGCCCCTTTAACTCCTCTATCATCTAATGGTCCAACTGACTCTCTCACAGGTTTTTTGCTACAAATGTACTTGAAAAAATCTTTATTTCGCGTTTTTGCTTCCACAGAAAGCTTCTTCTCAAATTCTCCCTTTGCCTTCTTTATCAATGCCTTGCATTTGACCTGCCAGTGCTTGTGCTGTTTCCAGGTTTCATCATTTGGCTCTTTTTTCCATTTCCTGAAAGATGCTTTTTTGGCAACAACAGCCTCTCTGACCTCACCTTTAAACCATGCTGGCAGTTTTTTAGACTTCCTTCCACTTTTCTTAAAGCATGGAATACAGCTGGACTGGACTTCCAAGATAGCATTTTTCAACAACACCCAAGCTTGATGTAAGTCTTAACCTTTGCAACTGCTCCTTTTAGTTTTTTCTTAACTATTTTCCTCATTTTATCATAGTCTCCCTTTCGAAAGTTAAAAGGTAGTACTGTGGATTTCCTTACTATCCCTCCTCCACTAATTAAATCAAAGGCGATAATGCTATGATCAAGTGGCCCCAACACCCTTATCTCTTGCACTAGATCTGGTGTTCCACTACGGACTAGGTCTAATATGGCTTCCCCTCTGCTCGGTTCATGAACCAGCTGCTCCAAGAAGCAGTCATTTATGTCATCTAGGAACTTTATCTCCCTAGCATGTCCTGCCGTGACACTGACACAGTCGATACCAGGGTAATTGAAATCACCCATTATTAATACCGCGCTGTAACTTTTGTTAGCTTCCTTGATTTCTTTGAGCATTTCATCATCCATTTGTTCATTCTGGCCAGGCGGTCGATAGTACACCCCCACCGCCATCGCCTTCCCCTTTTTACATGGAATTTCAATCCATAGAGATTCTACAGCAGATTTTGTTTCCTGCAAAACTTTAATCCTTTCTGAGTCAATGCCCTCTCTAACATAGAGCGCAACCCCTCCACCAATTTTATCAGCTCTATCATTATGATATAGTTTGTACCCAGGTATCACAGTGTCCCACTGGTTGTCCTCCTTCCACCATGTCTCTGATATTCCAATCACATCTAACCTCTCATTTAGTGCTATATTTAGTGCTTATTTTTTAGACTTCTGGCATTTGCATACAATCATTTTAGAGACTGTATTTCATTCATATTAATTTGGCTATTGGTAGACATGGGTAATTTGGGATCTTTAAGCTGTGTCTGCTCCATACTCGAGGTCATTTGAGCTACTCTAGTCTTTTTTGGAATACTGATAATACTCATCGCACCATAATGGCCCAGATAGCCCTGGTTCCTGCTCTTGCTGCAGCTCTCCTTGGAGGAATCTTCTGCTCAGCCATTCTCCTGGCCTCATCTCATAGGATGACTGGAGGATTCTACATCCCAACATCCAGTCCTTGGCCATCATGGCATGGATTTTGAGAGGCTAGTCCCGATAGTGTTCCATCTGCCTAACAACATAACTGATGTTCTGATGGCAGGGGTTTGCTCTCTGGTGTGAAGGCTGGGCCATGGATCATTTCATCTGTCCTACAAGGAGTCTGCTCAAGTATATTCTATACCTCCCTGACTCTGGCCTGAACTCCAACTCAGTTCAAGTTCACCTCAGCACAATTGGGGCATACCATCATGAGGTAGATGGAAAATCCATCTTGACACAGCCTTTCATTGCTTGCTTCATGCAAGGGGTGTTTCTCTCGAAGCCTGCATGCCTTAGCCTTCTACTTGGAGTGAAGAAAGGGCTATAGGAAGTCAGTCCAACTTTTTGATTCTTTTGACCTCAGCAAGCTGGGAGCTGCTATTTCCAAACACTCTCTTTCAATTTGGCTAGCAGTCTGCATCTCATTTGCTTATGCCCAGGCAGGCTTGAGCCTTAATAGTCATGTCACAGCTTACAATGTCCTATGGCTGCATCGGTGGCCAACTTGCGCTCATTCTCCATGGAGGAAATCTGCAGGGCTGCAAGGTGCTAAAACACAAGAGAGCTTTTTTTCACGCCTCACTATTGCCTGGAAGGGAATTCCTGACACGACAGTAACTTCAGCCAATCTGTACTCTGGCACATGTTTTGGGATTAGAATCCAACTCCGTCCCCCCAGTGCCTTTCTGTCTGTCCAGCTACCCTAAAAAAACAAAAACAAATAAATAATATAACGACTTAGTGAGAGAATGAAATGCTGCAAAGTGTAGAACAGATGTGGTGAGATTTGCCTTCGCTGTACATAGTTGGTTTTGCATGTTCCGCAGTTCATGTTGCCCCTTTTGGGCTTCTTGGTGGCCTCCTCGGTTTTGGTAACCTGTAGCTTGGGAGTCCCATGCATGAGGACTTTCTTCCTGCTTGTCCATGGAGAAAGGGTAGTTACTCATCTTTAACAGGTGTTCTCCTTGGATAGCAGGAATAAGTTCTCATAACCATCCCACCTCCCCAAAGAGTTGTATTCTGCTACAGCTGATGATGTTGGTGCCGCGGCAGCAGATGGGAAGGAGGTGCACAGGTGCAGCGGTTCCTCCCAAAAGCTTCCAATAGAAGCTGGGGAACACTGGGGAATGCGCTGGGCTCTATCGAGGACATTACTGATTCATGAGGACTTATTCCTGTTGTCCACTGAGAACACCTATTATAGGTGAGTAACTACGATGGGGGGCTGATAAATCTCTTGTCTTGTAATGAAACAGAATGTTACAGGCACACTTCAGTTCCAGAGGTCTGAATGATCTCTCTGCTGTTTCATTTTATTTGGTACCACTGCTTACCCCAGGATGAGCATTGTAGAAGCTGTGGACTTTGGATACCTGGATTGTCCACTGTTGGAAACAGGATACTGGGTTTGATGGACCTTGGTCTGACCCAGTATGGCATTTCTTATGTTTTTATGATCCGAAGTCTGTTCCTAAGTCTTTTATGCTAGCCTCCAGAGATTGGACTCATTCCATGAGAGCAAAGAGCTCCTTGTACCTAGTGCTTACATAAGACCCTTCACCAACTGGGAGAAAATCATACACGTGACACTCAATGCAAATGACTGGAAAACCCCCATCTCGCTGCAGGACTGCTGTCTGCATCTGAGTTTTAAGGTTTTGTTCAGATATTAAAGTTGTTTAGTTACTTAGGTTTGCAAGGGATACTTATATTAATGGAACTACTTATACTAATGCAACTTCTAGATTGCATTCACGATAATGACCCAGATATTATGCTGATCACAGAGACATGGCTTGCAGACACAGACACAGTCCCCCTAAATCAAATCAAGAGTGAGATCTTCCACACTCCCAGAGAAGGCAGACGCAGAGTTGGAGTTCTGATCTTGGCAAAGAAAGAACTAAACCCCTCCCTAATAACTAATATCAGCAATGAAGGTTTGGACATTCTCCTAATTAAAACCAAACATGCCGTATTTTGCCTGATTTATAGACCCCCAACTCAGGAATCCAACACTGTTCTCACACTGACACTAATAAAGAATTATTTAATCTAGGTGATTTTAATCTTGCCTCAGTCCATCATTCACAAGCATGCTCCTTCCTTAGCGTTACGAGTGACATGGACTATATCCAAATTATAGATTCCTCTACACATAACAAAGGAAACACCTTAGACGTAATATTCCTTCCAGATAATCTATTCGATAAACAAGTCCCCCCCCCCTTGATCAGACTATTTTAGCATCACCTTCAGGATCACATAAACACAGCTTGCAGGCAAAGAAACGAGCCCACTACAATTGCACACTTTAAAACATAAAACAAAGACTTATTCCTACAAGAAACACAGCTGAACCATGACACCTATGATATTAATATCCTATTAGATAACTGGAACTCTGTACTATCTAAAACTGCAGCTGCCCCAGCAAACACATGCAAAGGAAGTACTAGAAAAACTAACATATGGTACAATAAAGAACTTAGAATCCTTAAGAGAGCTCTGCGCAAATTGGAACAAAAATGGAGAACCAAGCTACCAGATGACAGGCTATAATATACACTATGATCCTGCAGAGATGCCATCAACAATCTTCAGAAAGAAAATCACACTAGAATACTAATGAAGTCTCTGAATAGACCAAGAGAGCTATTTGAGATTGTGAAATCATTAAACCAATCTCCAAAGAGAGAGGATCCCTCCACCTACACCAGCCCACAGGTTCTAGCCAACTTCTACAGCACCAAGCTGGGACTACATACCCCTGATTTAGCAACAAATAAATCAGGACCTCCACCTAACATCCCGGCTTGGCAATCCTTCACCCCTGTCACTCTTGAACACCTGGATCAAATAATTACAGCAATAAGCATTACCACATCTCTCGGTGATCCATGCCCGATTAGCTAGTTAAAAATGTCCCAAGATGAACAAGCACCGGCCATACTAAAAAGTGTTAAATTATCATTATCCCAGGGCTGCATGCCAAACACCCTGAAACAAGCCTTTATTCACCCAGTTCTAAAATGTAAGACCTTGGATAGACTACAACTGAACTCCTACCACCCAATATCGAGTCTCCCCTACATAGCGAAAGTCATAGGAAAAAATAGTACAAAACCAGCTGCAAGACCATTTAGATGCCAATGCCCCACTGGATCCACACCAGTACAGCTTTAGATTATACCATGAGGTAGAAACACTCATCATAGCCCTCTTCGATAAGCTTATTAAAGGAATCGAAGCTCCTAAGCAAGCATTCATATTGATATTCCTTGACATTGAGTCAGCGTTTGACTCACTCGGTCACAATAATACTGTTAACAAGATTGCAGCAAATTGGAGTTGGTGGAACTGCCCTCAGCTGGTTCATATCATACTTGCAGGAACAAACTCATCAGGTAAAAATTGGCCAAACCACATCAAACCCATTCAGTCAACATCTGGGAATTCCTGAAGGCTCTGCGTTTTCAGCCCTATTGTTCAATATATACCTCCAACCAATCAGCAACATTTTCCAGATGCATAAAGTGAATTATCACATTTATGCTGACAATATAATGATTTATTTATTAGTTAATACAAAAACCCCCTAACCTACAACAAATTGTAACATGCTTCAATGAAGCCTCTCATTTGCTTGCAGTGAACAACCTAAAAGTAAATTTCAATAAAACTGAAGCAATTTCTATTACCAGGGACAAAGAAGTCACACACCCCTCCCCCGCCACACATTAGAGAAGCCACAATACTGTAGAAGTAAAAGATGAAGTAAAATACCTAGGCATTATCCTAGAGAAAACTTTGAGCCTCGCATCAAACATAAGCAGGACTACGCAAGCTATATTACAGGAAAATTAAGATGTTACAACATCTAAGACCTATACCGGACCCATCAGGCTTTAGATCGGTCTTGCAGGCCATGATTAACCCACACATAGATTACTGCAATAGTATATTGCGGGGTTTATCCAAACAGGCATTAGCACAGTTGCAGATGGCACAACACACACAGCAGCTCAATAATCATGCGAGCATTGAGGTCTGAGCACATCACTCTAATGCTATACAAGCTACACTGGCTTCCTATTCCTAGCAGGAGCAAATACAAAAACCTAGTCATTATCTTCAAGCTACTGCATAACATATCTCCTTCTCACCTTACCACCTTAAACAGAATCCCAGACGCTAGACAGAGGAGATGCATCCAAAGCTCATTATACTGTACCTCCCAGCTGACTTCCTCAAAACCAACAAATCAGTGAGGAATACAGTCTTCAAATACTATGCCCCGATCTTATGGAACTCCCTCCCACCAAAAATAAGGGATATAAGTGACCTCATGGATTTCCATAAAAGCATCAAGATGCTACTCTTTACAGAGCATTATGGGACACATCAGGCAGATTCAGGCACATGCTCTACATAAACGTACCATACACTCAACCCCTCCAAAGTACCTGCTATCTCCATTGTAGATATCCGCCCTCACCTCTAAATGTAAAAAGTCATTGAACGTTAGTAAGCGCAACTAGTTACATAGTTAATTACTGTTTTGATGTACATAGTTAATTCTGTTATGATGTGATTGTTTAAGTTATGTTACTTGTAAACTGCTTTGATTGACTGATAAGGCGGTATAGAAAACTTTTAAATAAATAAAAATAAAAATATACCTTATATAATAAATGGGCTTTATTCACCTGAAGAATAATTAATCTCAACTCCTTAATAAATGTATTCCTTATAAGGATAACCAGCCGCACCTGAACGTGATTATGGGCACCTCCCACCTTTAATAGGTTTAAGAACCTATAAAGCTAAGATTATCCCAGGGAATGAGTGACACTAACCACTCCAAGGGTAAAACTGCAACTCATGTATCATTCCCAGTTTTGAAAAAAAGCTGCTGCAACTGCTTTTCTTAAAAGGAACATGGCATCTGACGTCAAGAACAGCAGATGATAAGGCTCTGCCTACAACCTAACTACCATGATCAACAACAACAGAAATGCTGCAATCAAGGTAGAGACTATATTATGCTGTATTGGTCTGATTCCCAATTTAAGCCACCAGGGGTGACTGATTTAAATATATAAATCCAGCGTTGTTCCAACCTTTGGATGACAGCTACCTGATCGCCCAACTGGGAACTCAGGAGAACGTGATTAATGATCCTCCAATGAAACTGCTGAAATGTATGTCTTTTTTTAAATACAATGATGTACAATGGGAGGCTCTGCCAAGCAGGTTTTAACTGATCTCATAGTCCATACTATATATTTCAACTCAAAAGGACATACCAACATGTAGACCACAAAATGAGGACCACAGTTGGTGTGCCACCAAGCATAGTAGGTCTTCTCTGATGTGCTATCCACCCAATAAAGGCCTAAAAATTGACATTTCACAGAAAAAGCACATGCCACATGAAAAATGGCCCACAACTGAAGGATCTCAAGTATCGAGATCCAATATTCTGACTACCACATCGTGAATATTATGTCCTCTGTTATATTTATTTATTTAACATTTCTTTTATACCTCTTTTCATGGTTATCAAAGTGGCTTACATTTAATTCTAACATTATACATGGAACTGGTACATAATACTATAATACAATACAATACTTAATAACTATAATACAGTGAACCGTGGTAACTATTTACAGAAGAGGTTTTAACCGTTATGAGTGTGATCAGTACAGAATAACGGTATTTACTATTTATGTGTGAGTACTATGAGGTTTATATTGGAGTTAATGGATTAATGGAATAGGGTTGAGAGTGTTCAATGATCTGCTGCCAGTGGTGTGGGATGCAGTGGGTGGTCAGTGGATGGGTTGGCGTCTGAACCGTCTACATTAGTGGTTGCAGGCTTTCAGCTGATTGATTGGGAATAATGTTAAATGTCATCATTATTGCTTTATATTTGATGTGTGATTGTATAGGTAGCTAGTGTAGGGCTTTGAGTATTGGTGTAATGTGCTCTTGATATGAAGTTTGTGTGATCAAATGGTCTGCAGTGTTTTGTGCTAGTTGTAAGGCGTGGATTGTTTGCTTGGGGAGATCATGCAATATTATGTTATCATAGTCCATGTGTGGGATGATTAAGGCCTGGCATACTGTGCGGTAGTGGTTGTGATCTAGTAGAGGGTGAAGTTTCTGCAGCATTTTCATTTTGTGGTAGGCTAAGGATATCATCTTCTTGATGTGTAATTGTAGGTTAAGCCTGTGATCTAGTATCACTCCAAAATATTTGACTTCTTTTTTAACTGGGGTGGCAAACTCATCTATTTTGATTTCTTCTGGTGGGGAGTAGGCAGTGTCTCTCATTATGGTAAGGACCTCTGATTTATTGTAGTTGATTGTCAGTTATGATTTTGTAACCAGTTTATGACTGATCTCATACAGGAGATTTGGGTGAGTAGTTTGGTCTTGCAAGTTCGAATGGAGCATAGATCATCATGTCGTCGGCATAGACGTGGTAATGTAAGTTATGCTCTTGTATAAGTCTGCATACAGGTTGAATATATATGTTAAATAGAAGGACTGAGAATGAGGATCCCTGGGGAATGCCTTGCAGTTGTTTAATTGGTCTTGAGGTTCTGTTCTCCATCATGACTTGGCATTGTAGATCTGTTAGGTATGAGTGGAACCATGAGAGCGGGGTGTCTTTGATTCCAATCTCAGTCAGTCTAATTAAGAGGCTGGTATGACTTAGTGAGACAAATATGGAAGATGTGTCTATGAAGATGAGGATGAAGCCTTGTTTTGGGTTCTCAATTCCTTTGATTATGGTATTATTTAGGGAGGCAAGCAGAGTTTCTGTCCATGATTTTGTCTAAACCCATGTTGTTGTGGGTCTAGTGGAGCAGCAGAGTCAATGTGGTCCTGTAATTGTAACTGTACAGCTTTTTCTATTTACTTAGCTAGAAGGGGAATGTTTGATATAGGCCGGTAGAAGGATGGTGAATTGAAGTCTGTTGTGTTGCTATTCAGTTGAGGTCTGATCAATGTGCTTTTTAAGATGGATGGCATATTACCCTGTGAGAGAGAGAGGTTTATTATTCTCTGGAATATGGGTGTGAGTTCTTCACTAGACATCTTTATCCAGGAGGTAGGGCATAGCTCAAGTGGGGAGCTGGTGGTGTTTAACTGCTTTAAGATTTGTCTGCATTGATCTTCTGTTATTAGGTGAAAGGAAGATCGGGTGTTAGGATCGTTTGTTTTGTTCATAGGTGGAGGATAGATTGTTAAGTTTTCATCTTTAGAGGTGAGTTTATTCTGCAGGTATGTTACATAAGCTTCTGGGTGTAGTGTTGATGTTTCCTGGGTCATTGATGATCATATGAGGGATTTCATAATGGTGAATAGTTCTCTGGGACTACTGAGTGATTTCATGATGATGTTCTTATGGTATTCCTTTTTATGTCTGAGTATTAGTTCATTATATTCCTTCTGCTGTAATGTGTAGTCTTGTAGGTGAAGTGGATTCTTACTATGCCACCCAGCATATTTCCAGTCATCTTAGCTTGGGTTTTGCTTGTCTTATGTTGGTTGAGTACCAAGGAACCTTATTTGTACTTGCTAATGTCTTTTTTCGAGGAGCGGTTGCTATTGGTATAATGGTCTCATTCCATTTGTGTATGATATCTGCAAGGTCAGTGGAGGTGGTGTCTAGTTCTAGTAAGATATGGCCGAGTAAGGCTTCCTTATCAAATTCCTTGAATCGATGGGGGGGGGGGGTAGATCCATTGTTGTTTGTCCCAGTGATGTTTAGAAGGGAGTTCAAACTCAATCATGTGATGGTCCGACCATGGTATGAGTGTTATATAGTGGAGGATGTGGGTGGTGGCAGATTGAAGACTGTTGGGGATGAATATGAGGTCTAGAGTATTTCCAGCTGTGGGTTGGTCCAGTTACGATTTGGGTTAGGTCCATCATATTTAATGCATCTAGGAAGGAGGTGGCTTGTGTTGCGGGGGACAAGGTCAGGTTGAAGTTTCCGAGCATGATGAAAGGTTTGTGTTTGCTAGAATAGGTGCAGGCCAGATCAAGTATTGTTGATAGGTCATCGGAATCAGAGTGTGGTGACCTGAATATCAGGCATGTTGTCATTTGAGCATTCTCTATTATTAGGGCATTTAGAGTGTAGGATGCTTGTGATGTGATTTGTTTGAAATTCAATGCTTTTTTGAGAGCATGATTACTCCTCCACCCTTGCAATGGGGTTTGGAACAGCTGTGCATATCCATACTTGAGGAAGTGAGCTGGTTTAATATGACATTATCTCCATCCATGATCCATGATTCAGTAATGTACTGTACATTATATCAATTTCCTTGTCCTGCACATAGTCTGAAATAATGTGGGCGGACATTGACTAGGCTGCAATTTATGTGTTGTGGATGTTGTGTGTAGATTTGAGGGGGGACTTGGGTAGATGTAGTGTTGATTGGCATGAGTCGCTGTAGTCTTCTCTGTGTGTATGGGTGTGGTAGGTATCCAGCCAGAGGGTGTCTCTCTTTGTGTCAGATTGGGATGAGACCATCGTACTAATTGGATATATTATGGTGAGTATAGTCAGTTTTATTATAATGTTGGTTATCTAATTCATGTTTCTGATTGATGTGGTGCCTTGTACTGTCTTTTGGAATGGTAAGCTATTTGAAGCTCCTATGGGAGAAGGGCGATTGCTGTAAGTGGTGATGGGCTTACCTTATTTGAGCTGTATTTGTTGGTTTTGGTTAAATGGGCTTTTTATTGATTTCCTGGTAGGTTTGCTGGTTCTTTTTGTTGCGGGTGCTGGGGTGCAAGGTAGTATCTCTTATAGATGTCAGCGTCTTTGGCTGTTAGTGCAGGGAGCGGCTGCTGAGTGCTTCTCTTTGCATATGGTTAGGATATTAGATTGGAGGGTAACCTTAATTACTTGCCATCAGTTGCATTATTGATGGTCCACACCTAAGGGCCATGCCAAAGGGCCTCTGGCAAGGCCCTCAAGTGTGGGCCCTCAGGTGAGAGCCCACCAGGCACAGACGTGCCTGCAGCAAGCCTTAGTTTAAATGGTGTTGCTTGGGCCAGATTGGCATTGGTGTTGGGGAGCAGGAAGGAGCTCACCTAACCACTGCCTTGCTCTGATGCCGATCGGGAGGGCTGTGCAAGATCCTTTCAGAAACAGGGATGCGGTTGAACCACATGTCAGTGTCTTTTCAACACTGAGGTCACTTTGGCAGCATGTTCCATAAAAGGAAGAACCCCAACAAACTGGTCCTGAACTGAGGAGACTGATGATACTGTAGGAGTCGCTGTCAATGGGGACATTAAGCATTCGCGATGGGTGTTCAAGGCACATTTGTACACCTTAGCAACAATGTGATGGAGATAGTCCCAGGCAACTAGGTCATCACTCAGATCCTTAGCATGAGTTTTAAAATCCTCCAATGATGTACATAATATATATATCCATAGGAATTGGCAATAAGGTAAACCCCTCTTAAGAGCATCCGGGTGATGGCTGTGATAATGGAGATTATTCTCCTGAACTGGTTTGCAGTACAGGATGGTGACAATTCACATTCCTTCTTTAAAAAACTGCAGTTGATATATGAGCTGCAGTTTTACCCTTGGAATGATTAGTGTCAGCTGACCCTGATGCAGAACCCTGACTGGACTGAGGTGCTGTGAGTTTGAAACACACTGTTGTGTCAGAGTATAATGGTATCAGCCTCATGGTGAAGCTCCTTGAATTTTCCTGCTCACGTTTTGACTCTACATAAAAAGCTAAGTTACACTTAAAACGTCTACATTAATAAATTGAATAAAAGGAAGGTTTGTTTCTTGAGGGTTTATCCCCCCATTACAAACATTCTGACAAAAAATATTTTTTTCTGCCTTAAATTGCTAGCTCTTAAGCCAGACTTTGTTGTATGAGGTTACAGTCAACGGTATACTACAACGCTCTCCAGCAAATAATAGCTCAACAGCCTTCTCTGTAAAGTATCTTTTTTTTTTCCTTTCCAACTCTAATCTTATAATGCTAGAGTCAAAGACTGGAGCAAGCGCTAGATAATGGTTTGGGATCTGGACCTTCCCCTCCCATCTTTAAAGGTTGCAGCTTCAGAAGCTGTTAACCCCAGTAACACTTCTGAACAAGCCTGATCTGTTTCAGACGTAGTCTCTGCTGTCTGCATTGCCGCAAAAGAAATTGCAAAGGTGCCTTGCGCTGAATAGGCCAGGCAAGTGATGGAATGACAACCTGTCCCTAGGGACAGTACCAATTTCTTTCTTTCAATTTATCTCTGAGAAATCGACATGAAATGGTTCTAGCAGGCCTTTAAAGCCCCACAGATACTTGGCTTGTTTTTTGTTCACTAAAGGTAGAATTAGAAATGGATTGGCGTTTCATGAGAAGCAAGGGGAAAATATCAAGCTGTCACTTGAAATGACTAGTGCTGTCGAGCCAATAATAATACAAAAAAAATTACCATAACTAGATTTCATGCCTTTAAGATATTTTTATTCTGGTAAAATCTAGTAATGTAATAATGTAATAAAGTGTAACCTATAGCCATATAATGTTCAAAAATTATATTTATGATGTTTAAATATTATGTATTTAATAATGTGCTATATGTCACTTGATAGCAACATTATATTTGATGCTATTATACTATACAGTGGTTCTCAATACAGTCCTCTGGGACCTCCAGGCCAGTAGGGTTTTCAGGATAGCCACAGTGAATATGCATGAGGCAGTTCTGCACGCACTACTTTCATTGTATACGGATCTATCTCATGCATATTCATTGTGGATATCCTGAAATCCTGACTGGCCTGGGGATCCCAGAGAACTGGGTTGAGAACCACTGTACTATATCCATTGATTTTTACACCATCTGAGAATTTTTTATTGTGGTTCTAATTTATTGATTGATTTTAATTTTCCCTATACTATATGGAACATTTTTTATTGTGTCTCGGAAATCTCTGTAATCCTTTTGGGCACAATGATTTAGAGATGCAAATAAAAAGTACAGGAAAGTCACAGATCTGTTAGAGGTTTTAAAAGTTTTAGTAATTCTTCCTGATGTGTGTTTTGTGTAAGCAGTACTTTAATTTCTTTCAAATACCTACACGTGTTCATGCTCGGCTGGCTCTGGGAACCTTTACTCTATCAATTGACTTCCTAATCATAATCACGATCAATGCAATTCTTTGATATTACAGTTAACTTCAGGAGGAAGACCTCATTACTTTGTATCATACAGAAGAGAGTCTTTTGCACAGATGAAGCTACCCAAGTATTCTCTGCCGAAGGTTTGTATTACTTGGCATGTATTAAATAATATATTTCCAGGCACGAACTTGCCATTTACCCAGATGGTAGTGCTATCTAGTGGTAACAGTAAAAAGAGAACATTTTTTTCTTTTTTCTTTTGCATTATACAGTCTTTTCTGATAGTTTCAATTGCTTATCTAGGCAAAAGTTAATTAGGCTGTAAATCCTTGGAGGACAAAAAGACAAAAAACGCACTTGAAACCAAATGATCTGTATAAGAATTAGTTGGATGTTTACGTTTTTTTTGTCAGAGCTGCTCAGCAAAACTACTTGGCTCTAATTAGAGATCAATATACAAAGCCCATATTCTCCGATTAGAAGCTTCGACTCTAGACAGGCCAAAGCTGCTATGGCGGATGGATAGGCAGGGTAGGCACAACCATCGGGCAAGGCTAGGCAGTTGCCTAGGGTTGCAGCTTCTGAGCAGTCAAAGCAAAACGGTAGATCCAGACAGCCACAGTAACTCAAAGAGCAGTACATTATTTTAGCTATAGGGAAAGCGGACATGCATATACAAGGCAAAGTTTAGGGCCCTATATTCTAAGCGATTCACGCAGTGAGCAGAGCTGCTGACCGCGTTAATCGCAGTGAATTAGTTAGTGCTGCTGAATATCTGCGGCTCCCGCTGCTTTATGCCCTGATGCTAATCGGTCAGCCTCTAGGTATTTCGTGGCCAGCACATGGGAATACGTGGGCAGCGACTGAACATTGCTGTTGTCCATTTAGCTTCAGGGTTCTGCAGCCAACCCAGACAGTCAATGTTGCTGGCCGTATATGGTCCCAGCGCTGAATATCTGGGTCTAAGGTTCAGCGCCGCTGGCTAGCTGCTGTAGGAGTGCTAGCAGCTGGCGCTGAATATCGGGCCCTTAATATTTAAAAAGATGGGGCCTGGTATTCAAAGGCCCATCTTTACACAGTGGGCATTCTGGGGCACAGCCAAGGCAGCACCCTTCGCTAAGTGGGCAGCTGCAATATTGCACTGCTGTCTGGTCAGTGGCCCGCGGACAAAAGATAGGGGCAGCAAAAGCTGGCCTATTTTTACCTGTGGGAGCTAAATGGGCAGCGATTCAATATCACCATTGCCCGGTTAGCTTCTGTGGCTGCAGAGGCTTTGCGGCAACCCCGGATATTCAGTGCCAATGGCCGGATATGGGCTCCAGCATTGAATATCCGGGTTACCTCTTCAGCACCGGCAGCTAGCCACTGTAATCGCACTAGCTGCCGACGCTGAATATCAGGCCCGTGATGTCCAATTTTAAATTTCTACAGTTTGTATGGAAGGGGTGGCATGGGGATGATCGCTATTGCTGAGTTTAATTATCAAAATCTCTGAGGAGGGTATAAGGCTGCAAGCTTACCTAGGGTGCTCAATACCCTTGCCCTGGCACTGGGGCTAGGTATGATGTGGTTAGGGGATGCCACCTCGCCCCAGGTAGACCTGAAAAGACTAAGCCAGACCTGATTTTTCCCATTACATGTGTGAAGTTGTATTTCTGCTTTCCCTAAAAAAAATTAGACATATGTGCCTCTGTGTAACCAGGGCAAACCCAAGACAGACTTTGCCTCATCTGGTCAATCCGGATTGCCTTAATATGTCTATGGATTAATAGTCAATGGGTTATATTTTGTTGGGAGTTTTCTTTTACTTCTATTTCCTCTGATAACCAAGCACAAACATTTCATACAGTGAACTAACTAGTTCTTGATTGGCAAGTCCCATCTTGGGTTCATCTGAATTAGAAATTATTAGTGGCAGTACAAAAGCGTTCTTTGAACAGTGACCATGCAAAATACAAATTGGATGACCCAAATTCAACACAATGTATTGCTTCTTCATTGGATCTTAATTTTAGGTCTCCTTTCTTTACCAGCCATATTCTACTCTGTATATTGTTTGCATTCATTTAAAAACATAGGTCAGCAACTCTTATTGCATAGCAAATTAGGGAGATTGGAAGTTTAGAAAGCCTTTCATGTGAGACTGATGGACACTACACAAATATAGAGGACGGCATCAAGTGATACCTTTCCTTTTCATGCACTTTTCACTCCAGCTTTGCACCATGTCTCTTTACAGCTGGTTGCGCTGTTTTCGTTGATCAGTATGGCACCACCTTGAACTTCTGAGGGCAGCTTCAAGTGCACAATAGCATTCCCGTTTAAGGCTATTCAAAACCAATGGATCTGATTGCATAGGAAGGATTTCTAAAAAGTTATTTCTGCCAAAGAAAGAGGAAAAAAACCTGAATCAATAATAGGGGAATCATCCAGGTTCTAAGTGGTAACAGTATTCAAATATGTGTAGAACCAAATTATCAGGCCCTTTTGCTAAAATTTTGCATTAATCATGTTACTGCACCATACGTTTTGCAACTCAGTGCCAAGCCTGTGCGCTGCTGGGACATTTCCTAGCATGTACCATAGAGTTACCACATAGACGAATACTTCACTGCAAGGTGAGCATACTGAGAGCACAAATGTACTTATTGCCTGCGAGTTAGGAGGCGCTAAGTGCATCCATGCTAACTACACTGGTGATGGCATGTGGTAAGTACCATGCATTAAATGCCTTGCACAGCCTATACCCGTTTCCCACCCCAGTACAGCCTATGCAGTTAGCACATGAATTAACATATGCCGTCATGCCAGCGTAGCCATGGTTACTGCAGCCATGCACTAAGGGTTACTTCAGGCTAGGTCACGCGTATAATGCTTAGCATTTTAGCACTCATATCTAACTCAATATCTCTATCTCTATCTCTACTGATGTAAGCCTCAAGCCCATGTCCTCACTGAGTTGGTGAAGAGGTAGGGGTGTACTGGAGGCTAAGACTAGACAAATAGCACACTTTAGTCCAGAGTTCATTCTGAACTGGTGAGTACAGGCAGGGAGGGGGATGTACCCCAGACTCTTTCAGGGTTTGGACTCTCACACACTCTAAGAAATGTTCTTGAAATAGGATATGGTGTTCCAATAAATTAAATAGTTACTTAACGTTTGATTTCTTCAGTGGAAATGATTTTGCATAAAATATGTACAGTATTTCTTTGACGGTGAATCTGTCTTTATAAATGGCTTATTCATTAATGTAATATCTCCAGGACCTCTTTGCTTCAAATTGCTTGCGGCATTGGCTCTAAGGGTTCCTTTGCTATAAGGAACATCTCTGGCACCTGGGATCCAATGCTCTGATCGGGGCGGTTCTATCATGAGTCAGGGTGAGGCGGCTGTCTCGGGTGGCAAATTTTGGGAGTGGCAAAAAATGTCCCACTAAACAGGCCAGTGGCAGCAGCCTCAGAAAAAGATAATCTTGGCTGCAGCCTCCCTCACCGCCGCCTTTCCCGGGTTTGCAGCAGCAGGAGCGATGGGCCTCAGATGTGAAATACAAAAAATAAGGCGTAGGTCTTTCCAACTCCGCACTTGGAAGGACCGCATCACACCGCGTCAGAGGGGGCGGGCGTTTTGTAGTTCATGCCGTAAAAATAAATAAATAATTGCCAAGCTCCTGGGGTCCGGGATATGGGCAGAGGCAATCTGAGGGCAGATTCGGGGTTCAGCTGGAATTGGGCAGTCAGCGGCAGTAAAATGTGTTTATATTTTACCCCAGTAAAGCTGCCCAATCGTTGCCGATTGCTGCCGCGAACATCAGGTAAGTTGAGCAGTGCAGTTTGGGGGCTTTGCTGCAATCGGGACTGTCCAATGCCGTTGCAGTCCCGATCGCAGCAGTGGCAGCAGTTAAAAAAATGAGAAGTCTCCTGATCGTGTCTGAGTTCAGCTTAAATTTAAAAAAACAAAACAAAACTGCTGCTCTTTGATGCAGTTGGGACCACAGCAACACTGGACAGTTCCAAATGTAGCAAAGCCCCCAAACTGCACTGTTCAGCCAGCCCGATGTTCACAGCAGCACTCATCTGTGATTGGGCAGCTTTACTGAGGAAAAAAAACAAATTTTACTGCCACTGACTGCCCGGTTCAGCTGAGCCCCAAATCTGCCCTCAGA
The DNA here is from genome assembly GCA_033557465.1 of Ichthyophis bannanicus. Taxonomy (NCBI): domain Eukaryota; kingdom Metazoa; phylum Chordata; class Amphibia; order Gymnophiona; family Ichthyophiidae; genus Ichthyophis; species Ichthyophis bannanicus. The sequence goes on along the minus strand of CM066034.1, from coordinate 960,794,383 downwards.
CTGCCTCTCCCCCAGAGGCCAGTAATTATTTATTTATTTATTTTTACTGCATGCATTACAAAATAGGGGTGGGCATTTGTATTTCCAAGAGGAAGTCGCAAAAACCCATGCCTTTTTCTTTTATGTTTGTTTCAAATCTGAGGCCCGCCGCCACTGTTTCAGACATTGCAAAAGCAAAAGTGAGGGTGGGGAGGAGAGGGAATGGCTAGAAGGGGGATGCAGGGCATGAAGTGGGCGGGGGAAATGGCTGGAAGGGGGATGCAGGACACAAAGAGGGATGTGGCAATAGCTGGAAGGGAGATGCAGGACTTGAAGGGGGATGAGTAGAATGGCTGGAAGGGAGATGCAGGACAAGAAGGGGGATGGGATCAATGTCTGGAAAGGATATATAGGATACCAGGCAGTTGCTGGACATATAGGGCCTTATTATGACTGGGGCATGTCCGGCCCATCCAGACGTCCAGAATTTGGATGGGCCAGATCACCCAATTCTGATCCCGCGGGGTCTCGGCCCAGACATGCAGTTGACTTCCCATCCAACCCGGCCAGGCCGCCTGCATGTAGCCCTGGTACCGTGATGTCCTGTCACTATGGCACCAGGATGCTATGCAGGTGCCCCAATCAACTGCAACTTCCTTGGGTTACTGTTCCCTGCCACCTGACCCCCAATTGGGCCTTCCGAGGCCGGAATCGGGCTGAATGGAACACCCTCCCCTGCTCACCTCTTTGTGGGGGTCATGCGGGGTCAGCCACCGGCATTGGGGGAGACTTATTCCACCTCCATGGTGGAATAAGTCCCCCATCTAAGAAGGCAACCCCAGACATACAGGCCAATGGTCGCAATCGGCCCTGTATGTCTGGGGATAGGGTCCCACATTCTCACTGACCTCGCTCCTCTTCTGGCCCTCCTTCTCCTGCCCCTATCCAGAGCTCTCCGCAAATTACGATGTATGTACAGGGAACCTAGTTGTCGCTATTCAAGTTCACAATGACCCCCATAGCGGAGGGGTAGACAGAAGACATAGATTTGTGGCCATAAGAAGATAGAGGGCATGTGGTGGATACAAGTTAAGGTAGAGGGATGGAGGCACATGTAAGACAAATCTTCGCGCCATCCGGCGCTGCTCCTCTTCAGCCCCCACCACCTCCAGCAGCTCTCCCCTTCCCGGGGATCGAGCCACCAGCGGCAGGAGGGGCCAACTGCTGCACACAGCCCAGTCGGGGCTGTGCAACGAAGCATTTAAAATCTTCGCGCCATCCGGCGCTGCTCCTCTTCAGCCCCCACCACCTCCAGCAGCTCTCCCCTTCCCGGGGATCGAGCCACCAGCGGCAGGAGGGGCCAACTGCTGCACACAGCCCAGTCGGGGCTGTGCAACGAAGCATTTAAAATCTTCGCGCCATCCGGCGCTGCTCCTCTTCAGCCCCCACCACCTCCAGCAGCTCTCCCCTTCCCGGGGATCGAGCCACCAGCGGCAGGAGGGGCCAACTGCTGCACACAGCCCAGTCGGGGCTGTGCAACGAAGCATTTAAAATCTTCGCGCCATCCGGCGCTGCTCCTCTTCAGCCCCCACCACCTCCAGCAGCTCTCCCCTTCCCGGGGATCGAGCCACCAGCGGCAGGAGGGGCCAACTGCTGCACACAGCCCAGTCGGGGCTGTGCAACGAAGCATTTAAAATCTTCGCGCCATCCGGCGCTGCTCCTCTTCAGCCCCCACCACCTCCAGCAGCTCTCCCCTTCCCGGGGATCGAGCCACCAGCGGCAGGAGGGGCCAACTGCTGCACACAGTCCAGTCGGGGCTGTGCAACGAAGCATTTAAAATCTCCGCGCCATCCGGCGCTGCTCCTCTTCAGCCCCCACCACCTCCAGCAGCTCTCCCCTTCCCGGGGATCGAGCCACCAGCGGCAGGAGGGGCCAACTGCTGCACACAGCCCAGTCGGGGCTGTGCAACTAAGCATTTAAAATCTTCGCGCCATCCGGCGCTGCTCCTCTTCAGCCCCCACCACCTCCAGCAGCTCTCCCCTTCCCGGGGATCGAGCCACCAGCGGCAGGAGGGGCCAACTGCTGCACACAGCCCAGTCGGGGCTGTGCAACGAAGCATTTAAAATCTTCGCGCCATCCGGCGCTGCTCCTCTTCAGCCCCCACCACCTCCAGCAGCTCTCCCCTTCCCGGGGATCGAGCCACCAGCGGCAGGAGGGGCCAACTGCTGCACACAGCCCAGTCGGGGCTGTGCAACGAAGCATTTAAAATCTTCGCGCCATCCGGCGCTGCTCCTCTTCAGCCCCCACCACCTCCAGCAGCTCTCCCCTTCCCGGGGATCGAGCCACCAGCGGCAGGAGGGGCCAACTGCTGCACACAGCCCAGTCGGGGCTGTGCAACGAAGCATTTAAAATCTTCGCGCCATCCGGCGGGCCCGCGCCTGAGGGCCTCGCCAGAGGGCCCTTTGGCGTGGCCCTTAGGCGTGGAACGGGGCGGTAGACGGTGGCACTCCAACAAGCCACAAACAAAGCCACATTTTTCACCCGGACCAGAGCCAGCTGCCGATACCAAAAAGGCAAGTCCTTCACAGATAACTGTTTCTTTTTGAGATAGAAGCCTTTGCCCTGACCATTAACCAGCAGTCACCTGAGCTTTTAGGGGTAGTATGTAGATGTTTTTGTTGTTTAAACCCTACTAGCAACAATACTCCTATACCATTCTCTCCATAGATAACGCTCTGCATACTCTGTACTGCTTTTTATGCAATTATCTTACTGTATACTGTATACCAGTAATTAGAATCCTTATGTACTATCACCACTATTGCTATTACCACCTGCATTCACAGTACTATTGCAATTAATCCTTCCTGTATTGCGAATACTGAATCACACTGCACTGCACTACTAACACCCAAGAGAATGTACAAATTTCTGCTCTTATTCATAACCTTCCTTACCCTTGGTCTCCCGTATACATCAAATGCATTCAACCATGATACATATCATATACCAATCCTACGCACACACGGAAGGAGATGGTCCGAATTCCCCCACCACACTACGGCAAAAAATAACTTTACATCCCACTCCCATCTACTCAACATTCCTCTCCAAACCATCAAAGGGATACAAGAAGAGAAGCGTCATCACCAACGCCTACTGAAATGTGCACTGATAAATGCCAGATCAGTACGATCTAAATGGCCCGCAGCCATTGACCTGATACCCCAATATAATCTCGACATCTTGATGATCACAGAGACATGGCTATCCGACTGTGACAACGTACTACTAAATCAGATGCTACCACCAGGATTTGTGATATACACATCCCACAGACCCAGTCAGAAAGGAGGCGGAACCCTCATCCTAGCCAAAGCTGATCTACACTTCAAGATGTGCAACTCCTCTAGCTCAACTCACCTTGACTCCCTCACTATAGCTAACGAGCTCTGCACAATCAACCTTTTCTATCGGGCACCCTCCCACTCTCCAGATGATCTTCCAACTATAATTGAGCAGGCATGTACTACATCCACCTCACGCTCACCAAGTTGGCTAATCGGTGATTTCAATCTCCCATCTCTTCAAGACAGCCACTCAGCAGCATTCCTTGACGCCCTGGAGGATCTAGGTTACAAACAGCTTGTCGATTCCCCCACCCACACTAAAGGTGGCAAACTAGATCTCATTTTCGCACCTCTCTCCAACGCCATAACACCCCTAACTCTTGCACTATCTGTAATACCAGTACCCTGGTCGGACCACAGTCTTCTCAGTTTCAATATACCCATTAATACATCCCACAAAACCAGAAAGTCTTCTAACACATCTGGATCCCACACAACCCGCTTTAGACCACTCAACCAGAGCGTAGTCCTAGAGAATCTCAGACCTCTCATGGCCAACACAACCATGGACTTAGATGATCTCGTATCCAAATGGGATGAAAACCTGAGAGCTGCCTCCTGCCCATCACTCACCGAAAAGAGAATTCGAAAACGTGAACATACTCCATGGTTCTCCACAGACCTTCGCACATCCCTCCACCATCTACGCAAACTTGAGCGAAAGTGGCGACGAACTCATTCTCCTGAGGCGCTGGTAGCATACAGCTCATACCTAACTACCCACCGAGCAAAGATAGCACAGAGCAGGAAAACTTACCACACAGGCTTAATAAAACGCTCCTTCAACAAACCACATGCATTGTTCAGCATAGTAAAGTCCATAACAGGTGAACCGGTCTCAGCACAACCCCCTATGCCTCAACTGCAGGACTACGCAAACTACCTGCAATCAAAGATGATTAAAACCAACACAGACACAAATGTCAATAACGCCACCACTTCACCCAAGGCATCCCAGGCAATGCCACTACACAACTTCTCCACTGTATCAAATAGAGAGGTTGTGAACATTATTGCCTCAATCAATCCCAGTACAGCTCCTAACGACCCGTGTCCAGCCAGCTGGATCAAGGACATGCGACATGACCTCAGTCAAATATTGAGCAAAATACTGAACCAGTCCTTCTCAACAGGTTCCTTCCCGCAGAATCTAAAACGCACTTCCATCAAGCCCCTACTGAAAAATAATAGACTGGACCCATCCAAAGTTGATTCCTTCAGGCCTATCTCGAGCATCCCACAGCTTGCAAAAATCATTGAGAAGGCTGCCCAACAACAAATCCAACATCATATTGACACTGAAGCACCACTAGATCCATCTCAGCATGGCTTCAGGGAAGCGCATGGAGTCGACACAGTCCTTACAACCCTGTTCAATGTTCTGGTAACAGGAATAAATAACATACAACAGGGTTTCGTCCTCATCTTCCTGGACATCTCCGCCGCTTTCGACTCTGTGAGTCATGACATACTCCTACAACGCTTGAAAGATAAGGGGATTCAAAGCACAGCACTCGAGTGGTGTAAATCCTACTTATCTAACAGGTGGCAACAAGTAAAAACAGGCCACGAATCCTCAGAACCATTCCTGCAATCACAGGGAGTACCCCAAGGATCGTCCCTATCGGCACTAATGTTTAATATCTACATGCAGCCGATATGTGACTTGATCAGATCCTTTAATGTACAATGTCTCGCATACGCAGACGACATCCTCCTATATATGCCGTTCACAATTGAACACCCAGTATTCTCCCCAATAATCAACTGTTTTGAAGCTGCAGCCGAATGGTTGCTATCTCAAAACCTTCGGATTAACCACAACAAAACTGACGTTCTTTTTGTCACAAGGAACCGTAGGTTCATACCTCCTCCATCTCTACTCGTCAACAACATAGAGTTGAAATCAAAAGCCACCATCCGTTACCTCGGCATCACATTGGATCAGCACTTGGATATGACAACGCATGTCAAGAACATCACAAAAACTATATATTATAAGATCAAATCGCTACGTCACCTCCGCTCCCTACTTGATCCCACAGACTTCCGAACAACCTTCCAGGCATTAATCCTCCCACACCTGGATTTTGCCAACATCATCCTTCATGGCCTCCCTCAATCAACTTTGAATCCGCTCCGCCTAGCCATGAATACAGCCGCCAGAGTCCTTTCTGGCTCATCAAGATCTGACCATATAACACCCATCATGAAAGAACTGCATTGGTTGCCATTACATGCCAGGATCCAGTATAAGTCTTTAGTCCTTACTTTCAAGGCACTAAATAACTGCCCCCCTACGCCAATCAGCAAGCTCATCCACGTCACCCTGGAAAACAGAAAAAGGAGAACCACATCAATGAACACCTTAATAGTCCCAAAAATAATAACGAAGTGCACTAAGGCCACCTCCAACAGGGCCTTCTCCTTATTTGCACCTCTAAACTGGAATGCGCTACCTCACGAAATCCGTGCTATCAAAAACCTAATCCTATTTAGAAAGGCATTGAAATACCACTTGTTTACAAAATGCTACCCAGAAATCAACCTAGACATTATCAAAACTAGCTCCGCAATACAACCTGAAAAGGGCTAGCTGGTCAACCTTCTCTCTAGTCCTATTAGTGAACCACATTACAACATCCAAACGAGTTTCATATTACTGTATATAACAATAAGTTAATCTGTACATAGTACATTAAGTTAATCTATACATAGTTCCCCCGGTTGTCCTATTGTTGAAGTTCCCTGTTTAATGTAAAACTCAATGTTACTTGTATGCATTGTAGTATGTTCTTGTTCATTGTACACCGCACTGATTGTAATAGCGCGGTATAAAAGAATTGTTAAATAAATAAATAAATAAAAAATAAATAAATGGGGTTCAGACAGAGGCTGGACACAGATGAGGGTATAAGGAGGGCAGATAGTGGATATAGGGTGGGGAAATGGAGGGGCAGAGGTCAGATGCTAGGCATGAGTTAGGGATTTGGGGGCAGATACAACATGGGATGGCAGCATGGGAGGTGGAGAGCAGATGGATATGGGATGGAGGGGTGTATAGCAAAACCTGGACATAGGGTAGGGGTCATAGGGGTAAGGAAGGCAGATGCTAGAAATGGGATGGGAATATAGGAGATAGTAAGCAGAGGCTGGACACAAGGTAGGGACAGAGGGCAGATGCTGGACACAAAATGGGGTGGGTGGAGGGAAAATGCTGAACATGGCGAAATAGAGGAGATGTTGGGCATGGGGTGAGGGAGAGTGGGATGCTGGACATGGAGGGGATAGGATGAGAAAAGGGGTGAGGTGCTAGATGGTGAGAGAGGTGGGAGAGACAAGATAGAGCATGAGAGAAGGGGAGAGATGCTGGGCACAGGGAGGGCAGAAAAGAGAAAGAGAAAGGAGAGTTAGAGTGGGAATAATTGGCTGGGAAAAGATGGAGAGATGGGGGTATGAGAGGGCTGTGTTAAAGATTGAACAGTGATAAGAAGACAGTTAAAAGATGAAGATTGAGAACTGGATGGTAAGAAGGGGAAATGAAATCTGAGTTGATAGAGAAATGTGAAAGAAAACTAAAAGCAAAAGATCAGTGTCAGAGATAGAAGAAAATGAAGGAGGGAAGATAAGTGGCAAGTGGACCAGAACCTAGAGGGTGAGTTAAGAGAAGACGAGGAAAGCAGAAACCAGAGACTTGGATCAACATGATTAGAGAATAAAATGACCAGATAGCAAGAAGGTAGAAAATTTAGACTTTTCAGAGTAAAGCCAGCATTTATGATGTGGTTGGATGAAAGCCCTTGGAACGTCTGACTGCTGATGTAGCTGTGCATGAAATGAGAGTCAGAAGCTGCAAAGATGTCTTACATATTGGGACATGGAACGTACAAAGCATGAACCAAGGGAAGTTGGAGTGGTTCAAGAAGGAAATTTATTTATTTATTTGGTTTTATACCGCACTATTCAAAATCAGCACGGTTTACAAGGTAACAACATAGTACATGGAACAGTATATATTAACATTGAAATGGAATGTGTTCAATTCTGTTGGGTGTCAGTGAACTGAAATGGACTGGCATTGGGGCACTTTGCATCTGATGATCACATGGTCTGCTATGCTGGAAATGAAAGACAAAGAAGAAATTGTGTTGCATTTAAAATCAAGAAGAAACTTGCAAGAACTGTAATGAAATACAGTGCAATCAGTGAACATTTAATTTCTATTCATCTATGAGGAATACCCATCAACACAACTATAATTCAGGTATATACCCCAACAACCATTGCAGAAGAGGATGAAGTTGATGAGTTCTATGAACAAGTACAAGCTAAAATTGACAGAACTGCAAACAGGATATCCTGATATTCATGGTGATTGTAACGCATAAGTTGGCAACAAAGAAGAAGATAAAGTGGTTGGAAATATGGACTTGGCATCAGAAATGAAGCTGGTGAAAGACTGATAGAATTCTGCAAGACCAATGATCTATTCATCTCAAAAACCTTCTTACAGCAACACAAGCGGCGACTGTACACATGGACTTCACCCAATGGATTGTATAAAAATCAAATTGACTACATCTGTGGAAGTCAACGATGGAAAAGCTCTATAACATCAACCTAGACAAAACCTGGAGCTGACTGTGGTACAGATCATCAACTACTAGTATGCAAACTCAAGCTAAAGTTGAAAAAGAGCAAACCACTCATGAATGCAGCAAAATATGACCTTGAGAATATACCACTGGAATTTAAAGACTGCCTGCAAAATTGATTTGCTGCTTTAGATACAAATGACAGAGCTCCGGAAGAGTTATGGAATGACATCAAGAAGGTTGTGTTGGAAGAAAGCGAGAAGTCTCTACAAAAGGTGAAAAAGCAAAAACGGCCAAAATGGATGACGGAAGGAACTCTGAAAATTGCCCAGAAATGCAGAGAAGCTAAAGCCAGAGGAGAAAGAAAGACAATCGCAGAACTCAACAGAGATTTCCAACGTGCAGCAAGACAGGACAAGGAAAAGTACTACAACGACGTATGCAAGGAAATAGAAGCAGAAACTATTAGAGGAAGAACAAGATCGGCTTTCCTAAAGCTACGAGAGTTAAAGAAAAAGTTCCAGCCTCGAATTGGAATGTTACAAGATGCTCAAAGTTCTATGTTGAATGATGCCGAGAAGATCAAGAAAAGGTGGAAGGAATATACAGAGTTTTTATATTATAAAGATCAAGTGGACCAACAGCCGTTTCAACCTGTACCTTATGATCGGGAACCATTGGTGATGAAAGAAGAAGTTGAAGCAGCACTGAAAGCCTTATCAAAGAACAAAGCACCAGGCATTGATGGCATTCCTATAGAAGTATTGCAGCAATCTGATGCAGCTGTTACCATACTTACAAGGCTCTGCCAAAAAATATGGAAGACAACATCATGGCTAACTGACTGGAAAAGATCTGTGTTTATACCAATACTAAAGAAAGGTGATCCAACTGACTGTGGAAATTATTGAACAATCGCTCTGATCCCACATGCCAGCAAGATTCTACTGAAGATTATTCAAGAGAGACTACAATCATACCTGGAACAAGAACTACCTGAAGTGCAAGCAGGGTTCAGGAAAGGGCGAGGAACGAGAGACATCATTGCGGATGTGAGATGAATCCTTGAAAAGACTAAAGAATACCAAAAGGATATCTATTTGTGCTTTATCGACTATAGCAAGGCTTTTGACTGTGTAAACCATGAGAAACTCTGGGCCACATTAAGAAGCATGGGTATACCAGAACACCTGATCGTTCTCTTGCGCAATTTGTACATTGATCAAGAAGCAACAGTTCGAACGGAACAAGGAGAAACAGAATGGTTTAAAATAAGCAAAGGTGTAAGACAAGGCTGCATACTTTCCCCCTACCTGTTTAATTTATATGCAGAAAAAATCATCAGAGAAGCAGGATTGTATGAAGACAACAGAGGTGTGAAGATTGGTGGAAGACTCATCAACAACCTTCGCTATGCTGATGATACTACATTACTGGCTGAAAATGTAGACAATCTGAAACGTTTGCTTCTCAAAATCAAGGAACATAGTCTTAAATGGGCCTGCATCTTAACGTAAAGAAGACAAAGATCCTGACAACTGGCAAATTCAATAAGTTCATTGTTGATGGAGAAGAAATTGAAATAGTTAACAACTTTAACCTACTTAGATCAACTATCGATAAAGAAACAACAAGCAGTCAAGAAATCCAACCACGCATTGCTCTTGGAAGAATGGCTATGAAGGACCTAGACAGGATTCTCAAGAGCAGAGATGTCTCTCTCCATACAAAGATTCAACTTATTCAAGGCATAGAATTTTCAATACCATCATATGGATGTGAAAGTTGGACAGTGAAAGAGATAGACAGAAAGAAAATCAATGCCTTTGAATTATGGTGCTGGCAGCGAATACCGTGTATACCATGGACTGCCCGAAGAACAAACCAGTCAGTACTAGAAAAGATCAAACCTAAGCTTTCTTTAGAAGCTCAGATGACAAGACTTTGACTTTCATACTTTGGACACATCATGCGAAGAGAGAGATCATTAGAGAAAAACATCATGCTTGGCAAGATAGAAGATCAACGCAAAAGAGGAAGGCCAACAATGAGATGGATCGATACAATAAGAGCAGCTATGGGTGTCATTCTATTAACAATGAGCCGCCTGACTGAAGACCGAATACAGTTTAGGACAACTATCTAAAAGGTCGCCATGAGTCGACACCAACTCAACGGCACTTAACAACAACAACATGCTCAGTTTAGTGATTGGAATATGTCTGTCTTTGGACTTCACAGATCTTATATTCAACCTGCGACAGTCAGCATTTTAAAAGTGTCTAACCTTCACAGTCAAAAACGAAACTAGATATTCAGTGCCAGAATCTGGATATCCTTCCACACTTAATATCTGGTTTCAGCCCTGACTGGTACAGCTATCCAGACAGCGGCAATATTCAGCCGCTATCCAGATTGCTGAGACAACATAAAGTTAGGACAGTTATTGAGATGACCTGACTTTATATGAGCACTTAGCTGTTTAGCAGACTGAAAATCGCTGCTAACCAGCTAAGTGATGGGGCTACCCTCCCCCCATCCATGGATCACCCTGGAACTCTCCAGATAGTGCCACGGTGTTTTAGAGGGAATAAACAGCAGCACTGGACGGTTAGTGCTGCTGAATATCCCTCTCAGCAGGATTTATCCACTTAGCAGGTCCTGCTAATCAGATCATTCTTTTGAATATTGGTCTGTATGTATATAATTTATCTTTATACGCTGCACAGTACAGGAACATTTGCAGCTCTTTCTGTTTCTCTTATGTATTGCATGCAGAGTCTGGATTTTTTGTGATTGCAATTTAATTTTTGTCTATATAATTTAATTTTTAGTTTGTGTTCATTTATTTTATGCTTGGTGAGGATCTAGCTCAGTGTGTGACGAAGGCCAGGTATTCTGTTAGCATGGAATTGCTATGTTAGGATCGATAGTAATCCGGCTTGTTTGATTTTCTGACTAGATGTATGAATATTCTAGGGTCCACTGCAATAAAAATATTTAGGAGGATGTTAATCTGGTTTAACTATTAATGCGGTAGATAGCTCACACTTGCACTTTCCCACTGATAACCCCGCTATACTCCTTCCACCGAACTATAGTCAGTCCTGTTCTGGCTGTTGTAAATAGTTAATATGTTTATTATCGATGTGCATATTTGTCCTACTCTCTGTAAATAATGAATATGTGCTCAATCTATGTAAAACAGTTAATATTTTTCTCTGTAAAATAGTTATCATGTGCTCCAAAATGTTCTATGTAATTGATATTTACCATGTTCTCTGTAAACCGCCCCTGATCTCTGGAAGGGGCGGTATAGAAAAGCGCACAAATAAATAAATAATGTATGCTATCTGGGTGCATTAACAGATAATGAAGCAATTTTCTGCACTATTTGCAAAAATTGTATCATCTGCAAGAGTGGGCAGGATATGGGTGGAGAGTGGGTGTATGTGCAATGCACAGTTACTGTGGGCATCAACAGTGTGCGGTAACCATCAAAGTTGCAGACAACATGGGTGCTCATAATGCCACCTCAGTGGGTTGTGTTATGTGCATTCATGGTGCTGCTGGGGAACGCCCTCTGCAATTTTGGTGCATCATCTGCTGGGAAAATGCTATGTTTGCTCCCAATAGATAATTCACAGCTTTTGCAGCTAAAACCATGCTATCTGCATTTTTTTACCACATTAGCTGCAAAAGCCTAACGTGCTTTAGTAAATAGTTTCCCCTAGAGTGCTGCTCTTTTCCAGGTAGGCTCCTTGTGTGAGTTTTGGAAGTGTTATGGTAGAGTAGGTTTTCTCTGTAGGTCCTAAGTAATTTTTGTAAAGTTTTATATCACCTCACAATATGTCCTTGACTGGTGAAGGTTTATATTGCTGATACTGAGTGGACACCAGAATCAGAAATTTTGTGTATGTTGGTAGTGTTCTCCCCGGGATCTGGCTGATTTTACTGACCATCTGGCTAACATAATCATTGTGAAATAATGAGAAGGAATGGAAAAAGGAAAGACGACTAATTATGTGGTCTGCTGCCAGCCAGCTTATAATGTGACCCACTTGGCTACACCTTCATATCACCTGGCTGGCAAAATTTTCAGAGGAGAACACTGGTTGAATTCTATGGGGAAATGTCCTCTGCACTCATTATTGAGAGAGAGGTTTCTTTGGATATAGAATATATGTTCAAAAATAAAAAGCAAGAAGCACAGTTTATATTTAGATTTCACCATTCGTCACAGGCGACTTATAAATAAACTGAACACCCTAGGGATGGACCCTAAAATTACTGCTTGGGTTAGAAATTGGTTGGGTGGGAGGCGACAAAGAGTACAGGTAAATGGAGCTCACTCTGAGGAGAAGGATGTTACCAGTGGTGTGCCCCAGGGATCTGTTCTTGGTCCGATTCTTTTTAACATCTTTGTTAGTGATATAGCAGAAGGGCTGTCGGGTAAGGTTTGCCTCTTTGCAGATGATACCAAAATCTGCAATAGAGTAGACACTGAGGAAGGTGTAGATAACATGAGGAGGGATCTAGCTAAGCTTGAAGAATGGTCTTGAATTTGGCAGCTGGGATATAATGTTAAAAAATGCATTTGGGCTGCAGCAATCCAAGGGAGTGATATAGTATAGGGGGTGAAGTACTTTTGTTCACGAAAGAAAAGCAGGACCTAGGCGTGGTTGTGTCTGATGATCTTAAAGTAGCTAAACAGGTAGAAAAGGCGACAGCAAAATCTAGAAGGATGCTTGGGTGCATACGGAGAGGAATGGCTAGCAGAAAAAAGGAGGTGATAGTGCCTCTGTATAAGTCTTTGGTGCGACCTCATTTGGAGTATAGTGTGCAATTCTGGAGACCGCACCTTCAAAAGGATGTGAACAGGATGGAGTCGATGCAGAGGGTGGCTACTAAAATGATTAGTGGTCTTCATTATAAAGCATATGAGGACAGACTTAAGGATCTTAATATGTACACCTTAGAGGAAAGGCGGGATAGAGATGATATGATTGAGATGTTTAAATACCTCCGTGGCATAAATGTTCAGGGAGAGAGCCTCTTTCAATTGAAAGCAAGTTCTGCTACGAGGGGACATGGGATGAGGGTGAAAGGGGATAGATTCAGGAGTGATATGCGGAAATATTTCTTTACAGAAAGAGTGGTGGATTTGTGGAATAGTCTCCCAGTGGAGGTGGTAGAGATGAGAACTGTATCTGAATTCAAAGAAGCATGGGACAAACACAGAGGATCTCTAAAGGAAAAAAGGGGAATGTTGTAGTGGTTGATATGGAAGGACAGACTAGATAGGCCATGTGGTCTTTTTCTGTCGTCATGTTTCTATGTAAAATAAAATTAGCTGTGGTTCTTGCTTTTTCATTTTACTCTTTGGTTTGTGATCATCTGGCATCTCCTGTGTTTTTGCAGACTGTATAATTGTGTTTAATAGCAGGCCAATCCAGTGTGCCCCGTCAGGGATCAGTATGTTTTACATTAATGATATAGCTCGGGAACCTTATTTGCTACATTTTTTGCTGTATAAAAACATCATAATAAAGGGTTTTTTTTAAACCCTATATAGCTTGGGAATATGTCTCCCCCCCCTCGATGTAGTGCCTGTTGTCTTGTTGACCACTTTGATTGAAGGATAAGGTGGTATATAAAACTGATTAAATAAAATAAATAAATGTTGCTTTCTTTATTTGTGGAGCAACCACCTGACTGGTGTTGGGTAAGGGGAGTTCTGACTAGGGCTCTGGGGAATTGCCTCCATTTTAGCTGTGGGGGGGGGGGGGGGGCTGCCAGCTTATCTCTCGCCTCAGGCAGCAGATTGTCTTGAGCCACACCTGGCTCTGATCCACACTGATCACCTTATACCTTCTAGGTTGTGCTAGTTGTGCACTTGCTCCTCTGATCTTCTTTTCCTCTGTGGTAGGCCCTTGTTGGCACTCTTCTTTCATGTTGTTTTCAGCCCAAAATACAACTGGGTATTGCAGGTTCTCAAAACCCTACCTTGGAGACAAGGATAGGAGGGTAAGCAGTTTCCTGGTTAGTGGGAACTCACTACTCCATTACTTAGTCCATTGTAAAACTCACAAGAAGAGCTCACATGTTGTTTGACTTTTACTAGTGACTGCTTCCAGAGCAAACACTATAACTGTCTCTTCTGAAGATTTTTGAGAAAGGGAAAAGTCTGCTACTTCTCTACTCTATTTCTCTGATTCTTTCTCGAAAACTCTAGAGGGCACTATATTAACAATTAGAATGATTCATTCTAGAAATTTCCCTGGAGATGCCTTATTCAGTGATTCTATTCACTGACTTATACTCACTGAGGCCAATTCAGACCAGGACGTGCAGGACCTGCGGAAACGTAAAAGTTGGAGATGTGAAACCTGTGACACCGATTTTGCAGGCCCATCTCTGGACATACACGTGCCAAAGGAAATCACAACGTAGATGTACTCGTGCTAAAATGTACAAAGAGCATGTCTGACAAAGTGCACGTCTGAGCAGTGGGCATGTCCCAATGGAAATGAGCAGAAACAGAGCCCAGTTACTCACACGTGGGGGATAGATGCAGCCACATGCATAGAATCACCCAGATAGACATGCAAAGTACCATGTACGAAGATGGTTATGCATCACCAATGGCTTTGGGCGTCCCCACGTTCATCGTATTCTGAAAAGATGTACGTTTGTGACCCTGCCCATCTCTGCACTATACCCCCCACCCTTAAAAATGCCCCCCACCCTTAAAAATGTGCAGCTTTGATGCTGCTGTGGTCACCGACAGTGCTGTTTTGAGGCTGAATGACAATGAAAGTTGCCGACACCGACAGGTGGATGCAGGTTAGACAATAGAAACTAGTCTGCGGCAAGACCAAAACGCTACAAAGCAAAAGCAGTGTACTGTAATGTAGCAGGAAAGCAGGAGAGAGTGAACCTACTGGCACAGGATGCAGTGAAGAACTGCATACATGGCAGCAGATGACCTCCCAGGATATGCATGTTGTGTAAGTCACAGGAACATAAGTAAGGACATGAACCCAGCAGAACAGACCCCCATGGTGACACATCCAAACATTTCCCTTTCACTAGTTAGGGACCATTGAAATGACAGCATTGCAAGGACCATACAGAGATGCCCAGAGACCCCAGTGCTGCTCCCTACAACTATATGCATTAGTGGAGACCAATGCTGGTGCACCTGGGCATGGTCTACTGTGTCCTGCTCTGTACCACACCCTCCTGCTGAGGTCCCCTTATTATTTTATTATTATTTAACATTTCTTATATACCGCCTTTCATGATATCAAAGTGGTTTACATTGAACAAACTGAAATTACATTGAACAGGGCATTATAACTTGGAGATAACTATTTTACAGGGAACATGGTCAATGGAGGGTTAGGTGGCTAGCCCAAGACCACAAGGAGCACCTGTGGGGCTAGGAACCCCAGTCCTTCTGGCCCAAGGTTGCTGTCCTTTAGTGGGGTTTGAACCCCTGACCTTCCAGCCTGAGGTAACTTGCCCCAATTACTAGGCCACTCCTCCCCCCTTATTAGTGACAGGGAAGTGTTTGTGGATGTGGAACTGCCCAGTGCACTCCTGCCTGCTCTCACGTGCACTTGGTGATGCTAGAGTCAGCCCTACAGTCCAGGTACCTGGAAGTCATACCTGTCCCCCCCCGGATATGTAGCTGAGCAAACCAGATCCCCCTGTGTAGCCCTCCAAAACACACACAAACATAGAGGCAAACGTATGCCAAAGGCATGCCCTGCACTGAATAATCGAGATGGAATGGACACCATGGATATCAGTGCTTCCAAACCATTATCATGCCCGTTCACTACATTTCAAACGGCATAAAGACATACACGATACCTACCGAAGTGGGTCTCAAACAGAAACGGAGCTGCATTGGGCCCAAACAACCGGCCCATTGTAGCAGCCTCAGGGGACTGACCTCGTATGCACATTGCAATTCATAGGCCGACATACGTAGACAACCGCAGCAGTGACCTCTGCACACGATATGTGCCATATAGGCACCGGCGTAGGAGATCCCCAATATTGTGTTCTGATAGGAGTCACATATGACCGTATCGGAATCAGGGGAATGTACATATTGCATAGAGCATATTATACAGTTCCACTGTGCGGGGCGCAATACTCCAGTTAGCTGGGTGCTGCACATCGCACCGATAGCTGAGATTACATTCTCACATGGAGTCCTAGGATTCTGTCACCTGTATCATTTCCAGGACCTGGGCATTATTAGGGAGTCCTGGCTGTGCCCCTTAGCTCACACAGCAAATGCCAGCATAGCCGGAATGTGCACCAGTCTCTATCACATACATTTTGTGGGGGTGTTTATTTATGCTACTTTGGCCTACATCCTCCCTCCCCTCTGCTTTCTGTACTCTAACACTGCATGCTGTGGTTTTCCAGACTGCAGACACACCAGTGCACAGCGTAGGTTACACATCCATTCACCACTATGGACTGCATTGTGGTGCAAAGCAGAAATATTTCTAAGTCCTACCTTTATTCCACGTTTCTGCAGGTATAACCTGCATATCTGCAGTGCCGACTCTGAACATACACGGGTGTGATCAGAATACATTTTCTACGTCTCCATGGCTGGCCATGCCCCTGTTCTGCCCCTTCCCACCCACGTCCTTTGATCCACGCTTATGTGCCATGTACGTGCGGAGACGTGAATGTTCAGAATACGGTTCTGGACATTTTCACAGGAAAAACATATATCCCACACATATAGGCGGCTTATTCGTGGTTCAGAATGACCCCCATTATCAAATATGTCTTCTATAAGAGACACATCTTCTTAGTAAGCATCCAGTGGTCCTTTTCTCTCTCTATGTACTGTCATACACCCCTCAGCCCTCCGCCTAGGGGTCAGAGGGTTGGGGCTCCCATGATGTCCTTTATGCAGAAAATGACTATAGCTTTTACTCCCGCTATGCCTTATGGGAGTGGTAGTTTTTAGTCCTCTGATAAAAAGGATAGCCGTGAGTCGAGTGTTAGGCAAAAATTGACAAGAAAATTTATTCCCCTTCCCAAACATACTTAATGCAGAACAAACAGTACTCTTTACAGGAGCTTTGCTTGAAGGTTATTTACAGAAACAAAATAGCTGTATTTTCATACTCCTGGCTTCCAAAACGTGCAAGGTATTTTTTCTTTACAACAAAGTAGCAAATCAAAACAGCTTCTTATTTTTCCTCAAAGAAGAATATTCCTTTCCTCTGCTTTATCTCAGCTTTCACCCAAATCTTTAGCAAAGAGATTTAATGTCGTCTGTGAGACAGAGCGTACAATCCATTGGAATTTCTTCTGAGTCAGCAGAATTAAATTCCCATTGCATCTCCTCAACCTCAGGGCTTACTGAGCTTTGTTTCAAACTGTTACTGCTAGGCTGGGAATAACCTCTCTCTAAGAACTGGGGCGTTCCCCCTGGGTACAGTTCTAGATGGTGAGGTCTTGTAAGGTTTGTGGCTGTGGGGATTCTTCCCTGGCTCTCCCCTAGTTCTCTCCAGCTGCTAGGCAATGCTTTATACCTTTCTGCATTCAATTCCTGACTAAAGCACTGCCCTAGCTCTTTAGTACAAGCTGAGCCTCTTGACTTCCCTGGTTTATTGTTAGGTTCCCACCTGTATAGACCTTGAGACCTTTCCTCCGGCAGTGAGATCTGAAGGGCTCCCAACTCTCTCCATCTAGGCAGGTTTCTAGTAACTGGCTGTGCCTTCTCTCCTTCTGCTCGGTTGGTCTCCCTTCCAGAACTACAACCAGGTTCTTCACAGAGTCTCCAACCTTCTGAAGTCTCATAGCCTCTCAACTTCTCTGAAGCTCTCCGTGTTCCAGTCTCTCCTTCTTGGCCACCGCTTCCTTCTCTGCTACTCCTTCCACCTCTTTGCTCTCTGCCAGGCCTTCTGCTTCCCTCCTTCTCTGCCTCCTTCTCCTCTCTTCCTGGAGCTACTGAGCAGCATTTATATTTCTCCTCTCTGAAGCTTGGCTCGGCTTTTTTAAGCAGGTAAGAGTAATCAAACTCCAAGCTTTCTGCTACATCAGAGCCTGGGTGTATCAGCTCAACTGCTCCCTCTCTCTGCTTGCTTCTCTTGTGCAAACCCTGAGCTGTGTGTGTTGGCTGACTGTCATTTTTAAAGGTAAAATCCACCTTTCTTTCTACTTCCACAGGCTCTGCCTGTGCTTCTCTATTACTTATCCTCTCCTTAAGATATTACGGGCTGGCAAACCCACACTTGGACAGCTCGTAATACGTGATAGGGCCCGGATATGCTCTTCTACCTGGGACAAACTGGCTGCCGCTGTCCTCTCATGCCAGGGCCTCAGGACATTAAACCTGTCGGCGCCCTTTGTTGGTCTCCACCGCATAGGAAACAGGACCCACCTGTGCCACTACTTTATAGGGACTCTTCCATTGAGCCTCAAATTTTGGCTTGGCGTCTGCTACCATTACCACGACCTTCGCGCCTACGGTCAACTGCCGCGGTTTTGTCCCTCTATCATAATATTTCTTCTGGCGTTTTTGATTGGCCTGTAGATTCTCTTCCGACACCTGAGAAGTCCTTTGTAGGCGACTCCTCAGTTCACGAAGAAAATGGGGCACCCCTATTTCCTCCACTTCGGGCTCCACCCATTGTTCGCGTAAAATGTCTAAGATTCCCCTCGGGGCATGTCCAAACAATAATTCATAGGGGGAGGCCCCCAAGGACACCTGAGTACGCTCCCTACAGGCATACAAGACAAAAGGGAGCATGACATCCCACTCAGACATTTTTCCGTCTAACCCACGTCTCAGCATTTGCTTGAGCGTCTGATTCAACCGCTCCACCAGTCCGTTGGTCTGGGGGTGGAAGGCGGCGGTCTTTAGGTGGTGTATCCCAAATGCATCCCTTACTTGGGCCAAATATCTGGACATGAAATTGCTGCCGCGGTCGGTAAGCATCTCTTGGGGAAAGCCGACCTCACAAAATAGTTTGATAAGTTCCAGGGCTATGGATCTGGCTGAGATATTCCATAGGGGTATAGCCCATGGGAACCGGGTGGCCTGATCTACTACCACCAGGATATACTGAAATCCTCTAGGCGTCTTTAGGAGGGGTCCCACGATGTCCATGTCCATACGCCATATGGGTTCAGATATCGTGGGGGTAGGAATCATGGGTACCCCTGGTGGCTTGGCAGGGGTAACCCGCTGACATGATGGACAAGATTCACAAAAATGGGCAGTCTCCTTAAAAACTCCCGGCCAATAAAATCGGGCTAAAATTTGATCCAGGGTCCCCTGTATTCCCTTATGACCCCCTATAGGGTGGTCGTGGGCTAGCCTTAAAACCACGGCCTTGAACGTGGTTGGAACGACCAACTGTTTCCAAACTGCTCCAGTCTGAGGGTCATTACTTTCCCTATATAATATTCCCTTATCTAATAGGAATCTTGGGAGCATATCCCACTCAATTTTGGCATGCTCAAACGCCCTTTTTAACGCGGGGTCTGCTTGCTGCTCCTTGGGGTAAGATGGAAATCTCTTAACTACGTCTGCTGGAACCCAAGGCAACCCTTGTCCGGTCTCCATTTCTGCCCTCCGCTGAGTCCTATGCTTTCTTTCCCGTCGTTTGTCTGCTTTACTTTTCGCTATCTTCTCTGAAGGGACATTAATTAGATCCTCATGTGTGGGAAGCTCATTTAGTGCCTCATCTGCCGGTTCCTCTATCTCCCCTAGGGGTTCATCTTTCCCTTCTGGGGGTGCCTTCTCTCCCTCTGGGGGTTCAGCTTTTACTTCTGAGGTTCCTGCCTGGGATCTAGTGGAGACCATACCTGTCTTCATGTGTAGGCCCTTCTCCATCCCCCTGCGAAACTGGGGCCAGTCCTTACCCAGTACAATATCGTGGGGCAACTTAGGGACTACTGCCACTAGCACCTTCTTCCGTGTACCTAACCCTTTTACTGAAAGTTTGTACAGAGGGTAAAAGGAAGGTGCTCCGTGTATACAACGGATCTTAACTCTGCCTTCTGGTTGACTCGGTACTGACCCACTGCGGGCTTCTATGGTCTGCCAGAGCTTTCTGGAAACCATACTTTGGTCTGCACCCGAGTCAAGCAAGGCACTGGCTAAAACACCCTGAACCTCCACATTCAGAAGAAAACCTTCTTGTGTGTATTTACCATTAGCAATTATCAGTGCTGTACGCATCATACAATCCTTTTTCATATGACCTGCTTTACCACACTTATAACATTTTCCTCGTTCCCATTTACTTTCTCTCCCTGGCAAACAATTGATTACATGTTTCACATTTGGTTTCAACTCCTTTTCTGATTTTTCAAAGTTTGCCTCTCCCAATATGCTTAGAGCGCCCCCTTTTGGTTTACTAACCAACTCGGCTTCGAGATACTGTTCAGTAAGGAGAGCGGCCTGTTGTGGTCTGGCAACTTTGCAAAATCAAAAAAGCACGTATTTCTTTAGGAACTGCTTCCATGTATTGTTCCAACACAATGGCATCTATTACTGATTCAAGGGTTTTTCCTTCAGAAGTGAGCCACTTCCAGGCTAAGCTCCATACCCTTTGTACCAAAGCCTTAGGTGTTTTATTTGGCTTTAGCTTAGTAGCTCTCAACATTCTTCTATAGACCATAGGTGTCAAACCCAGCCTATCTCGAATAGCTTTCTTGAGCTCCTCATAGCTTGTCGCAAGAGCAGCTGTCATGGCTTTATAGGCCGCTAAGGCCTCTCCCGTTAGGGAAGTCGCAAGCCTAACTGCCCATTGTTCTGGCGGCCACTTCACATTAAGGGCAACTCTTTCGAACGCCTCGATGAAGTCGTCTATATCATCATTAAAAGCTAAAGTCTCACAGTGCTGTGGTCCTACCACATAGGTATGCGCGGGTCTTGCTTGTCCTTCCGCCTTCTGGCCGGCAAGCAAAGCCTGGACCAAGTCCACAATCTGTTTTTGCTGGGCCTGGAGTGTTGCAGCAGCCTGTTCCTGGGCGTGCTGAGACATCTCCCGCTGTTTTTCGAATTGGGAGGCCATCCAACGGAACATCTCCTGCGGATCCATCTCTCGTGCTTTCTTCTGCAAAGAAACAAAAGAAAGAAAAGCCCACCAAGTGCGGCACTACCACTGTGTTTTCAGACTGTCTAGCTTAGGTACTGGTTACTCTTTCTCACCGGAATCCCCTACACCCATGCCCAAATACCATTTACCTGAGCATAGTGTAGATTCAGGCCTTGAAAGGGGGTCTTTTCGCTGGTCTCCAGTCCCTCTGGCTGATACTGCCAGCGATCTCCCACTCTGCTTCTCAGCACACAGCTTTGCAGCTTTGGTTGCTTTGGTTGAAAAAAACCTTTGGTGTATCTCCTGGAGTTTTTCCACTTGTATCCTCTTATATATTTGTAAGTTCTACACAAAAATCCGTGAAACTGCGCCACTTGTCATACACCCCTCAGCCCTCCGCCTAGGGGTCAGAGGGTTGGGGCTGCCATGATGTCCTGTATGCAGAAAATGACTATAGCTTTTACTCCCGCTATGCCTTATGGGAGTGGTAGTTTTTAGTCCTCTGATGAAAGGATAGCCGTGAGTCGAGTGTTAGGCAAAAATTGACAAGAAAATGTATTCCCCTTCCCAAACAGACTTAGTGCAGAACAAACAGTACTCTTCACAGGAGCTTTGCTTGAAGGTTATTTGCAGAAACAAAATAGCTGTATTTTCATACTCCTGGCTTCCAAAACGTGCAAGGTATTTTTTCTTTACAACAAAAGTAGCAAATCAAAACAGCTTCTTCTTTTTCCTCAAAGAAGAAGATTCCTTTCCTCTGCTTTATCTCAGCTCATTCACCCAAATCTTTAGCGAAGAGATTTAATGTTGTCCGCGAGACAGAGCATACAATCCATTGGAATTTCTTCTGAGTCAGCAGAATTAAATTCCCATTGCATCTCCTCAACCTCAGGGCTTACTAAACTTTGTTTCAAACTGTTACTGCTAGGCCGGGAATAACCTCTCTCTAAGAACTGGGGTGTTTCCCCTGGGTAGAGTTCTAGATGGTGAGGTCTTGTAAGGTTTGTGGCTGTGGGGATTCTTCCCTGGCTCTTCCCTAGTTCTCTCCAGCTGCTAGGCAATGCTTTATACCTTTCTGCATTCAATTCCTGCCTAAAGCACTGCCCTAGCTCTTTAGTACAAGCTGAGCCTCTTGACTTCCCTAGTTTAGTGTTAGGTTCCCACCTGTATAGACCTTGAGACCTTTCCTCTGGCAGTGAGATCTGAAGGACTCCCAACTCTCTCCGTCTAGGCAGGTTCCTAGTAACTGGCTGTGCCTTCTCTCCTTCTGCTCGGTTAGCCTCACTTCTCGAACTACAACCAGGTTCTTCACAGAGTCTCCAACCTTCTAAAGTCTCTGAGCCTCTCCACTTCTCTGAAGCTCTCCGTGTGCCAGTCTCTCCTTCTTGGCCACTGCTTCCTTCTCTGCCACTCCTTCCACCTCTTTGCTCTCTGCCAGGCCTTCTGCTTCCCTCCTTCTCTGCCTCCTTCTCCTTCCTTTCTGGGGCTACTGAGCAGCGTTTATATTTCTGCTCTCTGAAGCTTGGCTCGGCTTTTTTAAGCAGGTGAGAGTAATCAAACTCCAAGCTTCCTGCTACGTCAGAGCCTGGGTGTGTCAGCTCAACTGCTCCCTCTCTCTGCTTGCTTCTCTTGTGCAGACCCTGAGCTGTGTGTGTTGGCTGACTGTCATTTTTAAAGGTAAAATCCACCTTTCTTTCTACTTCCTTAGGCTCTGCCTGTGCTTCTGTATTACACTACACTTAACCCAGTTTAGTTGTACATATTGCTTAAAGAATACCTTTACTTTAATAAAAATCCTCAAGACATAATTTGCATTGTAGATCTGCCAGGACATTTTTTAACATCTATGCCTAAGCCACTCTTTAAACCAAACTTTCTCTTCATCCTTAATCTTTCTTCCTATAGTTCCTAAGTTTTGACAGGGCTGGATAGTAAAACACCACTGAAGCACATTAGTCAGTGAAAGTGGAAAATATCAGCCTGCTTTCAGACACAGAAAACCTGTCATTGTATTGTTCTCTTTAGAAAGACGGGAAGTAACACTGACAACAGACAGAGAGGGAGCGAGGAATAACCTGTTTGCTCATCGGCACACGGCAGCATAAGGACAACATTTTCTATGGTTATGAGCAGATCGTTTTGTTTCATTTATTCATTTACAGCTCACCAATTTTTTCATTGTTAAGTGAGGAATAATAAACCTGAATAATCAGATATAAGCATTACAACAATCCGTATCGCAAAGACAAAGCAAACCCACACACATACCACCCACATACAACTCTAGCCACCATACTGGGCAGACTGGATGGACCATGCTGGTCTTTATCTGTTATTTACTATGGGGTCTATTCCGACACGCGAATAGTGGCGTTGGACGTCCCATTGGATATCCATCCCTGCTCTTCGCCCCCCTTACGTCCCCGACAAAAGCTTCTCCGTACAAACAAGGAATTTGTATTGGGAGGCTTAACAGGGGCAGGAGGGGGCATTGCGGAGGCAGGGTGAGGGTGGGCAGTGAGTGGTCTGTGGCCCCGGATGTACAGGGCCAATTCTGAAGTTGGCCCTGTACGTCCAGGGCTGGCAAATAGATGGGGGACTTCTTCCACCTCAGATGGATGGCAGGCCCGGGTGGCAAAAGTGGTGCGAGAGGGTTCAGGGGGTTCCCCGCAGCCTGACCCTGGCCATGGAAGGCCAGATCGGGGGTTGGGCTGCAGGGAAAGGAACAAGTGGTCGGCGGCCAGGGATCGGAGCCACAGTGCTATGGCAACAGGACACCATGGCATCCATTCAGGAGCCTGACTAAGTTAGCTAGATAGGGGCCTGTATGTGCAGGACAATCTGAATTGGGTCCCGGCTTGCATGTGCAGGCCCAGACCCGATTCCAATCCCGTGGGACACGTCTAGCCCCATACGATCAGAATCGGGCCTGCCTCTGTGCGTCCCGCTTCTGATCCAGCACACAGGGGCCTGGGCAGCCATCTTGGAATGTGCCTCTATATTACTATGTTACATAATCCACAACATACCTAAGGGTGCTATCAGAGCAACATACAGATCACCAGTCCTCATAGTTGAAATATCATCAACCCATATCTACCTATCTCACTGTGTTGTCCCTCAATTCAATTAAACTTACACCCCATCAAAAATAATTTGGAAAAAAAGCACATGAAAATACATGTTACCTACAACAGAACTATCAGGAAACAGACCATGAATCTGTAGGGCCAAGAATGAAATTGATCATGGGTAATTCAAGGCCAATTCAGACTAGAATTTCAGCTAGATTCATGTTCAGTGGAACTTTTTTTAATATACTGCAGATTCTCTGTGGAGTTTTCACTGTATTTTTCACTGACAAATATAATAAGTTCTCTGAAATTGGAGGCAGATTTACCAATTTGGTAGATCTGCATGAACTGGTAAATCCACTCGAAAGTCAAAGCAGTTCGTCAAGTCACACCAATCTGTGTTTGTTCAGTTTTTATAAACATCACCTGAATGTGGGACTGGGCATATAAAAGTTCAACAAACCAATTTGAATGAAATTGTGAAATTCTTGTGGTTTTGTTAAATTGGTTTGGGAACGTGTTTTGAAAAGTTTGCTTATTTCTGCTGATTGGGAAGAGCACATACAAAAATATTAGCCTAATTGCTCCCTAGTCAACTGTCCTGCTCACACAGCCTGATCCATGAATGTATTCAACTTAAAGTTTAAAATAATAATTGCAAAAAGGCTGCCGGCTGAAAAGTGCAATTCTTTTAGCAGCCAACTGCATGTGTTGGCTCCCCCTGCTCTGCTCGTCTGGGTCTCGGCATTCCAGCTCAGAGAGACAAGTGAAAGATTCTGGTAGACTATTAAAAACATCCCAGATGTCCAAGTTATATTTATCAACTATTATTTTTGTTCGCCAAGTTTATACGAGGGTGCTTATCGGACCAGATAGAGTAGTTATACCGATCTAAATGTGGTCGGAACCATGCAAGAAAGTCAGAAACAGCATGGAATCAACCATGAAAATTGATGGAAGTTTGATGGCGCATGAGAGCAGAGCAGATTGTATCGGTTTCTAATTACGGCACCATCCCTTAACAATGTGTCACCAACACATTGCCTGCAGCATGCCCTGGGAGTCCCAGAGCCCTACACAGAACATTTGTAATGTTAGTTGGCTGTGATTATTTTCAGGAAGCACTGTTGGATGCCTACAGCAGGCTTCGGTTGAATATATGTATAATTGGTTCAAACATATCTATTAAATTTGGAGTGAGTTTTGCACAATAAAATAATAATATTAATAACTAACCTATTAAACACATTGATGGCAATGCATTCTAATCCTCTACAAAATGAGTATCCCAGCTATCCTTGTATGTTTACGTGAACGGAAGGGTCATTACTGTCTGGTACTTTATTAAATCTTTTCCGCGTTTTTTGGTTTTGACTTGGTGAGCCGGCTCAAGGTTGAAGTTGGGTTTATAAGTAAAAGATTAAGTGGTATAGTTACTAAAGTGCATTATAGCAATGACACATGTTTGGTCCGTAACACATGACAAAGAGTAATAACGTGCATTATTGCACCCCCAACACACAAATTCCCACCACAGGGTTTGTTGAATATTAATGAGATGAAAAGCATGTAAATGAATGCAAAACACGTCGAAGCTGGTGCTATTTTTCACCAGGAGCATTGCGCCCCAAATGAATGGCCTTATGCTCCCTTCTGCCATCTTAAAGGGGCCATGAGCTATTACGGACCACATTATCAAGGAGTCTGGCCCCAACCCCCTCTCCTCACAGTCATCATGATGAAAATAGTGCCCACAATCCATAGTGTCAGTCTCACTGCATTGCCACTAGGTTTGACTCCTAGCAGTAGTAGAATGAGACTATTGATAGGGGATTGTGGGCACTATTTTGAACCCAGCAACAGCCTGGATAATGTCCAGTGAGGTTGATGATATTTGGGCCCAATTAGACAACCAGTCTTCCTATGAGGTAGGCCCATAGGGGGCATTGGTGGGTTGGGGGCTTCTGATCAGTCTGCTAGGGATGGGGGGGGGGGTTCAGGGAGGATCAGACACCTATGAGGAGTGGGGTGGGGGCCTGGCCTCCTTGCTGGTGTCAGGAGGTGGGGACTCCAGCCCACCTGTTCCACAGTACTCTTATGGTCCCTTTAAGATGGTGGCCGGGAGCATCAAGCCATCTGTTTATAGTCCAGTGCCCCCGGTGGAAAAATAATGCCAGTTTTGAGCTGGTATTATTTCCCCTGGGAATACCAAAGTTTGGGCTAATTTACCTCACGCTGGATTATTCCATTGCCACAGTAGTCAGTAGCCTCCAGTTCAGCTACCTTTACTCATGGTAAACTAAGCTGCTGTAAAATGCCTGATTTTACTGGAGTTTAGTAACCAACCCCCTTCCCCCAGTACAGATCATCTTTTAATTGACTCTGGACCATTGGAGATAATTCTGCTTTTTAATAGCTGTTACATGCTATTGATTGGACATTAAAGAGCAGGATGGCCAGGAAACAGTAGCAGGGCAGTGAATGAGAAGTTTGCATTAACACTGCCAAGGAACTTGGTGACCTATAGATAAGCAGAAGATTTATACTTTTATTGCTGTCATTTTCCATGCTTATATGATCAATTCAAGGGAAATTTTTGAGATAAACCCATAATGTGTAAACAGTTCCAAAATTTAAAGGAATGACCGTTTATTATAATGACACACTAAAGAATCCGGTTCAAATGCATAAATTCCAAGATGCCTATCAAAGCAGATTAGAGAATACGACACAGAGATCATGACAACAGAAAAAGATCCTACAGACTATCCAGTCTGCCCAGCCATGCATCCGGTTGATGCTTTTTAAAACTCAGCAGAGCATTGTGTTGTTCAAAGAGGCAGAAGTTAAAAAGGCCCTTTCTTCCTAGATTATCTTTAATCTCTTCTGGTTGCAACGTATTGTGCAGAGGTGATTCCCGGAGAGCGCATTCACTTGAGTAGAACCCTGAACTTTTATCTAGCATTAATATTTCTTCATCTCTAACTTTTCTGAAGACAGATGAGTTTTCGTTTCTTAATTGGCTGCATTCACTTACCAGTAGTGATATTCCTTGATGTAATGGGGGAATTTTAAAGGGCAGCTTGTACTTTGTGAGCTGTGATATTCGGCAGGGCCCAGCAGGTAGTGCGCTGGTGCATAATAGGAAAATGACAAGTCTCAAAGAAGAAGTTGCTTTGATATTCAGCTGATACAGTCAGAGGACTTTAAAGCATCTTCACTTTTTAATTTTTTAATTTTTTTTTTAAACAATAACAATTCAGTAGACACACAGACGCAGGAACTTATTAATAACATTCACAATTATCGATACCTCTTTTCCAGGAACAACAGCACTATAGCCTCTCCCCACCCAAGATAGAGCATAAATGTCATCCTCGCCAGGAATAAGCCAGTGACCCCCCTCTTGATGAGTAAATTTTGAAGCTTATTTTCAAAAGGGATCCCCAACCCCCTCAAAATGCTTTAGCTTGTCATTGCTTATGGAGGTTCGTTTTTCCATTATATACATCCTATTCGTTCTTACAAGCCACGGTTGCAAAGTGACTGAGCTTGTACCACCGCTCCTAATGCCTGAGAGTTTGTGTCAATAGCAAAAGAATATCACTGGCAAATAGATGCCCTCCCAACCCAAATCCTACAAATCCTAGGATTAGTTCATATCTTTTCCAGCAAGGGCTCTATTGACAAAGTGAAAAGTTGTGGGGATAATGGACATCGCTGCCTGATCCCTCTCTCTTGTAGGAACCTCTCAGAATATCCTCCTATTAATTTTAACACTCACCTTCCGCTGAGTGTATAACCTTATAGTCCACCTAACAAAATTCCACCAGAGCTCAAACTTGTATCGTAAATGCTCAGTGTATCCTATTGAAGGCTTTTTCAGTGTTTATCGCTAAAGACAAAGGTGTGTGTTCTTTTCCTCTATCCTAACTCCCATATATTTTTTTTATTTTATTTTTATTTATTTAGCAAGCATTTGTATGCCGCTCCTTCCAGCGATCAGAAGCGGGTAAGATTACATAGAAAAAGCATCCCGTCTAGTCTGGTTTCATAAGTAAGGGCATCAAGGGAGCTCATCTCCCCTTCAGCCCCTTTGCAAAATATTTCTGTTCAAATTTAGTAAGCAGATGGCCTAATATCATGCACAATCTAATGGGTCTTTCCGTGGTTTTGGCATAATACTGTTGTCTGCTAATCTCATCAACAGTGGGAGCTCTTCATTTTCTAACAAATTATTGAAAAGCTCCAACTACTAAGGTGTCAATTCCAAATTACATCTGTTATAAAACCAAGTTGTTAGGCCATCCAAACCTAGGAACTTATCATTAGATAGCTGTTTAATAGCCTGAAGCACCTCTATCCCACTCAGACAGAAATAGTTTATAATAATATCTAGTACATTTCTGCTTATGTCATCCTCCTGATACACTATCACACCCTGGCCAAAACAGATTTCAGTGATTCTGGCTTTCAATACCTCTGCCTGCTATAACTTTATGGCCAATTCCGTTCGACCCGCCCGGACATCCAGACTTCCCGGACATCCAAAGTGTGGCAAGGCCCGATCTGCACCTGATTCTGATCCTGTGGGGGCTATACATCCCCTTGGGATCAGAATCGGGTGCAAAAGGCCTGGACAGGGAGGACGTGCCCTGATTCTGGCCCGCTGGATGTCCTGGATCCTGCCCAGCTAGCCACGGTGCCATGGTATCCTGTCGCCATAGCAGTGCAGCTCTGTGCAGGAGCCCCAATCGCCCACACAGCAACAAATGTCCTGTTCCCCCCCACCTGACCCCTGATCTGGCCTTCTGAGGATGTGATCAGGCTGTGGAGAATCCCCTGCTCTGCTCACCTGCATCTCAGGTCCCAGCTGACCTGGTCACAGAAGACGGGAGGACTCGTTCCTCCTCCAAGGTGGAATAAGTCCCCCGTCTAGATCACTGACCCCAGACATACAGGCTCGACACTGGAATCGGTTCTGTTCAAACAGGGTCAGTGTACCACCTACTCCCCAACCTTGCTCCTCCTCTGGCCCACCCCCGTCCGGAGCTCCCCGCACATCTTTACAGTATGTGCAGGGAGCTGCTTGTCTGGAATTGGCACCCTGGCATTTAGCGGGGATATACGTCCAACCCAGATGTATATCCCTGATAAATGCGAATCGGAATGACCCCCTTTGCCAACAATTGCCTCTTTATTCCCAATTTCAAAATACTGTTTTTTTAACCTAGTTAAGCTTGTGGTTAAGTTCTTCTAACCTTAATTCTTGCACCTATTTCCTAGCTTCTTCTAAGGCCCAACAAATTTTAATAAGCCCTTTGCTTTTATGCACCTGCTCTAGTTTCTGAACTTCAGTATCTTATAGCTATCCTCCAGCCTTTTAGCCTCTCCCTCTTTTTCCGCACCATCCACATGATAAATTGCCCTCTTAGGTAAGCTTTTAATCCATCCCATTGAATCCCAACCTCCATATCACCAGTATCATTAAATATATTCTCTTTTCCCATCACCTCTTCAATCTCCTTATCTTTTAACAAACTGTCATTTAATCTCCAGAACATTCCCTTTCGAGGAAATCCAGTTCCCCTGATGGCCATCCATATGGGCGCACGGTCAGATTACATTATAGATTCAAGGCCTGATATTCTTCTGGGCAGGCTATGTGCCCCTATGGTGCATGGCCCTGCCCACCGACCCTTAACCCTGAATATTCAATGCCAGAGTCATATGCAGCTCTGGCATCGAATATCCGGGGAACGCCGCACATGCCGGAACCACATTAGATAACTTGACAGCAGTGATATTGCATGCTGTCCGGTTAGCTCCTGTGCCAAAAGATAGCCGAGGTGCAGATCGCTATCCGGGCAGCATGCAATATCGTTACTGCCCAGTTATTGCTTGTCGCCACCTTTGGTCTGCCCTGGAATACCCCAACATGCCCCAATGCTAACTGGATAGCATTAAGTCTCGTAGGGGAGTTAGAAGGGGATATTCAATGGCACAAACCGTTGAATATCCCAACTTAAGGCATTTACATGGTTTACTGGGCTGTAAAACATGTAAATGCCTTTCGAATATTGGGCACTCAGTGTCTATAGACTGGACAGTTGGCAATAAATTATGATTAAAGAACATATAGTCAATTCATGAATATACTTGATGAGGAAGAGAATGGGTGGAGACCCCTCCATCCATCAACAACTTGCAAAAACTGACGCAAATTTTTAAATTTGTCTCTCTAGCATTCTGACATTTATCCCTCTCAGATTTACACAATTTATACCCTACTCTCCCCCAATATATATCATGGAGGCATAATGCTAAATTGAATCTCCCCCCCCCCCCTGCAATAATTCTTCCAGTGAGAAACAGTGCCAAGCTTATGTTAAAAAAATTCTTCCTGGTTTTCCAAGATGGCGGTAGCAGTGGTCAGCCTCGCCTGAGCATGTTCCGATGGGGAAGAAGCGAAAGGGGAAATCAGGGCCTTTGCCCTCACAGCCCCCTGGTACCTCTTCGCCGATTGCTTCGGTGGTGGGTCCTCTTGATTCTTTCCTTATTCGTACCAATTGAGCTTCGGAGGGTGCGGGTGAAGCAAGCCGGCTGGCAGTATCGCCGGAGTCGGAGTGCTCGGCATCTGCCTCGGTGTCATCTCTCTCCCCCTCTTTGAGTCCGGCGCCGAAATTCCTCCGCAGCCAACCTTCGCCAAAAGGCTTCCTGGAGTTGGCTTCTCCTCCGGTTTTAGGTGGAGAGAGCCCCTCGAGAGGGCCAGGACAGGCTGAGTGTGTGGAGTCAGAGAGTGCTGTCTTGGGACAGCCCTGTGTGAAAACTATTTTGGCGTCTGTGGGAGAGGTGTGTCCTGGAAAGGCTTTTCCAGCCAGGCAAGGAGAAGGGTCAGTGGCGTTTATGAAGCCAGTATTATCTCCAGCTGAACCAGAAGTGTTTTTTTCTCTACAGCGACCTGGGAACTTTACGTTGGAGTCTATATGGAACACCATTGTATTGTTGGGAGAGGCTTTGTTGCCACAGGTATCCTTTTTGGCTACTAAATTGAACTCTTCCATGGTGGCAATCAGTGCGTTGGAAAGAAAAGTTTCTCCTATGCAATTGGAGTCTGAAGAAACACGCAACAAGATTGTGAATCTTGAAGAACATTCTGATAGTTATAAAAAGAGTTTTTTGTCACTTCAAGTGAAATTGGAACATCTGGATAATTTATCTAGAGCTAATAACTTGAGAATTATTAATTTTCCAAGGTTACCATCAGTCTCGCCTAGAGACATGTTTAAAAAGTATCTAGTGAAGATATTGGGAGTTTCTCCTGAGTTAATACCACCCCTAGTTAAAATCTATTATCTACCTAAAGCAAAGCTTACTCTGGTTGTGGGTGAGCCAGGAGGTGGGGGCTCTCAGGAGAATATCTTAAATGTTACAGATCTGTTAGAAAACTCAGGTTACGAATCTCAGGTTCCCTCGACTCTTCTAATAACATTTCCTTTGCTGTCTGATAAGGAATGGTTGTTAAAACTATTTTTTCAGAAACGGAAACTTTTATTTCGAGGTCTGTCTGTACGTATATACCCTGATTTGGCAAGAGATACACAGAAGCGGCGCAGAGAGTTTATTCTGCTTCGCCCTGGGGTCATACAACTGGGAGGGCTCTTTTTTCTTAAACATCCATGTAAGTGTTTGGTGACGTACCAGTCAATTTCTTATATTTTTTATGAGTCCTCCCAGCTGTTTGCTTTCATTAACGCCAGACGACTGGAAGCTTCTATTGATCCCCCTTAGACTCTTATGGATATAGCTCTGAATGATGACTGTTTGCTTTGTTTTCTTCTTATGGTGTGTTGTTGATGGGAATTGGAAACTACCCCCTTTTGTGGGCTAGGGTGAGTAGGCATTTAGTACTTTACATTTTGTAATTCTTCAGGATGTTCTCTTTTGTTTGTATTCTGGTTAGTTGAGTACTTTTCTTTTTTTGTCTGCTCTGTTTCTGCAAGAATGGTTTATGTAAACTTTCTTGATTTGTTAGTAAAATTTCATAAATAAAAAAAAAAAATCTTCCTTACCCTGATTGGGCATATAACACAAAGTAGTGCATTATAGAGGGATGAGTGGCATAGTAGTTGGGGCAGGCTGCTTCAGGCTAGAAGGTCACAGGTTCAAATTTTGCTGGAGGACAGCAACCTCAGGCTTTCTCCATTGGTGCTACCCTTTACGAAGTACAGAGTCATGCAGAAAATTCAAGACTTGAAATGGTTCAGAGGAAGGCAACCAAAATGATTTGGAGCCTGTGCCAGAAGACCTATGAAGACCTAATATATATACCCTAGAGGAGAGGAGGGACAGGGGAGATAAGACACATATTTTTAAATACTTAAAGGGTATCAATTAACAAACTAGTCTTTTTCAAAAAAGGGGAATCTGTAAAACTAGAGGGCATATGATGAAGCTGCAAGGTGGTAAACTTATAAGCAACATCAGTAAATACTTTTTCACTGAATGGGTGGTGGATGCATGGAATGCCCTCCCGATGGAGGTGGTGTGGGGGGGGGGAGGCAAATACAGTGATGGAATTCAAAATGTCATGGGACAGACACAGTGGTTCCCATGGTAGCCCTTGGTTAGTATTTCCCTGGCTTGAGTTGGACATCAAATTTTCTACACATCATTAGAATGACTTGTACAGGGGCATTAATATCTCCTCCTTTCTTCTGGTTGTTTCTCTCTGTATGCAGTCCAGCATCCTTCTGGCTCTGGCTACTGCCTTGTTGCATTGCTTTGCCACCTTGAGATCCTCAGACACTAGGACTCCGAGGTCCCTCACCTGGTCCATGCACATCAACCTCTCTCTTCATATTGCATACATTTCCTTTGGATTTCTGCACCCCATGTGTATGACACTGCACTTCTTCACGTTAAGTCGTAAATGCCAAGCATAAGACCATTCTTCCAGTGTTTTTTTTTTTTTTTTATAAGTTCTTTATTAGATTTTCCAAAAAAACAAACACACAGTGAACAATAAGTAGACACATAACCAAAAGCAACCAAAGCACAATAAAACACTATAAAGCATTCCCCACCCCCCACCCCCCCAGGCTCTCAGGTAAAGGAGACAAAAACACATCAATGTCTGAAAAGGCAATCCCTGTCAGCTGTGTTGCCTGCCTAACTACAACACCACCGCTACTAATTATCAGCATAACATGGAGACAAACTTCTACAATGAAACTACAGCTGAACGAGCAACATATTGGTCAAGGAGAGACCATTTATCATGGCAAAGCTCCCCTCTATCAGGATGATGGAGCTTATCATATAGCCGTTCATACTTGGCGTATTGACAAACCAGACTCCACCATTCACCCTGCCGCAGCCCCGCCGAGGACTTCCAGTGAACCAGTATCAACTTGAAAGCAACAGCTACCATGAAATTTAAAAGGAAGTCCTTGGCCTTACATCCACCCCGGGCTAACCCCAGGGACCGTAAAAAGACAATATTCTTAGATAGCTTGT
Source organism: Ichthyophis bannanicus (assembly GCA_033557465.1). Classification (NCBI taxonomy): domain Eukaryota; kingdom Metazoa; phylum Chordata; class Amphibia; order Gymnophiona; family Ichthyophiidae; genus Ichthyophis; species Ichthyophis bannanicus. Next base: position 960,760,709 of record CM066034.1, on the reverse strand, counting down.
CAGGTATGTCCAAGATCACTTGAATGGTACTCCAAACCGCTGCCCAAAAACGCTGGACATATGGGCACTCAAAAACATATGTAAAAAGGTGCCTTTCGCTGTCTTGCAGGACCAACAAGCCCCTATGGAGGACCGGTCCCACTTAGCTACCTTCACTGGTGTGAGATGGGCCCTATGCAACAGGAAATAAAGGGATTGTGTAATGGGCGCCGAGCGAGAGACCCTAGTTATAGTGCTCCAAAGCTGTGCCCACAAATCTTGTGTTCGTGCCAAAGGCAAGTCAAATTCCCAAACCCTGTATAGCCCCTTCGGGTCTCCACAGGCATAATCCCTAAACAACGCATATATACCTGAGATGATGCCTTTTTGCCCACATATGACTTTAAGATTTTGGAGTAATGTGCCCTCCTCAACTAAATCTCGGACTGAAATCTTAGCTGCCTCGACGGTATGCTTGAGTTGCAACCATCGAAAGTGGCTATTCAGGGGCAAGGAAAATTCCTCTCTAAGGGAATTATTTATTTATTTTATTTATTTAGACAGTTTTGTATACCGCCTTATCCTTCAATCAAAGCGGTCACAACACAATTGGGGGATACATTTAACACGCGGGGATATGAGACAAATACACTAATACTTACAGGGAACATGGGCAATGGAGGGTTAAGTGGCTTGCCCAAGACCACAAGGAGCACCTGTGGGACTAGAAACCCCAGTCCTTCCGGCCCAAGGTTGCTGTCCTCTAGTGGGATTTGAACCCCCGACCTTCCGGCCTGAAGTAACTTGCCCCAACCACTAGGCTACTCCTCCAGCCAGAATCCCCCACTAGTTGCCCCAAAACCCAAATTCCCCTGTCTTGCCAGCAACGCCAGGCAAATCTCCGCCCCCTGATCTTAAAAAGTGAGTTCCACCAAAGCGGTGTCCATCTGGAAGGCTGCCCATCCTTACCTGCCAATAGGAGCAACTGCGTGAAAGCAACTTGAGTGGCCCGCATCGCCCTGCCCTGCAACCCTTCCTCAGGATGTAACATCCCTAACAAATGCCTCAGGGGGTAGGGGCTCGCCATGTGGGCCTCTACTTGGAGCCATCTAGGACCCAGGGTCTCACCTTCAACATCCAGCCACACAAGTCCCTGCTTGAGAAGGAGTGCATAATGGTACCACTGGAAGTCGGGGAAGTGAACGCCCCCCTTTTCCTTAGGGGCTTTAAGTTTCCTGAGAGCGATACGTGGCTGGGCACCCTTCCAGAGGAACCCCAGAAGACTTCTCTCTAACTTAGCATACACCGCAACCGGCATTATAAAAGGGAGCATGCCCAACACATAGTTAATCTTAGGGACCAGCACCATCTTGATAACCTCAAGTCTGCCCCACCAGGTGAGATGTAGAGGGGACCATGCAAGTACTTTACTACGGACGAACCGAGTAAGCTCCTCTACGTTCGCCTGTATAGTGTCCGCTACAGAGATACTATACCAGGCCCCCAGATATTTAATTCCAGCCGGCTCCCACCGAAACGGAAAGGGGGCCATCATTGCAGCTGTTGGGCGGCTATTTAGCGGGAAGGCCACTGACTTGTCCCAATTTATCTTGTATCCAGAAATACTGGAGTAATTGTTAATTACGGTCAGAATCTGCGGGATCTCCGCAGGTTGCGTAAATAACAACAGATCATCCGCATAGGCGGATAGTTTCACTTTCGTCCCAGCAAAGTTAAGACCCTGAATAGCTTCACATTCCCGAACAGCGATAGCTAAAGGTTCAAGGGCTAAATCGAAAAGTAACGGGGATAAAGGGCAGCCCTGGCGGGTGCCCCGGTGAAGGGAAAAGGAGCGATGCAGGCGGCCATTAGCACAAACCCTTGCACTGGTCCTAGCATAGAGCAGCTTAACCTTTCCTATAAACCCCTCCCCCAGGCCGAACCAATTTAATACAGAGAAAAGAAAGGGCCACTCCAGCCTATCGAAGGCCTTTTCGGCATCTAGGGAAAGGGCTACATAAGGAGACGAGCCCACTGCTGCCCTATCAATCAAATTACACAAAAGCCGGGCGTTGTCAAACGTAGACCTGCCAGGTATAAAACCACACTGGTCAGGGTGGACTAGATCCTCAATTACTAGGGCGAGCCGTTTAGCCAAAATACTCGCGTATATTTTATAATCTGCATTTAGCAAAGATATAGGTCGATAGTTCCTGACATTTTCTTTTTTTTTTTTTTTTTTTTTTTAAATTTTATTTTCATTTTACAACAAGCAAAAAGAAACAACACACCAAAGGAAACAAATACAAACATACAATAAGGAAAAGCAACCCCAATTACCCCCCACCCCTATGCTTCTTCTCTAAGCTGATAAGTATCATCATATAAGCGCTTACAAACAACAGTAATTGTACATCAAAACAAACAGAAATAGTATCTGCGATACAGAATGATCATGTGACAGAGATTTACACAGATTTAAACAGTCAGATGAGAGCATTGAGCAGTTTGAACATAGTCGTTGAGCATCTTCCATTTAGACAAGTGGTGGGGGGTCTGAGCGGAAGAAGCTAACATACGAGGTATTTGCTCATATTTACTGTAGAGACAGACATGATTCCACCATTCATTGGGGCTCAGATGGGAGCTATTTTTCCAGTATTTCGTAATAAGGGAAATAGCTATGCCTAGCATAAAGTCTAAGAGGAAGTAAGCCGATTTGGGAAGAGAGGGGATCCCCGCAGCTGAGCGGAGTCCCACTATCTTCCAAGAGAGGGGCTCTTGAAAGTGCAAAATAGATTGAATACGACCCCAGACCCGACTCCAGTAATACTGTAATGCGGGGCATTCATACATAACATGAGTGAGGGAACCAATGGCCGCATGGCAGGTCCAGCATCTATTGCTCTGGGTGGCGTTCCATTTGGCTAACCTGTCAGGAGTATAGAAACATCGGTGGGCTAGAAAGAAAAGTGTCTGAGTGAGTGAGGCGGATCGAGAGACCCGTGTCACCTTGCTCCAGACTAGGCTCCATTGCTCCGGGGTCAAAGTTACATGCATTTCCCGCTCCCAGGACTTCTGTGCTATAGGAGTGCCTCTATTTACAGTATTACATAAAGTTTTGTAAAAGTTAGATGCTACACCCGATAAGCTCCCAATAGATCGGATAATCTCCGACAGTCCTTGGGTATGGGGTTCCGATGGCGGGAGCACCTTAGCACTCCGAAGACAATGCTGAAGTTGCACCAACTGAAAGTAGTGTTTCGCTGGGAGACCAAATTCTATTTGTAATTCGCTAAAAGTCTTCCAGCGACCATCAGAGAACAGCTGGTTAGGGATCCAAATGCCCCTAGTGTACCAGGGGCTCCACGCCATCGGTTTATTTTGTATTTGAAATTGAGCATTGTGCCAAAGCGGGAGTCTATCTAGCGGACAAAGTCGGGAGTCTAGAGATTGCTCAAGGGTATTAAAGGCACCTAAAGTGTCTAAGAGCATTGGTGGATAGTGGGAGTCTGATGGGAGAGTCATACCAGGGAGATAAGTAAGAGGGATTGGTTTGCAAAGGTCCTCCTCTATATCTAGCCACACTGGTCTACTCGGTGTTAGGTCTTCCAGCCAACGAGCGCCTTGTTTGAGAAGAAAAGAGTGGTGGTATTTCAGGAAATCAGGGAATCTGACACCACCATTTTCTTTATCTGCTTGTAACTTATGTTTCGCTATCCTAGGTGTCTTGTTTTGCCATAAGTATCTAGTCAGAAGACCCTCTAAATCTTTATATGTACGTCGAGGTAGGAGACATGGCAACATTTCTAAGATGTAGTTCACTTTGGGAACAATCATCATTTTAATGGTTTCTAGGCGGCCCCACCAAGTAAGTGTTAAAGGAGTCCAGCGTTGAGTAAGCGCCCGGACCTTAGAGGTTAAGTCTTTAGCATTAAAGGTGATGGTGTCTTCTAAAGGAGAGCAGTAGTGCACCCCAAGGTATTTGACCATGCGAGGTTGCCATAAAAAGGGAAAGGATTGCATATCTGCCTGATGGATCAAAGGGTTTAGTGGAAATGCAACCGATTTGGTCCAATTTATCTTATAGCCCGAGAGTTGTGAATATTTACCAATTTGCTCTAGGACAGCCGGCACTGAGTCTAGGGAGACGAAGAGCATCAGGTCATCAGCATATGCTGAGAGTTTGATTTCCCTATGAGAGAAAGGGACTCCGTGAATATCCTTGGATTGCCGGATTAGTAAAGCTAAGGGTTCGAGTGCGAGATCGAAAAGAAGTGGAGAAAGTGGGCATCCCTGGCGAGTACCGCGTTGCAGGGGAAAGGGCTGAGACTTTAAAGCATTAGCACAGATACTAGCTGTAGGCTGTGCATACATGGTTTGGAGACAGCGGAGAAAGCCTTCTCCGAATCCGTACCAGCGAAGAGTTGCAAACAAGAAGGGCCATTCTAAGCGGTCGAAGGCCTTCTCAGCATCAAGTGAGAGGCCAACCAATGGTCGATCAAGATTAACTGCGGCAGTCAGCACATGACATAGGGTCCTAGCATTATCAGCAGTTGATCTACCGGGAATGAAACCGCATTGATCTGGGTGTATTAAAGTAGACATCTTGTCAGAGAACCGGGCGGAGAGAATGGTGGCGAATATTTTATAGTCTGCGTTTAGTAGGGAAATTGGACGATAATTAGCTGTTAGTTGCGGATCTCTCCCCTCTTTCTCAAAAACTACTACATTTGCCATTGAGAAGGATCCAGAGGGAGATCCCTCCTCGGCCAGAGCAGAAAAATAAAGTTTCAAAAACGGAGCTAAGTCAGCGTTAAAAGTTTTGTAGAATTCAGCTGGGAGACCGTCCGGGCCTGCGGCTCGACCTGTGGCACATCTCTTGAGTGCCGATTGAATTTCTGATAAAGTGAATGGTTTGTCCATGGCCTCTCTATCTTCGTCAGATAGGGTCGGTCGCTGTACCCCTGATAGTAATCGTTCAAAGACTTCTGGCTCGAAGTCACATTCAGATTGATAAAGCCGAGTATAAAAATCACGAAAGAGTGCTAATATTTCTGTATCTTTAGTGACCAAGCTCCCCCCCGACGGATTGCGGAGAGCGGTAACACGCTTGGCTTCTTTTTGACCTTTCAGGGCATTGGCTAGCAATTTGCCAGCACGGTGATTTTCCCGATAGTACATCCCTTGTTGTGATTCAATATTTTTAGCAGCAGCGGTATATAAAAGCTGATTGTATTGAAAACGAAGACGTTGTAAGCGAAGTAAAATACATGGGTCAGTACGGGACGTGAGGAGACGCTCTCCAGCTTGTATCTGTTGTTCTAGAATCAGTAAATGTTGCTTTCGTTGTTTCCCCTGTCGGATTTGATAGCTAGTTATAGTTGCACGGATAGACGCCTTGAAACCCTCCCACCAAGCCCAGCTCGCAGTGTCATGGGGTGAATTAAAATGAAAGTAATCTTGGATAGCGGCCTTTATGTCAACCTGAAAATCTTTTTGGTCTAGTAGGGATCTATCAAAAAACCAAGCACGGGGATGTTCACCTTGCGTAGTGACATGTAATGAGAAAGATATGGCAGCATGATCTGAAATATGGAGAGGATGAATCTTAGCCGTGTCCACTTGGGGTATCAGTGTTTTGGAGATAAGAAAAAAATCTATTCTAGATTGTGAGTGATGAGGGGCTGAGAAAAAGGTGAACTCTAAGTCGGAGGGGTGAAGCAGCCTCCATATATCTACTAACGCAAGATCTTTCATCAGAGCTGTAAGGGTATCAAGACTCTTGGGTGGACCACTCGTTCTAGGCGGCTGTCTATCTATCAAAGGATCAAGTACTTGGTTGAAATCGCCGCCAAGTATTAATGGAGTATTGGCAGAGGCCTGTGCCAACTGCGCAATACTGGCAAGTAAGCAGGGTTATCCACATTCGGAGCATAAATACAAATACACGTAATTTCACTATCTCCAACCTTAAGGTGTGCACGGGCCCATCTACCCTCCTTATCAGAGCTAGTATCCAGTACAGTAGCTTGCAAAGACTTCTTAACCAAGATGGCTACCCCACACCGTTTGGAAACGGCGGGAGAGTAGGCAGCCACCATGTAAGGCTTAGCATTAAGTTTCAGTGTTTCAGCGGAGTTTAAATGCGTTTCCTGAAGAAACACTAAATCAGCATGCTCATGATTAAGATAGCTAAGGATTTTCTTTCTTTTGATTGGACTATTGATGCCTTTTACATTCAGTGATAAGAGCTTACATAAGGCCATTCTGAAAAGTTAAAAATTCTGAAAAAGAACGTGATAACGCACATAATTTCACAATGTCCCTCATATTAACTGTATATGGCTGTACACATGACATGATAGAAAGTAAGCTAATGAAAAACAATGAAGCGCCCCATATAAAAAAATAAGCACCGAAGTGCATTAGAGAAGAAGCAAAACCCCAGAAATTACTGGCGACCATGTGTCTGCGGGGAGAAACCCCAGAGAAGGCCTAATTGAAACAGATAACCTGTATAGCTGTGCATGTTCCGAATCCAACCGAGGTGCACATCATGGAGGGATAGGAGACCCAGAAAGTTATATATAGACAGAAAGAAAAGTCCAGGCAGTCTCTGTTCCAGGCGGTGATCACCGCGTCGGGCCATTCAAAATGGCGGGCAGATCCGGCGGGTTACAGATCCAAGTTGTTGGATTAGCGCATCTGGTCCGCTTCTTTGGAATCTAAAAATGTTGCTAGTAGATCAGGATCTTCGAATGTCCTAGTTTGGTTATGGAGAGTCACTCTGAGCTTCGCTGGATACAATAGGCCAAAGCGAGCCTGTAGCTGTTGAAGTCTAGGGCGAAAAGCCAGGAGTCTCTTCCGACGGTCAACTGTGGGCTTTGCCAAGTCAGGGAAGAAGGAGACTTTATGACTTTCAAACTCCAGATGATGATTCGCCCGGGCAGCATTTAGAATCTGCTCAACTTGTTGATATCTCAGTAATCGAAAGATGATAGGCCGGGGGGTCGTCCGATTGAGGGCCATGTTGGTAGGAACACGATGTGCTCGGTCAATTTCCAGATCTCTGTGAAAAGTGATCTTCAGCAAGGAGGGAAGAGTTTTGACCAGGAATTCTCTTATATCTCCTGCTTCGGCCCCCTCCGGTACTCCAATGAGCCTTACATTGTTGCGACGGGCTCGATTATTGCTATCCTCTAACTCTTTTTGAAGATTCTGTATCTGACGCTCAGCCTTGTCCAGTTTCACCAAGCGCACCGCGTGCGAGTCGAGGACCCCCGCCATGTTGTCCTGCCGTAGTGAGAGACCTTCAAGCCGGTCCTGAAGCATACCGAAGTCTTCTCGCATGGCTTGGAGCGCTTCTCCGTTGGACTGTACCAGTTCCTTCACACCGCGTATTTCCTCCAAGATCTCCTGTTGCATTTCGGGGTTTTCCCGAAGTGGAACTGTCTTTTGTGGGGAAGACAACTCTGTTTTGGAGCGTTTTCCGTGAGAAGAAGAGGGAGACCCGAAGTCTAAGCGCGCTGGTTTGTGGGCCGCCATCCCCCCCGAGGTACCCCGGTAAGTTCGGAGTCCCATGTTTTATCCAAGTTCTCTGACCTTGTTCTCTGTAAAACCAAACAGTTTGTTGTTCTGGTCTGTTGTTATATTGTGAACCGCGCTGATGCTGAATAGAGCGGTATATAAGAGCTTGTAATAAATAAATAAATAAATAAAATATTAAGTTTAGGTAGGTATTAAGTCAGGATTCTTAGTAGGCCTCTCGGGAGCTTCAGCGCGAAGCGTCTAACCCGCTGGACATCAGGCTCCGCCCCCCCCCCGTTCCTGACATTTTCTGGAGTTTTCCCGGGTTTCTCCAAGACCACAATGGTGGCCTCTGAGAAATTACCGGGATGGCCAGATTCCTTTTCCAACTCCCCAAAGTACAACATTAAATAGGGAATCAGCTCATCACTCAGAACTTTATAAAGCTCTGCCGGTATCCCATCGGGGCCCGCGGCCTTCCCCCCCATCATAGTTTTGATGGCCGTGGAAACCTCCTTATAAGAGAAAGGCCTGCCAAGCTGTTGGGCTTGCTGCTCGCCTAATGTAGGGTGTCGAAGCGGGTCAAGGAATTGCACAATTGCTACAGGATCTGCAGTGGCCTCCGAGGAATACAGCCTATTATAAAACGATGAAAACTCTTCTAGAATTTGATCATCCTCAACCAATCTAGTCTGATTATCATCCACGAGAGAAACAATTCTAGACTTCTCCCTACTCCCGCGCAGGGTACTCGTCAGGAGCTTGCTGGACCTATTCTGCTCAACGTGATATCTGGCCGCTTGTTTCAACATTACTTGCTCTATCTCAGAGCTCAACAGCTCATTGTATTGAAATCGTAACCTCTGCAACCTAATCAAAATCCCCGCAGCAGGCTGCCGAATCCATAGCCGCTCCCCTGCTCTAATCTGACTTTCCAGGGCTGCTAACTGCTCCCTCCTCTTGGCTTCCTTAATCTTGTAACTTGTAATAGTAGCCCTTAGGGAGGCTTTAAAAGCCTCCCACCAGGCCCAACTGGCAGTATCCCCTAGTTTGTTATTCAGAAAGTATGCCTGAATCGCATCCCTTAGTTCGGATTGGAAGGAAGGCTCCGCAAGCCAAGCCCTATTAAAGGACCACACTGGACTACCTCCAACGGCCGCCTGCATTGGGACCTTGAGCGTGATAGCGGAGTGATCAGACACAGTCCCTCCCAAAATTTCCGCTGAACAGCAGCCCGATGCCAGGGACCGAGAGACTAGGAAGAAATCTATCCTGGAGAGAGAATTGTGTACTGGCGAATGAAACGTATAGTCCTTCTCAGAAGGATGAAGCAATCTCCAAACATCGACCAGTCCACAATCCTCTTTGAGAGCTATAAAGGCACAGTCTGCCCGAGAGGGTCGGTTTATCCGCGCAGGGCAGCGGTCTATCAAAGGCTCATTTACCAGGTTAAAATCCCCCCCAGCAATTATTGGGGCAGTATAATTCTTCTGTAGGGCACAGCTCAAGGCACTAAAAAAATCAGGGTCATCTTTATTCGGGCCATACACATTCACAAGTGAGAACCGAGCACCCCCAACTTCTATCAGGGACCACGCCCACCTCCCGTAGGCATCATTATTGGCTTGAACTACCGTAGCCCCCAACACTTTCCGGACTAGGATGGCAACCCCATTTTTTTTACGGTCCGCTGGGGAAGAGCCCGCCAGAAAATACCTCTTACCCTCTAGTTTCATGGTTTCCTGAGGGGTAAGATGGGTCTCCTGCAATAGTACTACATCTGCCTGGTGCCGAGCACAATACGCTAGAATTTTTTTCCTTTTTATGGGGGTCTTAATGCCCTTCACATTTAAAGACAAGACATTTAGCCAATTAGCCATTGCCGTCTAAAAAGCAGTATACTCTAAATGGCAGGACATAACTATGCATCATATCTCGGGATTGGCTGCCCCTATAAATAACCTTTGGAATCCTTCCCTGAGAGCCAACAAAACCCCCCCAACAAAACTCCCCCTGAGAACAATAAAAACTGGGGTGAGACAGCAAAGACAACCAACAATACGCAGCCTAGCCCCCATGGATATTACCCGCCACCCCCTTTTATTTGTATCTTAAAAAAGGAAATAAAATTAAAATCAAAACAAGAGAACAACAAGGTCACACATATACAGCCTGAAAACTCGGCGAGGGGGCTCCCCCGTATCTAAGAACATAACCAGCCATACCCAACTCAACATCCCTACACAGGCCTACCGGACAGCAAAATTATTTTTGTGGGGTTTTTTTTGTTGTTTTTTTGTTTTTTTTTGACTGTCCAACCCGGCACTGCGCCACGAGAAACTCAGGCCCGGCTCCACTAACATTGGGAAGCCACGTAGGTACCATGAGTCAACAGATCCGCAATCCATCCAGGGACGAGACTGTCCTCCAGCAGGCACTGCCAATTAACTCGACTGCATTTGCAAGGCCTCTTGGCCTTCAATATATACCGCCAGTTCTGCAGGATCCTCGAAGGTCTTGGTCTCGTTGTTTAAGGTCACCTTGAACCGGGCCGGACTAAAAAGACCATACCGTGCTTGCAGGCGCTGGAGCCGAGGCCGAAACGCCAGGAATTGCTTGCGTCGTGTAGCAGTTGGTTTACTAAAGTCTGGATAGAAGGCCACTCGCTGACCACCAGGTAATAGGGGCTGAGCGGCCTTAGCTGACATCAGGATGTGAAGAGCATGCTGGTGTCGGAGGACACAGAATATCATCGGGCGTGGAAATTTAGAGCGTTGGTTAGCTGGGTTTGAGAGCCGGTGAGCCCTTTCTATTTCAAGCGGGCGAGAGAATTCCACCTTCAGGAGCTTTGGAATCAGAGATTCCAGGTAACTGATGGGATCGCTCCCCTCGGCTCCCTCCGGGATTCCCAGGACTCGAACATTATTTCGTCGGGCCCTGTTATTTGCATCCTCATAGCTCTTCTCAAGCCCCTCCAGCTTACGAATCATCCTGGGGATGAGGGCCAACCGCTCCTCATGCTCCGCCACAGCCTTTTCCGCTCGCTCAATTCTTTGCGTGAGCTGTTGCATCTGTGTCGTCAACTCCTTCATACTGGTTTGCATGGCATCAAGAGATTCGCCATTAGCATCGACTCGGCAGCGGATCGCTCGCACCTCCTTCAAGACTTCCTTCAATCCCTCTATGGCCTCGGATGGCGCCGCCATCTTTTGGGGAGAGAGAGGGTCAGATTTAGATCTCTTAGTGCCGGTCGCCGCCGCGGCAGCAAAGTCGAGTCGGGTCTGCTTGCCGGCTGCCATGTGCAACCCCTAGTGCCTCCAAACACTATAGTTTAGGCGGGTAAAGGTGCTGGATACCAGGAATCGAAACCTAGGGGGCCAGGAGAGCAACTCTTATGCGGCCATGTTGGTTCCTCGCAGGCTCCGCCTGATTCTTCCAGTGTTTTTATATCTTGCCTCATGTTGTCCACTCCCTCAGAAGTGTCCACTCTGTTGCAAATTTTTGTGTCATCTGCAAAAAGGCAGTCTTTTCCATTTGGTCCTTCCGCAATATCACAAATACATTGAACAGTATCAGTCCAAGAACCGATCCCTGAGGCACACCACTATGCACCTTCCTTTCTTTTGAGTGAGTTCCATTTTCCACTACCTTCTCTCATCTGTCAGTCAACCAATTTCTGATCCAGTTTACAACCTCGGGATTTATCCCCAGGCTGATCAGTTTATTGATAAGCCTCCTATGAGGAACAGTATCAAAGGATTTGCTGAAATTTAGGTATATCACATCCATCGCATCCTGGCACTAAGGGTCCCTCCACGCCGCCCTTCCCAGCCTGCAGCAGCTCTCCCAGGCAGGGATCGAGCAGCCGGGGTTGCATCAGACCGGCACACAGCATGTTTCCCACCGCCATTTCAGCTGCCCAATCGGGGCAGAGGAGCGCCATTTAAAAGAAGCGCCATCCGGCGCTAAGAGTCCCTCCACGCCACCCTTCCCAGCCCGCGGCAGCTCTCCCAGGCAGGGATCGAGCAGATGGGGCTGCATCAGACCGGCACACAACACATTTCCCGCCGCTGTTTTGGCTGCCCAATCGGGGCAGAGGAGCGCCATTTAAAAGAAGAGCCATCCGGTGCTAAGGGTCCCTGCACGCCACCCTTCCCAGCCCGTGGCAGCTCTCCCAGGCAGGGATCAAGCAGCCGGGGCTGCATCAGACCGGCACACAGCATGTTTCCCACCGCCATTTCGGCTGCCCAATTGGGGCAGAAGGAGCACCATTTAAAAGAAGCGCCATCCGGCGCTAAGGGTCCCTCCATGCCGCCCTTCCCAGCCCACGGCAGCTCTCCCAGGCAGGGATCGAGCAGCCAAGGCTGCATCAGACCGGCACACAGCACGTTTCCCGCCGCTGTTTCGACTGCCCAATCGGGGCAGTCAGAGGAGCACCATTTAAAAGAAGCGCCATCCAGTGCTAAGGGTCCCTCCATGCTGCCCTTCCCAGCCCGTGGCAGCTCTCCCAGGCAGGGATCGAGCAGCCGGGGCTGCATCAGACCGGCACACAGCACGTTTCCCGCCGCCATTTTGGCTGCCCAATCGGGGCAGAGGAGCGCCTTTTAAAAGAAGCGCCATCTGGCGCAAAGGGTCCCTCCACGCTGCCCTTCCCAGCCCGTGGCAGCTCTCCCAGGCAGGGATCGAGCAGCCGGGGCTGCATCAGACCGGCACACAGCATGTTTCCCACCGCCATTTCGGCTACCCAATCAGGGCAGAGGAGCGCCTTTTAAAAGAAGCGCCATCCGGCACACCCACGCCTGGCGGACCCGCGCCTGAGGGCCTCGCCAGAGGGCCCTTTGGCGTGGCCCTTAGGTGTGGCCCGCTAAAAAGGTCTCTCACGCTGCATGCTGAAGGTAACCTACAGACACAAAGAAAGCCAGGACAACGACTCCACTATAGACCTGTCTGAAACCTCAACGGAGCACGTCCCCTAACAACGAAAGAGGGGCAGTTTCTCCAAATGGACTAGTTTTGTGCATAGCACGACAGTCATCAATCTCACTTCCATGCCCAAGTTGATGTTTGGAGTACGGACCGTCATCTCAACCAGAAATAGGTAACTCAAGACGCTATCATATTCATGAACCTAACAACCTACTGCTGAATACATTTATTCCCAAATTTAAACACCCTATATGTCTATAATAATTGTATAAGCACACTAGAAGCTACTTGCATTGGTTCTACCCTTGTGACAATTACTAAGTAGACCAGGGTTTGCCTGCCGTAACCCTCAAGCATATACCTGTTTGTGTCATTATTACCTGATGTTATGCATGTCTGTTCTACCTGCAATGCAAGTTTATTTATCTGTTGAACAGCACACCTTTATAGCTACCAGCCAATTTAGCATCTGTATAGCTACCACCCAATTTAGCAATGTCATACTGTATTTTAGCAGGTAGAGGCCCTTTTCACCCTACCCACTAACTACATTCAACAGGGTAGATACCCAGAATGTCCCCCTCAAGCATCATCATAGTTGCTCTATTCCTCCTCTCCGGATGGACCAGTAATGCCACAGACTTATCCCTTAATCAAAACCATATATCAGTTCTTCAGAACCATAGGAGAAGATGGTCAAATGCTCTCTTCCACAATTCGGATGAACCACCTAGAACACTCCACTCCCACTTATTACCCATCGCACTACAACATAATAAGAAATCAAAGCAAGAAGAAAAATCCCATCCCCAAAACTTGAGATGTGCTCTCATAAACGCCCGTTCAATACGCAAGAAATGGCCAGTGATCTTTGACGTGATATCTCTCCATGACCTTGACATATTCCTGATTACAGAGACATGGCTCTCCAATGACGATAATGTCCTACTTATCCAACTCTTACCTACCAATTTCACAATACACACATGCCACAGAACCAACAAAGGGGGAGGAGGAGTACTCGCTCTCACCAAATCGGACCTCCATTTCCAACTGGTAAGCGCAGACAGCACAACAAACCTCGAGTCAATTACGATAACCAACAAACTCTGCTCCATTAACCTCCTTTACAGAGCCCCATCAACAGACTCGGATGTCCTCTCTTCAATAATCGATCTGGCATCCAACACCCAGAGTCCTTGCACACCAAGCTGGATTCTGGGAGACTTCAACCTACCTTCTCTACAAGAAGCTCAGGCATCATCCTTCCTCGAGGCTCTCAAGGATTTAGGATATAGCCAACTGGTAAATGAACCTACTCATGCGAAAGGAGGCATATTGGACTTGGTACTCGCTCCACAGACATCTCTCAACTCAAACGATGACCCTGGGTTGTCCATCATCGCAGTTCCCTGGTCTAACCATAAGCTGATTATATTCCAAATACCCCTGCCCAAGAACACCCAGAACAAAGCCAGAAGGCCGAGCAGCACTGCCAAGACACCTCCTCGAAGGTTTCAAGCCTTCAACGGGAACTGGATCCTGAGTAAAACTCGCCCACTCCTCGCCTCGACATCACTCAATCCTGATGTTTTGGTTTCTGAATGGAACAATAGCTTCAGTACTCTTGCACTACGTCCACCATCCAACAAGCCTCCAAGGAAATGACTCTCTGCACCCTGGTACACTTCAGAGCTACGTTCCTCACTCACCCTCCTAAGGAAGTTGGAAAGACGCTGGCGTCGATCACATGCCCCGGAAGACCAAAGGGCATATAGCTCTCATCTTGCACGGCACCATGAAACAGTAACCGAGAATTTAAGGCAATTCCACACCGACACTCTAAAATGATCACTGAACAAACCACACGACCTGTTCAGCCTCGTTAAAAATCTAACTAAGGAACCTGCCCCCAAACAAACAAATGAGATCCACCCTCAAGACTTTGTGGATTACCTGCAATCAAAGCTATGCTAAACCAACAAATCTCCAGTTCCCACCGAGGCCCATGTTCCAACCAATATAACACCCTTGACCTCTTTCAGCACTCCATCCAAGAAACACATTGAAAACACTATTGGTACGATCAACACCACCACTGCTCAGACTGACCCTTGCCCTGCCTTCTGGATAAAGGAGCTACGATCCGACCTTAGCCCTTTTATAGCCAGACTCATGGACCGTTCCTTCACAGCAGGTACGTTCCCCCAATCTCTCAAACACACATCCATTAGACCTCTGCTAAAAAACAGCAAGCTCAACACCCAGAAGGTTGACTCATATAGACCGATATCGAGCATACCACTTCTAGCCAAAATAATGGAAAAAGAAGTCCAAAGACAAATTCAAGAACACATCGACACCGTTTCGCCGCTGGACCCTTGCCAACATGGTTTTAGAGAACATCACAGCGTTGAAACGCTCCTCACCACCCTCCTTAATAACATAACTGCTGGAATAGATAACATCCGTCAGGGGTTTGTCCTCATTTTCTTAGACATAGCAGCTTCTTTCGATTCAGTAAGTCACGAGCTTCTCCTAGAGGGCCTCAAAGAGAAGGGTATCTGTAAAACAGCAATAGTCATACCTCTCGGACAGATGGCAGCATGTACGATCAGGGACTTCAACATCTGAACCATTCCACCAGAAGCAAGGCGTCCCACAAGGATCCTCCTTATCTGCCCTGATGTTCAACATATACATGCAGCCCATCTGTAACCTCATCTGGTCTTACAGTGTTAACTGCTTGATATATGCTGCTGATGTACTACTTTACATGCCCTTCTCAACAGAGAACCCAGACCTCTCCCTTCTGACAGACTGCTTCAATGCGGTATCCAATTGGCTGCAATCTCAGAACCTCAGAATCCAGCACAAGAAAACAGAGGTCCTGTTCATCACGAGGAATCCAAACTTCACCACACCGCCTCACCTAAAGATCAAGGAAGCTGAACTACAGACCAAACCCATGATCTGGTACCTTGGAGTCACCTCGGACCAGCGCCTAGACATGAAGGTGCACACAAGCAACGTAGTTAGAGTGGTATACCACAAGATCCATACTCTCAGGCACCTCCGTTTCCTGCTAGAACCGGATAACTTCCGGACAATTTATCAAGCGCTAATCTTACCACAATTTGACTACGTCAACTCAGTCCTGCATGGTCTTCCTAAATCTACTTTGAACCCTCTACAGCTCGCGATGAATGCTGCAACGAGAATACTACTTGGAGCTTCCAAGAAAGATCACATCACGCCCATCATGCAACATCTACACTGGCTTCCTATACAGGCCAGACTCACTTTCAAAACCCTACTGCTTACCTTCAAAGCTATCAATGGGCTCTCCTCTGCATCACTAGCAGACCTTATCCAAATCACCCCCCCAACAGGTCCAGAAGATCAGTAGCGGTCAACAAACTAATAGTCCCGAAAGAAATAACCCAATGCACCCAGGCAACAGCAAACAGAGCCTTTAAATTTTGCGCACCTATAGACTGGAACACTCTACCACCCAACATATGCTCAATCCCTGACCTGGCCCAGTTTAGGAAGGCAGTAAAGCACTACCTATTCTGCATGTACTACTAGGTAGATGGCACGGCGATACAATAGCCCCATCCATTGACTAGACTAGGCCGCACAATCAAATCCGACCCTACAAGATACCAATGAATATGGCTAGTGAAATACGATCTCCATGAAGATTAGATGTAAATAGTTCCCCAAGTTCTCCAAGTTTTCGTACCTGTTCATTGTAAACTCAATTCTGTAAGGCAATGTGTATGTTTTATGTTCCATGTAAACCGCACTGATGTTGAATAGCGCAGTATAAAAGCAATGTAAATAAATAAATAAAAATAAAATGCCCTTGATCTAGTTCTCTGGTGACCAAATTAATTAAATTTGTTTGGCATGATCTTCCCCTGGTAAAAACCATCTTGTCTTGGATCATGCAATCCATTGGTTTCCAGAAAGTCCACTATTCTTTCTTTCAAGAGTGCCTCCATTACTTTTTCCACTGGCCTATAGTTTGTCACTTCTTCCCTATTACCACTTTTATGAAGAGGTTCCATATCAGCCCTTCTCCAGTCCTGCGGAATGTCTCCCATCTCCAAGGATTTCTTTAAAAAATCCTTTAAAGGCCCTGCTAGAACCTCTCTGAACTCTTTCAGTATCCTGGGATGTATCCTATCCAGTACCATGGCCTTGTCCACTTTCAGTTTTGCAAAGTGTTCTAACACATCATCTTCTGTGAATGGTGTAGTATCTACTAGATTCCCATTTGTTTATCTGTCACTTAAATGTGGTCCTTCTCCAGGATTTTTTTTCATAAATACAGAAGTATTTGTTTATCGTTTTCACTTTTTAAATGTCACTTTCCACAAATCCGTCCTCGGCACTTTTGAGTCTTGCAATTCCACCTCTGATCTTCCTCTTCTCCGGAATATACCTGAAAAAGGTTTTGTCCACGTTTTGTCTACGTTTCACATTTTTAGTCATTTTTTCTTCTGCCTTTGCTTTTGCTATTTCTCTCTGTCTCTTTTAGTTTTTTCCTGTATTCTTTTTTGTATTCCTCTTTTTGAGATCTTCTGAATTTTGTGAAAGCTGGGTTTTTTGCCTTTATTTGTGCAGCCACTTCTTTAGAGAACCATATAGATTTCCTTTTCCTCTTGTTTTTATTTACTTTCCTTACATATATATCTGCTGCCCCTTTTATTGCCTCTTTTAGTTTAGCCCACTGTATTTCCACTTCCCTTAATTCCTTCTATCCTGCCAACTTCTCCTTCAGGTACTTTCCCATTTTACTGACGTTATCCTTTTTGAAGTCCAGGACTTTGAGGTTGCTGTGATTGGACTCTGCTTTGGCTTTTAACTCAAACCACACTGTGTGATGAGCATATTTATGACATGTCTCTATACCCACTCAAGATCTCTAGTCTGATGTAATCGCTTTTATTTAATTATTCATATGCTATTCCCCAGTTAATCCTTGTTTTATTCCCGTTACCTGTAACTTGGACAAGTTCTCTAAATCTGAGTGTATTTTGTTTAATGTAAACCGCACTGATGTCAAATAGCGCGGTATATAAGAGCTGTTAAATAAATAAATAAATAAATAAATAAATTACTGCTCATGTGGGCACCCACCCAGACATTTGACATGCTATCTCCATTGGTGAGTACTAAATCCAGCATCAAGCTTCCCCTGCTTGGTTCCAGCACCATTGGTCTGAGCAATGTTTCTTGGAAAACATACAGAATATTTTTACTTCTTTCCAGATTTGCAGAAGGAATACTCCAATCCACATCTGGTAGATTACAGCCAATATGATCATTTCTACCTTCATGGCTACTTTTGCAATATTAATGATAAACTCTCTGTCCATTGCCTCAGTTTGATTTGGAGGCCTGTAGACTACACCAGTGTGGATGATAGTACCATCTCCTCTTTCTAACACAATCCATGTACCCTGCATTTCAGTCTCTAAATATTGCTTTTGACATATAGGACTCCTCCTCCTCCATTTCTGACTTTTCTATCTCTTCTAAATAAATGATAGCTGGCAGGGGACATGGGGAAAAGAAGAAGCTCTTTTCCCCGATGATGTTGAGATTTTACTATTACTATTTGCTTCTGGATACTCTTGATATTGGCTCTTCTATGAGTGATAAGGTGAAGCTGAGAAAGGATTGGTCTATTAAGTTGCAGTTGAAATTGAAAATAAGTAAGACAGAGTTTTGTGGTTTAGTAATGAGCATCCACCACCGGATACTAGTTTCTCACTATGGGGGCATAGCTCAGGACCAACCTATTGGGATATAGCCCAGGCATTTGGATGGATTCACAGTTGTCGCTAAGAGATCACATTTCTAGAAAGTGCAGATCTCTCTTTTTGATGCTGCAAATGATTATGCAGTTGAGGCTGTATTTGTCCTCAATGAATTTGATTACAGTTATTCAGGCTTTCGTTTTACCATTTCTTGATTACTGTAATGCAGGGATTTTGGGATTATCCCTGAGGCAGATCCAATGGTTATTATTAATCCAAAGTACCAAGACCCAGTTGATTGAGAGACTCAGGCAGTAAAAACATGATTTATTTATTTGAAATTATGTACCACAAAATTATATTATTGATAAGCCATTCACAACAAATAATCCAAAGGCACACAAAACAATAAAACAAAAAAGCACATCTATCATACACATACAAATAAATGCATTAAAATTGAAAAGATAATAAATTAACATTTACTATCCACTCTCAAAGGCCTGAACAAAGTAAGATGTTTTCACCTTCTTATGGAAATCAAGCATATCCACAAGCAATCTTACTTCTTCTGGTAAGTTATTTCAAAGCCTAGGACCAGAGAAAGATATAGCCAGTGGTGGCATTCAGATGTTTCAGCCTGGTTTCTGCAAACCAGTTTCTGCCACGGCCCATGTTCACCGAACTGGGCTGACACAGCATTGCAATGTTGGCTCTGGAGAGGCGGGAATCCCCCCATCTGACTGTGGTTTGAAGGCATCGGGGGGATTGCAGCATCGGGAGCTGCCCCCGATGCCATCAGTCTACTGATGGGTGGGGGGATCAGACTGCTGGCCCACCAGGAAGTTGCTCTCCCAATGCAGATGACATCGGACTGAGTGTGCAACTCCCGCAATGCTACCGCGTGCGTGGCTGCCACCCATGCATCCTGACCAATGCCAGGATGGACCGAACTGGGTCCCATCCAGTTCAGATCCCACTACTGGATATAACCCTCTTAAAATTCATTTTCCCAAAAATCTGCAGAAAGGGAGGGCAATCAAGAAGCTCCCTATCAATCTCACTGGATTATAAAAAAGATGGAATGCTATCAATAGGTAAAAATACTCCTAGTTGCAAAACTTAGAGAACAACAGTACCACCTTAAACCAGACACACCAAATAATTGGCAACAAATACAAAGAATATACAATTGACTTGATATGATTGCATATACCTATCCTTGACACTAGTCGAGCAGCCATATTTTGGATTATTCATAATGACTTTATACATGGAGTCGGAAGCCTAAATGCAGATCGATGCAAAAAATCATGCATTAGAATGCTGTGATGAGCTTGAGTGCACAGCATTCTAGTGCATTCACGAAAAGGTTTTACTTCTGAGGTAGTAAACTAATGGAATGCAAATTACCACTGTGTTAAATAGTATGCATTTGCAGAAAAAACAGTACACACCATCCCAAGCACACCTCGAACTCACTCGTCACTCTGCATTCTTCTTTCTGAGTCCTGCCCTATGGAATTCTCTCCCTCACCCGCTCCGCACCGAACCTTCATTCCCCCACTTCAAAGCTCTTCTTAAAACCCATCTTTTCTCCCAGGCTTTTGTCCTCCCTGTAGCCACGTGATGATTCTGATGCTCTACACCACCCCCTCTCCCCTCCCTTAGCCCCTTCCTTCCCTCAGCAATCAGCCTATTTTTAACTCCGCTCCTTTCGTATCTTTCTCTCTCCCTCTCACTAGTGCTTTCCTGTCAACCCAATGGCATTCCTTTCTTCCTTTAATCTTCTAGTAGCCTCCTTGTTTACTATTGTACACCGCCCTGACACTTCGGTATGGGCGGTATATCAAGCCTTGCGAATAAATAAATAAATAAATGAATACCCTGGTAGCCTCTCCCCTCCCTTATCTGCCCATTCCAAAGTTTCTAATATTCCTCAACTCCATAAATATCCCTGGTGGCCCATGGCCCCTGGACCCCTGACCTCTGACTCCAACCACAAAAATGTCCCTGGTGGCCCTAGTGGGCCCTGTACCCCCCACAGAACTGATTGGTAGCTAGTGGCCCTCCTCCCATACCCTAGTGCACTGTACATTCCCCATACCCTGACCTATCTTGTACATCTTCATCACTGGGAGGCAGGAATGATGCCCCCTTCCTCCTGCTTCCATGCTGCCATTTTGGAAAATGACAGTGTTTGACCTCACAGGGGCATTCCATGCTGCTTTTCCCATGCTCACCTTTCTGCATCAGGGAATAAGAATAATGTGAGAAAATCAAGAAAAAACTGCTGTGTTAAAGGGTAGAACAGCTTGCTGCATAGGACCAAAAGAGTGGAATTGCAGTAATTGCTAGGAGCCCAGTACAAAAGACTGAAGGACCATTGTCAGCTCAATGCTTAAGATAAGCTTTTAACCTCGTCAATAAACATAAAAAAGTTTCTTAACACCTCTTTAATAAGAGATTGAAATGATAACTCATTACATAGGATAACACCTAGGTAACTAATCTGGAGATAGTAAGAGTTTAGAGCCCATTGTTTCTCTGATGCTGTTGGTTACCAGTGTAGTGTTTAGGGCAAGAAATAAGAGTACTCTGGATTATCGGTATGCTAAGTGTCGGGATTTTGTTCCAGGGTGGGTTCTGTGATTGCAGGGTGAATATTTATTGCAGGTCCCAGCCATAAGGAAATTTACATTAACAAGGCACCACGATTGGGCCTTTTCTGTGAAGCCACCAGTACAGTAAAATACTCTTCTAAGTGAGGTGCTTGCAGAGAGAGAGAGAGATTTATGGTTGCTTAAAAAGAAACATAAGATATTTTTGTTTTCTTGTGCTTATAAATTGAGGGGTTTTGTACTGTTTTGAAATGTTTTATTTGTGAACTTCGTAATTTATGCATTAGCTGCTGCGATACTGAAGAGTGAGGAGCTCCAGACTGAATTGAAGAAGCCAAGCTGTAAGAGTACAGTGTTTCT
Source organism: Ichthyophis bannanicus (assembly GCA_033557465.1). Lineage (NCBI taxonomy): Eukaryota > Metazoa > Chordata > Amphibia > Gymnophiona > Ichthyophiidae > Ichthyophis > Ichthyophis bannanicus. The sequence goes on along the minus strand of CM066034.1, from coordinate 960,739,519 downwards.
GTAAGGTGGATTTTCAAAGCTATAACTTTCTTATGCAGATGTGTTTTTAATTAAAGTGCTGTCAAGTCAATGCTGACTCCTGGTGACCCAGCAGCCCCTGGGTTTTCTTGGCAAGGTATATGACTGTAAGTAGATTGCCAGGCCTTTTCTTCAGAGTATGGTGTGCAATTCTGGAGACCGCACCTTGTCTTACTTCAACAAAGGCTAACACACCTTGTTAATGAAGACGTGCAGTTTATTTATAATACAAAGCAGGGATAACTTGAATTTCACTTATTTAACTTCTTAATTTGTACTTATTTAGAAAGGCAAGTAATTCATATATCTACCTATGATTAGTTAAAAAGATATCTGGAAAACTATTAGAATAAAAGCACTTAATTACAGAATAGATAACTAGAAAGATAATTACAGAAGAAGAATATACTTCACCGAAAGAGCTTTACTTCATCCCTTGTCACACTTCGATTGAATGGATCCCTGATTCAACCAGACAAGAGAGACTTCTCAATCGGGAGTTTCTCTAGGCAATGCGTCCATTCCTAGATTAATCCATTTCTCTCTGTCTAGCTGAAAACAGGTACCCATTTTATCCAGTTGCAAGAACAATCCAGTTATTTCCTATCATGTGACACATACGTAGTATAGAGTCAGTTATCCATTAAGCACATCCAAGACACTGGCCAGGTGCTTGAAAATGCTCAAGGGAACCCCCCTCCCTGGTCTACATTACAATTGATGAATTAGGAGAAATGTTTCCAAGGCAAGGTGAATTGTCCTGTTTTGTCCTGTTATTGGGTTTCAATTTGTCTGCTAGTAGAAAGACTCCTAGGTGAAGTGTTCTTTTGTTCTCTGTAATGGGTCTCCATTTGCTTGCTAGGAGAAGGTCTCCTCCCTGATCTTTCCAGTATCTGTAGTTATGTAAATTGTTTCAACAGTTTCAAGTGCCCCTATTTACAGTTGAGGCATATTCACTACTGAGGCATAATCAATAGTCAAAATTCATCTGTACCACACACCTTCAAAAGGATGTGAACAGGATGGAGTCAGTGCAGAGGGTTGCTACTAAAATGATTAATGGGCTTTATTATAAAACATATGAGGACAGACTTAAGGATCTTAATATGTACACCTTAGAGGAAAGGCGGGATAGAGGTGATATGATTGAGATGTTTAAATACCTCCGTGGCATAAATGTTCAGGGAGAGAGCCTCTTTCAATTGAAAACAAGTTCTGCTACGAGGGGACATGGGATGAGGGTGAAGGGAGATAGATTCAGGAGTGATATGCGGAAATATTTCTTTACGGAAAGAGTAGTGGATCCGTGGAATAATCTCCCAGTGGAGGTGGTAGAGATGAGGACAGTAACTGAATTCAAAAAAGCATGGGACCAACACAGAGGATCTCTAAAGGTAAAAAGTGGACTGTTGTAGTTGTTATGGAAGGACAGACTAGATGGGCCTTGTGGTCTTTTTCTGTCATCATGTTTCTATGTTTCTAATGGAGGGTAAGGTGACTTGCCCAAGGTCACAAGGAGTACTAGTAGGAATCAAACCCAAATCTCTTGGGTAGTAGGCTGTTGCAGTAACTATTAGGCTACTCCTCCACTCCTTTTAGAAATGCACAATTAAGGTGAACCCCCTGAAGAAAGCATGGCCAAAACGATCATGTAGGGTTTCAGATGTATTGAAGAAGATTACGAAAATCCACTTGGGCAACCCTGATATTGTGAGGTTGTCCATCTTTTTTGAAATCACTTTGGCAGTACAACTTAGTCACTATTTGTACTCTGCATGGAGCAAGTCTTTTGGATGTGCAATGTACAAATTTGAATAAAGTAATTAAAATAAAATTTAGTTTTATTTTGAAGGTAATACAAAATGATAGGCATGCAGAGGCCTAATATTTTCACATAAAAACAAACTGTTTTTAAAAACTTTTATTGTAATTTATATATTTGCATTATTTGATATACCGCCTTTTTATATGGCGTCAAGGTGGTGTATATAACCAAAATAGGCTTCAGCATACACATTATACTAAATCAAAGCATATGTTGGCGTAGCACAACAATTACACACCTACTACATGTGCAAATTACCTGTGCCTGTGTATATCAATTGTATACACGTAAATTGGTAAGTGTGTGCATGCACAAACAACTTGCGCCGCCTGTTTAATTTTTAGGCAAGCGAACGAATGCGCAAATTAGCCCAAAATACATATGCCTCCAAAATGGAACAACACATATCTGTATCACGTTCAAACAAAAAAAAATCCCTAGTATAAAGGAGTGTTTTTTCACGTGCCACAAAATTTCTCCTGGGCTCTGACACACAGCTTTCTTAGTCGAGGTAAAAAGAAAAAACATAAGTAGGTAGCAATATTTAAAAAGAAAAGACTTCTAAGCCAAGCTTTTTGTATGATGCAACGTTGTTGTTACCATCTGAAAAACCCATCAGTAAAATACATGGAATGAGTTAATAGTCTTAGGTTATAGAATTGAAATAATCCATCATAGCTCGAAGCCGTTAGTGCTGTCTTTGGCAGTCTCAGGAGATAAGGATTTAATGGGCAAAAACCCCCTAAATAACTGTAGTGGATATACAGTAGTCCCTCTAGAGTAGGTGCAAAGACAAAATTTTAAGGCACTGTGGTGAAGCTTAGTCATTGTGCATCCAGTACTTTTTCTGTAAAGGAACAGCGAGGGGAAGCTTGCATTGCAATTGCTTATGCTGTATCGGTTCAGCAGGAGTGCATTGTAATGTGGATTTCAGGAATATTATTGGCAATCCTATATCCGTTCTGTATGGAAGTTGGCATTGCTGTTGCCCTGTGGTGCCACTTAAGTGCTAGAGCAGGGTTTGAAGAAACTTTACAATACTATTATCCTATAGTCCTGATTCTGACTCAGGGCAATTTCTCCAAATGGACAATATGAAGAAGCTTGCACCTCTGCTGTGACTATATCTAGTGTTGCCAGTCTTTGCTTAAAAAACACTTTGGCATGATTTTATTGGGAGCTGCATAATGATAAGCACCATTAATGTGTGTGTGAATCACCTAAGAACATAAGATATGCCATACTGGGTCAGACCAAGGTCCATCAAGCCCAGTATCCTGTTTTCAACAGTGGCCAATCTAGGTCATACGTACCTAGCAGTTTCCCCAAAAGACACAGGTTCCGCAATGCTTGTACTGGGTCAAGCATTGATATCCTGGGTCCCTTCTTAATAATGGTTTGTGGACCTTTCCTCCAGGAACTTGTCCAAACCTTTTTTAAACCCAGCTACACTAACAGCCTTTACTACATCCTCCGGTAACAAAGTCCAGAGTTTGATTACACGTTGAGTGAAAAAATATTTTCTTTTATTAGTCTTAAATAGTTTACCCTGTAGCTTCATTGTATGACCCCTAGTCTTTCTATATTCTGATAACGCAAACAATCGATCTACGTTTACCCGTTCCACTCCGTTCATTAATTTATAGACTTCTATCATATCTCCCCTCAGCCGTCTCTTTTCCAGGTTAAAGAGCCCTAACCTTTTTAGCCTTTCTTCATAGGAGTATCCTTCCATCCCCTTTACCATTTTGGTGGCTCTTCTCTGAACCTTTTCTAATAACGCTATATCCTTTTTAAGATACGGCGACCAGAATTGCACACAATATTCAAGGTGCGGTCTCACCATGGAACGGTATAGAGGCATTATAATATCTTTTGTTTTATTTTCCATTCCTTTCCTTATGATACCTAGCATTCTGTTTGCTCTCTTGGCTGCCACTGTACACTGGGTCGAGGGTTTTAACATGCTATCCACAATAACACCTAAATCTTTTTCCTGGGTGGTGGTTCCTAATGTGGAACCTTGCATTGTGTAACCATAGTTTGGGTTGTTCTTCCCTAGGTGCATAACTTTGCACTTGTCCACATTAAATTTCATCTGGAAAGTGGAATAACGAGTGAGGTTATCAAATTTGCAGATGACACAAAACTATTTAAAGTTGTTAAAACCCAAGAGGATTGTGAAACATTGCAAGAGGATCTTGATAAATTGGAAGACTGGGCATCAAAATGGCAGATGAAATTTAAGGTGGACAAGTGCAAGGTTATGCACCTAGGGAAGAACAACCCAAACTATGGTTACACGATGCAAGGTTCCACATTAGGAACCACCACCCAGGAAAAAGATTTAGGCGTCATTGTGGATACCATGTTAAAACCCTCGGCCCAGTGTGCAGCGGCGGCCAAGCGAGCAAATAGAATGCTAGGTATGATAAGGAAAGGAATGGAAAATAAAACAAAAGATATTATAATGCCTCTATATCGTTCCATGGTGAGACCGCACCTTGAATATTGTGTGCAATTCTGGTCGCCGTATCTTAAAAAGGATATAGCGATTTTAGAAAAGGTACAGAGGGGGGGCGGAGCCTGATGTCCAGCGGGATGGTCGCATAACGCTGAGGCTCCCGAGAGGCCTACTCAGAATCCTGAATTAACACCGTACCTACTTGGAACTTCTACTCTGATCTTGCCGGGGCACATTGGTGAGATGGCGGGGACCAAACCCACGCGCCTGGAATTTGGATCTCCAGCGGCTTCTCACGGCAAACGTTCCAAAACTGAACCCCCGTCCCCGCAGAAGGGGCTGGCCTTGCGCGAGGGCCCCGAAATGCAGCAGGAAATCCTCACAGAGATTAGAGGGGTCAAAAACCTCGTGCAGTCAAACGGTGAAGCACTCCGAGCGTTGCGGGAAGACCTTGGTGTGCTGCAAAGCAAGCTAGAAGGGCTTTCTTCGCGTCAGGACAAAATGGAGAGCATATTAGACTCCCATGCGGCCCGGTTGTCCAAACTCGACAAAGTTGAACGTCTGGTGCGGGCCTTGCAGAAAGAAGTGGAAGATGGCAATAATAGAGCGCGCCGCAACAACATACGGCTCGTGGGCATCCCGGAGGGAGCGGAATCGGGAGACATAAAAGAGTTTTTATGCAAAATCCTCCCTTCCCTGCTCCAAATCACCTTTACCAAAGATTTGGAGATCGATCGCGCTCATCGTGTACCCACAAGCATAACGCTCAACAGGAAGACCCCGCGGCCTATCATTTTTCGACTTTTGAGATATCAACACGTGGAGCAAATTCTAAGTGCCTCTCGGGCAAAGGGCCATATGGAGTTTGAGAGCCACAAGATCTCCTTCTATCCTGACTTGGCTAAACCCACGGTCGACCGCCGAAAGCGCTTTTTGGAATTCCGGCCGAGGCTTCAACAACTACAAGCACGCTATGGCCTGATGTACCCGGCCAAGCTCCGAGTCACGCTTCACAATCAGACAAGAACATTTGAGGACCCTGATCTACTAGCGGAGTTTTTGGATTCCAAAGAAGCCGACTTGATGCGCTGACTTCCAGAATATTCCTGCAAGTATTCTCATATCCGCTGCACCTGCCATATTGGATCTGCCGCAGCCCAGCAAAGAGTCTGGCGAGGGCAGTTTGTTTGCCTTACTTTTGATGATATCTGTGACCCAATTCCATCTACCCACAGTAGCCTCGATGAGTATCAGAGACAGTGTTAATTATGGACTCTGGTGTTCTTTTCTTTTTTTTTCATGTCTTTCTATTTCCTCTCTAGGGCCTCCTCCCGCAGACATTAGGTCGCCATATTCTTTGGGGGATTTGCTTCTTCTCTAAGATACAATGGTACATACTTTTCCATATGGGGTGTATTAGCCAGCATACTCGGTGATTATGTCATTGTTGCACAGATTCTGATTATGTTGTATGTTTTCAAGCGCCCTTACCTAAAATGTCTATTACCGATTGATGGCACCATGTAAGATTTTCTCATTGAACGTAACAGGAATCAATAATCCGATAAAACGGAAGAAAATCCTAAGCTACCTAAGTCAGGAAGCTGCGGATCTGATTTTTCTCCAAGAAACGCATTTAACTTCGAGGGAACTCTTAAACTCAATATTAAACCTTACATGGTGGCCGCCTATTCCCCAGCCGTTTCAAAGAAATGTGGGGTTGCCATACTGGTTAGGAAATCTTTGCATGCTACTATTATTGCGACTAGCTCAGATACAGAAGGTAGATGGTCCAGAGTTCACCTCATGATAGGTAGCCTTGAAGTTACATGTATATGCCTTTACGATCCTAATGTGGATGACCCTGCCTTTTTTGCTACTATTGCTCAGGTTGCGCAGGCCTCTGCTAATACTTCATTGATAATTGGGGGGGATTTCAATCTAGTCCTTGATCCCCTGATTGACAAACAGCCGCCTAGGACAAGTGGTCCCCCCAAGAGTCACACCACGCTTACCTCCCTGATCAAAGATCTTAATTTATCTTACACCTTCACGAACCTCTCTCGTGGAAGATCGTGGGACTCCGCTCTGTGGCGGAGGTCCCCTCTCTTCCTAAGAAGGGTCGCTTTCTCCTTGATTTCATGCTGGGTATAGCCATATGCTTAATTACGAGGAATTGGAAGGATAGCTCTCGACTTACTGTCAATGAATGGTGGAACCTCGTCTGCTTATATAGTAAATATGAGCAGATACCTAGGAGAGCTATTCCCCATGCCCAAATTCACTCTCGCTTGTCTAAATGGCAGATGCTTAATAATTATGTACAATCTGCTCATTGTTCCAACATACCTGTATAATGAGCACTCATCATGTTTCAGATCATCGTTAGGTTTTGTAACACAATAATGTAAGTACACGCCCGCTTCGGGAAAGATTAGTTTTCTAGAGAAGAAGCAGGGGGGAGGGGGGTGGCAGGGGTTTACTTTGATGTATGTATTACACTTTTGTATCTGTCTTTTAGCTGTATGTCTTCCTTTTCCTTTGTTGTTATAAAACGAAAATAAAGAATTTAAAAAAAAAAAAAGAAAAGGTACAGAGAAGAGCCACCAAAATGGTAAAGGGGATGGAAGGATACTCCTATGAAGAAAGGCTAAAAAGGTTAGGGCTCTTTAACCTGGAAAAGAGACGGCTGAGGGGAGATATGATAGAAGTCTATAAATTAATGAACGGAGTGGAATGGGTAAACGTAGATCGATTGTTTACGTTATCAGAATATAGAAAGACTAGGGGACATGCAATGAAGCTACAGGGTAAACTATTTAAGACTAATAAAAGAAAATATTTTTTCACTCAATGTGTAATCAAACTCTGGAATTTGTTACCGGAGGATGTAGTAAAGGCTGTTAGTGTAGCTGGGTTTAAAAAAGGTTTGGACAAGTTCCTGGAGGAAAGGTCCATTAACCATTATTAAGAAGTGACCGAAGATATCAATGCTTGACCCAGTACAAGCATTGTGGAACTTGTGTCTCTTGGGGAAACTGCTAGGTACATATAGACCTAGATTGGCCACTGTTGGAAACAGAATACTGGGCTTGATGGACCTTGGTCTGACCCTGTATGGCATATCTTATGTTCTTATGCCATTTTGATGCCCAGTCTTCCAATTTATCAAGATCCTCTTGCAATTTTCCACAATCCTCTTCGGTTTTAACAACTTTAAATAGTTTTGTGTCATCTGCAAATTTGATAACCTCACTCATTATTCCTCTTTCCAGGTCATTTATGAATATGTCAAAAAGCAGCGGACACAGCACAGATCCATGGGGTACACGACTATTCACCTTTCTCCATTGGGAAACTGGTCATTTAACATTACCCTCTGCTTTCTATCTTTTAACCAGTTCCTGATCCACAGTAGTACACTGCCTCCTATCTCATGACTCTTTAGTTTTGCCAAAAGTCTCTGATGAGGGACCTTGTCAAAGGCTTTCTGAAAGTCTAGATACACTATATCAACCGACTCACCTTTGTCCACCTGTTTATTCACACTTTCAAAAAAACATAACAGATTAGTAAGACAAGATCTTCCTTATCTAAAGCCATGTTGGCTGTCTCCCATTAGGCCATGACTATCTACATGCTGAGTAATTTTATTCTTTATGATGATTTCTACCATTTTTCTCGGTACTGACGTGAGGCTCACCGGTCTGTAGTTTCCCGGATCACCCTTGGAATCCTTTTTAAAAATTGGTGTTACATTGGCGATCCTCCAATCTTCAGGTATTAGAGATGATTTTAATGATAGTTCACAGATTACTAATAGCAGGTCTGCAATCTCATATTTCAGTTCTTTCAACACCCTTGGATGTATACCATCCGGCCCAGGTGATTTGCTACTCTTCAGTTTATCTAATAGTTGTAATACATCTTCCCGATGTATCGATATTTCCTTCAATTCTTCCGCACCTTTAAATATCACTTCAGTCATGGGTAACATCCCTACATCTTCCTCAGTAAAACTCGAAGAAAAGAATTTGTTCAGTCTCTCTGCTATCGCCTTCTCACCTCTTAGTGCCCCTTTAACTCCTCTATCATCTTATGGACCAACTGACTCTCTCACAAGCTTTTTGCTACGAATGTACTTGAAAAAATCTTTATTTCGCGTTTTTGCTTCCGCAGCAAGCTTCTTCTCAAATTCTCCCTTTGCCTGCTTTATCAATGCCTTGCATTTGACCTGCCAGTGCTTGTGCTATTTCCAGGTTTTGTTGTTTGGCTCTTTTTTCCATTTCCTGAAAGATGCTTTTTTAGCAACAGCCGCCTCTCTGACCTCACCTTTAAACCATGCTGGCAGTTTTTTGGACTTCCTTCCACTTTTCTTAAAGCGTGGAATACAGCTGGTCTGGGCTTCCTAGATAGTATTTTTCAACAACACCCAAGCTTGATGTAAGTCTTTAACCTTTGCAACTGCTCCTTTTAGTTTTTTCTTAACTATTTTCCTCATTTTATCATAGTCTCCCTTTCGAAAGTTAAAAGGTAGTACTGTGGATTTCCTTACTATCCCTCCTCCACTAATTAAATCAAAGGCGATCATGCTATGATCACTATTGCCAAGTGGTCCCAACACCCTTATCTCTTGCACTAGATCTAGTGTTCCACTAAGGACTAGGTCTAATATGGCTTCCCCTCTAGTCGGTTCATGAACCAGCTGCTCCAAGAAGCAGTCATTTATTTCATCTAGGAACTTTATCTCCCTAGCATGTCCTGCCGTGACACTGACCCAGTCGATACCGGGGTAATTGAAATCACCTATTATTATTACCACGCTGTAACTTTTGTTAGCTTCCTTGATTTCTTTGAGCATTTCATCATCCATTTGTTCATTGTGGCCAGGCGGTCGATAGTACACCCCCACTGCCATCGCCTTCCCCTTTTTACATAGAATTTCAATCCATATAGATTCTACAGCAAATTTTGTTTCCTGCAAAACTTTAATCCTTTCTAACTCAATGCCCTCTCTAACATAGAGCGCAACCCCTCCACCAATTTGATCAGCTCTATCATTACGATATAGTTTGTACCCAGGTATCACAGTGTCCCACTGGTTGTCCTCCTTCCACCATGTCTCTGATATTCCATTCATATCTAACCTCTCATTTAGTGCTATATATTCTAACTCTCCCATCTTTTTTTTTAGACTTCTAGCATTTGCATACAAGCATTTTAGAGACTGTATTTTATTCATATTAATTTGGCTATTGGTAGTCATGGGTAATTTGGGAGCTTTAAGCTCTGTCTGCTCCATACTCGAGGGCATTTTGGCTACTTTACTCTTTTTTGGAACCTCTCTGCTTTTGGTAGTATCCTTCAAGGATGCATTCCTCCGAACCATCCACTCTTGGGCGACTGTCGGCTTTCCCCTATTATCTATTTTCAAGGAATTAAGCACTTGAGTAAAAGAGTAGCCAAATGGTTAGAACACCAGCCTACTACCTAGAAGATCTGGGCTTGATTCCCAATGGCATGCCTTGGGCAGGTCACTTTACCCTCCATTGCCAGAGAAGAAACGACCTGGTAATCCTTGTGGGTTGCAAGGAGTCATGAGGTGTTAGAACAGCTTGCAAAACTGAAAGTGGACAAGGCCCTGGGACCGGATGGGATACATCCCAGGATACTGAAAGAGCTCAGAGAGGTTCTTGCAGGGCTGTTAAAGGATGTTTTCAACAGATCCTTGGAAACAGGAGAGGTTCCTCAGGACTGGAGAATGGCTAATGTCGTACCTCTACACAAAAGTGGTGACAGGGAAGAAGTGTCAAACTACAGGCCTGTGAGCCTTACCTCGGTGGCGGAAAAAGTCAAGGAGGCGCTCCTGAAAGAGCGAATAGTGAACTTTCTCAAAACCAAGACCCGAATCAACATGGTTTTACCGAAGGACAATCTTGCCAAACAAATCTGATTGACTGGGTGACCAGGGAGCTAGATCAGGGGCATGCGATGGATGTCATCTGCCTGGATTTCAGCAAAGCCTTTGATACTGTTCCTCATAGGAGGCTTATTAATAAACTTGGTAGCTTGGGGATGGATCCTAAGATGGTAAATTGGATCAGAAATTGGTTGACTGACAGACGACAGAGGGTGATGGTAAATGGAGCTCACTCGGATGAAGGGAAGGTGATTAGCTGGGTGCCCCAGGGGTCGGTCCTGGGCCCGGCACTGTTCAATGTATTTGTGAGTGATATTGCTGAAGGACTGAATGGAAAAGTCTGTCTTTTTGCAGATGACACGAAAATTTGCAACAGAGTGGACTCCCCCGAGGGAGTGGTTAACATGAGGAAAGATCAACAAAAGCTGGAAGAATGGTCTAATGCTTGGCAATTAAGATTTAATGTGAAGACATGCAGAGTCATGCACTTGGGTAGCAGAAATCCAAGGGAAATGTATGCGATAGGGGGCGAGAGGTTGGTGTGCATGGACCAGGAGAAAGACCTTGGTGTGATTATTTCTGAAGATCTCAAGGTGGCAAAACAGTGCGACAAGGCGGTAGCAAAAGCCAGGAGGATGTTGGGCTGCATACAAAGAGGAATCACCAGCAGAAAGGAAGAGGTACTAATGCCACTGTACAAGTCACTGGTGAGGCCTCACAGGGACTGGGGGTATGGGCACATGTCCGGGGCATCCCCGCAGCCCAGCATGTTCCCTTGGGGTAGGCATCCTGACTCCCATCTCCTCATGCACAGGACAGTGCCTTTGCAATGCCAGTCCTGTGGTGTGGCTGCCATCCACCACCAGGGGGTGCAGCAGCCTTCCCATCTGCTCTATCTGAACATTTCTTCTGCTGTGGGCAGACAGGGATGGCAGCTATAGCATGCATGGCCTGTCACCCCACTGTCACCTGTTCCTTTACGATTGGTGCTGCCACCAGTATATGTCTTGACCTAACAGCCCTGTCTCATGGGCCAGAAACACACCTGGGCCATTCAGGGTGCATCTGGGCTGTCATGTTGTTCAGCCCCCCCCCCCTCCCTTTCCATGTATGTGCAGCTTTCCTTACCTACACAGGCAGAGATGGATTGGCTTCCAAATCGCCATTGTGAGACGCAGGTTGGGACGACGGACCACCCCCCTGGTGTATAGGACCCCCTTTTACCTAAGTATGGCATGGGCAAGGGCCTTGGACTCGATCGGGGAGAGGTTTACAGTTCGTCTCGCTGCCATTCCATTGTTGTCGACCCTCCAGGCCACAGGGGGCTCCTGTATAGGCACCTCGCAGAGTCTGTGTGATGGTGTCGTCCATGCACAGATATGACAGGTGGGGATGCCTACTTGCCATTCCACCTGACTGCCCGCCAGTGGGGAAGCCTACATGGGTAAGGCTGCCAAACTTGTTTTGTGTGCTGAACCCGTTTTCCAGCCCCTGCGTGTACACAGCTAGGCCACACTAGGCATCTGCCGCTATGCTCTCTTTATGCTGCATTTTTGTGGCCTGCCCGTGTAGGCGGTGCATGACTCATTATTCGGACACTTTTACTGAATGGGTATCTTTCTGTGGGTACGGCTAGCCTCGGCGCCTTGTTGAAAATCTGGCCTTTGCAGTGGTCACTTACAAACATGAATATACAGGAAACCAGATGACAGCTGCAAGTATCTTCATAGCTCCATTTTCCATCCTCCATCACGCACAGTCAGTCCACAAGATACCCCTCCATTTGCTGTGACCCACAAAGCAAAAACAACCACCTTAAATCCCAAACAAAATCCTTTAAACAAAAGGGCTATCATCTTCAAGAAAATTACAGTGCCTTCAAGTCAATGCTGACTTCTGGTGACCCGGCGGCTCTTGAGTTTTTTGGCAGTGTGTCTAGAAGGGAATGGGGGATTAAGTGATTTTCCCAAGGCCATAAAGAGTGCCAGTAGAAATCAAACTCTGGTTTCTTGGTTACCAAGCCAATGCTCTAACCACTAGACTACTCATCTACTCTGCAATGCTATGCGAAACATCCAGGGACTATGAAAGGGAAACCATGGAAAATTTATTGCTTGTAATAGCATACAATCCAAGGGAGTAGTACAGTATAGAGGGTGATGTACTTCTATCCATGAAAGGAGAACGGGTTCTAGGCGTGATTGTGTCTGACGATCTCAAAATAGCTGAACAGGTAGAAAAGGCAATGGCGAAAGCTAGAAGAATGCTTGGGTGCATAGGATGAGGAATGGCCAGCAGAAGAAAGGAGGCAATGGTGCCTCTGTATAAGTCTTTGGTGCGACCTCATTTGAAAGATTGTGGGCAATTCTGGAGACCGCACCTACAAAAGGATATAAATAGTTTTGAATCAGTGCAGACGGTGGCTACTAAAATGGTTAGTGGTCTTCGTTATAAGGCATATGAGGACAAACTTAAGGACCTTAATATGTATACTTTAGAGGAAAGGTGGGACAGAAGTGATATGATTGAGATGTTTAAATACCTCCGTGGTATAAATGCATTGGAGGAGAGCCTCTTTTAATTGAAAGCAAGCTCTGCTACAAGGGGATATAGGATGAGGATGAAAGGGGATAGACTCAGGAGTAATATGCGGAAATATTTCTTTACAGAAAGAGTGGTAGATGTGTGTAATAGTCTCCCTGTGGAGGTGGTAGAGATGAGGACCGTATTTAAATAAAAAAAGCATGGGACAAACAGAGAGGCTCTCTAAAGGCAAAAAGTGGACTCTTGTAGTCAGTGATATGGAAGGGCAAACTAGATAGGCCATGCGGCCTTTTTCTGCTGTCATGTTTCTATGCTTCTATGTTTCTATAATCCAGAACTAGAAAACCTATGTAAAATTATCAAAGATCTTCCACCCCTATTTCTGGTGGATAACAGTAAAAGAAATGTGTCCTGCCCCCCCCCCCCCCCCACCTCTTACTAATTCTAATCTTCCTCCAACCACCCAATCTGAAACAAAAACTTGTAAGGAATAAACTCCAAAAGGAATCCCACATATATTTGTCTGTCATTGCGTAATCTGATTTTCATATATATATATTTCTAAACCAATGGAAAATATTTGATACATGGCATAGAAATACTTTATAAAGAAATAAATGAAATAAATAAGTAACCCTCCAAACCTCTGCAATGCAAGTAGGGCCATATGACAGGCTCCTAAAACTACCTCACATGGGAAAGACATTCAACATAAAAGGCTCACATTCATGTTTCTCTGTGAATGTATGATGTAGGAACCAATGCAAAAAAAAAAGTGAAGAGGGCTGTTATATTAGAGAAGTAAGTAAAAAAAGTCAAGGACACATACCATATACATACCATAAACTATTAAAGAGAAAAAAACAGATTGGCAGTTTAGTAGGTTAGCACTTCTCAAAGGAAGATCACTCTCTTAATGGCCTTACAATAAACATACTGAAGAGAAACTTCAAGAATGCACAGAAACAGAAAATCTTTGACATTAAAATGATCAAAGATTTCCAGACACATGCCAAAAGGCTCAATAGAGACATCAGCTTTCTCAACCATTATCTGATAAAGACTCAGAAATGGAAAGTGTTCCACCACCTCTGTCTAGCCCCGCCTTCTTTTCCTTGAACTCCGATGACCTATGCAGAGAGCTTAAGAACTAGATGACCCAATGAAAAGAGAACTCTCAGAAGCTTGTCAGATTCATTAGGTTAGTCCAAAAAAGAGGTATCACCTACACAGCTTGTTTGCTGAAGTTCATTTGACATGTTCTAAATAAACATTTTAATTAAGGTATTTTTGGTGAGATTTTGAAAAATTTCCATACATTGAATAAAATGCAACTACTGAAGTAGTTCAAGGATCAATGGTGTCAGGTTGTAACATATCTTGAAGTGGAGGGGGAGAGGCATGCAGAATTTCCAAGTTACCCAGGTTCAGGAGGGAGATTTTAGGACAGTCCTGGATTTCTTACAACCCTATCTCGATGTACTATAGGGCTGCCTCACTCATTGCAATGGGTTGAAGCAGGGACCAGGGCCGGATTTACCTATACGCCAGGTAAGCCGTGGCGTAGGGCCCACAGCTGGCAAGGGCCCACAAACAAGAGTCCCCAGGACTGAGAAAACCCGCACCCGGGGCCGGCCCACACACCGGAGGGCTTCAGAGGGAGCCGGGGAAGCCCACGCGAGGCCCCGGCTCCCTCTGTACAGCCGCCAGCGTGAAGAGCCTTTTCCTTCACGCTGGCGGCTGTATCTGTAAAGCCGCGATTGCTGGGAAAGGTTAAAGGCAGAGAATGGGTGGAGCATGGCGAGCCACAGGTGTCGGGTTTTTCTCGGTGAAAAGGTTGGCAACCCTATTTGTGGGTGTGTTGGGTATAGTCAGAGTGAGAGGCGGGGTTGTGCGAGCCTGGATCCCTCGCTCTCTAGAGAGAGTTGAAATTGCTGCGGCCTAGCTGAACGGGGCCGTCCGCGAGCTTCTTCAGGCCCTGGCATGAAGGGGAAAGAGGAAAAGGAGAGTGGGGGAGGCGGGAGTCCGGAGAAGAGCACTAGCGCTCAGGAGTTAAAGGAGCAGGGAAACAGACTCTTCGTCACCCGCAAGTACCAGGAGGCGGTGGCCTGTTACACCAAAGCCATAGTGAGTACCGGGGAGCAGCGACGGCCAGGTCCGTTTCCTGTAGCTGCTGTAGTACTGCCGGATCATTCAGTGATCCTCTTCCCCGATGGATAAGACATTTTTTAATGTATTTCTTGAATTCCGATGCTGATTTTGTCCCTATTGCCTCTTTATGTCAGGCAATTCTATACATCTATTGCCATTTCTGTTTTCGTAAGTTGATCTCGTTTTTATTTTTTCTGGGGGCCCACAAGTTTTGTTGGCGTAGGGCCTCACTCAAGGTAAATCCGGCCCTGGCAGGGACTACAAATATCACAGTTCATTTGAGATAGACATTCAAAACCAGGGTTGACAAACTCTGGAGAGGGATACTCTAGTTAGATATTTTGGAGGGTAATTTTAAAACTCCTGTGGAGTTAAAGTGGGTTAGCATGTGCATATTTGAGGCATAGGTAGTTTAAAAAATGCACCAAACCAGTTGCGGCAATTAATCCTACAGTTGCCAAGTTACCCAGTTCCAATAATGAGATTCTTTGCCAGTTCTGGTTTTAAATTTGCATTGAAATGTAGTATGGTATTTGTAGTCCCTGATTTTACCCATTGCAATCAGTGCTGCAGGTCCTATAATGCATCAGCATAAGCTTCTTGGAAATCGAGGACTGCTTTAAAATCTCACTTCTGGAACTGAGTAACTTTGTAACTCTGAGCTGGATATATGACAGGCATAAATGCCCACGTCTAGATTTTTTAGTAGCATGCATAAGTTACATTATTTTATACATGCAGGTGTTGACAGTGTGCATTCTCTATCAGGTGCAGGTAGCATGGATGCATGCCACCTCAATGTACATGCCCCCAACACATACCGCACAAGTTTTGCATATATCGAGTGTTTATATCTACCCTAAAAGTGTGATACCTTCAAAACCCTAGCACAACTTAGTAAACATATCCCTTAGAGCAGTGGTTCTCAACCCAGTCCTCTGGGACCCCCCCCCCCCCAGGCCAGTCAGGTTTTCAGGATATCCACAATGAATATGCATGAGATAGATCTGCATGCACTGCTTCCATTGTATGCAGATCTACCTCATGCAAATTCATTGTAGATAACCTGAAAACCCGACTGGACTAGGGGTCCCAGAGAACTGGCTTAAGAACCACTGCCTTAGATTGTCCATTTTTTGCTCTCTTTCTAGAGACCTTGGCCTTTCAAAATGTCCTTCCTCTCCAGACCTGATAGGAGCCTGTCCATGCTGCAATTGCCTGGTTTTTCCATGCCAATTACCTGCCTCAGTCAGATGGCCTTCTAGTGATAAAACTCATTTTAAACTGAGATCTATAGACTGCCCTTATGTGGCCCTTCTGCCACTTCAATTCCTTATCGGTTAAATTTTCTAGTTAAAATTGCTTTTCTTACAAACAGAGAACACCGGAGGATGAATAGTAGATAAAATGAAATAGTAGCTGACATAAAATCAGGCATTAGGAGGCAGATGGCAAAAAATATTTGTCAAAGTCCAAAAAAAAAAATATACAGAGTGTGCAGGAGAAGTTAACATACTATATGTTGTAATGTTTTTTTATTTTTCCCCATATATATCAAAAAACACCTATTCACCCAAATACATCTCTCGCTCTCTCTAGATATATATGTTTATATGTAGTGGAGCATAGTCAACTGTGGCGGCAAGACGAATTAAAGCACCTAGGCACGCCGCCGCTTTATCAAAACCTGGATATTCCTCAGCGGAACATATCGAGTTTCTGCCTCTGAATATCCCGGCTTGCCAGAAACCGGCACCACCATCCTGCTAGCCGTGAGATATATCCGCTGACTGGATAGCACCGACCAGTTAAAGTTAGGGCAGCCATTCATCTGTCCTAACTTTAACTGGATAACCGGCTAGCCGCTGTCACCGCCCACAATCTGACCGCAGACCTCCCCAGTTTTATTCAGGCATTTTTACCATCTGTGACGATGTTCAGTGGCACTAACTGCTTAGTGCTTCCAAATATCGGGCTGCCTGCGTTATATCTAGTTAACATGTTCATCCTTCTGTTATCTCACTATAGAAGGAGATCTGGGCAATCGATGTGAAAGAATCTAGAGAGAGTGCATAGTATAATTACAACATTTATTTATTTATTTATTTAAACGGACTTGGTATACCGCTTTCTCATGAAATCAAAGCGGTTGGCACAGCAAACAATCAAAGAAAGGGGGGTTGTCAGTAGCATGCAGTGGTTGGTTTCTCGCAGTGTACTGTGTGAGGGAGTGTGGTTGATTTGATGTGAAGCTATATACATTGTGTGCTTATGATACATATTTACAGATTCATATTTACAATGGTGGCTTTGCTATCTGACTTGGTTGATCAAAAGTCATTCTATGAGGTCCTTGAAATGGTTTTTGAATAGTTCAGTTTTGAGCTGTTTTCTGAAGTCTTTGATGTTGTTTGTTGCTCTGAGGTGGTCTGGGAGAGAGTTCCATATGGCGGGGGCTGCCAGGGTGAAGGCTCTTTTTGATGTGGCTTGGTTTGTCCTGGTGTAGTCTTTTGGAGTTCTGATATTGTTTGAGGTTCCCTTTCTTCTTGGTCTTTTGCTGTCGTCAGCTGTTATGAGCTGTTGTAGGCTGTCTGCAGATAGTTTGTTTATTATTTTGAATGTGGTTAAGAGAACTTTGTAGCGGATTCGAGAGCTGATTGGTAGCCAATGGAGGTGGTATAGAATGGGTGTGATATGTTCGTGGCTTGTACTGTCCGTTATGAGTCTTGCAGCGGTCTTTTGTGCTAATTGAAGTGGTTGTGTGGATTTCTTTGGGAGTCCTAGGTAGATGTGGTTGCCGTAGTCCAGGGTGGGGGTGATGATGGCCTGGCAGACTGTTCGAAAATGCTCGGAAGCAAGGATGGGTTTAAGTCGTCTGATTGTCCTCATCTTGATGTAGGCGCTCCTGGTGGTTTTCGCGATGTGGGAATGAAGGTTGAGCTCTCTGTCAAGGGTTATTCTTTTCTTCAAATCTGCTTTCAAATATGTTTTCTGTTTTCTTTTCCTACGGTGAGCTTCATGGAGTAGGTACCGAGTGGGTTCCTTTTATTAAAGTGCTTTTAACTTTTGCAGTTATCACTCATTCATGGTCAGAATTAATGTGTGGTGACTTCAGAGCCCCTGTGTTAATTGTTGGGAGCCTGCCCATCACCTTTCCATATATTTAATGCAGAGGAAAGAAATGTTTTTAATGGACTACAGATAATGTAGATACACCCAATGCCACCTGTTCAGGTAGTGTCAGGACTGGTGCCACCTTCAGGTGAACTAGGCAATCACCTAGAGTGCTGGGCCTCCGGGGAGGGCACCCATTGCCACCATTGCTGGTAATGACCTGAAACATCCCTGCGGCGCTTACTTTCAAACTTCAGTGACGCGGGGCTGTTTGCGTCCGCCCCCACCAGTGCTGACTTCCTGTTGTCATGCATATATAAATGAGATAACATGTAGGGAAGCCTTTGTGATTTGTTTGGCTTATTCTATGGCAGTTTCAGATGTCAGTGATGTAAGGAGAATGATCACGTCTAGAGAAAGGAACATCGATAATACACTCTATGATTCCAACTGGAGTTAATATAAAGATGTATAAGACTGTTTATGGGAATTTTTCAAGGTACAAAAGGCCTCTAAGTAATTTGTTTTAATGCAGGATGTAGGTATGCTTGTTCTCCAAGGTAGGAAAATAATTACACATTTTCTAGGGATGTGCACAGGGCGAACAATTTCTAATTTCCATCGATTCATTTGGGCTTTTTTCCTGATTTTGGACATTTTTTCAGTTTGTATCAGGCTTGTTTTAATAAAAAAATTTAATAAAACTTTTTATGAATACTCATGAAGAGGCATATTTACCAAGATTCGCACCCGTAGAACATGTTCAGCCCTGAAAATGAGCGTGGCGGTTTCGCCCGACCCATGCTGTAAAATGGAGGCATGCCTTACACGTCCTCATGCTGCTAGTGTGGTTTCATGCTCATTCTGTTTGGTGTGATCAGTGCAGATACAGTTGATGCTACCCATTGACGTGGTGATAATGTGCACCCATGCTTAGTGCAGCATCGCTGATGCCCCTGAACAACCCTGAACATCGCCAGTGAGTACACACCAAAGATGCTCCTGTGCTACCAGGCAATGTGCACACTCCATCCCTGAACCACCCAGTCTTGGTCCCAAGCTGCGCTACTTGGGTACTGAGGTATATTTTACTGTGGCATATGAGGGATGCACCTAACCCCACGTTACCTGGTAGAGCACTTTTGTAAACATGCCCCTAATTGACTTAGGGTCATGCTTGCTAAAATGTGCTGTTAGCAAACAGAAAGACCCCAAAATTAATGAGGACGGTGGCGCAGACCCATGCTACCTGTTGGTGGCACGCCTGGCACGTCCCCCTGCAGCTATCACACTTCACCACACTAACCGGCCAGCACATCTAATGTGGGTGCTCTTACCTCCAGCCATTGAGGAGACGTTAAGTGCTCCCCGACTAATTGCAGCATTCGCAGTTAGCACACACCAATGACAATTGTGTTATCTGTGATGTGCCATCAATGCCTACACTCTGCCCCAACCCTCCCAGACACTGCCCCTTAGTGAACTAATATTTGGCACAGAACATTTACCATGCTGCCCCATGCTGTGAGTGCTTCTTGCTTAGCACATGGTAGGTGCCCAAATTACCACTCAGTATTCAGACAGCTTTTGTGCTAACTGTTCAGGGTGTTCCCAGTATCTGTCCACGCAATTATCACAAAGAAAAACCTTTACCATATGCTAAGTGTGGAAACGGTGCAGATGCACTGGCAGCCTTCTACTGAAGTGGTATTAGGTGATCAGTGATATTTACAGTGTGCTAATTGCAAGGCATAATCCACACCCATATTGTGCCCCATTCTGTGCTATGGAGGTAATTTTGTAAAGTCATTTCTGCCCAGATGTGGACACATACTCACATAAATGGCCTTTTATAAAAGTCCAACTGGTGTGAAAGTACACGCTTTGACATGATAGCATCTACTTTGCCGATAAATATACAAAGAAGCAGAGTCTGCGTGGATCATGTACCTAAACATTATAGCTCCAGGGCTGGCATAAATGCCCACTCCTGCAATGTTGATGCAAGATCTGCCACTCAAGCTAGTATTTTATAAAGACAAGCAGATTCCTGCCTGATGTGAATTAGCCCCTGTTAAGTGTCAAACCAGCGCGGTGATCATTAGCATAGCCATCTACTAATAGCACACAATGATGATATACAGTATTTAAGCGGGAAATTCAGCAGTACTGACATGGTTACTGACACTGAATATCCCCGAGTAATGCCGCTATACGCCCCGATGGTAACCGCTTAGCATCGGGGTGTGTTGGGGACATTTCTGGGGCGGTACCCAGGGATAACCGTGCAGCAGCAATATTCAGATTTACTGTAAGTCCTGAATCTCGATATCCCTGTGTACAATGGCAGATGAGGGAGACCGTCTGCAAAGTCAAATTATTCTAAGGCATGATAGTCTTTTGAAATTGCCTGTATGGATAGGCGGGGGGGGGGGGGGTGACACTCCAAGTAAGCAGACTTAAATTCCTTTCTTTTGTGTTCCTCTGCAGGATATGCACGTTATCAGTACGGACGAGAACCAAGTGTTTGTTGCCATTCAAGAATGGAACCAGAATGATACCTACAATCTTTACATATCTGACACGCGAGGTGTCCTTTACACGCTGGCCTTGGAGAATGTGAAAAGCAGCATTGGGCCAGAAGGAAATGTTATGATTGACCTTTACGAGGTATGTCACAAGTGCAAACTGCAGGGTGCCTTGCTCGACCTGTTTCATTGAAGCCCCAAACTGTAACTAAAAGATGAATTGCACTGGACTGGTTTTCTGTAATAGTAGCTGAAATGTCACTATAATTGGACATATGATAGCTCTAAAAATCATTACAAAACTGTTAACTAGTATACATACAGACTCATGAATAACAATCCCTTTAGATTGGAGATCCTGTAGGATGGTCTTTCAAGCTAATTCTGGATAGTATTTTTGATGACTAGAACGATTCCACAAATATCACATTGTGGGACCTATTTGCTAAAGTGTGGCAAGGTTTTACAGTTACCACAAGTTAACTGTCAAAATGAACTAGCACTAACCGCAGAACTGATGAATTCACTGTCGGGAGCATTCCCCGCACCTTCTCATAGTTAATGCAGAGGAAATGACTACTGCGCATGTGGAGGATAATTCATGTTCTCTACCCTATTAACTTATTGCACGTTAACTGTAAGAAGGAGTCCCTGTCCATTCGTCCACCATTCCCAATCTCATTCCATGTTAAGAAGTTACTGTGGAAATTACTGCATTCTGATTACCAAGCTGCCATGCTAACTATACTTTTAAAAGGAGTGACTCAGACAGTCCTACAAGATTTCAGATCTTCCCTTCCAAATTTCTTTCTCTTTATTTATTGTTCTGTTTTTTTATACCGCCTTATCTGGGAACCAAAGCAGTTTACAGGGAACAAAACATTACGAGGCCTATTTTGATTTGGATGCCCCATTCTGGTCAGCCTGCACATACAGGCTATTGAATGGCGCCTTGGCATCATGGCGTCTGGTTGCCATGGCACCATTGCATCATTCAGGAGCTGCAATCCCCATCTGCTGACAACTATTTTCATTCTCTGCAGCCCGACCCCCAATCTGGCCTCCCAAGGCCAGGATCGAGCTGCGGGGAATCTCCTACACCTCCTCCTACTTTTGCCACTCCCTGGGCCTGCCATCTCCCGCCATCTAGAGGAACTTATTCCACCTCAGAGATGGAATAAGTTCCCCGTTCAGTCAGATGGCCCCGGTCATACAGGGCTGACATCAGAATCGGCTCTGTACATCCGGGGCCGTGGACCGCCCACAGCCTGCCCTAACTCTGCCTCCACACCACCCCTTTCCCACTCCCTTCTAGCTTCCCCATACAAACTCCTTCTTTGTACAGGGAGGCTTGGCAGGGACGGGAAAAGTGGACGAATATTCGTGTTACAGAATAGACCCCTTACTGGTTAGGATTTTCATTGGCAATATCTGGATTCTGCTACTGAATATCAGTCAATGCCATTGGCTGGTTAACCCATTCCATGGGCTGTCTGGATAAGAGCTTTGAATATTGGCCCCCAGCGTACATTAGCCCACAATCCCTTAAAAGGGAATTTGATATACCTGTCAGCAAGAGAGGTTAACTCTTTAACAAACTGCCTTCGCCCCTTTCTGTAGTAAACATATCCTAAGACAAGTCACTCCTGATTTTTTGTGGACCTACTTATAACTAATGGCTTAAGAGACCACTGACTTGTTAAAGCAGAATTTGACTGCTATTTAAAATAAAATGATGCAATTTCAGCTTATCCTAACCAATGCTGGAAACTCTCTTTGGTTGATTGGCGCTCACCTCCAGTATTCGCCGGTATTCTCATAAGTGAAATAATAAAATATTCTGACATTCATTCAGCCCGCCACAGCTTTAGCTCAAAGGTATTGCTGTGAAGAGGGATCACTTGTCTCGCTATTTAACATCTGTTGGAGTCATGTAAAGGCACTCTCTTCCATGTCACCTGCTATAGAGAGAAGGCAGAATTGAAGATCATTTGATCAGATCCTTAGCCAAGGAGAGTTTGATTATCTAGTCAGAATACCGGCTGACACTAAACCTGCCATAAACGTTCCTTTGCATTTGATTGTTCTTCCTCAAAGGGAGCTTAAAGGTCATCCAGGACACATCTCCCAATAGGATTGTTGTGAATGATGAGTGCTCAGGGGGAAATGGAATCTAAGAATGGAAAGTAGGAAAATCTATAAGGTAATTAAAGAGGAGGGGAAGCAGTGGAAAAGAGATGCTTAAGCAATAAAGCCAGAAAATGTAAAAAAAATGTCCCAGATCAAATGCTCTGTCAAGACTTGCCAAGAAGGTTTCCTATAAAATCAAACAGCAGGGAAAAGAAATCTGCCCAGAGCACTTCCTTTCCTCCAGAAAGGCCCTTAGTATTGCGTATGGGATTTCAAACAGTAGTTTTAGGCTCATTTGGGCATTTATTCGGGTGCTTAAAAATTAAAAGCGCATGCAAATAGACTATGTGAATGCATACCTATGAAGTAATGTGCGCAGACAGAAAAAACTGTAGTGCACATAGACGGTGTGCAAATAAGACAAATATGCGCAAAAACACACAAAGACCTCCCACATGAAAATCACTAAAATGTTTTAAAGAAAGACTAACCTAAGGGTTTTTTTGATGCTACACATCTCCACTGTTTAATGGTGTGTGGTCACATCCATTCCAATATGTCTTCCGTGATGGGCGAACATTATGCAGGAAAGATTCCCCAGATCAGAAATTTGTTTCTCTATATTTTCATTATCATTTGTTTCTCTTCTAATACCAAGTGAACAAGATCGTAAAAAGCCAGGCACATGGATGAATTTTTTTTTGGAAAGTAAGACGGCATATTCGAAGCGATCAATGCGGCTTGCAGACCTGCTAATTCCTGATTGGAGCTGAGAGGGATATTCAGCACCACCTGGCTGGTTTTGATGCCAGCTGCTTAGTACGGAGGCATTCTAGGGACGTTCCAAGGGTGGCACCGAAGATAACTGGCAGCGAAGATCTTCAGCCAGTGCCCGATCATCTTGAAGAAGCTAAAGTTAGGCAGAATAAAGGCTGCCCGGTTAGCTGTAGTACTATCCTGTCAACCCAGGTGCTAATTCCAATGGGTAGATATGACCCCAGCGTTGAATATCTGAGTCTTAAAGCAGTAACAACCAACCGCTTTTATTTATTTATTTTTTTATATATTTTTATTGGTTTTATGAACTACACACAAGAATGTATACAATCAACAGTGAAATACAAAGACACAAGAAAAAACAGGAAAAACAAGAGAAAACTGGAATCACATCTCGCATAACCACCCTTTATTTATTTATTTTATTTATTTATTTATCTATTTCTTCTATACCGCCCCTTCCAGAGATCAGGGGCGGTTTACATGGAACAAGTAAACAAATTTGTATACTAATGTATACATTACATGGAACAGAGATTTTTTTAACTTTATACAGATAATAGTTATTATATTACACGGAACAGAGATTCCCCCCTCCCCCCTCCCTAAGTCGGACCATCTCAAACACTTTAATCCACTGGACCGCCTTGAGTCTTGATGTTTGATGGGGAACATTTCGCCTTTGCCGCAAAATCATCTAGGCATTTCCATTTACTGAATCCTAAGTCCCCAATTAAACTATCACTGAGGCACCTTTTCAGTTTACCCCTCAGGCCCCTTGGAGCTAAAGCCCACTCTTGTGCTTTCTCATACTTAGCGTACAAACACACCAGATTCCACCAGTAGTATCCATCAAGTTTAGAGAGGTCTTTCCATGATGCCAGAATTAGCTTTAGTAAAAATATAAAGAAAAAACCTTCCAAAATGTGATGACACACCAAAAATATCATTACCAAAAGTCAAAACATGTGAAAAAACCTGGGAATCAGTAGTATAAACCACATAATTATGCCAAAAAACCAAAGTACTATTTTAACAAACACACTTTTTTTGTCGGGATCCGCCGACCTGAGATGGAGAGAGGAAAAAACTCCCCACTCGTTGTCGGCAGAGGCCTTTTGTTCGTATTTTCAAAAACAATAACACAAATAGTGAAAATCACTTATCTGATAGTGCATAGAAAGGGCAGCAGAATAGCAAAGCAGCGACATGCATGTTTCGAGCCCAGGAGAGGCTCTGTATCAAGCTGTTTCCATTAATGTACGCGCCTTAAAAAAACGCCAAATTCTCCAGGCTATTTAAAGCACCAAAAAGATCTCGAAATGGCTGCTGAAGTAAACTTCACCAAAACGTCATCAAAAACGTCACCAGGAAAAAAAAGGGGGGAAAAAGGAAAAAGGTCCAAAAAACTCGATTCTGTAAATCCAAAAAAATCTGAAGGAAAAGAGGCACAGTTAAAGTAAACTCCACCAGTCACACTTCAAGTTCAAGCACGTAGGCATTACTGTTTGAAGTTGAAAAATCCATCGCTGTTCACAACATGGAAGCAGTTGCTCCCGGTCACCACCACGGGGGTCCAAAGGAATTAAATCAATCACCCTCCAACGGAGATCCGTAAAGTCATGTTGATACTGAAGACAATGCTCAATTATAGGAGCAGAAAGAGTCTTGTTGGCCAATCGAGAGGCATGTTCTCCCAGACGAACCCGAACCGGGCAAATA
Source organism: Ichthyophis bannanicus (assembly GCA_033557465.1). Taxonomy (NCBI): domain Eukaryota; kingdom Metazoa; phylum Chordata; class Amphibia; order Gymnophiona; family Ichthyophiidae; genus Ichthyophis; species Ichthyophis bannanicus. Next base: position 960,714,326 of record CM066034.1, on the reverse strand, counting down.
GTTCTACCGATATATGACAGGTTGCACGGACAGGTAATAATATACACCACAAAGGGCGTTAGGCAGGTCGAAAACCCGTAAAAGAGAAAGATTTGCCAGAAAGCGCATGCAACCATGCATGCCAGAATTAGCTTTAGAGCAATGGCCATCATAAAATTAAATAGGAAAGACTTCTCCTTGGGCAGATCTATTCTGCCCTCCGATGAGCGGAAAATGACTATTTTCTATGTCAAAGGGGCCTGAAACAGCAGAACCACTTTAATTTTGTCCCATACCTGGCACCGATATCTCTGAACATAAGGGCAGTCATATAGCATATGCTTCAGAGTACCTGGGCTACCTGAACATGTCCAGCATTTGTTACGAGTCTTGGGGTCCCATTTTGTGACCCTGACTGATGTAAAAAATGCCCTATGCATTAATAAAAATAGAGACTGAATGAGGGCAGCCGCTTTGGAAGCTTTATTGACTTGCCCCCAAATTTGACACCAGGATTATGCAGAAATAGAGGAACCCAGATCCATCTCCCAAGCTTTCTCTAACCCGGTCAAAGGAGGCACGGAACCATCTCTTATTACAGCATAAAATTTGGAGGCTGTACCCTTCAAACTATGACAAATTTCCACCATTTTCATCAAGCCCCACTCATCAGACAGCTTCTGCAGGTCTCCTGAACTACCCACAATACAGTCTTTAAGCTGGGCCCATTGGTACTGCCAAGTCATTGACAAAGCAAACTCCTGTTGCAACTCGTCATAAGTCTTCCACTTATTCCGCTTAATTACCTGACCAACAGTCCATATACCTTTCGCTTGCCAATTTTCCCATGCAACTACCTGATGGTCAATCTTGAATTTCGTATTGTACCAGAGCGGGAGTAGAGTAGAACAGCACTCCTCCTTTCCTAAGGCTCCCCCAAGAAAAATAAGGGCCTCTTGCGTTGCCTGAATGATTTTGATGCTCTTAAAGGAGTCCGGGAACCTCTTCCCTGCCCAAGTCGATAAAGGAAATGGAGCACCCATCCTTTCCTCCAAATCCAACCATACTTGTCTCTGCCCTTCTTCCTTGGGAAAACACAACTCAGCATCTTGTTTTAACAGGAAGGCCATATGGTACCATCGCAAGTCAGGAAAATGGATTCCCCCCTTGAGTTTGTTTGCCTTTAATTTGGAGGTCGCAATCCTAGGGGATTTCCCCTGCCATAGAAAATCCACTAATAATCTTTCCATTTTTTTGTATGAGTTAATGGGTAAAACCACTGGAAGCATTTCCAGAACATAGTTTACCTTGGGCACCAATACCGTTTTTATAGATTCTAGCCTACCCTACCATGACAGATGGAGATGCGATCACTTCAGAGTAAAGGAATGGATCATTTCAATCAGCCCACTAACATTTATCTGCCTCATTTCTTCTACGGAGAAAGCATATTTCACCCCTAAGTACTTTATGGCTATAGCCTCCCATTGAAAGGGAAATTGAGAAAGCATAGAAGAAAAGGTCATCTTATTCAATGGAAAGCAACTGATTTGCTCCAGTTTATCTTATAACCTGACATAGTAGAATATAAGCCCATTATCCTCCATGCCTCTCCAACAGCATGGGGCTGAATAAACAGCAAAAGGTCATCTGCGTATGCTGACAGTTTGATTTGTTTGTCTCCTATGGAAATTTGCTGGATCTTGTTTGAATGTCTAAGCAACAGGGTAAGCGGTTCTAGTGCAATTTTGAACAGAAGGGGGGACAGAGGGCAACCCTGTCGCGTTCCCCTGTTCAACAAAAAAGGGGGAGAAAGCAGCCCATTCGCTAGAATACGGGCAGAAGGTTTAGTATACAACAAGTGAATAATACGCGTAAATTCTGCCTCAAAACTGAACCAGGCTAGAACTTGCTCCAAGAAGGCCCATTCCATCCTGTGAAAAGCCTTTTCTGTGTCAACCGAGAGCCCCACCACCGGAAAGCTCAAATGTTCAGAGACTGCGATAAGATTGATGAAAAGTTGTGCATTATCCACAGAAGATCGACCGTCCATAAAGCCACATTGGTCCAGATGTATTATATGAGAGACTACTTTTTCTATTCTCCGCGCAAGAATGGCTGCAAAGAGCTTACGTATAGTCAGCATTTAATAGGGATATAGGTTGATAGTTTTCCACTCTCTGGGGGTCCCTACCTGTTTTTTCCAGAACTATAATTGTTGCTTCACTAAAGGAGCTGGTGGCCGGGGCTTGTGTGCATAACAACTGAAAATGCTGTTTCAAAAAGGGGAGGAGATCTTCAGAGAATAGTTGATAAAATTCAGTGGGAATTCCATCTGGCCTGGCTGCTTTACCCCTAGCCTGCCCCTGCAGGGCCTCTCTAATCTCTCCTAGAATAATAGGACTCTCCAAACCCTCTCTCTGCGAGGGAGATAGAGAGGGATGATGTAACTGACCAAAAAGCTCTTGGAAAGCAATGGGGTCAACTTCCGACTCAGAGGAATATAGTTCAGAGTAGAATGATCTAAATGCCTCAGCTATTTCACTTGCCCTTGTAATCATGACCTGGTTACCATCTCGAAGAGCCTCAATTCTCCTCTTTGGCGGCCTCAGACTAAGAGTATGCACAAGTTGGGTCCCAGCCTTGTTACACTCAGCATAATATTTTCCCTGCTGAACTAGCGATAGCTTTGCAGCTTCCGCAGCAATAATACTATTGTATTGGTATTTCAATTTCTGCAGAAGAACCATTGGGTCTGTTCTATTCCTCAGTATTCTCTCACCTGCTGGTATTTGGGTCTCCAGCCCTACCAAGTCCGCTTTCTTTTGCCGCTGTAGCATAATTTTATAGCTCGTATACTCGGCCCGAATACACGCCTTAAAAGCTTCCCACTATGCCCATCCAGCTGTATCCTCAGGGAGATTAACTTCAAAATACCCCTTAATAGCCGCCTTGATGGTCTCATAAAAGCCTTGATCATCCAGTAACTCTCTCGGGAAGAACCAGGTGGGACTCCTTGGGTCTGAGTCATCAACCCGCAAAACAAAAGTTACTGCCGCATGATCAGAGATATGGGTTCCACATATATCAACTTTTGTAACCGAGGGCACCAGGGATTTGGATATTAAAAAAAAGTCTATGCGGGAGTGTGAACCATGGGGCAAAGAGTAGAAAGTGTATTCTTTATCGTTTGGATGCCACAGTCTCCAAATATCAGATGATTCACATCACTGAATTATAGAGTGCACAACAGAAGTTGCTCTGTATCGTGTTTGGGGCCTGTAGGGTTGCCGATTGAGCAAAGGATCTAACGTTAGATTAAAATCTCCCTCCATAACGGTGGGATACACTGTCCACTCTTGCGCCTTCTCTGCAAGAGCCTTGTAGAAGTCTACATCATCATAGTTGGGGCCGTAAACATTTATGATGGCAATTTTTTGATTACCAATCTGCAATAGTGTTTTGGCCCACCTACCCTCCAGATCTGCTCTAGCCTACACAATCGCTGACACCAACGATTTGAGAACCAAGATGGCAACTCCATTTTTCTTATTTTTCGCCTCTGAATGCCCCACCAAAATGTAATGCCCCATCCCCAGTTTAGCTGTCTCTGCAGACGTAAGATGGGTCTCCTGTAATAGGACCACATCCGCACTTTCTTTCTTACAATAGAGCAAAATCTTTTTCTGCTTTGCCGGGTTCATAATGCCCTTTACGTTCAGAGACAAGAAGTTAAGTGGTTTCACTAAGTAACTGTGGTCCAGTTCCCAACTACTAACCCTGTTTAAAGAATCCGACCCCTTCCAACATATCCCAACCAAAACACCCCAAATATCAAAAACAACATCCCAGAAAACAAGTCCTACTGGGTAAGCCAGTGCCCGAGGAAAACTGCCCAGCCCCGCCCATCCAAATATTAAGAAAATCTTCACCCCTACCACCCACAATCGTTTCGGGTCACCCCTCCAACTGATTTTTTTTGTTTGTTTGTTATTATCCCCTCTTTCCCCCCGATTTTATTATTTTTATTATTTCCCCCTCTCCTTTATTACATTGCTCTCCCCTCCCTGCTCTCAAGGGTGTCCCACTCTCAAGCCTAATCGAGGAGCTGACCCTCCTCCTCTCTCCTCAGTACTTATAGTAACATTCTTTATTTCTCTGAACTTGCAACAAAGAAATAAACCATATCCTAATCATTAAACAACTTTGTCCCACACCTCTAGCACTCTATCTCCAGCTTTCTCCAGGCCTCCACATTGAAATAAAAGCATTTAGTTGAAACAGTCAAATATTGTACATTACACCTGAGACCGAGTGAGCGCTCCGCCAGGGCCTTATTGCGAATCATTCAACAATGTATTACTCAACGCATTACTTCTGCTTCCTTCTCTTCCAAAAAGGACTGCAGAGCCGACGGGTCCTCAAAGGTTCTAGTTTGATTGTGAATGATCACTCTCATCCTTGCCGGGAAAAAGAGGCCATATCTGGCCTGAAGTCTTTGCAGTCGTGGTCTGAAAGACAGGAGGTGCTTGCGTCTCTCCACTGTCGGTTTGTTGAAATCCGGATAGAACGCCAGCTTGTGTTCTTCAAATTTCACCGGCGAATCAGCTTTAGCTACGGTCATAATTTGCACCACATGTGAGTAGTGTAGAAGCCGCATAATAATTGACCGTGGATGTCGAGCGTGAGGGTACGCCTGAGTTGGGACTCTATGCACCCTGTCAATTTCAAAAGGTTGACTGAAATTTAGCCGTAGAATCTCTGGAATTGCTTTTTCCATAAAAGCACAGCATTAACACCTTCCGCACCCTCTGGAACTCCCACCACCCGAATATTATTCCTTCGGGATCGATTATTAAGGTCTTCCAGGCTACATTCCAGGGCCTCGATCCTCTTCCCATGCTTTGTCACTTGCTTTAAACGTTCTTTGTGCAGTTACTTTGGCTTCAACCTCCTCCATTCTGTTTGTGATACCCGTCAATTGCTCTTTAAGTTCTTTCAATTCGAGGACATCAGCTTGCACTCCTGCTAGGGTCTCCCCATTCACAGCTACCATTTCCCGCACTGCTCTTATCTCTTGCAGCAGTTCTTGTAGGCCCTCCGGGTTTTCACGGGAGTTCGCCATCTTGAGAGGGGACGGGGGATCAAGCTTGGATCTTTTTGCCCCGGGATTCGACCTGGCCCCGAACTCCAATCTCGTCTGCCTGCTAGCGGCCATCACTGTGTCTCGTTGAGACTGCCAATAGGGGCAATAAATTTTGTAACTAGGAAGAGAAGATAGGATTTAACCAGGATTCAGCTGAGAGCTAAGAGACTATGTGGCCATCTTCCTCGGTAGCTCGACCAACCGCTTTTAACAGCGCTGGCCAGCACCGCTGAACACCAGCCCCATAGTTCTTTTCTATGTCTTCTGGCTCAACTGGACCTAGGATTCTGGCACTATAAACCTTCATTTGCAACTACTGGGGACATTTTTCCCATATTTTAATAGACCCTCTCACTGTTTCTAGTTTGGCCCTTACAGTGACTGTAAGACTGGGAGTCAACCACTAGAGCTCCTTCTGGAACTCTGTCATGGGCTCCATTGTGGCACCTTCCCCACACAGCTGCACAGGAATATTGCATGGTGGCATGCAGTACTGCCACGATGCCATCAGGGATGGCCCAAGGGGGGGAGCAGGGCCATGTGCGGAGAATCATTGCAGGGCTTCATTTGCATAAGGGACCTCATTTGCATAAATATTTGCATAATATTAATGTGCCCTAACTTTTAGTAAACATGCTTCTTCATGATTGTCTGGATAAAGAAAGACTACCAGATTTCTACATTAGTATATATTCCAGTGCCAACCACCAGGCACATTATGAAGTACTACAAACACTGCCCATTTAGAACCCATAGCAAACCCGCCATATCATAACAGCACTACCATGATTCACAAAGCACCAAACCCAACCTATCAAAAGGCAACACTGCAAATATTAAACCTATACATCTCAGAGAATACCAATACATCTCCAACTGGGGAAAGAGAACAGGTGGGACTGTCAGATAGCAACTACATGAACAGAAGACTTCAGCTCAGTTACACATGCAGAACATAGACCTTCACCAAACAAAGAACAAGGGATCACAGTTTAGAAATAGGAAGAAAATAATTAAACTGGGAACCCCAAAAGCCAAACTTGGAATGTAGAACATCGCTGGAGAAATAAAACTGTAAATTAATTTCCTCTTGTACTAAACAAAACGCAAAGACATTAGCGACAGGGCCGGATTTACCTATACGCCAGGTACGCCGTGGCGTAGGGCCCACAGCTGGCAAGGGCCCACAAACAAGAGTCCCCAGGACTGAGAAAACCCGCACCCAGGGCTGGCCCACACACCGGAGGGCTTCAGAGGGAGCAGGGTAAGCTCGCGCGAGGCCCCGGCTCCCTCTGTACAGCCGCCAGCGTGAAGAGCCTTTTCCTTCACGCTGGCGGCTGTATCAGTAAAGCCGCGATTGCTGGGAAAGGTTAAAGGCAATAACCTTTAACCTTTCCCAGCATTCGCGACTTCACAGATACAGCTGCCAGCGTGAAGGAAAAGGCTCTTCACGCTGGCGGCTGTACAGAGGGAGCCGGGGCCTCGCGCGAGCTTACCCTGCTCCCTCTGAAGCCCCTCAGACAGCCGCGGTGCTGGTCGGGGGGGCAAGGACTGCATGGGCTGTGATTGGGAGGGGGACCTGGACCGGAAAAGGGCTATGGGGGGGGAGGACTTGGGCTGGAAAGAAATGGGCTGTGATGGGTGGGGGGGACCTGAACTGTAAAAGAGCTATGGGGGGGGGGGACATGGACTGGAAATGGGTTGTGATAGGGAGGGGGACCTGGACTGGAAAAGGGCTATGGGGGGGGGGTAACTTGGACTGCAAAGGGGCTGTGATGGTGGGGGGGGGTGGAACAAGAACTGCAAATGGGCTGTGATTGGGGGGGGGACCTGAACTGTAAAAGGGCTATGGGGGGGGGACCTGGACTGGAAATGGGTTGTGATGGGGAGGGGGACCTGGACTGGAAAAGGGCTATGGGGGGGGGGACATGGACTGGAAATGGGCTGTGATGGTGGGGGGGGGAACTAGGACTGCAAATGGGCTGTGATGGTGCAGGGGGACTCGGACTGCAAATGGGATGTGATGTGGGGGCTAGGACTGGAAATAGGCTGTGATTGGGGGGGACTAGGACTGGAAATAGGCTGTGATGGGGGACTTGGACTCTAAATGGGCTGTGATTGGGGGGCGGGGCTAGGACTGGAAATGGCCTGTGATGTGAGGGCTAGCACTGGAAATGGGCTTATGAAGAGCTGGAATAGGACTGGAAATGGGCTGATGTGGGGCATGGGAGAATGGGACTAGAAGGGAGTGGATGCTGGGTGGGTCTAGAACTATAAGGGAACTGATTTTGGGGGAGGACTAGAATGGTTGGGGAATGAGAATGGAGAGGGAAAATTATTTTATGTGGAAGAAAAGTCTATGATGGGCTGGGTATTAGGAGAGTAAGAGGGGCTTGAAAATGGAAGGGTGAAATTTAAATGGATGATAAAGGAATAAGGAAAGAATTGAGGGAAAGAGCAAAAGGGAAACAATCAGTATGTTAAAGCAGAAATAGAGAGAGAATGGAAAACATCTAAAAGAGAAGAAAGGACAAATGGATAGCTCGCAGAAGACACGAAGAAACCAGAAGAAAGTGACTGGAGCAATTGCAACTGAAAAAATGCCCAAACAGAAGGTAGAAAAATACTTTTTATTTTGAATTTATTAACTGGAATATGTCTGGTCTGGGAAGTGTGTATTGCTAACATCTTTGCGTTTTTGTTTAGTGCAAGAGGAAATTACTTTATAGTTTTATTTCTCCAGTGTTGTACATTTCATGTTTTGATTTTGTGGTTCCCAGTTTAATTATTATCTGACCAAGGAAGTTAGCCTATACGTATCCTCGATAATTTTTGTGGGTGGGGCTGGGGGCGGGGCAAGGGTGGGACTAGGGGCAGAGAATGGGTAGAGCATGGCGAGCCACAGGTGTCGGGTTTTTCTCGGTGAAAAAATTGGCAACCCTATTTGTGGGTGTGTTGGGTATAGTTAGAGTGAGAGGCGGGGTTGTGCAAGCCTGGATCCCTCGCTCTCTAGAGAGAGTTGAAATTGCTGCGGCCTAGCTGAACGGGGCCGTCCGCGAGCTTCTCCAGGCCCTGGCATGAAGGGGAAAGAGGAAAAGGAGAGTGGGGGAGGCGGGAGTCCGGAGAAGAGCACTAGCGCTCAGGAGTTAAAGGAGCAGGGAAACAGACTCTTCGTCACCCGCAAGTACCAGGAGGCGGTGGCCTGTTACACCAAAGCCATAGTGAGTACCGGGGAGCAGCGACGGCCAGGTCCGTTTCCTGTAGCTGCTGTAGTACCGCCGGATCATTCAGTGATCCTCTTCCCCGATGGATAAGACATTTTTTAATGTATTTCTTGAATTCCGATGCTGATTTTGTCCCTATTGCCTCTTTATGTCAGGCAATTCTATACATCTATTGCCATTTCTGTTTTGGTAAGTTGATCTTGTTTTTATTTTTTCTGGGGGCCCACAATTTTTGTTGGCGTAGGGCCTCTCTCAAGGTAAATCCGGCCCTGATTAGCGATGCACATTTTCCAAAGCTGACATATTCCAGTTAATAAATGCAAAATAAAAAAGTATTTTTCTACTTTTTGTTGTTTGGGCATTTTATTTTTCAGTTGCAATTGTTCCGGTCACTTTCTTCTGGTTTCTTCGTGTCTTCTGCTAACTCTACTTTGTCTGCTGTCCATTTGTCCTTTCTTCTCTCTCTGTTTTTCCATTCTCTCTCTACATCTGCTTTAACATACTGATCTTTCCCCTTTTACTCTTTCTCTATTTCTTTATTCCTTTTTCATCCACTCAAATTTCACCCTTCCATCCTCAAACCCCACTTACTCTCCCAATACCTGGCCAATCGTAGAATTTTCTTCCCTCCCACACAAAATATCTTTTCCCATCTCCCTCCTCACTTCCCCTGTCCCATCCCCTTCCAGTCCTCCCCCAACATCAGCTCCCTTCTAGTTCCAGACACATTCAGCATCCGCTCCATTCAGTCGCGATCTCCCATTCTCTCACATCAGCCCATTGCCAATCCTAGCGCCCCATCAGTCATTTCCAGTCCTATCCTAGCCTCCCATCAACCCATTTCCAGTCCAAGCTCCCCCACCAGCCCATTTCCAGTCCTAGCTCATCAGTCATTTCCAGTCCTATTCTAGCCCCCCTTCAGCCCATTTCCAGTCCAAACTCCCCCAATCATCCCATTTCTAATCCTAGCCCCCCATCAGCCAATTTCCAGTCCAAGTCCCCCAATTAATTTCTAGTCTTAGCCCCACATCAGCCCATTCCTAGTCCTAACCCCCCATCAACCATATCCCGTCCTATCCTAGCCCCCATCAGCACATTCCAAGTCCTAGCCACCCAATCAGCCCATTTCCATTTCTAGCCCCCATCCTAGCCCCCCATTCTAAGCCCCCCAATCAGCCCATTTCTGGTCCTAGCCCCTCCATCAGTCATTCCAGTCATATCCTACGCCTCCATCAGCACATTCCAAGTCCTAGCCACCCAATCAGCCCATTTCCATTCCTAGCCCCCCAGTCTAAGCCCCCCCCAATCAGCCCATTTTCAGTCCTAACCCCTCCATCATCAGTCATTTCAAGTCATATCCTAGCCCTCCATCAGCCCATTTCAAGTCCCAGCCCCCCATCAGCCCATTTCCAGTCCAAGCCCCCCATCAGCCCATTTCCAATACTATGTATTTATTTTATTTAAAGGGTATTTCTATCCCGCCTTATCCTTCAATCAAGGCGGTGAGCACAGCAAACGATCATTAGAAGTGTTGAGTGTGTCGGTGAGAGTATGTACAGTGTGGGTGCGTGGGTGCGAATGTGCTGATTAGAGTGTGCTATTTACAGTGTGCGCTATGTATAGTATATACATGTGTTTCTGGGTCCGTTTTTGGTTGAGGTAGGCTGTCATTGAGTCAGATTGGATCCGGTTTGTGGATTCTTGTTAAGCGTTTGAGCCGTAGTGCTCTGTGAAGAGTACAGTCTTTAGGTGCTTTCGGAAGTCCTTCAGATCCTCAGTTGATTGTAAGTCAGGAGGGAGTGAGTTCCATATTGATGGGGCCGCCAAGGCGAGTGCTCTTTGTGTGGTGGATTTGCATGCTTTTGTGTAGTTGCTTGGGGTGCTGAGTGTGTCTGCTGTGGTTTTCCTTCTTGGTCTGTTGCTGGTGTTAGGGAGTATGAGGGCTTGGAGGCTGAGTGTGGAGCTCTTGTGTCTGATTCTGAATATGTTTAAGATCATCTTGTATTTGATGCGGTGGCTGATTGGGAGCCAGTGGAGGTCTTTGAGGATGGAGGTGATGTGGGCTTGGGTTGTGGAACCGGTGATTATCCTGGCTGCTGTGTTTTGAGCCATTTGAAGTGGTTTGAGTGATTGTTTTGGTATTCTGTTGTAGATCGGGTTGCAGAAATCCAGTATGGGGGTTATGAGTGCTTGGCAGACTGTGCAGAAGTGTTCATGGGAGAGTAGAGGCTTGAGGCGTCTGATTATTTTCATTTTGTAGTATGCGTATACTAGCCCCCCATTAGCCATTTCCAGTCCTATTCTAGCACCCCATCAGTCCATTTCCAGTCCAGCCCCCCCCCAATCAGTCCATTTCCAGTCCAAGTCCCCCCCCCCAATCAGTCCATTTCCAGTCCAAGTCCCCCTCCATCAGCTCATTTCCAGTTCTATCCTAGCCCTCCCACCTCAAAGATCCCCGCGCCTCTCTAAGAGGCTTCAGAGAGAGCTGGGGAGACCCAAAGCCCTTGTTCACCTCTGCACAGTGCCGGAGTGAAGAGCGGCGTGTTTCTTCCCTCTGGTAGCTGTATTCTCATGAAGCACGCTGAAGGCCAGGAAAAGTTAAAGGGCACTGTGCAGAGGTGAGCCGGGGCTTCTGGTCTCCCAGGCTCCCTTTGAAGCTGGCCTTTTAAACGCAAGACATGTACAGAATGAAGTTTGCGCAGGATCCCCTGAAGTGCGGGGCCCTCTGCGAACAACATTCTCGCACAATGTACGGATCAGCCCTGGGTGCCATCACACTGACCCATGTATAAAGGTTGCAGCACATTTCACTGATCAGTTTCTGGTTATATTTCAGGACTGTGGTTGACCTACACTTGATATTTGATCCTAATTGGCCAACTTTAATGAAGGTTAGAAGGCTTCTGGATGGATGAAGAGACAAACCGATTAAACCACTGCAGTGAATAAACACTTTTCAGCCATGTTGAAAAGTGGTAAAACGTGTCATAAAATTAATTGGTTTTGCAGTGCCTTTGTCGTGCCTTTCATTTAAAAAAAAGCATAGCATTAAATACATTGCCACATTAGAGTAATTTCTTTATTTAACAAGGACAGGAGGAAATCAGAAAAAATGACTAGAAAGTCAGAGAAGAATCTTGCTGCTCTTTAGCAATCTGAGTCTTTTCAGGACTGGTGATGTGACCAGATTAGATAAATCATTTTAGCTTTAATAGACAAATCTGTGAGTCAGTGGGGGATATTCAAAGACTTTTAGGCAGTTATCAGACCTGCTAATTGGATAAAAAGCAAGATTACTAGTGATACTACTACTACTGAGCATTTGTATAGCGCTACCAGTCGTACGCAGCGCTGCACAGACATATAAGAGACAGTCCCTGCTCATCAGAGTTTACAATCTAATCAAAACAAAACAATCAAGTCAAAACAAACACAGAAGGTGTAAGCAGGAGTAAAACAAGGGAAGGAAAAAAGATTAGGTGAGTCAAGATCGAAAAGCGGCAGCAAAGAGGTGAGCTTTCAATCTGGATTTAAAGAGGGTTAGAGAAGGTGCCTGGCATACAGACACAGGTAGTTTGTTCCAGGCGTAAGGTGCAGCAAGGTGAAAGCAGCGAAGTCTGGAGTTAGCAGTAGGAGAGAAGGGCACAGATAGAAGCAGTTGGCTAGAAGAGCGGAGTTCCTAAGTGGGGTTGTAAGGGGAGATAAGAGATGAAAGGTACTGAGGAGCCGCAGAGTGAATGCATTTGTAGGTCAGCAGGAGAAGCTTGAACTGGATGCGGAAACAGATAGGGAGCCAGTGAAGTGACCTGAGAAGAGGAGTAATATGAGTATGGCGAGGCTGGTGAAAGATTAGCCGTGCAGCAGAGTGTTGAACAGATTGAAGGGGAGAGAGATGATTCAAAGGGAGACCAGCAAGGAGTAGGTTACAGTAGTCAAAACAGGAGGTGATTAAGGAGTGGATTAGCATTTTAATAGTGTGTTCAGAGAGGAAGGGGTGGATTTTGCTAATGTTATAGAGAAAGAAACGGCAGGCCTTAGCTACAAGATGCATATGTGTGGAGAAAGAGAGAGAGGAGTCAAAGATAACCTCCAGATTGTGGGCCGAGGAAACAGGAAAGATTACAGAGCTATCCACAGAGACTGAGAAAGGAGGAAGAGGAGGGGAGGTATTAGGGGGAAAGATAAGAATTTTAGTCTTGGCCATGTTCCGTTTCAAGCAGCGGTGAGACATCGAGGCAGCAATGTCAGAAAGGCAAGCAGAGATCCGGGTCTGGATTGCCGGAGAGAGTTCAGGCATATAGAGGTAGATCTGGGAGTCATCAGCATACAGATGGTACTGAAAGCTATGGGAAGAGATAAGCGCACCAAGGGACTGGGTATAGAGAGAGAAAAGGAGCAACCAACTGGGAGCGGGGGAGGAGAGGAGGAGGAGCCACCAGAACACACACTGAAGGAGCGATGGGAGAGATAGAAGGAGAACCAGGATAGTACAGAGCCCTTAAAGCCAAGCAAGGAGAGGGTATCAAGGAGAAGGTTTAGGTCAACAGTGTCAAAAGCAGCAGAGAGGTCAATAAGAATGAGGACAGAGTACAGGCTCTTGGATTTTGCCAAGAGCCATTTCAGTAGAGTGTAAAGGACGAAAGCCGGACCGTAAAGGATCCAGGAGGGCATGAGAGGAGAGGAAAACGAGGCAGCGGCGGTGAACCGCATGTTCAAGTAGTTTAGAAACGAATGGAAGGAGAGAGATGGGTTGATAATTAGAAGGACAGGTGGGATCAAGTGAGGGTTTCTTGAGGAGAAGTGTGACCACAGCATGCTTGAAGTCTTCAGGGACAGTTGCAGTGGAGAGTGAAAAGTTGAGAATATGAGAGATGGAAGGGACAACGGTGGAGGAGATGGGGCTTAGGAGATGGGTGGGTGGGGATAGGATCAGAGGAGCAGGTGGTGAGTTTGGAGGAAGAAAGAAGGTGAGATAAGCAAGGGAAGGGGGGGGAGTTGGGAGTGGAGAGGGGGAGGAAGGGAAATAGCTGGGTTTGTGGGGAATTGGAGGGTGATCTTGTGGATTTTGTCATGGAAATAGTCAGCCAGGGTTTGGGCAGAGAGGAAGGGAGGGATCAGAGGCGGAGGCACTTTGAGGGGAGAGCTGAGAGTGGTAAATAGACGGCGAGGATAAGAGGCAAGAGAGTTAGTCAGATGGACATAGTAGTCTTGTTTGGCAAGAGCTATGGCTGACTGGAAAGAGACAAGCATGAATTTGAAGTGTAGAAAAACTTCAGGGGAGTGGAATTTGAGCCAAGCATGCTCAGCAGAACAGGCACAGGAGCGTAGATAGCGGGTAGTGGGTGAAAGCCAGGGCTGGGGTGCAGAACATCTCACAGGACATGGGGTGGGTGGAGCTAGAGCATCCAGAGCTGAGGAGAGTACAGAATTATAGGATGTTACTGCCTTGTCAACAGACTTGGATGACAAGGTGGAAGAAAGAGATGGAGAAATGGTGGAAGAGAGAGCCAGGGGGTCGATAGCATGAAGGTTTCTAAATAGGTTGGAAGAGACAGGACAAGGCTGAGGCAATGGAAGATGAAGTTTAAAGCTTAAAAGGTGATGGTCAGATAAGGGAAAAACTGAGCTATGGAAGTTCAAGGGTAAGGAACTAGAGAAAAATATCAGGTCCAGGCAGTGGCCATGCTGGTGAGTGGGGACAGTGGAACAAAGTTGGAGGCCAAATGAGGAGGTGAGGGAGAGGAGCTTTAAAGCATTAGGATCAGAGGGGTTATCAACATGAATGTTAAAATCCCCAAGAATAAGAGTGGGGGAGGAGGAATCCAGAAAGAAGGAAAGCCACGAGTCGAAGTCAGTGAGAAAGGTAGAAACAGACTTATCAGGAGGTCGATAAATAACAGCTACCTGGAGAGGAAGTGGGGTGAAGAGGTGGATGGAGTGGACTTCAAAAGAAAGAAAGGAGTGAGACTGAGGCAGCAGGAGGGGTTGGATTTGGCACAAGGGAGAAAGTAGAAACCACCACACCACCACCACGGCCAGTGTTACGAGGCATGTGGGAGAACTGATAGCCCCCGTGGCAGAAGGCAGCAGTAGATGCGGTATCATCTGGGAGGAGCCAGGTCTCTGTTAGAGCAAGAAGATGTAGAGCATTGGAGATAAAGAGGTCATGAGTAAAAGTGAGTTTATTAGAGACAGAGTGTGCGTTCCATAAGGCACATGAGAAAAGGAGAGTGGAAGGGGAAAAGTGAAGGATATGGACATGTTGCATGAAGATCTCTTCTCCGAGTGAGACAGAAATCTAGGAGGGCCAGGATTGGGGTTGATATGTCGATCGGGGCTCGGAGGAGCCGGTGGAGCATTCCATAAGGCATATGAGAGAGGGAGATTGGAAAGGGAAAGGAGAGGGATATAGATAAGATTAAAAAATCACTCCAATCGTACCAAACAGAAAAAAGGTAAGGGATGTCCAAAACACTTAAATATAACAAAAACAGAGACAGAGGGAAGGTCTCAGAACTGAGGTCTCTGTCTCCATTTTTGTTATATTTAAGTGTTTTGGACATCTCTTACCTTCTTTCTTTTTGGTACGATTGGAATGATTTTTTGGTTTTGACAAGTGTTTTCACTCTTTAAGTGACCTTTTTCTTTATAGATAAGATTAGACATGTTGCATGAAGATCTCTTCTCAGAATGAGACAGAAATACAGGGGGGCCAGGATTGGGGTTGATATCTCTGGATGAGAGAAGGAGAAGGAGTAGTAGAGTACGGGGTAGAGAGGAGACAGTACGGCAGAAGCGAGAGTGAGGTTGCTTCAGAGAGAGGGGAGATGGCTGAATGAGAGGGAGAAAGTGATGAAACTCAAAAGCTGATGATTGGTTGGAAGACATAATGGAGGGGGAAGTGAGGGTAGTACAGGGAGGATAAGGAGTGGAGGAGTGAGGGTGCAGGTAGGAGGGGAAACAGGGAGTATGAGGAAAAGGAAGATAATGTGATGTGGAGCCATGGAAGAGGAGCAGAAAGGGGCTATGCAGTATATGTTATTTTACAAGCGGTGAGGTAGGAATGAGGTAGCAGGGGAGTCTACACGCTGTGCAGTATGTTATTTTACAAGCAGTGAGGTAGCAATGGAGTCAATAGGCTATGCAGCATGTGTTATCTTTACAGCAGTGAGGTAGTGGTGAGGTAGCAAAGAGGTAGTAGTGGAATCTGCAGGCTATGCAGCATATGTTATATTTACAAGCTGGGTCCGATGGCGAGTCTCTGGCGGCGATCGCTGATGGCGGATGGAAGTGTGCTTAGACGCTGAGCTCCGGCCAGGGAGGTGAAGAAGTGGGAGAGCTGCAGGGTTGTTCGCGCCTGTTGGCACCTATGGTTGCAGTTGAAGCGGAGGAGGTGGAAGAGGTCTTGCGGCTTGTGCTTATTTTTGGTTTTTAAAGGTCGCTTCTGTCATTGTGCTGGAGGAGCGAGGCCGTTTATTTGGTTGCGGCTGCAAGATTGAGTTCTACAAGGCTTTTGAAAACATGGGCAGGTAAATGCACAGACTTACGGTATTGTTGAGTTAAGTGTTGTGAATAGATTGTGCAGATATCTTCGTTTTATCTGTCACGGGCCCACGTCTAAGGGCCATGCCAAAGGGCCCTCAGGTGCGGGCCCGCCAGGCACTCTGAACATCGCCGTAGACCACATAAAAAACACCTGGTTAAGACCAGGGCAATCGCTGAGTGCACTGGGCGTGGTGCTGGCCACTATCCACTTAGTGGTAATGTCCAAACTAACCAGATAGCTTAACCAGTTAAAGTTGCATCCACTCAACAGCTGACCTAACTTTAACCGGGGATTGCCATCTGGATAGCGGCTGAATATCACTGTTAACTAGCTGGCGACACCACTGTCCAGCAAATCCAGTCAGCGCCAGATGCCAGATCAGCCCCAACATTGAATGTTTGGTTTTATTGAAAGCAGTGGCGACTAGGCACTTTAAAGGAACCGAGCTGCTGCTGAATATCATCCCCATTCTCCTATCCTCTCTCCCTTTACTTCCCTACGCCGGTGAAAATTCAGGAGTCAGTAGTCAAAGGCAAGTTTGCAGCCAGGGTTCAATTGCATCATTTTGAAATTTTAGAGCCATCTCTATAGCTCTGTGGGAGTAATTTTTGTAAGAGGATGCCTATCTGAAATGTCTGAGAGGGCACCTATCTTAAAGTTATTATATTAAAGCAATTTAGGGATTTATGTGCCTTTATAGAATAAGCATGCAGCTCTAAATTAGCAAGCATACATTCACACTTGCTCCAAAGACTGTGTAATTTGTATGTATACCCTAAGGCAGGAATTCTCAACCCAATCCTTAGGACAGATCTAGCCAGTCTGGTTTTCAGGATAGCCCCAGTCAATATGCATGATTGAGATTTGCATGCAATGGGGGCAATGCATGCAAAGCTATCTCATGCATATTCACTGTGGTTATCCTGAAAACCTAACTGGCTGGGTTTGTCCCATGGACTGGGTTGAGAACCCCTGCTCTAACGGGGTTATTTTTTTAAGGGGCCGCTTAAAGATACACACCATCTACAAGAGTAAATTGCCTATTTTCAAGGACTTAATGCAAATGAATGGGCATTGACACACGCGGAGGCATAATTTAGAAAGGCGAGTGCCGTCTGAGCTGTCCAAATCAAAACATCCAAATTCCGTAGGAGGGACAGCAGTGAAGGTGGCCACGTGTGTTTTCTAAACTCAGCCCGTCCCCACCCTAAAAGATAAATGCTTCTGGCAAAAGAACAAGAAGGATATGCAGAATAATGGGTCAGACAGGTGCAGGCTGTTGACCGATTTTAGAAATGTGCACATGTTCGATATGGATGACGGCGGGTCCAGGAACATAGATGTGTCTTCAGTGTTATTTCTGAATGTGCACATGCATCTATCACCACATATACATCCCAGCCTGCCATTTTGCAAACAGAATGTGCTGTGACACAGCAGCTAGGAAAAAAACCCTCTATTTACCGCCATGTCTTTTTTGAAGGAGTAAAAACTACTGGCATTCTGCTCTTCTCTGTATAGTTGCTCGGTTACCGAAATGAACATTTCCAGGTGGCTGTTCGTACCTAGGAGCAGGTATAGACACGGACGTGTCCGCTGGCAGATTGAGACATGTGGCACCCTTCTAAAATTGGACACATACATGTATCTTTTTTGGAACATCTTGGACATGCCTCCACCATGCCCCTGTCCAACATAGACATGATCATGCCTGACAAACACATGTATATTCAGGGCTTTTTAAAATGACTCTTGGGACATTCTGTGATTGGCATGTCTGAATGGATGTTTTCAGAAGTGCTAATCATGATTAGAGATTCTGAAATTACCCCAGTCACTATTATATAAATACACTCATAGCAAGTGCTAATGAAAAAACCAACCTCCTAAAGTCGTCTTTTCACGCTTTTGGATCATTTTAAAGACCAGAGGGTTAAACACAATTGCCACGCAATCACTCCTATAAAGTTCTAGTTAGGACCTTTCTAAACTTTAGGAGGTCATCTTGAAGGTGCAGTTCATGCACATTTATTCCACAGTACTGGCACCCAAACAGAAAAGGCCCTATTCTGATAGACTACATGCCATATCACCTTATATGAGGGTAACACCAAATATTTCTCCTCTTGAGACCACAAGCACTGAGTCGGAGCATACAAACTCAGCTTATCTGAAAGATAACAAGGAGCCTTACCATGCAAAATTTTAAATACCAATAACAAAACTTTAAACCCCATCCTAAACCTCACTGGTAACCAGTGGAATTCCCTCAAAATCATGGTAACATGGTCATACAAACAAAGTCCCTTAATCAGCTTAGCTGCTGTGTTCTGCATCAGCTGAATACACATTAAATCCTTTTGTGTAAGAACCAGGAACAACCCTTGCAATAATCTAGTCTAGGCATTATCAATGCATGAGTAATGGCTCCCAAATAAACTTTAGACAGGTAAGGGTGAGGTTGTCTAAGCTGTCGGAGTAGAACAGAGACTGAACCAGGGCAGACACAATGCCTCCTCATACCCATTTGGGAGTCCAGCCATACACCTAAATCCCCTCAAAAAAAGTCCCAATCAAAGGTGATACAATAAACCCAACATAAAAGTGCAGATAAAAGTGTGATTAACTGAACATTGTGATGTAGAAGGTCCCTCTGATCTCGTAGAGATAAGTGAAACAGAAGAATTGGCTTCAGTAGCTGACAGGCAGCTAAAGCACATGGCTCATGGTTTCCAGGGAAACCACAAGCAGAATGAGTCACGAGAGAGGAAAACACGCCCCTGCTGCAGTTTATCCCCACAGTCAGGAGTTGAGGCAAAATACCTGGTCGGGGGAAGGGCTAAGTTAAACCCTAGAAAGCAGGGATATAAGAAATGCTCATTAGGGAGAAAGTCAGAGCCAGAGCGGGAGAGAGAGCGAGAGAGAGAGCCGAAGTTGGAGTCGGAGTCAGAGCCAGAGCCAGAGCAAGGGCCAGAGCCAGATTCAGAACAGAAACGAGAATTTGAAGCAGAGAAGGAGCTGTGTTGGAGTGAGAACTCAGAGGAGCTGAAGTTGGGAGAGGACTCTCTGAGGTATAAGTCTGAGAGGGAAACTAGCAAGAAAAACAATTGGAGAACCAGTGCCAAGAAGCCAGGTAGAAACAGTCCAGGTTTTGTGCCGTGTCTGAAAGGCAGCCAAAGGGAAAGAATACCGGGAAGGCTACTTTGGGAGCACTCACAAACTCCAAGGTTTGGAACCTTAGCTGACCCTGCAGTACTGAGAAGTTCTCCTGTACGAAAGCCAAAAGGTAGGCTGAGTAATTGGCTCAGAGATAAAAGTGCTTTTAAGGATTTATCTTATGCTAACCCAGAAGGGTGGGACTCTCTTCCTGCTAAATCCAGTATATATGGGAATTCTCAATCGTATCTGTTAGAGTGCTGTAAGGAGAAGCCTTGAGAAGAGAAACTGGGTGTGTGCTTAGAAACGCCGTGTAACAAGTTTCAAACTTACCCAGCTGATAGCCAGTATGAAGCAATGGAGACAGAACCGGTTGTAGAAAATATAGTAGAAGAACAAATGGATTGTACACTGTCTCTTACCGATGATATAATTTCATTGTGCTAAAGCCAGGCTGTTCAGAGAGCTGTATGAATCAGCAGAGAGAAAGCACAAACGTTTTTGGTCTGAGAAGTGTTTGTTTAACTTTGAGTGCTGTGAAACAAATGCACATGCTGAAGTAAGAAGATATTTTTGTTAGTTCTTGTATTGTTTTTCCTGCCAGAGATGTATGGCCATTTGTCCTGAATTTCCTTTGTTTTGAATCCACCCGGAGGGGAAATAAAATCCTGTCATTTTTGCCTGAAACCATTTGTTCACAACTGCTCCTTATTTGGATGGTAAAAGTGGTACTACAACTCCCATGAGGCAGTGCATGCTCAAAGCCCTGCCATGCTGTCTGAATAAGGGATCCCAGGCAGCTTAACCCTATATGCCTAGGCTGTGGGGTGGCTACTGTTGACAACATGCATCAAGGATTCGCCAGCGGGTGATTTCTGCCCCTCCACCACACCATTTGCAAAGAGTAGCAGCTCTGGCCAAGGAACCAGAACCATTCTATTAATAAAGACAAGTCTGCATCCCATCAACCAGAGGGATCAAGACTTGGACATCATCAGCATAAACATAAAAGAGCATACCCACAGCCCGCATAGCTCTACAGAGGCACTAAAAATACATTAAACAAATATGGTGAGAGTATGGAACCCTGCTGGACCCCCAACGAAGAGAAGAAAGTCGTCAACACTTCCTCTGCCACTTAAACAACCTGAAACCGGGAGTCCATGTAGGAGGCAATGAGCTCCAAAGCTTAACTATGCATTGAGAGAGAAGCTATTTTCTCAGATTTGCTTTACTGTTTTGTACTACTTTGTAACTTCATGGTATGGTGTACTTTTGAAAGAGTAAATAATTGATTCCACTCCAATCAGGATTAGGGTAGACTTCTAACATCTTTATCTTTATTTTTGGTTTAATATACCATGCCTTTGCAACATCAGGGCGGTGTACAAAACAATATGGGCTGCCATTGGGGGAAAAAAGAAAAAGAAAATAACTACTATTACTATTTAGCACTTGTAGAGCGCCACACACACAGCACTGTACAGCTAACCTACAAGAGGCAGCCCACCTACAAAAGACAGTCCCTACCTGTCAGAGTCATGCTCATCAGAGCTTACAATCTAATCAGAGTAATACAGAGCATAGGTCAGTTCAGTGCAAGGCATAAGATAAGGATAGAAGTCAGGATCTGAAGGCAATGGTGAAGAGGTGGGTCTTCAATCTGGATTTGAAGAGGACCAAGGAGGGTGCCTGGCGTACAGATACAGGTAGGCTGTTCCAGGCGTAGGGTGCAGCGAGGTGGAAGGAGCCAAGTCGGGAGTTGGCAGTGCGGGTGAAAGGCATAGATAGAAGTAATTTGCTAGTGGATGGCAGGTTCCGAGAGGGGAAGTAGGGAGAGACAAGAGGTATTGAGGGGCTGTAGAGTGAATGCATTTATAGGTCAGTAGGAGAAGCTTGAATTGGATGCGGAATTGGACAGGGAGCCAGTGAAGGGACTTGAGAAGTGGAGTAATGTGGGCATGGCGAGACTGGCAGAAGATTAGTCAAGCAGTGTGATTTTGTATAGATTGAAGGGGAAGGAGGTGGCTCACAGGGAGACCCACAAGGAGTAGGTTACAGTAGTCAAGGCGAGAGGAGATTAAGGAGTGGATAAGGGTTTTGGTAGTGTGTTCAGAGAGAAAGGGACGGATTTTGCTAATGTTGTAGAGAAAGAAGCGGCAGGTCTTAGCTACAAGCTGGATATGTGCGGAGAAGGAGAGAGAGGTATCAAAGATAACCCCTAGATTGCGGGCCGAGGGAACAGGAAGGATACAAGATCCGTCCACATAGACTGAGAAAGGGGGAAGAGGAGGGGAGCAATTTGGGGGAAAGACAAGGAGTTCAGTTTTTGCCATATTCAGTTTCAATCAGCGATGAGACATCCAAGCGGTGATGTCGGAAAGGCAGGCAGAGATCATGGACTGGGTGGCCGGAGAAATATCAGGTGTAGAGAGGTAGATCTGGGAGTCATCGGCATAGAGATGGTACTGGAAGACATGGGAGGAGATAAGCACGCCAAGGCCCTGGGTATAGAGAGAGAAAAGGAGGGGGCCCAAGACGGATCCCTGTGGTACACCCACATGGAGCAGGTTAGGAGAGGAGGAGGAGCTGCCAGAGCATACACTGAATGAGCGATGGGAGAGGTAGGAGGAGAACCAGGATAATATGGAGTCCTTGAAACCAAGCGAGGAGAGTTTGGTGAGGAGAATATTGTGGTCAACGTTGTCAAAGGCAGCGGAGAGGTCAAGAAAAATGAGGATAGAGTAGAGGCTGTTAGATTTAGCCAGGAACAGGTCATTGGAGACTTTTGTGAGAGCCATTTCAGTGGAGTGTAGGGGATGGAATCCAGATTGTAGTGGGTCCAGGAGGGCCTAGGACAGGGGTCTCAAACTCCAGTCCTGGAGGGCCGCAAACCAGTCAGGTTTTCAGGGTATCCATAATGAATATGCATGAGATATATTTGCATGCACTGCCCCCATTGTATGCAAATATATCTCATGCATATTCATTAGGGATACCCTGAAAACCTGACTGGTTTGCGGCCCTCCAGGACTGGAGTTTGAGACCCCTGGCCTAGGAGGTGAGGAAGTTGAGGCAGTGACGGTGGACTGCTCGTTCAAGTAGTTTAGATATGAATGGAAGGAGGGAGATGGGTCGAGAGTTAGAAGGACATGTGGGATCGAGCGAGGGTTTCTTGAGGAGGGGTGTGACAACAGCATGCTTGAAGTCAACGGGGACAGTTGCAGTGGAGAGTGAAAGGTTGAGGATATGAGAAATGGGGGGACAATGGTGGGGGAAATGGGGTGTAGGAGATGGGTGGGGATAGGGTCGGATGAACAGGTGGTAGGTTTGGAGGAGGTAAGAAGGAGTGTGGAGATTGGAGGGAAGGAGGAGAGGGTAGCAGAGGGAGTATGGATGGGGGAGAATTGGGGAGGGGGGAGGTAGGTGAGGGCGTGGGGAATTGGAGGGTAATCTTGTGGATTTTGTCATGGAAGTAGTCAGCTAGGGATTAGGCAGAGAAGGAGGGCGGGACCGGGGGCGGGGGGACCTTGAGGAGAGAATTGAGGGTGTTGAAGAGACGGCGAGGATCAGAGTCAAGGGAGTTGGTCAGATGGATGTAGTAGTCTTGTTTGGCAAGTGCTGTGGCTGACTGGAAGGAACAAAGCATGAATTTGAAGTGTAGAAGGTCCTCTGGGGAGTCGGATTTGGACCAAGCACGTTTGGCAGAACGGGCGCAGATGCGTAGATAGCGGGTTGTGGGCGAGAGCCAGGGTTGGGGAGTAGATCATTTGACAGGACGTGGGGCGGGTGGGGCAAGAGTGTCAAGAGCTGAGGATAGTGTAGCATTGTAAGAAGATAGTGCCTCGTCAACAGACTTGGACAATATAATGGAGGAGAGAGTCAGGGGATCAGTATTATGGAGGTTTCTAAATAGGTCGGAGGAGACATGGAGGGGTTGAGACGGCGAAAGCTGAAGAGTAAAGGTTAAAAGGTAATGGTCAGATGAGGGAAGGATTGAGTTGCGGAAATTAGAGGGAGGGGAATTGGAGAAGAGTATTAGGTCAAGGCAGTGGCCATGTAGGTGGGTGGGGGCGGTGGAGCAAAGTTGGAGTTCGAACGAGGATGGCGAGGAACTTTGAGGTGTGGGGGTCAGAGGGGTTGTCGACGTGAATGTTAAAGTCGCCAAGAATAAGAGTGGGGGAAAGGTGGAAAGCCAGGAGTCAAAGTCGGTGAGGAAGGTCGATTTGGATTTGTTGGGTGGGCGATAAATAACAGCTACTTGGAGGGAAGTGGTGTGAGGAGGCGAATGGAGTGGACTTCAAAGGAGAGGGGGAAGTGTGACTGAGGTAGCAGGAGGGGTTGGAATTGGCAGTAGGGAGAGAGTAGGAGGCCAACACCACCACTGCGACCAGTAGTTCAAAGTGTATGGGAGAACTGGTAGCTCCCATAGCAGAGGGAAGCAATGGATGCTGTGTCGTCAGGGAGGAGCCAGGTCTCAGTCAGGGCAAGAATGTGTAGGGCATTAGTGATAAAGAGGTCGTGAATAAAAAGAAGTTTTTTAGTGACTGAGCATGCGTTCCATAGGGCACATGAAAACGGGAGAGTGGAAGGGGGAAGGAGAGGGATATGGATAAGGTTGGATAAGTTACGTGAGGATTTCTTATCAGAGTAACATGAGGGTCTATTCCTAGAGTAGTGCAGAGATTTGGAGGGAGCAGGGTGCGGGTGAATATGTCTGGTTGTGTATGCCCTCCAAGAGTGACATGAAGGAGGGGAAGTGAGGTGTGAGTGAGGGGTGATATTGATGATATCAGGTAGGTTGTGTGAGGATTTCATTTTGGAGATAAGGTTGGGGTTGATTTCTCTGGATGAGTGAGTGGGGGATGAGTATTAGATAAGGTGCATGAGGAACTCTTTTTAGGGTGAGAAAGAAATTGAGGGTGGCCAGTGTTGGGGTTGATATTACCTGATGAGAGAAGCAGAAGGAGTAGTAGAGAGCATGGTAAAGCGGAGACAGTATGGCGGAAGCGAGGGTGGGGTTGCCTTAAAGAGGGCGGGGATGGTTGAATACGGGGGATGTTGTGATGAAGTTCAAGAGCAGATGCTAGGCTAGAGGACAGAATGGAGGGAGAAGTGAGGAATGTAGGGGGAGGGGGAGAAGGGAGAGGAGGGAAGGTGTTGGTAGAAGGGGATGCAGTTCGGGAGGATGAGGAAGAGAAGGACAACGTGATGTGGGGCCATGGCAATGGTCAACAAGTTCTGTGCGGGTAAAGGGTAGGAAGTTCTATGCAAACAGTGGGTAGCAAGTTCTATGCAGGCAGTGGTAGCAAGTTCTATGCAGGCAATGGGTAGCAAGTTCTATGCAGGCAATGGGTAGCAAGTTCTATGCAAACAATGGGTATCAGGTTCTATGCAAACAATGATTAGCAAGTTCTATGCAAACAATAGTTAGCATGTTCACTGCAACAGTGGGTAGCAAGTTCTATGCAGGCAATGGGTAGCAAGTTCTGCGCTTGACAGGAAAGAATAGGTCATTCACACAAAGAGAGGTGGAAAAAGGGAAAGAGAGGGGGGAAAGTAGCAGCTAGGTGGGGGGAGCACAAGAGGACTGAAGGCCAAAGGCAGTCTGAAAGAGATGGGTTTTAAGGAGGGACCTGCACTTCTGGAAAGAGGATTCAAGATGGAATATGGGAGGAAGGGCATTCCAGAGAGAGGGACCAAGGAAAAAGAAGGCATGGCGACAAGTAGATTCTAGATGAGCATGGGTGACTGGGAGAAGGTGCAGATGGTTGGCATGAATGGAATGCTGAACACAAGGTGGTGCATGGAGGTGGAGAATGTTGGAGAGATATTGAGGAGTACCAATGTGAATAACTTTGTGGACTAGGGTGAGGATTTTCTACTGGATGAGAAATTTCAGGGATAACCAATGAAGGTGAATAAGTAAGGGGTGATATGGTCGAAGTGGGTGGAGTGTGAGATGATCTGGGTGGCAGTATTTTGAAGGAGTTGGAGGTGGTGCAGTTGAAATAGTGGGAGACCATCGAGAACAATGTTATATTAATCAAGACATGATATGATTAGGGAGAGCAGAAAGGTAGTCAGAGCAGAAGTAGATAGGAAAGGACGGATAGCACGGATCTGTCTGGGTGAGTGAATAGAACGACAAATGAGTAAGGAGAGGTGTTCAAGGAGCAACATGGCCAAATCAAGTGTGACTCCCAGGTATCAAAGTGAGGGTACTAGAGGAACAGGGGGGTCAAGAAGTAAGGGGGCTAAAGGCGGGCAGGGCGAGCCAAAGGTGAACCAGATAGCAGCAGTTTTTGATGGTTTAAGATGCAGAAAATTGGACGAGAATCAGTGGACAAGCTATGAGAGACAGGAATTCAATGGAGAAAGGTTAGGAGCAGTTGGACTAGTATGAAAAAGCAGGAGAATGTCATCAGCATAATGATATGCTGACAGATCATGTTGATGTATGAGAAGAGCAAAGGATACAAGAAAAATATTAAAGAGAAAAGGGGCCAAGACTGGTCTTTGGGGGCCACCACAAGGGAGGGGAGTGTGGTGGAGAAGAAGAATTCCCAGAGACCACAGAGAAGGACCTAGAGCAAAGAAAGGAGTGGAACAACAGAAAACAGTACTGTGAATCCAAGCTTCCCGAATATGTGCTAAGAGGGTGACGTGGTCTGCAAGGTCAAAAGCAGAGGATAGGTCCAAGGAGACACAGAGAGAGAAATCACCACGATTGAGTGAAGTGTGAAGTTCATTAAGAAAGGACAGAATGATAGTCTCGCAGCTGTGCCCGGGATGGAAGCCATATTGATGGGGGTGCAGAAAGTGGATGTGGTCGAGATGGGAGGAAAGTTGGGAGAATTCAAACGTTTATAGTATCTTAGAGAGGTAGGGAAGATTTGACATGGGGCAATAATGGGAGGGATCAGTCGGATCCAGGGATGGTTTCATAAGTAGGGGGTGGACCAGAACCTGTTTCCAAAGGGCAGGTAAGGTGCCTGGAGAGGCTAGTATTGATGGTGAGGACTGATGGAAGTAAAGCAAGGGGAGGTTTCCATAGTCAAGAGGAAGGAATAGGATCAGAGGGGCAGGTGGTCTTGCGGGAGGTGGAGAGAGTTTTGGAAGTAATTGGATCGAAGGAGGACCAAGTGTGTGAAAGGGAAGGATTGAGGGAGGAGAGATGAGGAGAGGAAGGGAGAGGTGGTGGGCAGGTGGGAAAGGTGGAACGGAGTGTCTGGACCTTGGTATGAAAGAAATATTCTAAGGAGGTTGTGTCGGGAAGCAAAGAGGAAGGAGCTGGGAAGGGTGAGGTAAAGGGTGCGGAGAGAGAGCTGAGTATAGCTGGCATGAGGAATTAAAGGAGGAAGTGATGAGGTTGGTGTAATAGGTCTATTTGGCTTTGTGGGCAAAGGAGAGATAGTGACAATGACATATCTGAAAGTAACATATTTCCCCTCAGTGATCTTTATTGAAGGATTTCATGCATTATCCACATGGTGCCTAGATCCTTTTCCTGGGTGGCGGCACCTAATGTGAAACCTTACATTGTGTAGCTGTTGTTTGGATTGCTTTTCTCTATATGCATAGAATTGCAGTTTTCCATACTAAATTTCATCTGCCATTTGGATGCTCTGTCTCCCAGTTTCTCAAGGCCTTCTTGCAATTTCTCACAATCCTCTTGTGATTTAACAACATGGAATAATTTTGTGTCATCTGCAAATTTGATCACCTCACTCGTTATTCCCATTTCCAAGTCATTTGTAAATATGTTAAAAAGCAGTGGGCCCAATACAGATTCCTGGGGCATTCTCCTTTTTCCGTTAAGAAAAACTGACCTTTTAGCCCTATATTTTATCTAGTTCCTATTCCATTATAGGACATTGCCTCAAATCCTAAACCTTTTAACTGAGTATCTTGTGAGAGACTTATCAAATGCTTTCTGAAAATACAGAGTAAAAACGAAAACAGAAGGAACAATAATAATATAAATTAAATAAATTTATTTATTTACCAGGTTTTTTATACCACTTTATCATTTCAGTCAAAGCTGGTCACATTGTAACTTAACTTTGGTAATGTACTTTAAACGTGGACATTGGTAACCTGGAGTTTTCTGAGATAATGGAGAGTTAAGTTTATTTATTTAACTGCAATTATATACTGCTTTTCACCAGGTCAAAGTGGTTAAGTGACTCTCCCAAGGCCACAAGGAGTGCTAGTGGGAATCTAACCCTGGGCTCTTGGCTCCCAAGCAAAGCTCTAACCACTAGGCTACTCCACTCCCTGTTAAATGAACGATGAACTGATTAAGCTGCCAAAATAAATGTTTATTAACAATAAAATCAATATTGAGCTACATATATGACTCAAACGTCAAATGGAATAAAAACTTGCAAAATGTAGAAGTCTGACAAATTGGATCAATTTGCCCAACACGTTTTGGCACAAAGCTGTTTCAATTCTACACCACAGATGATGTAAAACGAGAAATGCGAACAAAAAGGCAATGAGTCAAGGGACCTGAGAAAAGGAAAAGGAAAGGAAAATTTAAAAAAAAAATTGTATCCAAAAATATCCTTCTTAAAAAACTTGTAACAAGTTTGTTGATGCTTATCCCCAGCAACCTGGTGTCAATCAACCTGGTGAAAAGCAGTATAAAAAAAAATAGAATGTGCATTGTCCCATTAAACCATGACTGTCTTTATCAGTGTTTCTCAAGCCAGTACTGGTGTATCTACTAGCCAGTCTGCTTTTCAGGATACCCACATACTTGCATCTTGCCAGAAGGAAGTCATCTTTGGCAAGATGCAAGTACTATGCCGAGCATTAGCAGTAAATTTGAGAGTCTGAGAGCATGCTCCACATACCTTTGCTTAGACGTGAGGTTCATGACTGTCATGGTATGGGCAAAACAAAACACACACAACCTCATCCTTAGATAAACAAACAAAATTATACTTTATATCTATATCTTCACACACTCCACTATAACCTCTATCAAAAAGCCCCAAATCACAAACGTCATACCTAAAGGAGTGTGAAAAAAATAGCAATATCTTCAATCTAATCTACCACTAATAAAATCCAAACATGGATTTAAAGCACGCATTAGAGCTCCACAGCACACCGAGGCCGAACACTCAATAAACACATGCATAATTATTGATCGATGATTTCACAGAAGCACGTATTCCAAAAAGAATAGGTTCCACTCGATCTTATCAAAAAATCCAATGTTGCTCTCGATGAAATAACAATTTATTTCTATCTCCCCTCCGTATATCTTGTCGCACATGATCAATGACCTGACACTGTAGTTCTTCAAACTTATGGCACAGATTTATCCAATATTTCACTAAAGATGTCTCTACTCATATCATACGAGTCTTTAAAGGTCGAGTAGTTTTTCCAATATACAATTTCGAACACGGACATTTAAGAGCATATATTACATAATCGGTCACACATGTAGAAAGCACATTCAAAGATTACATTTTATTCCCCAAAATTAATATATTGCCGTATTCCATAATATCACAATACATATATTTTCCACACTTAACATGCCC
The DNA here is from genome assembly GCA_033557465.1 of Ichthyophis bannanicus. Taxonomy (NCBI): domain Eukaryota; kingdom Metazoa; phylum Chordata; class Amphibia; order Gymnophiona; family Ichthyophiidae; genus Ichthyophis; species Ichthyophis bannanicus. The sequence goes on along the minus strand of CM066034.1, from coordinate 960,685,709 downwards.
TATTGATAGAGTGACACCCATAGCTGTTGTTATTGTATCAATCCATCTCATTGCTGGCCTTCCTCTTTTGCATTGAAAGACAAAGATTTGACTTGTCCAAAACATGGTATTTTCAATAATGTCATATAGATGCAAAAGTTAGATAGTGAAAAAGATAGACAGAAAGAAAATCAATGCCTTTGAATTATGGTACTGGTGACGAATATTGTGTATACCATGGACTAGAGGAGATCAAACCTAAGCTTTCTTTAGAAGCTCAGATGACCCATAGCTGCTGATTCTAGAAAGACTATTTTTTTACAACTCTCCAGTCACCTTGAAAAATCTAACTTTCTTCACCCACACCAATCAGGATTCCATTCTGAACATAGTACAGAAACCATTTTGCTTTCCTTTTTTAGTGAAACCCATGAAACCATTGAAAGAGGTAACATCTCTCTTGCTGTCTCACTTGATCTGTCCTCTGCTTTCATCTTGGTGAATCATATTATCCTTCTCTCTCGTCTGCAAAATGTTGATGTCCACAGTACTGTTCTTCAGTAGTTCCAATCTTTCCTCTCTGATCACACATACTCTGTTTGATTCGCTTATTCTGCATCCACTATTTTCCCCCTCATTTGTGGTGTCCCTCAAAGTTTGGTTCTTGCCCCCTTCTCTTCAACATCTTTCTAGCCCCACTGACTGTTCTTATTCAGAAAATCTGGTATCTCCACTTATTACTATGTGGATGACATCTTATTGTTTTTCCATGCCCATCCAGCTGTCCCTGATTTGACTATTCTTAACAACTGTCTTTCCCAGGTGAAATGTAACCATCTCAAGATTAATGCTTCAAAGACCTCTGCCACCTGGCTCATTGGCTCCTCCTTTGCCTTGTCTATCACTCCACTTCTTGGTGATACCCTTATTTCTTTGACACCTTCCTTCAAGTATCTTGGGGTCATCCTGGATAGCACTCTTACTTTTCATGATCACATTAGTTCTGTGGTGAAATGCTCCTTCATCACTCTGTGTCAAATTAGAGCCATCTGTCCTTTCCTTTCCTCCTCAGCCCTCACCACCTTACTCATATCCCTGGTCTTATTCCATCTGGACTATTGCAAAGTTGTTTATGCCGGCCTCCCTAATTATCAACTCCGCTGCCTTCAGATTGTCCAGAACACATCTATACGGTTACTGGTACATGCTTCAAAGTTTGACCATATCACTACTCTGTTAACTCACTTCCATTGGTTACCTTTACAATACCATATTCAGTTCAAGATACTCACACTGATCCATAAAACTCTGCATTATGGCATACCTCTCTATCTCGCCTCTTCTATTATTCCCCACGCCCCTCCGTGACTTCTGCGTTCCATTCATGGTAATCATCTCTATATTCCCCCTGCTTTCCGTGCTCGGTATGAATCTACTCACCACTCAGCTTTTTATTTCCTTGGCCCTAGTTTATGGAATTCATTGCTGTCCAACCTTCGCCTTGAACTATCCTAGGTCAGATTTAAACCATTCCTCAAAGCCCACCTTTTCTGCCTGATCTTCGACTTTAATCCTCGATGACACGGGCTCCTGCCTCCCACTTCCTTACCTTGAGTCTTTGTGTATCCCCTTCTATGACCCATCCCTCCCCGACCCTCTAGTTCTGCTTTTGTATGCTCTCTATGTTTCTCTTCTTTTATGTTTTTAATCGGAGTTCCTCTTTTTTTTCTGATTTTAATGGAGTTCTTGCCTCCTTTTAAGTTTAATTGTATACCGCTCTGCTGGCTCAAAGGGCAGTATAGTAAATTTTAATAAACCATAAATTGAAACCACTGCCCAAGTTTGCCTGTTCACGTTTGCCACACACCTTTGCAACCCCCACTGCTTCTGACAACTGCATCATGAATCTATATCTGACCGCACTAGTGTGAGGTCCCTAAACCAATCTAGAAAAGCCCAAAAGGGCCTCCTATTCTTCCCCTTCCTACTTTTCTTTTCTGTTCCTTTTCTGGCTGCCAAGGCAACACGCCCGAGACTTGCTTGAAGGAGGGGCTGCTGCTGCAGCTGTACACCGAGCTGGTGCCTTTGCTGGACCCTAATGGCCATGATTGCTAGCAGAGAACTTCTGAAATGATGACACACCCTGCGATTCAACTCCATGTTCCTCGTTTGTCGACGCTAAAGCTGACGCTCCACCAGTGGAGCTGAAGACGTAGCACCAACAGTTTTAATTATTTTTGTGAATTGTGTTTTTGTTCTAACATTATCTTTTAGGTATGTGTGTGTATCTTCAGTTGTTAACTATTTAGAAGTCCTACTATAAGCGGGTTATAAATATAATAAATAAATGAAAATGAAAGAGCCCCCTGAATGTTTCTAAACCATCCGTGATGAAAATTGAGAGCCTGAATGATCTCTCTTGGGACCAGCCACCTATCAACTGTATTAAGTATGGCTCAGCCTGACTGAAATGTTCTATAATCACCACCCCCTTGCACCAGAGCTCCCAGCTATGAAGAGTGACCAACCCCTAATTTAAAACTACTTGAAAAACCCGAACCAGCTACTGTATAAAAGCAGTCTCAGCATAGAACTACACACGACTGCTGATTTGCCTGCCAACAAGACCCCCATATGCTAAGCCTCCCCCCTCAAGTAGGAGGGACACCACCAGCATACCAGTCACAACCACCAAACCCCCCAGCTGCAAACCTTCCCACACTACATGACTCATAGGCAAAGTCCCAGGTGGTAAAGTTCCCTCTCCCCAAATCCACCAAAGACTCAGTGTGCCTGTGACTGCTTTCCCAGTATTCATTGCAAAGGGCTGAGTGAGATGGAGGGAAGGGCTGAGCAAAAGCCTGTGCATCACCATGATCCTTGCCTTTCCCTCCCTTTCAGGCTCATTTCCCACGGCAACTCAAAGTGCCACTGCCATCAAGATTCACAGCTGTTGCCTGCACCGAAGGGCGTAAAAGCACCTAGATCAGCCACAGAGACCATTGTGGGAGCAGCTATGACATCAGCTGCAGCATTCACCAACCATGATGGCTGGCATGACCAAGACTGGCACACCTGTAGGGGCAAAACAGCAATGGCTATGCAGGTTGCATCAACAGAAATGGATCTGCTATGTACCAACCTGCAATGCAATGTGTGCCTTTGAGTCAGTCTTGACTCCTGGTAACTCAGAAGCTCCTGGGTTTTCTTGGCAGTGTCACTGGAAGTAGATTGCCAGGCCTTTCTTCTGAGGCAATGGAGGGTTAAGTGACTTTCCCAAGGCCACAAGGAGTGCTAGTGGGAATTGAACTTTGGTTGCTTGGTTACCAAGCCAGTGTTCTAACCACTAGGCTACTCCTCCACTCCAACCTAGCAGCCCTATTTCAACCAAGGTGGCTTAATACCACTATGCTGTGCACATTATTATGGCCCGTAAGTTAGCAACCAAATCAAAAAAAGAACCACACTGCGGAACTGTGCAGTGACACAAGGAGAAGAGAAAAGGTGGGCCATGTAACCTTCTTAAGTGTTCTCTCTCCTCTCCCCTTCCCCAACTCCTGTGATCCCTCTGCCTGCCATCCAGTAGCATAGCAGAAGATGATGATTCAACCCCAGATACACAACCATATGCATCCAGCCCCTCCCCAACACTCATCCTCACAAGATAGCAAATTGCTGATTGATGGCCACCCATGCTGTGCCCTAACTGTCCACAATAAGAAGCAGCGAGTTAGGCTTCTCTTCCTGTACCATATCGAATTTTCAGTACACACAGAATTTCAGTTTAAACCAAACCTTCCTTTTCTCCCAAGTTTTAAGGTTCTTCCCCAGCAGGTAAATACTCACAAGTGCAGATTCCATCCCAGCAGTAGCAGGTCCTGTCTCAGCACTCTTTCAGGATCGGTTCCTTCACTGACAAGGAAGCTGTTAATCTCCATTTGGTTATCAATACTGAACAGAAATCGGTCAAGTGAATAATTAAGATTTGTGTATAGAAAGACCTGATGCAAAAACTATGTTTATATTACAGTAAATTTTTGCACACATTTTTCTGTCTGTATACTCTTTTCAAGCTGCATTCATTTGCATGGCATTAATTACCTTACAAATAAAACTTTCTTTTTACACATACTTTAGGAAACTATGGGCCGTGTTTACTAAACATTTGCACATGCTATCTACCGCAGCACTCATTTTATTGTGTGCGGATTGCATGCACCAATGTTTAGTAATGGGGCCATAGGCCATGAATCCCACCCAGCGCAAGGTTTAATACACAGCTTACTGCATCAGCCTATGTGTGCTTTCACATAGCCTTCTACCATGCTGTTAGAGATCAGTAAAGTTCCCTACCTGCAATTAATTGCTGCTTTTGGAAGCCAGTGTCCTGGGTGAAGTTGGGGGAGGGAGGGAGTATTTTCAAAGGCTGATTCAGGATATATGCAATTAATGTGGGGATATGGGGAGTAACATTGGCCAATAGACTCTGCATAAGTGGAGACATAGGTAGATGGATACTCTCTCAAAAAAATGCAAGAAGTAAGAGATATGCCATGAAGCTACAACGTAGTATATTTAAAACAGATAGGAGAAAATATTTTTTTCTCAGCATATAATTTATTTTTGAAACCCATTGCTGACAGATATGGTAAAAGGAGGTAGTGTTGCTGGGTTTAAAAAAGGTTTGGATAGATTTCTGGAGGAAAAGTCCATAAAGCATTATTAAGGTAGTCCAAGAGAAAAACACTGCTTATTCCTGGGGATAACTAGCATGGAACTGGCTACTTTTGGGATATGTCAAGTCCAGTACTTGTGAACTGGATTGTCCACTGCTGGAAACAGGACACTGAGCTGATGAACCTTTGGTCTGACCCAATATGGCGGTTCTTATTTTCTTATACTTTTATGATGCAAGAATGTTTTAGTTAACTATTTTTAAAAGACACTTTGGAATTGCAATTGGCGACTTTCTGCATACATTTAGCGGTATGTTTAGTAAGTGCGCTAGGCATTTGCAGCTAATGCTGGGCCATTGCTGCAAAAAGCCTGCAGTAGCTGCAAACATTCTGCAGTATGCTGGGGGCATTCCCAGTATTTCCCTTGCGGATACCATGGATAAGACACAGGGATCGTGGGGGCAAGCTTCACGGATGCAGCTATCGCCTTATTGAGGTGCATCCTTGAAGCCTTCAAACTGTGGCGATTACTGCGAGCTGGTAGTGTTCGCAGTAATCGCCCATTGCAGGCACACCCACTCTCCTCCCACCCTCTGCCCTAATCCTGCCCAAGCCCGCAGATTATGTGTGAAATGCAGACATCATGGAGAAATGGCGTGGTCTGCAGTTTTTGCATATTAGCTGCTCTTGCCATGTGATAATTCCATGTTCTCCTCGCAGTCGCAGCTAATGCCCTTTAGTAAACATGCCCCCTAAACGTCCAGAAATGTGAATTAGAGTAGCAACAACTAACCTGCTTTATACCATTGTCCAACACCATTGAAGTGCATGAGTGCACTTAAAGATTCAGAACAAGATAGTGTGCAAACACATAGTGCACAGATACCTTCCGTTTGAAAATCAGCTATGTGCAGGCTGAAAAGTCCAATTTAATTGCCAAAGTTCTTCACATCAAATGCGCTAAAAGTGAGATGTGCACTATGTATATATCACGATATTAAACTTTCAGTGGCACTCTTTCTAGTAAAATTGTCCAAAATAATCAGCGTCAATGTTTAACTGTGTAGCACTTAATATTTTTCCAAACTATCAGAAATACTTAATATCAGTATTCATTCTGATCTTGTATGCCCGACATAGCGCTAGATTTTGAATCCAAGTGCTGCTTCAGCTAGATAGATAGACCATGAGTGGTGTTTTTCTGCCGTCATGTTTCTGTGTTTTTAAAAATGTTTTGCTTCAGGTCCTATAGAACACTTCTGATCTCTCAGAAAGTTTATTTGTCCAAATTTATTTTTCCATCTTAGATTTTGCAATATTTAGGCAGTTACAATAAACTTCCACACATGGATTTATGCAATTAACCCTAGGCTTCACAGCATAAATCTTTAACTCCAGAGGTTCAAGCCTTCTAACCCGTTACATTTTAACCAGACAACTCATTGCCCCGTACCTACTCTACAGAAGTTCATTTTAACTGCCTAAATATTACAAAATCTAAGACATAAAATTAAATTTGAACAAATAAACTTTGGGAGAGATCAGAGGCATTCTGGGGCCAGGACTTAAAAGACAATGGCATAGCGACAATATCCAGAGCTATCCAGTTTCTTTATTTACAGAAGGAAGATCACAAAAATAGCTCTCCTAAATCTAAGCTGATAAGTTATCAGTTCCGGAGTTTCAGACTGCATCTTCAGCAATCTGATTTAAGGGCATAATTTGACTGAATAAGTAATCCGGATAACTCTGTCAGTAATTTTAGAAAAGGGTGCAATTATAAAGCTATCTGTTGATTGATCAATCAGTCGATAGGCAGGGCCGGCATAACCGTTAGGTGAACTAGGTAGCTGCCTAGAGCACAATGATCCAGGGAAGCCCCTTGTCACTATTGCTGCCCTTTCCGGGACCTGCAGTGGCAATGTATGGGTGCAGGGGAAGAGGTTCGCCTAGGCCACTTTATATCCTCACACCGGCCCTGTGGCTAGGTAGACACAGACGTACTGTAGATATATATAGACAGAAATTCTTTTCATCACAGATCAATCATTTCTCTCCTGCCATAACTGAGTTTCAGAAAGTTGAACATGCAGAAAAGTCTACAGACATATTTTTTCAGCTTTGTTGATTTCTCCTAGGTAGCAGGGATAAAGGGAATGTTCTTAGCTAACAAGAAGATTGACAATCAAGTGAAGACTTTCATCACCTACAATAAAGGCAGAGACTGGCGTTTGCTGCAAGCCCCTGAGACAGATCTGAGAGGGAATACTGTTCACTGCCTACTGGTAAGTTACTGCATTGAAAACCTTTTTTTTTTTTGTGGTTGCTGCCAAGGTATCGGTGATTAAAAATAAACAAACAATGCATAGAGACGGTATCACACTTTTTCGTTTTGAGGTTTTTTACCCTAAGCCTGTACCTTGAGGGATGCAAACATATTTCAGCTTAAATCAAAATACTGTTTTGCTATCAACAAAGGGGAAAAGCAGCTATAATGAGGCTCTTTCGAGCAGCGTATAAAAGGAACAGGAATATGTTGATGTAACCTGAGATGAAACAGAAACTCATCTGTGGACTCTGTTCTCGTGCAGTTAGGAGTCTGTACACTAGATGGGGTGAAGGAACTGTAGATGAAAGTAGCACTTCTGCCTTTCAGCTTCTGATGTTCTAAGTCCAGTGTTTTCATAAAGACGCAGCTCGCAGTATGAAATTCACTTAGATTATTGAGCAGCAGCTATATTCTATCAGGTTAGATTTGTAAGTGGTGCATTATCTGAGAGAGGATGGGGGTTACCTATTGCCTCAGTCCGTGCAACGAGGAATAGGCAGAGCAACTGGGGATCGTGGTGGTTCGTATGGACGTGCAGTAATGCAGTGACACCACTAAGAGGGGAGATGCAACAAGATAATAGGCAAAGGAGAGGGAAGAGGAGGATGGCAAGGAAGCAGCCAAGGAGGGAGGGTACCTGGGGGTGGGAAGGAGATGGAGGGGGGACAATGACAATAGTTTTCATCCCACCATCTGCTTTTAGATTTGCCAAATGGTTGCTAAATGTTATAGTTTCTAGGGATGTGCAGCGACTTTTCCTATATCATTTCATGTCATTTTCCAACAAAAACAAAGAAAATAGTGCACCATATCACTTAATAGCATGCATTACTTGCCATAGTGTGCGCTATGAACACTTCCCCTGAAATTAGAAAAAAAAAAGAAAAATCTCACAAACGACATGGAAAACTAAACAAAATGAAAATGTTTGGCTGCACACCTTTAAGGGTTTCCTCTGTTTCTCAGATGGGGAGAGCAGGAGAGACTTTTATACTCGGGCAAGTTTAATTAAAAAGAACAGGAAAATGGGCAAAAATAAGAGTATAATTGGAAGACTGCATATATAAAGAAATGGCATGCCCTCTGGAGGGATATTACATTGAGCTGTCTGAGGCACAATGAAGAATTGTCTCATTTTTGAATGTTTCAAAATCCCTGTACTGAGTTGTGCCCGTTCTCTCAGGATTTCAAGGTTTAAGTACCTCCTATATCTTGATCTTTTTAAGGGAGGAAGTCTCTCCCTGTGTACACTAGAACAATATACAATCTCGTCGGCTATATCTGAAAGGACCGAGGAGCTGGGACTTTGAGAATGAAGTCAATTTATTGCATAATGTAAACGCTCTGCTCTTCCATGCCGCCCCGTTCATAGATGCTCCTTGGTAAAGCATCAACGTGGAGAGAAGAGCTTTCTTTGCCTTCTCGCAGCTCAGACGACGACGGAGTTAGTTTTGTAAATAGTTTGGACAGACTTTTATTTTTCTGATCCTCATCTCGGGGCCCATCTTGCAAAACCAGACATCAACTTTTTGTTTCTCCTAAAAAAGAGTGCTATTTCTTTCAGCCCTTTTGGTGCTTGTCATCCTTTTCGTCTCTGCTCACTATATATGAAATTGTGCAACCCCCCGCCCCCCCCCCCCAAAAAAAAATCCCCAACAAGTTGTGGTGGAAACAAAAGGCCAGGGCTGCATATGGATTGCAGTAGTTGTCTTAGCACATAGAAGAATAGAAAGCAATATGGACAGAAGTATTGTCTAGCAACATGGTTCTTATTATGAATAATAATCAATGGCAAATCCTGTGGATTGATTTAAATGCGTGGACAGAATGCCAGAGCACCAAAGCAAAACTGCTTCCCACTGTTTCAAGGTTGCAAATACAGCCATGCACACTACGATATCATTTTATTCAGAGCTCATAAATGGAAACACTTCTAGCATAAGACCAGAAATATGCAGGGACCAATGACATTATCCTGCGTAACAAACTACAGTAGCATTAGGTCGATTTCGCCACCACGTGGAAACAGGTTCAGACACCTCTGAAGCATAGGTATTCTGCAGAGAGATGAAGCACCTCACTTTGCAGTTTTATAATGGTTTGAAACTGGTGTGTAGCCCTTATGCTGAAGAGAGTTAATAGAAGAGAATATCTAGGGGATAAAATAAGTCAGGGTTACCCTGAGAAAGTTTTCCTCATTTAACAGCTCCTAAAACTTTTAACCTTCTTTTTGACTTTTTCAAAGTTGATAATGTCTGCCATTGTGTTTGAGATTCACACAGTAGAAAATTATGGTAAATGTTCATGCAATGACAATACAGTGTTCTAACTGTTCCCCTGCATCTAGATACATTTCCAATAGGGTTGTGCACAGGCAAAATATTTGTGCTCGTTTTTGGATTTTTCAGACTTCTCAATTTATGGACTTTTTTTCTTTTCACATGTGTTTTAATAAAACATGTTAACATTTATTAGAACTTCGTAACACAAGCATTACTGTGAATTGAAACACACATGCATAAATTCATAGTAAATGTGCATAAAAATGGATTTTTCATGCATTTACTTTTTTAAGACACACTAAGGAACCCTGCCCAGAGTACTAAGATGTGCTTAAAAAACTGTTATTTTACTGTGCGAATGGGATTCACTAACCTTTGGTACCTCAGTACCGCAGGTTAGTGAATTTTACATTGCTGCAATTGGGGATATTGCATGTACCTAGCTGCAGAAACACAAAGGGGCATGTCTACTAAACCACATTAGTTTTGGCGGTGGTTCATTAGCAGCCAAAACTGTGTGGTAAGCAGTAAACCATAGTATCTGCAGGTGGCATTCCCAAGGGAGGTCCTGTAGATACGCGGAGGTTTGGATTTCCTGCGGAGACCCTGCGTTACCTGCCTTGGCAGATACCGCAGGAAAGGTCCCACTGCCAGAGGAGGTACTGTGGTCTCTGCGGCAAATCCATGGAGATGTCCCACTCACTGCCATGATCGGGCCTCCTCCCCCCACAATATTGTCAGTGCTGTGGTGCTGTGATCCACGCCACCGATAATACAAAAAATTAAAAGTGTGGGCCTCCCTCCTACCCTTCTCATAGGCCCCAAAAAAGATGGCCGTGATCTTGCGGTTCTGCCTCTAGCGAGAGGCTAGAAGGCAGCACCTTGTGATGGTGGCCATTTTGTTTTGCTGCTAGACAAGGCAGAAGCATATAGGATCACTCCTACCCCATTCTTCCACTATTTATTTATTTAGGCAGATTTAATATACCGCTTTATCATTAAATCAAAGCGGTTTTCACATCAAACAATCAAGGGGGGGCTATAGTATGCAACATGCAGTGGAAACATCTGAATGAGTGTGTTCGAGGGGTGTGAGCGATTAGTTTGCTTTATATGCAAGTGAACTATGTACAGTTATTAAAACAAGTGAGCTATATACAATTGAGCTATATGCAGGTCTATATACAGATTGAAGGCTTCGGTTTGGTTATGGCAGAGTCTAGTTCAGGTGAAGTCCTTATAGTGATCCATGAAAAGCTTTGTTTTGAGCAGCTTTCTGAAATCTTTGAGGTCCGTGGCAGATCTCAGCTCATCGGGGAGAGTTCCACAGGGTGGTTGTGGGTCCCCCTTGCTAGATGGCTAGCCAGGATTATTTTTTGCAACAGGAGGTGGCAGGGGGAGGAAGGAAGGGGGTCCCCACCCTTACAGTTGTGCATCGTGGGGAGGGAGGGGACCTAGACTGACTGGCTAGCTGGGACACTTTTAATGTTGGGGGGTGTACTGATGCACTTGGGAAGCTCCTGACGGGGATCAGGAGCTGTCCGAGGGGTATTGGTGCTGCGGGGGAGCCCACACTTTTATTTTTTATATTGTCAGTGCTGTGCATCGTAGCACTGCAGCACCAACAATATTGTGAGGGAGGAGGCCGAATCTTGGCACTTGCCCAATCGACTGCAGTGCAGAGCCCTGCCCCAATCAAGCATGTAGGGACATCCACCACTCAAAAATCATATATCGTGGAAAATTGCCTGTGATATATGATTTATTTGTGGGTTAGCAGCTACCTTGGGGCATTAATTCTGCTCTAGCCCTGAAATAGCAACTAATACACTTTCATAGACATACGCCAAAGGGGCAAGTTTACTAAAGGTTAATGCATGTTAAGTGCTGCAATGGCCCTTAGAAATGAATTGGCAGTGGCTGCACTTAATGTGTGTTAACCTTTAGTAAAGATGCCCCATAGATGCCTGGCCTCAAGTCAGACATCCCCACTCGGATTTCCTTTTATCACCCTCCACCCCTTCAGTCTCTTTTCCAAAAATCGCTCCTACAATACCCTTTCTACAAACCTCCGATCCTCACACACACACACAGCCAGCACCTATCAGGAATCTCCCTGTTGGGTAGTGAGGGGCAGGAGTAATCCATGGTGCTCCTGTTCCAAAGATTCCTGGCCTCAAAATGGTAGCTTTTGACCCCTAATGGTAGTCTCATGGCATTATTTTTAGAGGTCTAGGTTTTGTCCCTTCTTTGACTCCAGAACCCTCTAGCTGTATTACCACAACACTACTGCTAGGGAGCTGAGGCCCTCATTTTAGGGCTAGGAGTTACCAGACAGGAGCAGTCAGAGATTGTTCTTGTTCCCCCCAACTACTGATCAGGGAAAGCCCTGGTAGTTGCCTTGGGGGGTGTGGGGGTAAGAGGCTTTGGAAGTGGGATTGAAGGGAGTGGTGGTTTTGAAAAGGGGATTGGGAGTGGGGGGTACTTTAATGTGCCAGCCCTTTACATTGCTCTCCAAGAGTACCAGGCGACATGTTAGCAGCCTGAAGTTCCCTGGAAGGTAAGGTAACGACACTTCTTGAGGTGATGTCATCTTTCCATAAGGTTTCATGCAGATTGCTTTACTCATTTTGCATAATAATGAGTTGTGTTGCTTTGCATCTCATTAGTATTTAACATGCTTGTGCAAAAAATCTTGTTTTGGTATACCATTTTTCTACCAGTCAAAACAGTGAACAGTCAACAGCAGGAGTAGGATCCATCAAGATAGTCAGTAGAGGGAAGATAAAACAATGGTGGTAGTTCACTAACAGTTGGTTGGTATGAGGGGGGAGGAGTTTGACAAAGTATCGTTGGATTAAAAGAAGGTTATAGTAAGGTTCAGCATAGTAGTAGTAGGCTGCAATGATGTTACATAAGAGTTCAACCTAGCATCATCAGGTTATAACAAGATTTCATAACGGAAGTATGAGTGTTTGTCAGACCTTTAATAAAGAGTGCTAGTGTGTGCTGCAGTGTTCTAGGAACATGTAGGTCTTCGGATGTTTGTTGAAGGATCTGGCAGACTGGATGCTTCACAAGGCAGGTGGTAGGGTGTTCCAGAGTATGAGGGAATAGAGGGAGAATGCCCTCAGATGGGCATATCGAGTGCTCCTGCATATCTGTGGTAGTAGGTTAAGAAGATTCAGTGTATTTTGTCTGCACGGCCTGGTGGTGCTGGGTGTTCTGAGAGATATCTGGAGTTGCTGAGTGGTGAGGCCATTTTTGGCTTTGTGTATGATGGTGAGGACTTTGAATTTGATCCTAGAGGCAATGGGAAGCCAGTGGAGAGATTGTAGTATGGGTATGATGTGGGAGTGTTTGGGTTCTTTGAAGACTGTGCATGCCGCAGTGTTCTGTACTAGTTGTAGTGGTACGATAGAATATTTGGGGAGCCCTTGGTATATGATGTTGCAGTGGTCAAACAGGGGGTTGATTGTTGCTTGACAGACTGCTTGAAAGTTATCGGAGGAGAGTAGGGGACGTAGGTTGCGTAGTGTACTGAGTTTATAACAGACTGCCTTGGTGGTGTTCCAGATGTGAGCTTGAAGGTTGAGTTGCTGATCCAAGGTGACTCCAAGGTATTTGACCTGCGTTCTGACCTGGAGGTCTGTATCATTAATTCAGATGGTTGCGGGAGGCGTAAATACAGGGTCTTTGGTGATGTTGCGGAATCTCAGTCTTGCTGAAGTTGACTGCTAAGTTGCAGTGCCGTAGCTATGTGACTATTTCCTTGAAGCAGGCTGAGAAGTTAGAGTAGTCGAAGGCAGCTATGGTGAATGGTGTGTATATGTGGTGAATGGTGCCTATATGTAAATAGTTACCCCAATTTATCCAAGTTTTAAGCACCTGTTTATTGTAAATACGGAACAGTCCCCTGCACCATATAAGTTTCTGTTTCATGTAAACCGCACTGATGTTGAATAGTCCGGTATAAAAAAGACTGTAAATAAATAATAAATAAATAAATAAATATCATTATGTCATCCACATAGATTAGGTAGCTGACGTCAAACATTTGGATGGTTGAGCATAAAGGTCGTATGTACATGTTGAACAGCAGTGAGGAGAGTGTGGATCACTGAGTCACTCCTTGTGGCAGGGTGTATGAGGATGATGTACCTTGTCTTATTTTTATCTGCTGGCTGCACTGAGATGAGTAGAACCATTGGAGAGGTTTGCCCTGTACGCCAATCTCGTGGAGCTGGTCTTGCAGCATTTGAAATGCTGAAGAGATGTCCAAGAAGAATAGATTGAAGCCTTTTGACCTGCTCTCTGTTCCCATGATGAGTGTTGAGAGTAGAGATGTCAGTAGAGTTTCTGCGTTATGGTGGGGGTGAAAGCCATGCTGGCATTGGTCAAGTGGGTACGTGTTGATTGATGTGTTCCTGCAGCTGGATTTAGATGCCTGTTTGAGGGGGAGGGAGGGAGATAGGCACGGAATAGGGATGAATGTACTATGGTAGATATGAGCGGTAGGAAGTGCATCCTGGCAGCCTTTATCCACAACACTGGGCATGGGTCCAGTAGGGAGGTTGTTGTGTTGATGTGTGAGATGATGGGGTAGGTCTCTGAAGGTGGTCCACATCTGTATGTTATTCATCGTCCTGCTTGCAGTGGGTATGGTGAGCATGGTGGGGTGACGGAGCCATGTTTGTTCTGTAGGTAGTCAGTCATGCCTTGGGGGTTGAGAGTGTTGTCTTGGTGCGGATGGGTGGGGTCCCTTGTGAGGGATCGGAGAAGTCAAAGAGTTCTCTGGGTTTGTTGAGGGTTCAGAGGAGGGTGTTGTGATCGTATTCCCGTTTGGATTTGAGTGTGCTGTTGCAGTATGCTTTGAACTTTTCCAGGTGAGTGTTGTGCAGTTTGGAATCTTTGGAGTTCCTCCATCAGCATTCAGTTAGGTGGAGCATTCATTTCTACTCTCTTATTTCAGCAGAGTACCATGGCATGCGTCGCCGCTGCTTCAAGGATTTAGCTTGAGGGGGTGTGGTGGCGGCAGTGGAGATAATTGAATGCCTGGTGCTGATTGCTGCTTCAAGATCTGTTGTTGTTTCTGTCAATAGGTTCTTCAGAACTGGCAGGGTGTTTTGTAAAAAGGAGTGTTTGTCAAAGGTTACAAACCTTCTCATTGTGGGAGTCACATTTCATGATGCATAGGCAATGTGCCGCTGGGGTAGTGCAAAAGTGACAAGGTGGTGATCCGACCAGAGTACAGTGGCTGTAGCTGGACGGATGTACTTGGGTGATGTCAGCAAGGGGTCAGGGAAGAAAACCAAGCCGAGGATTCCACCTTTGGAGTGGGTTGATATGGAGATGAGTTGTGTGTATTGCAGGTCTCTCATGGCCTGGAGGAATGTGGTGCTTTGGTTGTTGGAGGCCAATGGCAGGTTTAGGTCCCAAGGAGGATGAAGTGTTTCCAGTGGGATGTATGAGAGCAGACTGTATCCAGTGTCGGGTTCCTCAGCCTTGATGAGTAGGACCCTGTATGCATCTTGTGTTTTTTGTCAATCAGCATGTGTCATTTGGCAAAATATGTGCATTATGTCATGACTACATCTTTGCAACCCTGACCCTAAATGTGTTGACAAATGCATTTGTTTAACTGATAGGATCTGCACTCGGTGTGTTTCGTTTCATTTATACACATAAAAAATCAAATTTGTATGGCTAATGAAATTAAATGAACAATAACGAGAATTTTAAAAAGCAGAATGAATTAAATAAAAAACAGTTTTGCAGGTGCACACCCACACACCCCCTAAATTACCTCCCCCCCCCCACATTTTTTTTGTAACATGTCACTATACAGTATTTTAAGCAATATTACTGGGAAAGCTGAGAGTTAGGCAGGAAAACGTCCCAACGATGGTCCAGTGAATATGGTTCTGGACCAGTGAAAGAATGACATCATTTCTTGAAACCTTGGTGTGCAAGCGAAAGCTGACAACTGCAAAGAAAAACCCCCCATAATACTATAATGTATTTATAGAAAGCACTAAGATGGATAAAATGTTTGTTTGCTGCGAGCCCTTCCTGGGGCTCGTTTTACATTTGGAAATGATATGGTTCCAGTAAGACTAATAAATAGAAGGGGCGAAGTGGAAACTGACAGTCACAAAAAATAGAACGTTTATGGAATGCCTAGCGCGTGTGATATAAACCCTGGAAATTATAAGAGGTGTTTTTTAACCCAATTGAAAACTGAAATGCTGAACTTCAACTGATGGATTAATCATGGTGAAAAACTCCTTCTAGTGAACTCAGTATAATAGCTGTAATGATAAAGAAATCATTTCCTTTAAGCTCTCACTTTCTTCCGCCTCTTTCAATGGGGGAAAAGATTTATGATTGAATAACTTGTAGCATGGTGAACAGTTTAATACAAATAACATTTTAAACGTTCATCTTCTGCTCCATTTTTTTTAGACATGTGGAAATAACAGAATTCACAGTGTCTTTATACTAAAAGAAAATTGATTTGAAAATATCAAACACTACCTGCGTTCCCTGGAATGGGGCAGGAAATAGGCAGGTTATGTGCAGGAAAGGGGAATGGATGACATCTTGAAATTAATACATGGTAAATTAGCGCATGCTAACCATCATTGATGCAAATAGTCTGAGAGCACTTACTGCCTTCTAAATAGCTTTTTTTTTCCTGTGGGGTAACTGTACAGAAAGATGTTGAGCACACTTCTGAAAGCTACTGCACATGATCCGCAGTTATTGTGAGGTAATGTTGGTACTTATTACTCCGGGAGCAATTTTATAAGGGGGCGGCAAAATTTCAGGAGGTAAAGCGTATTCCTACTTCATTCTATTTAAATCATTAACACGCTTATGTGACTATATAGACATGTTAATGGTCTCTTATACATTAGTGTCCAGTATAAAACTACACATGTTGATTTGATGGTGTGTACTTTCACTGTAGGCATGCATAAGGGTGGAGTTTCAACGGAGCCTGGATGGTGAACACAATTATATTTGTTGATTGTGAAATTTAGGTGCGGTCAATTACACTAGCTGTAGAGTTGGTCTACACGGTTATGCCTTAACTTAAGGCACATTCTCTGGCACAAGCGCTAGTATTTTATTTTTTAAAAAGGGTTTCTGCCTATTTTTATTTATAAAATAGCACCTTAGAAGTGTGTTTTTATTGTCTAAAGCTAAACCCTCCCTTATAACATTGCCCTCAATTATGTGCAAACTTCACCACATTTTAGTAAAAGGGTTGCAGCTTGCCATGATGTGTGCATCAGTAATGCTGAAAGCTATGCAATTGTAGCATAAGTACTGGCAGGTTCTCTCAAGATGGAGAGGTCTCAGCTGAGGCATCAGTCTAAGACAAACGACTCATCTAGACAGAGGCAGAATGGGATGGTGTTGGCGATGGAGGATCACATTTTCTATAACCGGGTAAGGCGGACACGTCGCCTCACACCCCTCCCCCCCCCCACTTCACATTTCATTGACAACTTAATTCAGAACAAAACACATGACAACCATTTGGGACTTAAACTGGTCGCAGCTTTAATAACCTTTTAAACAACACACAATACAAATCAACACATTTTAACTCCCCCCCCCAAGCAGAGCGAGCCCTCACCCGCCATGTTAGTAGCAAGGTGACGCCACATCCGCTTCCCCCGGGCACAGGCCCGACATTTTCCACGCCCTCCCTCTTCCGGCTTCGCCATGCTATAAGCAAAAGCCTGAGGGATTAACCGGGTCGGGGGTACCCCACCCCCGCCCTCATGCTTGCCACCGGCTCCGGACCCCGGAAACCTCCGGGATCCCGCCAAAGCCCCCCCCCCCAGCTGCAACAACCCAGAACCCCCCAGCCCACACGTCCCCCACGCCAGGGTGGGTGGCGGGTGTCCGGCGCCTCCAGCCTCGACCCAGCAACTGCCGGAGCAGTGCTGGGTCCCCGCACTACCACCCTCCCCCCCCCCCCCCCCCCGTGGCCGCCTCCCAGCCCTCTCATTGGCTCCCGGGCGTTTAAAACGCCGAGGGGAGCCAATGAGGGCGCCAGGCCGCGCGGGGCACCGCCGAGCCGCGCGCCGCCGAAACTCCGGGGGGGGGGGTGATCGGCACGCCGCCCCCCCGGTTAGGAGCGGCCACGCGGACGGGGCCCGCGGCCTTACTATGACAATGGCAACAACATAAACATTACCTGCATGGAAGAAAAGTCTGTCAATCTACTTCCTTATCTTGCCATGAAAACCAATGGATGGTCACAACAAAACAAATTGCCGTATAGTGCTGGAAATTGATCTGAAGGCATGCAACAGGCTACAGGGGAAGAGTTAAAGACTCTTCCGAGTAAAATGGCAGCATTTATGATGTGTTTGGATCAAAGCACTCTGTCTGCTGATATAGCTGCGCATGAATTAAGAGTCAAAGCTGCAAAGATATCTTACATATTCAGACATGGAACGTATGAAGCAAGAACCAAGGGAAGCTCGAGTTGGTCAAGAATGAAATGGAACATGTACTTTACAACTGGAATTGTCAGCGAACTGAAATGGACTAGCTCAGGCACTTTGAATCTGATGATCACATGGTTACTATGCCAGAAATGAAAAGAAAAGAAGAAATGGTGTTGTGTTTACAATTAAGAAGAAACTTGCAAGAACTGTCATTTAATATAATGCAATCAGTGAACACGTAATTTCTATTTGTCTATGAGGAATGCTCATCAACACAATTATTATTCAGGTATATGCACCAACAACAACTGCAGAAGAGGAAGAAGTTGATCAGTTCTATGAACAAGTACAAGCTGAAACTAATAGAACATGCAAACAAGATATACTGATAGTCATGGGTGACTGGAGCTCAAAAACTGGGAACATAAAATGGATGGAAAACATGTTTTTGGCAACAGAAATGAAGCTGGAGAAAGACTGAAAGAATTCTGCAAAACAAACAATGCATTCATCTCAAACACCTTCCAGCAGCACATGTGGGAACTACGTCAGTGGAAGTCAATAATGGAAAAGCTAAATAACATATGCATGCGAAAACCCGCATTATTTAAGTACTAGTTTATAAAATTACCCTTTAAATTTCTATACTTTGGTCAAAAGATAGACAGATTCCATGCTGCTTATCCAGGGGTAAGCAGTGGATTTCCCCAGTCCGCTTTAATAATGGTTTATAGACATTGGGGGTTATTCCGAACCACAATTAGCGGAGATGTACGTTCCAACAGGACATCCATCCCCGCTATTCATGCAGCTGCAGGCCCCCGAATAACTTCCTCGCTGGTTGTACGGGGAAGTTAGTTGGGGGTGGGGAAGAGGCGGCCCGGGGGCAGAGAGTGGGCGGGCAGTGGGAGGTCACCGGCCCTACACATACAGGGCCGATTCTAATGTCAGCTCTGTACATCCAGGGCCGGCAAAATGCCCGTGGAAGTTATTCCACCCCGAGGTGGAATAACTTCACTGGACTTTTTTTTCGTGGCGTCAGGGTGCAGAAGGGGCTGGGGGGGGGGGGGCAAAGTTAATCCCCCTCAGCCCGATCCTGGAATTTTTTAGCTGTTTTCTGAATGCAAACATGTCGTTGATCTTTCTCATTTTGTCAGGAAGAGCTTTCCAGAGTATTGGCACATATAGGGAGAATGCTCCATAACTTGTGGTTCGACTGGTCTTTCTGAATTTGCGAGTGTCATTTGTGCTTGTTCCCTTCTTCTGTTGCTAGCAGTGAGGCTTATTAGTGAGCTGAGATACGTGAATGATAAGTTATGTAGAATTTTGAATATCAGCATTAGGGATTTATATTTTACTCTACTCTCCATAGGTAGTCAGTGAAGGTGTTGTAGAATGGGGGTTGTATGTTCATGTTTTGGTAGTTTGAGCAGTACACGCGCTACAGTGTGTTGTCCTAGCTGTAGCTGATACATTGATTGCTTTGTTAGGCCTTGGAGTATTCCATTACAAAAATCGAAGTATGGCGTAGCAATTGCTTGAAGAATTGTTCTGTAATCTGTGAATGCAATTAATGGTCTTAGGTGCTGTAATGTTCTCAGTTTGATGTAGATTGTGCAAGATGTCTTGCTGATATGGGTTGCAAATGTTAGGTTTTGATCAAGTATTACGCCAAGATAGCGAACTTCCTTTTTCACGTCTATAGATGCTTCCTTGAAATTTAACTCTGGTGGTGGATTAAAACTCTTATCTTTTGTTACAATTATTGTTTCAGTCTTTTTGTAATTTATCCTCAGGTTATGCATTGTTAGCCATTTGAATATATCTTCAAGGCATGACTGTAATTGTTGGATATGAGTTTCAGATGGAGTGTATGGGAGGGAGGTAAAACATGATATAATTTGCATAAATGTACTTCATCCTGTTCTTTTGGAATATTTTGCATATCAGGTTGGACATAAATATTAAATAGTAACACTCAGGGAGCTGAGCCTTGTGGAATTTCTTGAGTTTGGCTGTATGGTTTGGATGCTTTCATGCCCATTCTGATTTCCTGTGATCTATCCATTAGATAAGACTTCAACCAGAGAAGGACGGATCCTCCTATTCCGATAGTTTGAAATCTTTTCAATAGTAGGGTATGTGAAAGAGAATCAAACGCAAATGCTATATCCACAAATATTAGGCAGACTACTGTAGATAGGCTATATGGTCCTTTTTTGCTATCACGTTTCTATGTTTCTTTATGCTAATGATTCTCATATTTACCTTTCTACTCCTGATATTTCTTAGGCACTGCAGACCCGTATCTCTGCCTGTCTTTCTGACATCGCCACCTGGATGTCTTACCTCCAGTTGAAACTTAATATAAACAAAACTGAACTACTTATTTTTCTCCCTAACTCCTCCTTCCTCCTGTTTTGATGTCTGTTATAATACTCTTCTTTCACCAGTTTCATCAACCCGTAACCTTGGTGTCATTTTTGATTCCTCCCTTTCGTTCTCCTCACATATACAACAAATTGCCAAGACCTGTCGCTTCTTTCTCTGTATCATTTACACGATTTGCCCCTTCCTCTCTGATGACACTGCTAGAACATTTATCCACGCTTTAATCACTTCCTGTCTTGACTATTGCAACCTCCTACTTGCTGGTCTCCCTCAGGGTCATCTCTTTCCCCTTCAATCTGTTCAAATCTCTTCTACACAACTAATTTTTTTCCAGTCTCATTTTGCTCATATACCCCCTCTTCTGAAAACACTTCTTTGGATTCCCTTCCACTGTCGCATCCAATACAAACTCCTTCTTCTGACCTTTAAGTGCATTCACTCTGCTGCTCTTCCCTATCTTTCCTCTCTCCCCTCCCTCTACACCCCTTCTCGTGTACTTTGTTCTTCTACTGGCTTGCTTCTTTCTTTGCCCTTTTCTACCTCTGCTAACTCCAGACTTCGGTCCCTTCACCTCGCTGGCTCCTTATGCTTGGAATAAACTTCCTGAGTCTGTGCGACAGGCTTCATCCCTGCCCCTTTTCAAATCTAAGCTAAAGGCTCACCTCTTTAAGTCTGCCTTTGGATCCTGATCCCTTGTTCCTTATGTCTCCTTAACCTTCCCTATTCTATCCTCTTTCTCACTTTTGTCTTGTTTGTCAGATTAGATTGTAAGCTCTGACGAGTAGGAACTGTCTTTATCTTTGTTTGTATAGTGCTGCGTATGCCTAGTAGCGCTTGATAACTGTTTAATAATAATGATGAAGATAATGAAATGCATGACCCTTGTAGGCGGGTTCTTACCTACAAAAGCATCCTTATTATTTACCAAGATTGCCTAGGCACATGGGACCCGTGCACCAGGGGAAAAACAAAAAAAAGAAGAACTCAGATCACAGTTACTTGTCAGCAAAAATCTTTTATTAGTACAAGCAGAAAAAACCCATAAGCACAGAAAAAGGTCTGTCTCAGGGAATCTGAGTTTGGGCAGACGTTCTTCCCCTGAATAGAGAGAGAAAGTCACGCCCCTGAGCTCTGTAGCTTACTCTCTTATATATCCTATATATACCCTTCATAGCAATTCCTGCACAAAGCCTTAGTTTGTAGGTAAGAACCCGCCTACACCCTGCAATTTTTAGTATTGAATCACAGCTGCCAGGTTGTACCAGGTTATTGGATGAGTAGCCTGTGGTTTTGAGGCAAGTCCTTCACAGATGCCCACAGGCTCAGTGTAAGACTTAAAAGGAGAGGGAGGGTAGGTCATCCCCACAAATAATAATTATAATATATAGCAAAGAGTTCACTATAAATAAAAAAGCATCCACTTACAAGAGAAACATAGAAACATGATGACAGAAAAAGACCACAAGGCCCATCTAGTCTGTCCTTCCATAACAACAAGAGGAGTCTGTGAATCAAGTCATTCTTTTCAGCCAGGTCCTTCCTCTTGGAATTATGCTTGGTATAGCTGCAGAAAAGAGCACATTGATGAGGCTACTCTTTCCTTGAACACTTATTCATTTATTCTTATATACCGCATTTCCAAGGATCAGTGCGCTTTACAGGGAACAAAATTCAACTTTACATAAAATAGGTGTATAAGTAACGGTTAACTCTTATAAATTATTATTTATAAATGGAACATTATTTATAATGCAGAACTGTAACTATATACAATCGAGAGTCACTTACATCTCTGAGTGACTATGTACAGGTAGAAGGCTGCTTACATCTAAGAGTATATTAGGGATAGATAGGTAAGAGGGAGGTTTTGTTATCCCATCAAAATGTTTCTTGAATAGGTGGGTTTTAAGCAGTTTGTGGAAGGTTGCAAGGTCGTGGATGTCTCTGATTTGTGGTGGTAGAGCATTCCTCAGGCATGGGGCATGCAGGGAGAATGCTCTGGAGCAAGTTGACTTGTTACACTTGGTTAGCGCTGGAGGCAGGTTTAATAGGTTTGATGTGTTGCTTCTCCTTAGGCAATTTTCCTGTGTTCTTGTAATAATTGATTGTAAACATTTAGAGGATAGTTGATGGATTACCGTGAAGCTGTTATGAGTGTTTTATAATTAATGTGACTCTGGAGAGGTAGCCAGTGCAATTCTTTTAGAATAGGCATGATGTGGTTGGCGTGAGGTGAGTGTGTCAGACTTCAAACAGTTGTATGATGCGCAAGTTGAAGCGAATGTAGGGAGCTCTTTGGGAGGCCTTGCAGAATGGCATTGCAGAAGTCAAAGTGCAGTAGTATCATTGTCTGGTAGACTGTACGGAAGTCGCGAGGCTCGAGTAGAGGTTGTAATTGTTGGACTGACCGCAGCATGCACTGTGTTATTTTGTATGTGTGGTTGGAAAGTAAGGTGTT
Source organism: Ichthyophis bannanicus (assembly GCA_033557465.1). Classification (NCBI taxonomy): domain Eukaryota; kingdom Metazoa; phylum Chordata; class Amphibia; order Gymnophiona; family Ichthyophiidae; genus Ichthyophis; species Ichthyophis bannanicus. The sequence continues at coordinate 960,663,123 of CM066034.1, read as the reverse complement.
GGTCAATGCTAACTCCAAGATATCTTACCTCAGATCTAACTTCTAGGTTGGTTTTTTAGACCTTCAGCATCTTTGGAGGGAGAAAAGATTGATTCCTAGTGAGGAAAAGGACCTTGACTTTCTTGATGTTTAGCTTATGTTCTGATAACCATTGGTCTATGGCATTGAAGCAGCTTATGATAGTTGAGTAGATTTCATTTGTGGTAGTATTGGAGCCTAAATCATAATATCGCCTGCATACAGATAATAGTAGACATTAAGGTGCTTATGATGTAGATGGGCTGTATATAGATATTAAATAGGAGTGCAGGAGGGCTGAGCCTTGAGGGACTCCTCGTGTCTGGCAGAATGTGTTGGAGGGTTTTTGGCCAATTTGTACAAATTGATTGCTGTTTGTGAGCTAAGAGCAAAGCCATTTGAGAGCAGTGCCACAAATTCCTATGCTGAAAAGATGCTGTAGGAGGATCTCATGGCATTTAGTGTCAAATTGCAAGGCAATGTCCAAAAAAGATGAGGATGAAGCCTTGAGTGTTTTTTATACCCTTGATGAGTCTGTCGATTAGGGATATTAGTGAGGTTTCCACTCCATGGTGGTTGCAGAAACCATTTTTATGTGAGTCCAGGGGGGCATTTTTATTGATGTGATTTTGGAGTTGTAGGAGGACTACCTTTTCAATTATTTTCACAATGAATGGCAAGCTCAAAATAGGTCTGAAGGAGCTAGGCTCATTTGAGTCGGGTTTAGGGTTTTTTTAATATTGGTCGAATGGAAGCTGTTTTCAGGTATTTTAGGAAGTATCCTTGGATGAAGGAGGTTGATATTAGTTTGAGGAGGATTGGGGTAAGCTCTACTTTCGTGCTCCTAAGCCAGAAAGTGGGGCATGGGTCAGTCAGAGATGCTGTGGCGTTAATGCCGTGGATTATGTTTTCCAACTGAGCAGTTGAGATTGGGCTGAAAGAATGCAGAAGTGCACTGTCACAGTATAGGTCTTTGGTTTGATAGAGATTGGAGGAGAAGGCAAGATGTTTTGTGGTGTTAGGTATTTTGATTGCAGGTATTCAGCAAATGTTTATGGTTCAAAGGTGTTTGTGTTGAGAGCTTAGCTGGTGTCTTTTGTTAGCCTGTTAACTATTTCATACAACTCTCTAGGTTTGTTTATTGCTTTCATCCCTGTTGCCATGGAGGAGAGAGGTCACGTGACAGGAGGTGCCTTTGGTGTTGGGCGGTATAAAAAGTTTTAATAAACATAAACATAAACATCACCCTGGTGTGGCAGGAAGTGATCCTGTAACTAGGACCTGTTCTCCAGGTGATGTAAAACCCTCTCGCACTGAGGAAGTTTCTCCAGGGCCATGTGCCCATGAGGGAAGGGTTAGAACAGCCGTTATAGTTGGTGATTCGATCATTAGGCAAGTAGACAGCTGGGTGGCTTGTGGACGTGAGGATCGCCTGGTAACATGCCTGCCTGGTGCGAAGGTAGAGGACCTCACGCGCGACCTAGATAAGGTCTTAGATAGTGCTGGGGAGGAGTCTGCTGTCTTGGTACATGTCGGTACCAATGACATAGGAAAATGTGGTAGGGAGGTTCTGGAGGCTAAATTTAGGCTTTTAGGTAGGAAGTTGAAATCCAGAACTTCCAGGGTAGCATTCTCCAAAATACTTCCTGTTCCACGAGCAGGACCCAAAAGGCAGGCAGAGCTCGAGAGTCTCAATGCGTGGATGAGACAATGGTGCAGAGATGAGGGTTTTGGATTTGTTAGGAACTGGGGAACATTCTGGGGAAAGGAGGGGCTCTTCCGAAGGGATGGGCTTCACCTTAACCAGGAAGGAACCAGGCTGCTGGCATTAACCTTTAAAAAGGAGATAGAGCAGCTTTTAAACTAGATATTAGGGGAAAGCCGACAGTCACCCAAGAGCGGATGGTTCGGAAGAATGTATCTTTGAAGGATACTATCAAAAGAAGAGAGGTTCCACAAAAGAGTAAAGTAGCCCAAATGCCCTCAAGTATGGAGCAGACAGAGCTTAAAGATCCCAAATTACCCATGTCTAACAATAGACAAATTAATATGAATAAAATACATTCTCTAAAATGCTTGTATGCAAATGCTAGAAGTCTAAAAAATAAGATGGGAGAGTTAGAATATATAGCACTAAATGAAAGGTTAGATATGATTGGAATATCAGAGACATGGTGGAAGGAGGACAACTAGTGGGACATTGTGATACCTGGGTACAAACTATATCGTAATGATAGAGCTGATCAAATTGGCGGAGGGGTTGCTCTCTATGTTAGAGAGGGCATTGAGTCAGAAAGGATTAAAGTTTTGCAGGAAACAAAATCTGCTGTAGAATCTATATGGATTGAAATTCCATGTAAAAGGGGGAAGGCAATGGCAGTGGGGGTGTACTATCGAGCGCCTGGCCAGAATGAACAAATGGAGGATGAAATGCTCAAAGAAATCAAGGAAGCTAACAAAAGTTACAGCGCAGTAATAATAATGGGTGATTTCAACTACTCCGGTATTGACTGGGTCAGTGTTACGTCAGGACATGCTAGGGAGATAAAGTTCCTAGATGAAATAAATGACTGCTTCTTGGAGCAGCTGGTTCATGAACCGACCAGAGGGGAAGCCATATTAGACCTAGTCCTTAGTGGAACACCAGATCTAGTGCAAGAGATAAGGTTGTTGGGGCCGCTTGGCAATAGTGATCATAGCATGATCGCCTTTGATTTAATTAGTGGAGGAGGAATAGTAAGGAAATCCACAGTACTACCTTTTAACTTTTGAAAGGGAGGCTATGATAAAATGAGGAAAACAGTTAAGAAAAAACTAAAAGGAGCAGTTGCAAAGGTTAAAGACATACATCAGGCTTGGCTGTTGTTGAAAAATACTATCTTGGAAGCCCAGACCAGCTGTATTCCACGCTTTAAGAAAAGTGGAAGGAAGTCCAAAAAACTGCCAGCATGGTTTAAAGGTGAGGTCAGAGAGGCTGTTGTTGCCAAAAAAGCAACTTTCAGGAAATGGAAAAAGAGCCAAACGACGAAACCTGGAAACAGCACAAGCACTGGCAAGTCAAATGCAAGGCATTGATAAAGCAGGCAAAGGGAGAATTTGAGAAGAAGCTTGCTGTGGAAGCAAAAACGCAAAGTAAAGACCTTTTCAAGTACATTCGTAGCAAAAAACCTGTGAGAGTCAGTTGGTCCATTAGATGATAAAGGGGTTAAAGGAGCACTAAGAGGCGACAAGGCGATAGTGGAGAGACTGAATGAATTCTTTGTTTCAGTCTTTACTGAGGAAGATGTAGGGATGTTACCCATGACTGAAGTGGTATTTAAAGGTGCGGAAGAATTGAAGGAAATATCGATACATTGGGAAGATGTATTACAACTATTAGATAAAGTGAAGAGTAGCAAATCACCTGGGCCGGATGGTATACATCCAAGGGTGTTGAAAGAACTGAAATATGAGATTGCAGACCTGCTATTAGTAATCTGTGAACTATCATAAAAATCATCTCTAATACCTGAAGATCTGAGGATCGTCAATGTAACACCAATTTTTAAAAAGGGTTCCAGGGGTGATCCGGGAAACTACAGACCGGTGAGCCTGACATCAGTACCAGGAAAAATGGTAGAAACCATCATAAAGAATAAAATTACTCAGCATGTAGATAGTCATGACCTAATGGGAGACAGCCAACATGGCTTTAGACAAGGAAAATCTTGTCTTACTAATTTGTTATGTTTTTTTGAAGGAGTGAATAATCAGGTGGACAAAGGTGAGTCGTTTGATATTGTGTATCTGGACTTTCAGAAAGCCTTTGACAAGGTCCCTCATGAGAGACTTTTGGCAAAACTAAAGAGTCATGGGATAGGAGGCAGTGTATTATTGTGGATCAGGGACTGGTTAAAAGATAGAAAGCAGAGGGTAGGGCTAAATGGCCAATTTTCCCAATGGAGAAAGGTGAATAGTGGTGTACCCCAGGGATCTGTGCTGGGTCCGCTGCTTTTTGACATATTCATAAATGACCTGGAAAGTGGAATAACGAGTGAGGTTATCAAATTTGCAGATGATACAAAACTATTTAAAGTTGTTAAAACCCAAGAGGATTGTGGAAAATTGCAAGAGGATCTTGATAAATTGGAAGACTGGGCATCAAAATGGCAGATGAAATTTAATGTGGACAAGTGCAAGGTTATGCACCTAGGGAAGAACAACCCAAACTATGGTTACACGATGCAAGGTTCCACATTAGGAACTACCACCCAGGAAAAAGATTTAGGCGTCATTGTGGATACCATGTTAAAACCCTCGGCCCAGTGTGCAGCGGCGGCCAAGAGAGCAAATAGAATGCTAGGTATGATAAGGAAAGGAATGGAAAATAAAACAAAAGATATTATAATGCCTCTATATCATTCCATGGTGAGACTGCACCTTGAATATTGTGTGCAATTCTGGTCGCCGTATCTTAAAAAGGATATAGCGATTTTAGAAAAGGTTCAGAGAAGAGCCACCAAAATGGTAAAGGGGATAGAAGGATACTCCTATGAAGAAAGGCTAAAAAGGTTAGGGCTCTTTAACCTGGAAAAGAGATGGCTGAGGGGAGATATGATAGAAGTCTATAAATTGATGAACGGAGTGGAACGGGTAAACGTAGATCGATTGTTTACCTTATCAGAATATAGAAAGACTAGGGGACATGCAATGAAACTACAGGGTAAACTATTTAAGACTAATAAAAGAAAATATTTTTTCACTCAACGTGTAATCAAACTCTGGAATTTGTTACCGGAGGATGTAGTAAAGGCTGTTAGTGTAGCTGGGTTTAAAAAAGGTTTGGACAAGTTTCTGGAGGAAAGGTCCATAAACCATTATTAAGAAGGGACCCAGGATATCAATGCTTGAACCAATACAAGCATTGTGGAACCTGTGTCCCTTAGGGAAACTGCTAGGTACATATGACCTAGATTGGCCACTATTGGAAACAGAATACTGGGCTTGATGGACCTTGGTCTGACCCAGTATGGCATATCTTATGTTCTTATGTTCTTATCTTATTATTAATTTGGCTTGGTGGTCTTTTTTGACTTTGTTGGTTTTGGAATGGTATGTTTGTAGGGTGAGTAGGTATGGATTCTTTTCTTGATCGTTAAGTGTGATTCCCCATCTGCGTTCCAGCTTTTGTAGTTTTCTGGATGCAGTGTTGTGGTTTCACATTCCTAGTGGGAAGAGCCAAGGCAAAAGTTTCAATTGTGTTTATCCATTTTTCTGTCATGAGGTCAAGGTCCAGTTGTGCATCTTCAAGAGAGGGGAGAATTGTGTCAGTGAAGGTTTGTCTATCAAAGGCCTTGAAATGGCGGTGGTGAATGCTGTGATTAGCATTTGTTTTTGGAAACGATTGTTGTGGAAGGTGGCAGGTGACAGTGCTGTGATCTGACCAAGGGACTTCGGTGAGCAGAGGGTTGGGGATTGCATGTGTATTAAGGAGTTGGTTTTGGACAAATATAAGATCTAATATACGTCCTTTGGTGTGGGTCAGAGCTGGGATCAGTTGGGAGAATTGGAGTTGTTCCATGGCTTCCAGAAAGGATGTGGATTGTCTGAGAGGTCATCTATTATTGTGAGGTAGTTAGGTGGATTGATGTGGATACTTGCGAGTTCTAGGATGGTTGTTAACTCACCCGTTTTAACTGTGGGGGCGCAATAGGCAAGACACAGTGTTATCTGTTTGTTTGAAACTAGTAGTAGGTCCAGACCAGCTGTGGTAATCGATTCAGTAGGCTAGAACTGTAGGTTGCTTCTTGCCAACCTGCAGACACCCCCACCTCTGCGGCCTGAGTGAGAGCAGTTGAAAATGTCATATCCCGGTGGTTTGAGCTGCTTGATTAGAATAATATCCAAGGTGGTGAACCAGGATTCTGTTATACAAAGAATGTCCAGGGGGGCGGAGCCCGATGTCCAGCGGGATGGTCGCATAACGCTGAGGCTCCCGAGAGGCCTACTCAGAATCCTGAATTAACACCGGACAAACTTGAATTTCTGCTCTGATCTTGCCGGGGCACATTGGTGAGATGGCGGGGACCAAACCCACGCGCCTGGAATTTGGATCTCCAGCGGCTTCTCACGGTAAACGCTCCAAAACTGAACCCCCGTCCCCGCAGAAGGGGCTGGCTTTGCGCGAGGGCCCCGAAATGCAGCAGGAAATCCTCGCAGAAATTAGAGGGGTTAAGGACCTCGTGCAGTCAAACGGTGAAGCACTTCGAGCGCTGAGGGAAGATCTTGGTGTACTGCAAGGCAGGCTAGAGGGGCTCTCTTCGCGTCAGGACAAAATGGAGAGTATATTAGACTCCCATGCGGTCCGGTTGTCCAAACTCGACAAAGTTGAACGTCAGGTGCGGGCCTTGCAGAAAGAAGTGGAAGATGGCAATAATAGAGCGCGCCGCAACAACCTACGACTCGTGGGCATACCGGAGGGAGCGGAATTGGGAGACATGAAGGAGTTTTTAAGTAAAATCCTCCCTTCCCTGCTCCAAATCACCTTTACCAAAGAATTGGAGATCGATCGCGCTCATCGTGTACCCACAAACATAACGCTCAACAGGAAGACCCCGCGGCCTATCATCTTTCGACTTTTGAGATATCAACATGTGGAACAAATTCTCAGTGCCTCCCGGGCAAAGGGCCATATGGAGTTTGAGAGCCACAAGGTCTCCTTCTATCCTGACTTGGCTAAACCCACGGTCGACCGCCGAAAGCGCTTTCTGGAATTTCGGCCGAGGCTTCAACAACTACAAGCACGCTATGGCCTGATGTACCCGGCCAAGCTCCGAGTCACGCTTCACAATCAGACAAGAACATTTGAGGACCCTGATCTACTAGCGGAGTTTTTGGACTCTAAAGAAGCCGACTTGATGCGCTGACTTCCAGAATATTCCTGCCAGTACTCTCACATCCGCTGTACCTGCCATTTTGGATTTACCGCGGCTCAGCGAAGAGTCTGTCGAGGGCGATTTTTTGCCTTATTTTGAAGATATCTGGGACCCGACTCCATCTACCCATAGTAGCCTCGACGAGTATCAGAGACAGTGTTTCTTATGGACTCTGGTGTTTCTTTTCTTTTATTATGTCTCTATCTTCCTCTCTAGGGCCTCCTCCCGCAGACATCTGGTCGCCATATTCATTGGGGGTTTTGCTTCTTCTCTAAGTTACTTTGGTACATACTTTTCAATATGGGTGTATTGGCCAGCATACTTGGTGCTTATGTCATTATTGTACGGATTCTGATTATGTTGTAAGTTTTCAAGCGCCCTTACCTAAAATGTCTATTATCGATTGATGGCACCATGTAAGATTTTCTCATTGAACGTACAAGGAATCAATAATCCGATAAAACGGAGGAAACTCCTAAGCTATCTAAGTCATGAAGCTGCGGACCTGATTTTCCTCCAAGAAACACATTTCAATTCGAAGGAAACTCTCAACCTCAATATTAAACCTTACATGGTGGCCGCCTATTCCCCAGCCGTTTCTAGGAAATGTGGGGTTGCCATATTGGATAGGAAATCTCTGCATGCTACTATTGTTGCGACTTGCTCAGATACAGCGGGTAGATGGTCCAGAGTTCACCTCAAGATAGGTAACTTTAAAGTTACATGTATATGCCTTCATGCTCCTAATGTGGATGACCCTGCCCTTTTGCTATTATTGCTCAGGTTGCGCAGGCCTCTGCTAATACTTCATTGATATTGGGGGGGATTTCAATTTAGTTCTTGATCCCCTGATTGACAAATAGCCGCCTAGGACAAGTGGTCCCCCAAGAGTCACTTCGCGCTTACCTCTGTGATCAAAGATATTGTTCTAGTTGATCTATGGAGGTTACTACACCCCAATGAGCTTGACTTTACCTTCTTCTCTTCCCCTCACAAATCCCAGTTTCGCATAGATTTCTTTCTAATATTAACACTGTTAGTTCCTCAGGTGGACGCTGCAAAGATTCACTCCCAGCATATTTCAGATCATGCTGCTATTTCTTTTCAATACCACCTTACTGCACTTCAAGGGAATCCAGGGGCCTGGTTCTTTGATAGAGCCCTATTAACTCAGCCAGAGTTCCGGTTAGAAATTCGAGCAGCCATACATGATTACTTCCAGACCCTGGTACTCCAGGGGGATCTGGACACCCCAACAGCTCTTCTCTGCAGCTCGTTGGAAAACCTTTTCTGATTTATACAGGGAATTTGCGTTACTAGCGAAACATTACTTTCAATTGATGCAGCTTCCATGCTGCCTCAAAAGTGCTCCAATTATGCCGCCCTCTGTCCCTACTAAGGATGGGCTATTAGAACTAATTCACTCTATTAGTAGCACACATGGGGTAGCCTCTAACTTTTGTGGGCTATTATGTCAGGGTACAGATACTGCCGCTTGTGGAGTTCAACAAGCCTGGGATCGCTAACCGCAGACCGCTTTGACCCCTGTGCATTGGAGCGTTTTCTGGAGCTAAATAGTGCGGGTTTCCCGATCTGCCTCAGTTACCCAAACTCAACTCTCGTCTTTTTTGCACATAGATGTTCTTATATTCCAGGAAAATAGCCAAATGGAACACAACTGCCAGGGACCAGTGTAGGTCTTGCCATACTGATGTGGGAACCCTCGCTCATGTTCTTTATGAATGTCCTTAACTACAGGTTTACTGGGGGCGGGTCTGGGGTCGTATTTCCTTTATCTTACACCTTTACGAGCCTCTTTCTTGGAAGACTGTGGGACTCCGCTCAGTGGCGGAGGTCCCCTCTCTTCCTAAGAAGGGTCGCTTTCTCCTGATCTCATGCTGGGTATAGCCATATGTTTAATCACGAGGACTTGGAAGGATAGCTCTCGACTTACTGTCAATGAATAGTGGAACCTTGTCTGCTTATATAGTAAATATGAGCAGATATCTCGGAGAGCTATTTTTCATACCCAAATTCATTCTCGCTTGTCTAAATGGCAGATGCTCAATGATCATGTACAATCTGCTCATTGCTTCGACATGTCTGTTTAATGTACACTCATCATGTTTCAGATCGCTGTTAGGTTTTGTAACACAATAATGTCAGTACACGCCCGCTTTGAGAATGATTTAGTTTTCTAGAGAAGAAGCAGGGGGGAGGGGGGTGGCAGGGGTTTACTTTGGTGTATGTATCACATTCCATGTATGTATCTGTCTTTTAGTTGTATGTCTTCCTTTCCTTTGTTGTTGTAAAACGAAAATAAAGAATTAAAAAAAAAGAATGTCCAGGCTATTGTCCAGGATGTAATCGTTTAGTAGCTGAGTCTTGTTCCTTGCTGAGCGAGCGCTTATTAGAGTGCATTTTAGGAAGGGTGTGGGTTTTGATGATTGCGTGGCATGTTTCAGATTGTTTTGGTTCTGAGGTGAGATATGAACCAGCTTGGAGTAGTTTCTTTGGTGGGGCTTTTATGGGACACATTTCCTGCAGAATGGGCTGTGCCTGTGGATTACTGGGATAGTACTATAGCTTGAGGTGAGCAGGGGCGGCCCAAAGGGGGTGCTGGGCCATGTGCGAAGACTCGGTGCGGGGCCTCATTTGCATAAATATTTGCATAATGTTACCATACACTAACTTTTAGTAAACATGCCTCTTAATGAGTGTATGGATAAAGAAAGACTAAAAGATTTCTACATTACTATGATCCAGTGCCAACTGCCAGGCACGTTAGGAACTACTACAAACACTGCCCATTTAGAACCCATTAGAATTCCAAAAAAAACCCTTCTTCCTGAGTTTAAATAAAGAGCCAAACACCAATACCCAGTGAAAGAAACCAATTAGATAAATTAATTTTTTGTCGGAATGGCCAGCACAGTAGAAAGGATAAACACCTTCCACCACTGTGACCCGTCCTTTTTAATCATTTGAGAAAATTTTTTTATATAAAAAACAGCACTTATCCAAAATTGGCTGATACTTAGCTTGTGTAGAAAAACAGGCTTTTAAGACGCTGTGGTCAACAGTAGGTCAAAAGTACGCCGTGCCACGTTTCGGGAATATAAACATGAACCCCCTGCTTCAGGTCACAGACCTGAAGCAGGGGGTTCATGTTTATACTCCCGAAACGTGGCACGTCGTACTTTCGACCTACTGTTGACCACAGCGTCTTAAAAGCCTGTTTTTCTACACAAGCTAAGTATCAGCCAATTTTGGATAAGTGCTGTTTTTTATATAAAAAATTTTTCTCAAATGATTAAAAAGGACGGGCCACAGTGGTGGAAGGTGTTTATCCTTTCTACTGTGCTGGCCATTCCGACAAAAAATTAATTTATCTAATTGGTTTCTTTCACTGGGTATTGGTGTTTGGCCATTTAGAACCCATAGCAAACCCACCGTATCATAACAGCACTACCAGGACTCACAAAGCACAAGACCCTACCTATCAAAAGGCAACACTACAAATATTAAACCAATACATTTCCGAGAACAACAATACATGACCTACTGGGGAAAGAGAACAAGTGGCAATGTCAAATAGGAATTACATAAACAGAATACCTCAGCTCAGTTACACTTGCAGAACATAGACCGTCACCAAACAAGAAATCACAATGTAGAAACAGGAAGACAATAATTAAACTGGGAACCCCAAAAGCCCAACAACACTGTAGAAATAAAACTATAAATTAATTTCCTCTTGTACTAAACAAAGCACAGACGTTAATGATGCACATTTCCCAGAGCTGGCATATCTCAGTTAAGAAATTCATTAAAGAGATATTTTTCTACCTTTTGTGCATTTTTTTTCAGTTGCAATTGCTCCAGTCACTTTCTTCTGGTTTCTTCATGTCTTCTGCTAACTCTCCATCGTCTGCTGTCCATTTGTCCTTTCTTCACTCTTCTAGGTTTTTTTTTCCATACTCTGTCTACATCTGCTTTAAACATACTAATCTCTCTCCTTTTGCTCTTTCCTCATTCCTATTTCATCCACTCAAATTTTACCCCGCCATCCTCAATTCCCACTTACTCTCCCAATATCCGGCCAATTTTAGATTTGTCTTCCCTCCCACACAAAATATTTTTTTCCCTCTCCATTTCACTCTCCCAACTCTATCCCATTCTAATCCTCCCCCAACATCAGCTCGCTTCTAGTTCCAGCCCCACCCAGCATCCGCTCCCTTCTAGTCCCCGCATCAGCCCATTTCCAGTCCTAGCTCCCCCATCCGAGTCCCTCCATCAGCTCATTTCCAATCCCAGCCCCCCATAAGCCCATTTCTAGTCCTATCCTAGCCCCACCATCAGCCTATTTCCAGTCCTAGCTCCCCCATCCGAGTCCCTCCATCAGCTCATTTCCAATCCCAGCCCCCCAACAGCCCATTTCCAGTCCTATCCTAGCCCTCCATCAGCCCATTTCCTGTCCTAGCCCCCCTCACTCAGCCCATTTTCAGTCCTAGCTCCCTCCCCTCACAGCCCATTTCCATTCCAAGCCCCCTCCCCTTCAGCTATTTGTAGTTCAAGCCTTCCTTCCTTCCACTCAGCCCATTTCCATTCCAAGCCCCTGTCCCCATCAGCTATTTGCAGTTCAAGCCCTCCTTCCACAGCCCATTTCCAGTCCTAGCCACCCTCCCAGCCCATTACCAGTCCTAGCCCCCCATCACCCCATTTTCAGTCTTAGCCCCCCATAGCCCATTACCAGTCCTAACCCCCATCAGCCCATTTCAAGTCCTAGCTCCCCCATCCGAGTCCCTCCATCAGCTCATTTTCAGTCCCAGCCCCCATCAACCCATTTCTAGTCCTTTCCTAGCCCCACCATCATCAGCTCATGTCAAATCCTAGCTTCCCTCCACTCAGCCCATTTCCAATCCAAGCCCCCCATGAGCCTACTTTCAGTTCTAGCCCCCCCATGAGTCCATTTCAATCCAAGCCCCCCCAACAGCCCATTTCCAATCCTATCCTAGCCCCCCATCAGCCCATTTCCTGTCCTAGCCCCCCTCACTCAGCCCATTTCCAGTCCTAGATCCCTCCCCTTACAGCCCATTTCCATTCCAAGCCCCCATCCCCATCAGCTATTTGCAGTTCAAGCCCTCCTTCCACTCAGCCCATTTCCAGTCCTAGCCACCCCCCAGCCCATTACCAGTCCTAGCCCCCCACAGCCCACTTCCAGTCCTAAGCCCCCCATCACCCCATTTTCAGTCTTAGCCACCCCATAGCCCATTACCAGTCCTAACCCCCATCAGCCCATTTCCATTCCTAGCCCCCCATAGCCCATTTTCTGTCCTAGCCCCACCCATAGCCCATTACTATTCCTAACCCCCCATCAGCCCATTTCCAGTCTAAGCACCCCCATAGCCCATTAGCAGTCCTAACCCCCGCATCAGCACATTTCCAGTCCTAGACCCCCCTATAGCCCATTACCAGTCATACCCCCCCAATAGCCCATTACCAGTCCTACCCCCCATCAGCCCATTTACAGTCTTAGCCCCCCACCATAGCCCATTACATCCTAACCCATCAGCCCATTTCCAGTCCTAACCCCCCCATCAGACCACTTCCAGTCTTAGCCCCCTATAGCCCATTAGTAGTCCTAACACCCCCATAGCCCATTACCAGTCCTAACCCCCTCCCCCATCAACCCACTTCCAGTCTTAGCCCCCCCCATAGCCCATTACCATCCTAACCCCCTCCCCCATCAACCCATTTCCATTCTTAGCTTCCCATAGCCCATTAGTAGTCCTAACCCCCCCATAGCCCTTTTCCAGTCCTAACTCCCCTCCCCCCATCAACCCACTTCCAGTCTTAGCCCCCCATAGCCCATTACCAGTCCTAAACCCCCTCCCCCCATCAGCCCTGACAGCTTTAAAAAAAAAAAAACGGCTGCTGCTGCCGCTACCGCTGCCACCGGGGCAGCGGCAGAATCAAATGTCCCGCCGTGGGGCCCCGCCTGCCCGGCAGAGCCTCCCTTCACCATCAGCTCCGGAGTCCCTCCCAATGCGCGGGCTTTCAGAGCCGCGAGAGTTTCCCTTTCCCATCAGCCCCGGCGGGATTAACAGAGCCGCGAGAGGTCAGAGAAGCTCTCGCGGCTCTGAAAGCCCACGCATTGGGAGGGACTTGGGAGCTCAGGGAGGCTCTGCCGGGCAGGCGGGGCCCCGCGACGGGACATTTGATTCTGCCGCTGCTACGGCGGCAGCGGCAGCAGCAGCCTTTTTTTTTTTAAAATCTGCTTTTGCTAATGTAGAATGTTTTTTGCACGGGGCCCCCTGAAACGCGGGACCCTGTGCAAAAAACATTCTTGCTCAATGGACGGGCCGGCCCTGGAGGTGAGGCATAGGGCATTATTTAAGAGTGTAGCTAGTATAATGAAGCAGATGGTGAGGTGGAGGATTCTCTGCATGCAAGGCATTGTGTTGATGTAGCAGAATGCTTAGTTGGTTATTTGTTCACTCACCTCCATGTGTGTTGATCTGGATCCAGCATTGATTATCTACTGCTTTGTGGGTCTGAGTGAGCGGGCCATGGTGTGTTGTTCTATTAGTTAGCTTCTACAGGTGCTGGATGGTCATGAGGGCCTCTGTATCATGTGGAGGTCTGGGAGGAAGCCAGTGGAGGAGAAGCTCTTTCTGTAGGGTGTGCAGTTAGGCTGGTCTGCGTGGTGGGTTGTAGTCCTACTTTAGGCTCGCACCTAAGGGCCAAGCCAAAGAGCCCTCTGGCAAGGCCCTCAGGCATGGGCCCACCAGGCATACTTTAGGAAAGCCAAAAGCCTGTCCACATATGTACTTTCTACCCCAAATTGCGCCCCAAATGCTTGCTGTATCTTTATAAATAGATTTGCCTGTGTGCACATTTTCAAAGCAAATTTATGCCCATAATTCCACTTTGAAAAGTATCCTAGGGAATTTGTGCATTTCCATTTGCACCTTCTCTTTAGCACACATGATTTTATAAATTTATTTACATTCTCTTATATACTGCATCAGTGTGGTTTACATTGAACAAACTGAAATTACATTGAACAGGGCATTATAACTTGGAGATAACTATTTTACAGGGAACATGGGCTATGGAGGGTTAAGTGGCTTGTTCAAGACCACAAGGATCACCCATGGAACTAGAAACCCCAGTCCTTCCAGCCCAAGGTTGCTGTTCTTTAGTGGGATTTGAACCCCTGACCTTCTGGCCTGAAGTACCTTGCCCCAACCACTAGGCCACTCCTCCACTCCAAATGGCATCTTACATAGGTATGCTTGCATGTCTGTGCTAAAAGGCCTTTATGAGATTCCCACCCTCACGTACAAGTGTTCTTGAAGGCAACCTAGTAATAGGCATATTCAGAGGCAGGTTTTGGATGGAGCAGGGCAGAAGTCACGATCTGTGTGTGTACCTTATATAATATGTGCATACCTTGTGTGGACATTTACACCTGCTTCTGAATTGGTGTAAGTGTTCACAGCTTCATTTTAACGGCAATTTTTGCAGCTTGTCAGGGTCTATGGGCCCGATTCCAAAACGCGGGTTGCAGGGCCCAATTCCCCCTCCAGCTCTCCCTGTACATCCTGTGCTTCAGGACAGGGAGAGCCAGCAGGGGGCTGAGAGGACGGGATTGGGAAGGAGCGGGGGCAGGCCAGCCTGGACCCTGTACGTCCTGCTGGGCCGTGGGGACGCGCTGCTTACGCCACCTAAAAGGTAGAATAAGCAGCAAAAACCCAATGATCGGGCCCGGGAATTCCTCCCTGAGGACAGGCATGGGGGGGTCCACGCCACCCAATCCAGGCCACGGCAAGCCAGCCTTGGGTCGGGTGACAGGGAAAAGGAGGGCTGAAGACGCGGAAGTCGGGGCGCCTGCGTGGAGGCAGATGACAGGGGCACATCAGGCCATCCTCGGGCCCAATTCTGGTTACCGCTGGAACATTTTGTTCCCCCGATCCAGAATCGGGTCCAAATGGGCCTGTCATACTTGGGGCCATCCGGACTGTCCAGACATGCCCCTACCGGAATCAGGCTCTATGTGTCTTGATAAAATAAGCCAAAAATAAATACCAGCTTGCCCTGTCAACCTGGGTGACCTGTTTTTAAATGATGTTCTTTCTGGATTCATTTACACGCATTCAGCCCGATTTTCAAAAGCACGCATAGCTCCTCCCTTTCATTCTCTAGGAAGCCCATTGCTTAGCCCTGCACTGACAGTATACACTTAACTTTACCATCTAGCAAGCACACAATATTCAATAAGCCTATTTTGTAGGGAAAGCACTCTTTTACCCTCAGTAATGCTTCTGAAAACTACCCTCTAAGAAGCCGCATGTCAAATAATGCACTTAGCTGCAAAACATTTTGGTGGGCGGGGGGTGGCGGGATACTCAGAAGTGGCGGCTAGTGCTGATAAAGAGACAGCCTTCAATATTCGGGTCATCCGGACAGCATTGAAGCTAACTAGGCAGTGGTGAAAGTTAGGCGCTGCTAGCCAGTTATCCACTGATACTATCTCCAGTTGACCCTCAGAATGCTCTGACGCTAGCTGGCTAGTGTTGGGGCCTTCAGTGGTGGCACTAGTGATACTCAGCAGCACGAATCACATTTCTGGCACAGAATATCTTGCTTGCCGCAATTAATGCAGTTAGCAGGTCTTCCAACCGCACTATTCACTTTGAAAATCCGTCCTTGTATTTTTTTTTTATTGGAAGCGAATTTACAAAAATGAACTACCCACGGAATGAATTTGAAAATAATCCTCTGACGGTCTATCGGCATTGATTTTACATTTTGGTTCAATAAGAGCGGTAGATTTTGAGGTCAATGGCATGCTCCTGAGAAACCAACTTAGTTCTAATGAGATCAGGGATCTGATTCCTACCTGTGATAATGTTAGAACTCTGATATAGATATATACTGTAGATATATATATACACACACACACACACACACATAGAGGTTTCTTGAAAAACAGCATTTTTATTACACCAGTTGGGGGCAGTGCTATACCATGAATGTATTATAAGGAAAAAAGAATCTATTATGGTTCAGTGATAGTTCAGCATTATTTACCTGTCTTTATTTTTTCAGAGCTAATAATATTCAGATTAGTTACAGTAACTTTAACAGTTTTAAATATATGTATATTTATACACACACATGCATCTATCTATCCAGATATATATATATATAAACAAATAAACTTAGAGCAAAACCAGATACTGATTATGGCCTTTCAACCTTCTAATATTAGATGCATGTTAATTAATCCAGAAAGAGAGTTATTTTATAACAGATTGCATTGGTTGAGAGGGCAAGCAGGCATCTATATATCCAACATATATAGCATTTCATTACTAAATCAAAAGTTAGCTTTCTGTGTTAGATCTTTGTGTTAAAAAGGCTCTATTATTGGTATGAAGAAGGTGTCTTTTGAATCATGGCTTAATTTATAGACAGGTGGAAGCCAATTCATAGATGTGCATCCCTGGGTCGCCAAGACGTCCAGACATCTGGACGACCCGGGGATGCACCCAATTCTGTATGGAGCTGTGGTGGCATGGTGTCCGGTTGCAATGCCACCGTGGCTCCATGCAGGAGCCGCGATCCCCTGCCGACCATCAAAATTGTCTTTCCCCACAGCCTGACCCCCGATCAGGCCTATCATGGCCAGGGTCAGGATGTGGGAAACCTCCTGCACCCTCTCAACTTGCTTTGTGGCCATGGTGCCCTCCTTCTGCGATGTCCAGGGGGACTTATTTCGCCTCCGAGGTGGAATAAGTCCCTCGTGCAAATGACCGACTCCGGACGTAGAGGGACAACCTCAGAATTGGCCCTGTATGTCTGGGGTCAGGTTCCCGCCCACACCCTGCCCTCGCTCCTTCTCCAGCCCACCCCTCCCGTCCATGAACAGAGCTCCCTCTATAACTTGCTTGTACATGCGGGAAGCTCTGTCTGCAGGATCAGCACCCTGGCATTTAGCGGGGATGGACATCCGAACCAGACATCCGTCCCCGCTAAACGCAATCTGGAATCTACCCCAAAGGGGAGGGGAGCTGAGAATAAGGTTCAGGGGTGTTCCAAATTTCCCCCCTTCCCTATAGGCTGCCGGGAAGGGAATATCTGAAGCAGAACCAGTCCTCCCGTTCTGGCTCTGAAGTCTGAAAAGACCTGGCAGAATCATAATGCAAACTGTTCCCCCAAGCCCTCTTACTAATATACAGAAACTAGCCTTTTCTTTCTTTTTTTTTCTGTTGTCTCCTCTTCCAGATGTTGGTTCGGAATCATTTAGGTCATGGTCTGTCCAACTAAAATGTGGTGGGATCTGTAATGACTGACCTTTTATTTTATTAACAGGTGTTTTAATACCACTTTAGTCAAGGTGATTTACATTGCAACTTAAACGTCATAATGTACATTGAACAGGGACATCAATAACTTGGATTCTTCTGAAGCAATGGAAGCTTGAGGCCACAAGGAGTATTAGTGGGAATCAAACTTTGGCCTGCTGGTTCCCAAACTAGTGCTCTAACCACTAGGCTACTCCTCCACTTCAGATTTGGAGAGTAGCCAGTATCTATTTGTAAACATATCACTCAATTTAAGATGGTCTTTCTTCATTCTCCCCTACTGTACTCTACGATTTTGGAAGACGTTGGTATTTTTCAAAAATGTGGCATTTACTGTAGCTATCAGGCACCTCATCTTGGAACTCCCTTCTCGAGCAGAGAGTCCTAAAGACTGGGCTCTTCCAGAAGTCCTTTGATTAATATATTAATATTTTCAGTCTTTAGTTATAATTGAAGATTAATCCCCCTCCTCTTCTTTTTTTGCCTTTTTATCTGGTCTCAGGAAGAATTGTGTGCTATGCATCCCTTCATACTGTATTGTTTCCCTGTCTTTGCTTTTTTAATTTGCTACTGATAATGTCATTTTCGAACAGTGGCATACCCAATTTTTAAATAAATAAATACTTAGTTCAGAGCCAGTACTCCTCCTTTCTCATGTCTAACCACGAGGCTTTCTTAATAGATTTTAGATAGCACATGGAAATCGGAATAGAGACCTCAAGGTTGTGACATGTATAATTCTGGTGGTGTTTTAGAAAAGGATCTGCCAAACTGTATGTGCAGGTGTGAATATATACTGTAGATGCTGAGAAGCAGAGCTGGAGAAGTCATACTACAAAGCTACACATGGGCAACGTCAACGGGGCAACTCGACAGCTTACTCGCATAATTTAGTATTTTGTAAACCTATATGTATAAATGCTGCCAATCAGCTACAGAGGCTGCTATCTTTAATTCATTTCATTTTGAAAGGTGAAAAAAAGGAGGGATTTATTTTATTTATTTAACAGGATTTTTATACCGCTGCATCCTAAAGTCAAAAACAGTTTACATCCCAACTTGGTAACAGTTTATATTAAGTCAAACAGCAAGAGAAGAAGGTATCCGCTTTCGGTTTAACAGTTTATATTAAAACAGAGAAGTGTAAGCATAGAATCTTCATAACGTAGTATATGTAGTAACTATATACATTGTAACTTATATACATGTTAACTTATTGACATTATATCTTTTATATATAGTAAATTGTGTCCATGGAAAATATTAATGGGTGGTTATGGGGTGGGTATAATCTTGTGTTGACGTAGTATGTAGCGTGGGGTGTGCTTACAGATGGTTGAGGACTGTTGATTTGGTGCGAATAGATTATGATGTGTTCAGGGTCGGCCCGTCCATTATGCGATAATGTTGTTTGCACAGGGCCCCGCGCTTCAGGGGGCCCCGCGTGAACACCATTATGGCACACCAGACGGCTTCAGAGGGAGCCGGGGAAGCCCGGGCGAGGCCCCGGCTCCCTCTGTACAACCGTCAGCATGAAGATCCTTTTCCTTCACGCTGGCGACTGTTTCTGTGAAGCCGTGATTGCCCTTTAACCTTTCCCAGCATTCACGCTGGTGGTTGTACAGAGGGAGCCGGGGCCTCGCGCGGGCTTCCCCGGCTCCCTCTGAAGCCCCTCAGACAGCCGCAGGGCTGGCCGGGGGGGTGGGGGAGACCAAGGACTGGATGGGCTGTGATGGGGGGGGGGGGGCTAGGACTGGAAATGGGCTATGGGGGGGACCTGGATTGGAAATGGGCTATGGGGGGGGGGACTTGGACTAAAAATGGGCTGTGATGGTGGGGGGGGGGGCTTGGGCTGCAAATGGGCTGTGATGGTGGGGGGGGGCTAGGACTGCAAATGGGCGGTGATGGTGGGGGGCCTAGGACTGGAAAGAGGCTGTGATGGTGGATGGACTAGGACTGGAATGAGGCTGTGATGGGGGGACTTGGACTGGAAATGGGCTGTGATGAGAGGGCTAGCACTGAAAATGGGCTGATAAAGAGCTGGAATAGGACTGGAAATGGGCTGACGAGGTGGCTAGGATTGGAAATTGGCTGATGGGGGGCTGGAATGGAACTGGAAAAGAGCATATGTGGGGCTAGGACTGGAAATGGGCTGATGAGGAGCTGGAATAGGACTAGAAATGGGCTTATGGGGGAGCTTGGACTGCAAATGGGTGATGGGCTGGAATAGGACTGGAAATGGCCTGATGTGGGGGCATGGGAGAATGGGACTAGAAGGGAGCGGATGCTGGGTGGGTCTAGAACTATAAGGGAGCTGATTTTGGGGGAGGACTAGAAGGGATGGGGATGGGGAATGAGAATGGAGAGGGGAAAAGATATTTTGTGTGGAAGAAAAGTCTACGATGGGCCGGGTATTGGGAGAGTAAGAGGGGGTTGAGAACGGAAGGGTGAATTTTGAGTGGATGATAAAGGAATAAGGAAAGAAATGGGGGAAAGAGCAAACGGGAAACGATCAGTATGTTAAAGCAGATATAGAGAGATGAATGGAAAACATCTAAAAGAGAAGAAAGGACAAATGGACAGTTCGCAGAAGACACAAAGAAACCAGAAGAAAGTAACTGGAGCAATTGCAACTTAAAAATAAAATGCCCAAACAGAAGGTAGAAAAATACTTTTTATTTTGAATTTATTAACTGGAATATGTCTGGTCTGGGAAGTGTGTATTGCTAACATCTTTGCGTTTTTGTTTAGTGCAAGAGGAATTTACTTTATAGTTTTATTTCTCCAGTGTTGTACATTTCATATTTGGCTTTTGGGGTTCCAAGTTTATTATTTTCCTATTTCTAAATTGTGATCCCTTGATCTTTGTTTGGTGATGGTCTATGTTCCGTGTAACTGAGCTGAGGTATTCTGTTCATGTAGTTTCTGTTTGACAGTCCCACTTGTTCTCTTTCCCCCAGTGAGATGTATTGGTATTCTAACATAAGAACATAACATAAGATATGCCATACTGGGTCAGACCAAGGTCCATCAAGCCCAGTATTCTGTTTCCAACAGTGGCCAATCTAGGTCATATGTACCTAGCAGTTTCCCCAAGGGACACAGATTCCACAATGCTTGTATTGGTTCAAGCATTGATATCCTGGGTCCCTTCTTAATAATGGTGTATGGACCTTTCCTCCAGGAACTTGTCCAAACCTTTTTTAAACCCAGCTACACTAACAGCCTTTACTACATCCTCCGGTAACAAAGTCCAGAGTTTGATTACACGTTGAGTGAAAAAATATTTTCTTTTATTAGTCTTAAATAGTTTACCCTGTAGCTTCATTGCATGTCCCCTAGTCTTTCTATATTCTGATAAGGTAAACAATCGATCTACGTTTACCCGTTCCACTCCGTTCATTAATTTATAGACTTCTATCATATCTTCCCCTCAGCCGTCTCTTTTCCAGGTTAAAGAGCCCTAACCTTTTTAGCCTTTCTTCATATGAGTATCCTTCCATCCCCTTTACCATTTTGGTGGCTCTTCTCTGAACCTTTTCTAAAATCGCTATATCCTTTTTAAGATACGGCAACCAGAATTGCACGCAATATTCAAGGTGCGGTCTCACCATGGAACTATATAGAGGCATTATAATATCTTTTGTTTTATTTTCCATTCCTTTCCTTATCATACCTAGCATTCTATTTGCTCTCTTGGCCGCCGCTGCACACTGGGCCGAGGGTTTTAACATGGTATCCACAATGACGCCTAAATCGTTTTCCTGGGTGGTGGTTCCTAATGTGGAACCTTGCATCGTGTAACCATAGTTTGGGTTGTTCTTTCCTAGGTGCATAACCTTGCACTTGTCCACATTAAATTTCATCTGCCATTTTGATGCCCAGTCTTCCAATTTATCAAGATCCTCTTGCAATTTTCCACAATCCTCTTGGGTTTTAACAACTTTAAATAGTTTTGTGTCATCTGCAAATTTGATAACCTCACTTGTTGTTCCACTTTCCAGGTCATTTATGAATATGTCAAAAAGCAGCGGACCCAGCACAGATCCCTGGGGTACACCACTATTCACTTTTCTCCATTGGGAAAATTGGCCATTTAGCCCTACCCTCTGCTTTCTTTCTCTAAGATATATTGGTTTAATATCTGCTGTGTTGCCTTTTGATAGGTAGGGTTTGGTGCTTTCTGAGTCCTGGTAGTGCTGTTATGATAGGGTGGATTTGCTATGGATTATATAAATGGTCAATGTTTATAGTACTTCCTAATGGGCCTGGCGGTTGTCACTGCAATATGGTAATGTAGAAATCTGTTAGTCTTTCCTTATCCAGACACTCATTAAGAGGCATGTTTACTAAAAGTGCATGTTAATATTATGCAAACATTTATGCAAATGAGACTCCTTATGCAAATGAGGCCCCGCAATTAATCTCCGCACATGGCCCCGCCTCTGGATGTTATGTGATGTTTCCAAAGTGCTCTACGTATAGGAAGGGTTTTTTTGCTTTTTCCTGAAGCCTGTGCTGTCTTAGTGGCTCTGATGTCTTCAGGGATTGAGTTCCATCGCACCGATGCTGTGAAGAAAGTTCTCTTACATGTGGGTGTAGTGATCATGATTTTGTGATTAGCTCTTCTTGGTTGGTTGTCTGGGTCTCTTGTGACCAACCTTTGTAGTACATCAGCTGATGTGTTATGTAGTTTCTTAAATATGGTTAATGTTGTCTTTAATCTGGCGTGTGAATGTATTGGGAGCCAGTGTAGGTGGTTCAGGATGGGAGTTATATGGTTGTGTCTCACTGATGCTGTGATGATGTGGGTCACCGTGTCCTGCACCATTTGCAGTAGATAGATGGTATGTTTTGGGAGGCCTAGGTATATTGAGTTACACTAATCCAAGATAGGTGTTATTATGGTTTGGTAGATGGTCCGGAAGTTGTCTTGATTCAGTAGTGGTTTCAGCTTTCTTATGATCGTCATCTTGTAATTTGCATTCTTTGTAGTCTTGTTTATATGTGCTTGCAAATTGAGATTTTGATCCAGTGTTGTGCCCAGATATTACTTCGCTCTTTACTTTCAAGTTTCCGTGCGATAGTTGTATTGTTGGGAGGGGGGATAAATTTTGTTTTTCTTGTGATATGGAGGGCTTCTCTCTTCTTAATCTTTATGTTGTTGTCAGCAAGCTATGTGGTCATTGCTTCCAAGCATGCGATTATGTTTGAGTAGTCGGATTTGTCTGTGTCAGTTGGGGTGTATAACAGAGCATCATCTGTATATAATTGGCATTGAATATTGTGATTTGCTATAATTGTACAGATGGGTTGTATATATAGGTTGAAGAGTAGCAAAGGATATGGATAAACCTTGTGGGATGTTCTAGTGTATCGTGAAAGGTGTGGATTTGTTCTTTCTGTCTTTAACTTGTTGCTGTCGGTTGTCAAGGTAAGATTTGAACCATTGTATCATGGTGTTTTGGAGGCTTATTTTAGTTAGCCTTTGTAGTAGTATGTGGTGGGAGAATGTGTCAAAGGCTGCGGATATGTCTAGGAAAATGAGGATGAATCCATTTCTTATGTTGTCTATGCCTTTGAAAATATTGTCGAGGAGTGATGTTAATAGGGTTTCCACACTGTGGTTGGGTTTAAAACCATATTGATGAGTTTCTAGTGGAGCATGGAAGTTTATGTGGTCCTGTAGCTGCTGTTGTACTGTCTTTTCTATAATTTTGGCAATGAATGTTAAGCCGGAGACTGGTCAATATGACACAGGTTCATTACGGTCTAGTGAGGCGTTTTTAAGGATTGATCTTACTGATGCATGTTAAAGGAGTGGCTACATGTAGCCTTGGGTAAGGGAAATTTGTGCAATCCTATATATGACTGTGCTGAATTCTTCCTTGGCTGCTTTGATCCATGACATCGGGCATGGGCCTGATGGTGATGTTGCTGTGTTTGTGTGTGATGGTTTGCTCTGTTTCTTCCTTGGTTGGTATGTGACATTTTCCTCATGTACCACTGGACTTGAGGTGTATTGTATATGTTTATGTAAGTGGCTGGGTATATGGCTGTGTGCTCCTGTGTTTTCCATTAGGAAGTCTGCCATCTGTTGTGGATGTATGTCACTTTCTTTTAAATGGGTAGACTATATGATGAGTGTCCGGACTACATATTTCAAATAGTTCTCTTGGCTTCTTGGTAGATTTCATAATGTGTTTGGTATGGTTTTCTTTCTTGCATCGATTTAATTAAGTCATTATATTCATTTTGTTTGTCTCTGTATTGTTGAAGGGTGTCGTTGGGGGTTTTTTTGTGCCTCCATTTTCTTTTGATCTTTCTTAGTGTCTTTTTTGCCTCTTTTGTTTCATTAGAGTACCATGGTGCAACGTGGATTCTTTGACTTGTGTTCCTTTTGTTGTTCGCTACTGTGACTTTTGCAATGGTGTCATTCCAGCTTTTGATCAATTTATCAAGGTAATCTGTGTGTTGATTTATATTTGGTATGACATCTTGAACAAAGCGTTGTTTATCATATCACTTGAAGCTCCTGCCTTTTTGTTCTTGCCTGGGGTCAGATAATGCTCATCTTGAATGTTATCATGTGGTGATCTGACCATGGTATTGGAGTTGATGTGGGGAGATTGTGGTGTTGTGTTCCAGAAGTTGATTTGGGACAAATATGAGGTTAAGGATTGTCCCTTCTCAGTGTGTTAGAGCAGTTATTATTTGTTTGTAATGGAGTTGTTCCATGGCATTCAGGAAGGTGTTGGCTTCTGTGGTGGGTGCTGATGTGAGTTTGAGGTCTCCCAGTGTGATCAGTGGCTTGATTGGAAATGTGTATGCGCATATCTACTCTAGTAGCTTGGGCAACTCATCCGCTGGGGTTTGGGGCTATGTACTTGAGGCTTATGCTGAGATATTTATTTGTAATGATAATGATGTTGCATTCTTCTGTGCTGGTGGTTGAGATAGTTTTGAACTTGAAATTACTTCTTGCTATTATCAGTACTCCCCTTCCTCTTTTGTGCATATGTGGGCAGGCAGAATATGTTGGTGCAGTGATCTGATTTAGGATGACTTGATCTGTATTAGTTAGCCAGGATTCAGTTATGCATATGATGTCCATCCGGTGGTCTTGTATAGTTATAGCGTTAACTTTGTTGCATACTGATCAAGCATTGACTAACTCACATCTTAATAGTGCGCTTAAGAGTAAATTGTGATGATTGGTGTTTGGGTGCATGGTGGTTTTGAGTTGTATGAGCTTTTATGATCTTTTATTTGATTGTTCATGTATGTGGTGGCATGGTAGTTTTGTTGTATTCCATTTAGAATGGGAATTATGAAGGTGGTGGCTTGTGTGAATGTGGCTCCTGCGTGGTGTAGTAGAAGATGCAACGGCAGGAGGATTAGTAGGATGTTGCATTGGAGTTTCATTTTGTGTATATATTTAACTGGTTCTTATAAATCCGTTGTCCTGTGAGTTTATTCACTTTCAGGCCCATTCCATCCCGGATGTACAGAGGGGGGTCACGATTCTGATCCCATGGGGCATGTCTAGCCCTGTGGGTTCAGAATCACGAGCAGGCCGGGGCTATGATTCAGCCCAGCCTTCACATACAGGGCTAACTCAGTCAGGGCTTTTAAATGGAGCCATGGTACCATGGCATCTGGTTGCCATGCCACTGCGGCTCCATTTAAAAGCCGCGATGCCGGCTGCCAGAAAAAAACCCAGCTTATTCCCCACAGCCCAACCCTTTATTTGGCCTCTCAGGATCAGGGTCAGCTATGGGGAATGCTCTCTGCCCCCTGCCGCAGTTCCCGGCCCTGGGCCCACTATCCCCACCATCCAGGGAAGTTATTCCACCTCGTAGGTGAAATAACTTCCCTGTTCATGTCGCCGGTCCCAGACGTACATGGCTGACATTAGAATTGGCCCTGTATGTCCAGGGCCAGCGACCGCCCACTGCCCGCCCTAATGCTGCCCCCATTGCTCCCCTCCCCCCCCCCCCATCTAGCTTCCCCGTACAACCGACGGGGAAGCAAGATGCCGGCGGACGGGTGCATTAATAGCGGGGATGGACGTCCCTTTGGGGCGTCCATCCCCACTATTCATGCAATAGAATAACTACCTTTGTGTGTCGCTCCTTGGGCTGATCCTTAAGTGGGTTGTTTCCCTTGTGTTCGTGTGGATTGGGTTTTTGTTGTCTGTGTCCTGGTTGCTACGCCGTGTGGTTTCAAGAGTGTCTTTTCTTTGTGTTGTGCTGTATTAGTACTTACCTCCAGTTTGCTAGTAGTTGGGGTGGATTCTATGGGCTAGCCACTCCAAAGCCACTAGGTGCATGCCCGCCAGGCGTGGGTATGCCTACAGTAGTCCAGATTTAAAGGGGCTGTGTCACCAAGCGATGCTGCTGCTGCTCAGTGGGCAGATCTTGGCCTGCACATGTAGTCTCTCTTTCGTTAGACTGCTCTATGCTTGTTTAACAGTGGGGGTAGAGGAAAGGCCCCTGAGGGATCGCGATGTGTGCTGAAGTATGATCGGAGTCTGAATTGGCTGCTGGTATCTGCTCACCTCAGTTAATGATCGGAGACTATATTGGTTGCTGGTACCTGTGATCACTCAGGGTGCTGTTTGCAGTTGTTAATGTCCTATTGCTCTTCTTCGCAAGCCGCACTGTTGGGGAGTTCAGGTGGTCATTGGTTACAAGCTGTTTTGTTCCTGTTTGAAGGTGTTTTGTATACTGTTGGTATAAATCTCTTCTGGGCTATATTGCTGGATAATTAACTACTTGAAGTCCTATGAAATTTATATATATATATATATATATATGTTTTTGAAGTACTGGAGAAGGGTTTTTTGCTTGACTGTGTTGTATCTCCTCCTCCATATTATTAGATGGTTTTTTATATTGATCAATTTATTATAAGTCATCTGTGCAAAACGGTGAAATCTAAGTACACCGCATCTAGGGCTCTGTCTTGGTCCAGCTCTCTGGTCACCCATTCAAAGAAATGAATTAGATTTGTCTGACAAGACCTGCCCTTTGTAAAACCATCCTGCCTCAGATCCTACAATCCCTTGGACTCCAGAAAGCTCAGAATCGTCTGTTTTAGCAGCATTTCCATTATTTTTTCCTTGTTTTATTTCTTAAGCATTTCACTTATTATAAAGAGAAATCCATAAAGAAATTGGGAATTAACGAAGCATAATTCAAAAACAATGTCAAATCAGAAGTACACGTTAAGAGGAGTCCAAGCTTACAAAGTGAAAAAAGCAGAAATATTACATACCAGTGTGAAGAATAAGTCAATCAACTGGCTGAAAACTCACCTCTTCGCCACTGCTTTTGGATCTTGACTCTCCTGATCTCCTTCTTCTTTCCCCTTGTTTTATCCCTGCCTACACCTTCTGTGTTTGTCTTGACTAGATTGTAAGCTCTGATGAGCAGGGACTGTCTCTTACTTGTTTGTGCAGCGCTGCATACGACTTGTAGCGCTATATTTTATTTTATTTATTGCTTTTATTGCTTTTATATACTGCACTTTTTAAAATCAGTGCGGTTTACAAGTAACACTTTTGTGCAGAACAGGAAGCCTGTTATGCACTTACATTGAACGGGTGAAATAACTTGGATTTCCAACTGGGGAACTATCTACAACTAACTACCGCTATTTACATCTAACTACCCCGATCTACAGTATATACATGGGTCGCTTTTTCTTCACAGTATACATATGAGTTGTTTGTTATTTACAGATGGCTGGTTGAATACAACTATCTACTACTATCTACAATAAGACCTGAGTTGTTTGTTAATTACAGATGGCTATCTAGGTGTATGGTGGAGAGGTTGGATTACTGGGCTGTGAATAGTGCAGGAGAAAGAGGTGGTGTTTTAATGCTTTTCTGAGAAAAAAATTGAGAAATATATAAATGCTGAGTAGTAGTATTAGTAGTATTTAACTAAACGGATATGCAAAACAAAGGCTTCTATGTTAGAACTAAACAAACTTAAATGGCAGTATGAAAATTAAGTAAAGTTGAAGCTGAGAAACATTGAAAATGATATAGCTGATCCCACGCAGTGTCACAAGGCAGTTGCATGGAAATTTAAGAAAGAACGTACCACCTAAGTCTAGAATCTGAGGCTTCAAAGTCAAAAAGGCTTTGCGTCTCAGTTGTGTAGGCTTGGACACATCAGGGAGCAAGTTAATCTTTTGACCACATAATAGTTCATCTTTCTTAGCAAAAGATAGCTTCAATATCAAATTTCTGACAAATTCAGAATTAAAGGAAACCAAAAGGGTTGCACAAGTAGGAATCTTGTCAGTTGAAGACTCCAGAAACTCTAATAAATCAAGAATCTCCACTGAGGTCTTCATTTCATGCCTCTCACCACCCTCAGTGACAGACCTAACCCCTCTGGGTAGATAATAAATATTATTCACAGATAAAGTAGCATAATCCTGATATGTCAAAACTTCCTTTAAACACTTTTGAAATAGGATAAATGGAGAAAGATATCCAGTGACTGCAAAGTTTAGGTACTGTAAGTTTCTAGCCATAGAGACTTTTTCCAACTGCTTAGCTTGATGGTGGAGAAAGAGACTGTCTTTAACTGAGGAGGTAATAACATCTTGCATAGTGGTGCCCTGAGATTCTAGTTTCTGGAGATGAGATTCCTGCTGTGCCAATTGAGATTCACGATGATTATTTTTATTTATTTATTTATTTAACATTTCTTATATATGCATCAAACTTCTCAACAACATCCTTAGTAAAATCAGCAAATTGCATAATAGTTGCTGACAAAGAAGCTTTCAAATGAGACGCAGCCTGCCAAATATCTCTTAAAGTAATACAGTCCCTTCCACGGCAGAAGCCAAAGAACTAGAAAACCCAGAGGACTCCCCAAACACCGGAACCCGCACAACCTTAGGTAAGGGAACAACCTCACCAGATCCCGCCGAGAACCGGCAAGGGAGAAGGAGAATGCCCCTGAGCCACTGGTAATCCCTCCAATATAGGAGAAGAAGCTGCCATGCTCACAAAGTCATTGACATTCCATAAGATAGAGATACTTCTCCCATTAAACAGGGAGGAGTTTGCATCAGAACCCGGACTGTCCGTTATCAGCAGGGAATGATTTCCTAGTCCTTTGACGGGGACAACCACATGTCTATCCATTGGGCCCAATATTTTTGATGATTTAGCAGGATTAATAGTACTCACTGTAGGCAACTTCTTCGTTCTCTTACCCATAACGGCATCTAGTACTTCGCAGAGCTCCTCCGTGCTCCAAAGAGACTTCAAAGGGGCAGAACCTGCCCCTTCGGACACGCCTGCAGCCGCGTTCCATGGAAGGGAGCCGTGCTATAAAGGACCCCTGATGACCTCACTTCTGGGTGCAGAGATGGACCAGGCAGCGTCAAAGTGGCGTTCCTGCTTCCTCCTGCCGGCCGCTCATCAGTGTGATACTTCAGGCACAGACACATAGTTGGTCAGACTCCATCTCCCATCCGACTGAGCTGCAGAGCTGCGCTTTAGAGGCCCCCTGATGCAGAGCTGTGCTTTAGAGGCCTCACTTCTGGGTGCAAAGATGGACTGGGAAGCAGCAAAGTAGTGTTCCTGCTTCCTCCTTCCAACCGCACATCATCATGATACTTCAGGCACAGATACATTGTAGGTCAGACTCCAACTGCCCATGTTTCCATTAATTTACTCATCACAGAGGTGCGACTTACTGGCCTGTAGTTCTCAACCTCATCTGCATTTGCACCTTTTTTAAATCCTCTGGAAACACTCTGGACTCTAAAGAAGCATTGCAAAGGTCAGACAGTGGAGCCGCTACTACTACTACTACTACTGTTTCTGAGAATTTGTAAGAGACAGCCCCTGCTTATCAGAGCTTATATGCTAGTCAAGACAGACAACACAGTAGGTGTAGACAGGGATACATCTAGGGGGAATAGTAAGGAAACACAAAGGATATAAGGTGAGTCAAGATCCGAACAAGGCAGCGAAGAGGTGAGTTTTCATCCTGGTTTTGTAAAAGGCCAGAGAAGGGTGTATAGGAGAAAGCGCATCGTCATCCCTAGTACTCAGCACAATTTCAGTGATAGCAGCTGTGCAATTTGAACCCTTAATTTCTTGTTACTAACCCACTTCTCTAACCATTAGGCTATTCCTAGACATCCTCAGACGAGGTCACGCTCTGAATCCTGCTCGATAGGACCGTGGTCATCCCCAGACGCTGACCGTAGGGCATCAGGGGCCCTGAGGCCCACGGAGCAGCCCTCCTATGAGTCCTCAATGGACTACGAGGAGTCCCCTGATACCCGTTGCCACTGCAACGTCCCTTATGACTCTCCCATCTCGGAATCTCGGCAGCGGTCCCCACCCGAGGACATGGGCTTCCTGGATTTTGTCAAGGACATATCTAAGGCCCTGGCATTCCCGAGTTGGAGGAAGACCCTTGGATGGATAAGTTGGAAATCCTACGTGGAAATCGCTTACTGTGCCCATCCCTCCCATCCTGGAATGGCTTATGGTTCGAATTTGGGAGACCCTGGCATTGGTGCCAGTGGTGAGCAAACAGCTCGACTCGATTTATTGAGTCCCCCGGAGCCCGGGCTTCCAGAAGTCACAACTGCCGCATAACTCCATGGTGATGGAGTCGGCCATGTGTTGGCTGAAAAGTCAAAAGACGCACTTCTCGGTGCCCCCCCGGCAGGGAGACCTGCACCTTGGATGCCCTCGGCAGAAAGTGCAACCAGGGCTCAATGCTCATCTGCCGCATCCAGGCCTACCAGCTGTACATGGGCATATACCTGAGAGACCTGGTGAAGGAACTCGCCAGGTTTTTGGCTTGTCTCTCCGAGGGACCATTGCAGCGGTTCAAGAACCTGGCTAAGGCAGTCTGGGAGTGCTCCAAATTCATGTCTCAAGCAGCCTATGATGGGTTTGAGTTGGTGGCCCAGGTAGTCACGGCGGGCATCACTGCACGCCGCCAAGCTTGGCTTCAGTCATCCAACCTTAAGCAGTGGGTTCAGAACAAATTGGTCGATGTCCTATGTCAAGGAAAGAACCTGTTTGGCAAACCCATGACCGACAAGGCTGCCAAGCTGGAGACCGAGTTCATGAGAGTTCTAAGAAGACTGCTGCCCCTCCCCAACAGAAGGGCTCAGGTAAAAAGTCCTTTTACCCAAGGAAGGGAGCTACTTACAGAAACTACCCACCTTATCAGGCCTCCCCAGCTCCCCAACAGGGTCAGCAGGCCAAGGGACATGGACATGGCCCGCGTAAGCAGAAAGCTCCAAAACCCCAGGCACAGGCCCCCAGCCCAGCTAGGGGGGAACCTTTGACTCCTTGAGCATAGCCTCTCTACCCCAAGGAGATCAGCAGCCCACAGGGGGGGGGGGGAGGGCGGCGTCTGGTACTCTATGCCCAGAGGTGGGTGACCATCGCCACTGATTCTGGGGCACTAAGGGTGGCCAGGGAGAGTTACCTCCTCCACCTGACTCAAACAACTCTCCCTTATTTCCCAGGAGAGCCCCTCAGGTCTCTCCTCCACTGGGATCTTCTTCTGAAGGAGTTGGCAGGTCTTCTCGAGGACAACATGGTGGAACCAATGCCCCACCACCTCAAGGGCAAGGGGTTCTACTCCAGATAAACGGAGTTACTTACCTGTAACAGGAGTTCTCCGTGGACAGCAGGATAAGTCAGCCACACTTGGTGACGTCATCCGACGGCGCCGAGACGGAAGTACTCTCCATAGCTCAGAAGGGCTTTTGCCCTTCTGAGCATGGGCCAACTGGCCCCACCCCCTTGCCCGCCCTAGCTAGCCAGTACGTTCCTAGCTTAGCCTTTTGCCGCTAGGAGGCGGGCACCAGGATGAAGGCCGACCCCCTTCCCAGGGGAGGTGGGCGGGTATGTGTGGCTGACTTATCCTGCTGTCCACGGAGAACTCCTGTTACAGGTAAGTAACTCCGTTTTCTCCTAGGACAAGCAGGATGAGTCAGCCACACTTGGTGCCTCCCAAGCTGATATGCGCTGTGGTGGAGGGGGAAGGCCGAGGCAGTGCATCAGGGTGGCGTGCGCCCTTGTGGTACCGCATGTTGCGACGACATGTAGGCCTGTGGTGCACGGATGTGCGCTAGCAGCGCAGAGAGAGGATGCAGATGAATGGCACCGTACGCCGGCTTGCAGTCATGATGCACGCATATGCAGAGGGTGGTGTCACCAGGACCTTCTGTGCGATCACAAACTAATAATAGAGGAGTCTCCTTGTGGATTTTTTTTTTTTTTTGTCTGTGGTAACCGTTAACAGGACTGGGAATATCCGCTTGGCCAATGACAGCATTGTGGAACCTAGGCATGGCCCTAGAGTGGTCACAGTTGGAACAGAATCCTCTTTCTGGTCCAGTATGGCATAAGGTAGCCTCCGTGTGTTACGAAGGTGGTAAGAGGTTGACGTAAGCCCGCAGAGTCCATTAGTGCTGGGGAATAAAAACCTGTTGTGCCTTTGGGAAGACATGACCTAGATGGCCACTGTTGGAACAGGCTACTGGGCTTGATGGGCTGTTCTGGCCAATATGGCATATGATGGCAGTTTCTGTTATGCTGCCTGGCCCTGGTGGCATGAGGGGGTGTCAATCCCGGTTGTTGGGGCTGCAAGAACTCATGATCCTATCCGTCCCGAAATGGTCACTACCTGAGGAGCAAAATTAAATTAACCGCCGGTGTTCTTGGGCGGTGTGTTTGTCCGGTTGCAAGGTCTTGGTGGCCAAGGTCTAGGTGGCCGTGCCTGTTGCAAGGTCCTGGTGGCCTCGCAGGTGTGTGTGCTATACGAGCAGGATGCGGGGAAGACGTCTAGGGGTGCGTACCGCGAGTGCGTGCCACTGGCCTGACATGAGCCCCTGTCTGTATCCGGGCAGATGAGTGATTTGCCCCGAGTGCGCGCCACTGGCCTGGCATGAGCCCCTGTCTGTATCCGGGCAGATGAGTGATTTTCCCAGGCCACAAGGAGTACCCATGGGCTCGAGTAGTAGACTGCTGCCCCTAGGGTGCAGTCCGCTGTGACTGGGCAGTCGGCTGTGACTGGGCAGTCGGCTAGTGCACTGCTCAGTATATGTCCTAGGCGTACGGCTGCGTAGGGCCGTGAAGCTTTCCAGAACATCTATGCTAGATAGCTTTCTTGGGATCTATTCCAGGGCATAATGTCATGGCCCAGGAGTGGGCTATCAAGGGAAAGAGCCTCATGAGGGGTAACTATATGCGAAGGTAGTGGATGGATTGCCTTGCGATATTGCTTTTGATTTTTGTAAGAATCAAGCAATTGGTCTATTCTCTCATGGGAATTGAACCAGATCAACTGAACGATGGCAATGTCAGTCACCCAAGTGGACTGCTCGTGGAGGTTTTGTTTATTTATTTAATGTTTCTTCTATATCACGCTATTCAGTGTACATTCAAAGAACTTATATAATGCAGTGGGATGCATTGCATTTACAATAAGAGGAGCTGAATTTGGACAAAACTGGGGTAACTTTCTATAAGTTACCTTGGTCCTTCAGGTGGGGTTGGGTTATCCTCCCATCATGAGGGGAGGGAGCCAGGTTGATCAATATGTAAGTCCTCCTTGACTGGAGATGACAAGGCCTGGAGGTGACAAGGCCTGTCCCCTTCAGCAGTGAGTGCCTGGTATCACTTGGCAATAAGGAGCCCCTAGGCATCAGTCAAAGTGTAGAAGGAGCCTTTAGTCGTCAGACAGTGGCTTACGTAGCTTAATTGGTGATGTATGTTTACATGTAACAAAGTTTGGCAGCGTGGTGAAGTTTAGAGCTATCCAATAGCATGTTGATCTTCGGGATTGTGTATATAAGGCATGTAAGTAAATGCCTTTGGCCTTCTTATGCAGCCCTCTGCCCAGTAGTGACACTTCGCATGGAGGGCTGTCTCCCATCTCATGCTGGTTCTTGCGGAGAACCCTTTCCCCATTTCATATCAGCTATTATGGCCCTTCGAAATAGGCCCTGGCCGTCTAACCTCTGTTGGAGGCCCTTGCCATCTGACTTCCTGTTGAAAAGGGGGTGACTGCTGCTCCACCCTGCACCAATGCACCCAATGGGCAAGGTTCAGAGGCACTGATATTTATTAGCTGTGTGTATGTCCTGTACCTGTCTTTCATCTCGGATGGACCTGTGGGCCAAATAGGAGGGCTGCGGGGAAGCCATGGATGGTAGTCATAGGCTGTGTGACCTGCCATGGTGTATCTCCCCTTCCTATTGGGCACTGCTTTTCCCTGGGGTTCCGGGTTTCAAAAGCCGGGATTGACCCCTGTGCTCATTTAAGGTGAGATCTAGTACTCTAGCCCCCAAGGTCGCTGGGAACATGCAGTGCATGATTCACAGCCGGAACCTGTACCTGTGATCCTCCGCCCCTATACACCCGATTGAGTGTAGCACACCACATTAGAGTGGGAAACTGAAATGGGGCATAGCTGGAAGGTTTTGGTAGGGTGGTGCTGGAACCTGGGTTCCTTTGTGGAGCCAGTGTCACCTCAGGAGACCTGCCCAGTACTAGTGAGCGACTACTGGCCTGTAAGCATTATATATGCTCTTATCACTCCTTGGCGAGGCAGTTTCTGGTCCATTGATGGCCTCGACCACATGGCACAGGTGCAGTTCTCTTCACTGCATCTAGAAGAGGGCAGGCTCCAGGAAGGTCGGAGCTGCAGATTATGTTGAGGTGGGAGCTAGTCCTGTAGCTGCCAGGATAGGCCAGATTCAAGTGGGCGAGCCTTAGAGGCAAGGTCTTGCATGTGACTTCAACCGTCTTCCCAGGGACCCCATTTTGGCCCATGGACGGAGGCTGGAGGAGGGCTCGAGCCAGCCACTGGCTTATACTAGGGGTTCCGTAGGGTTCACCGCTGCCTCTCGAAGTGGTGTCTGAGGCTGGAGTCAAGTCATAGACTCCTTGTTGCAATGGTCCTTATGCTGCGGATGAGTTCCTGATCCATGAAATATTCCTCCTTGGCTGGTATGTTTAGAGACTCCGCATGGTGGAATCAGGGCTAACCTTCGAACAATAAGGGGTACCAGCCTCATTCAGCTTGTTATTCAAGAGCAAGGGACCTTTACACTGAAGCCAATAGCCTTGAAGCAGGAGGGAGCCGTATTCATTGGGCACTGTGGGGGGTTGAACCCATGACCCTTGCACCATCAGTCAGTGTCTGACCATTATGCTACACTGCTGTTAGGGTTGCGACCATGAGGGCTCCGATAGTGGGATGTGGTTGTGGAGACCACCATGAGGATTGGGCTCAGGCCTCTGTGGTTGCCCAAGAGTGTGGATGCACAAGCCGGATTGCCATTTGTGCTCCGGTGTCTTTCCTAATGCAGATAGCCTTAGGCCGTGAAGGCAAATGGCTGGTGGCGAAGGGTCTTGTTTATCATCCTCGAGGAAGGGACGAGAGCGCCCATAGTTAGAGGGCAAGAGAGAGAGAGATTCTTCTCAATGTGGAGGCCTGGTGAGCCAGTGCTTGAGGCCCCTTGCCATGGGTTGCTCGCGTTTGCCTTACTCGTTGAGCAGTAGATGGCGATGTCCCATTTCCCGAGGCATCTGATCTGCAATGTGCCGCTGAAGGTCCTGAGTAGACCCAGGGCCAGGTGGGAGCCACTGTCTTCTTTCCGGCTGACAGGAGGTGTAGGTTCTATTTGTGCCTAGCACCACACCCGGCAAGTGCATTGGACTGGAATGTGGGGACTGGGTTGGCAGGAGCCACTGCTGGGACTTGAACCTATGACCTGCTCCTGAAAAAACTGGCTGCGTGTATTGCACCATCCGGTGGCCGCTTGCCTTCAAGGCTGTTCTGCTTGCTGCGACTTCTGGATTTTGGCTAAAACTAATGCCCGTGTCTCAGGGATTAGTAACTTCCCTCTTTCCAGGAAAGGCTGCCAGCAGGCGTAGTAAAACCTTACGATATGTTTCTGGCGCCGAAAGGAAGGGATGATGTTCCTTGCAAAGCAGGATTTCCCACGTTGACACAGAATAGCCTCGGTGTCGTTGCCCTTGGATTCGCCGGTGCAGGAGGGGGATGGCAGACTCGACCCTGGCGAGCCCGGCCCATCCGGAACAGCATGCTGGCTGGGAAATCCCCGTGCTGCAGCTCGCCCCGATGATGCGAACATTGCTGAAACTTCCCTGAGAAGTTGATACTGTACCTGGCGGCAGAATCCAGATCATCTGGCCGCCCCACACTGCCCTGAATTCCTGGCACTGTGACTCAATCTGTCTCTAACCCCAGCCAATCACGCCAAGGGGCGGGCCAACGCAGCGCCAGCCAATGGCGTGTTTGACTGAGGACATAAAGCATCAGAAGTTATCATCTGTCAATCGCTTGTGTAACTATTTCACTTGATTTCGTTGTTGAAAAGACTTCTCGTCTCTGCTCTGCTCTGTCCTGGAGAACCACACTCAAGTTAAGATGCCCTCCGTCAATTCAGTCACTGGGCAACCCCCAGTGCTGAGAAGCTATTTCCCCTTTCACCGAGGGTCGGGCCGACGCGGCGCCAGCCAGAGGCTTCCCGGCGCCGATCATAAAAGCTAGAGGCTCTGTGAGAGGGCTTCACTAGCTGCGGCGCCAGCCGATGGATCGGCGGAGAGGCTTCCCGGCGCCGATCCGGAAGACTAGTCGTGGCGCCAGCAGATGGATCGGCACCGATCCAGAAGGGTTTGAGGCTCCGTGACAGGCGCCGGTATCTGCGCCGATGACGTGGACCGCCCTTGGTTTACAGCGTCTTCTGAAGTGCTTGACTACGCGGCTCCTCCTTTCCCGATGATGCTGGGTCTGCGCCGACCAATAGCGTCGCAGGGGAGGAGCCGGGCTGTGACGACATGGACCAAGATGGCCGCCGCCATGGGAGCCACGAGGCCGGAGAGGTCACCCAGAGTGTCCGGCGAGGATCCGATCTTAGGGCGGGCGGGAGAGTCGTGAGTGGAGGCCCAGGGGGCACACCCAGGACTGTCGAGGAGGACATCAACAAACCTCCGGAGAACACAGCCGCCATATTGGAGGTAACCAGGAGGCTGGCCGGGGACGGAGGCCTTAGGCACGTCCCGGGCTGGCGCAACCTTGCGCAAATTTCCTCTCCTTCGCTTTGGAGGCTCCCTCTGCCATCGGAGAGAGCGAGGCAGCTTCCATGGGCAACTGGTGTCTGGGAGCCTCGCGCTTCCCACCAGCTTCATCTCCTCTTGCCGACTGCTGAGATTGAGCCCATGAGACTGGGGCAGCTCCGCTGGAACATCCCTGGAAAGAAGAAGACAACTAGAATTGTTAGAGCCTGGGAGCAGCTCCGAAGGAGCAGCTCTGCAAAAAAAAGGGAATTCTGGAAACATCAATAGTAAGTATAAAGCGATGTGCATAATTAGTAGGATTCCTTAATTGTTAGATTCTGGTGGAGAGTAGAAAAATCCGTCTTGCTGGCAAGGCGGAAGAACTGAAACTGGCTAGCTAGGGGCGGGCAAGGGGGTGGGGCCAGTTGGCCCATGCTCAGAAGGGCAAAAGCCCTTCTGAGCTATGGAGAGTACTTCCGTCTCGGCGCCGTCGGATGACGTCACCAAGTGTGGCTGACTCATCCTGCTTGTCCTAGGAGAACTTCCTCATGCCAAAGAGGACAGGGGGCCTAAGGCACATCCTCGATCTGCGCAACCTCAACAAATTTGTTCAAGATGTTCTCCCTTGGAACATTGCTGCCATACCTCCAGCAGGGAGATTGTCTGTGCAACACTTGGGCTTCATCATAAACTACCTAAGTCTCATCTCCTCCTAACACAGTGCCTGGAGTTCATCGGGGCAAAGAGCGACACTTTCCAGTTGAAGGCTTTCTTGCCCAGGAACCGAGCTGATCGTCTCAGGTCTCTGGCTCGGGACGTACAGTACCATCCATCAGTGCCCACCCAGCTTCTCCTGTGCCTCCTCGGGCACATGGCCTCCATGGTCCATATCGCTCCAGACACTTGCTTCCCCTTGAGGAAGGTGTCTCCAGGACCGGTGATCTCAGGCCACAGGCCGCCTCCGACACAGAGTTTCAGTGACCCGCCAAATGGCGGACTCCCTGGTCTGGTGGCAATTGCCCCAGCATCTTGAGGCAGGAATGCCCTTTCAGGCCCCAAGCCACTCGAGGATCCTCACCATGGACACCTCCCTGCTCGTCTGGGGAGCCCACTGGGGAGATCTCCGCACTCAGGGCAACTGGTCGCTGGACAAGAGCACCCAGCAGATCAACCTCCTGGAGCTCCGAGCCATACACCTTGCCCTGAGGGCCTTCTGTCAACAGACAGACAACCAGGTGGCGATGTTCTACATGAACAAACAGGGGGCACGGGATCTTGTACCCTTTGTCAGGAGGCACTGATCCTCTGCTCGCATGCAAACCAACAGGGTATCCTCCTGCAGGCAGTGTACCTGCCAGGCTAGGACAACCTGCTGGCCGACAGACTCAGCAGGGTTCTCCAGCCACATGAATGGCAGCTGAGCCAGGGTAGCCAGTTGTCTTTTTTGACTCTGAGGGGAACCCGGGATGGACCTGTTCACCAGCCTGGACAGCTTTCAGTTGCCCCGCTTCTGCTCCCGGCAGTCCAACCCCTCCAGGGTGGCAGTGGACGTGTTCCTAGTCTCATGGTTGGAAGGCCTCATGTATGCCTTCCCTCCGATGCTGCTGATCACCAAGTCCTTGTTCAGGACCCTTCACGACAGTGCTTGCTCATCCTGATAGCTCCTCGGTGGCCCAGGAAACTGTGGTTCCCACGACTTCTACAGTTGAGGCCCCCATGCTCTTGGGGACCTCCCATGGATTCCTATCTCAGGAAGGGGGCTCGCTCCTGCACCCCAACCTGGGGTCTCTGTCGCTGAAAGCCTGACTGCTGAGAGAGTGACTCTAGCCACTTTCAACCTTCTGGTTGAGTTGGAGGACATTCTGCTGGCCTCTCACAAGACCTCCACTAGGAAGGCTTATGCCCTCAAATGGCACAGGTTCTCTGTTTGGTGCACCAAACATGGGTCTGATCCTTTTTCCTGCCCGGTAGCTCTGGTGTTACAGTACCTTCTCTACCTCTCTGTCTGGGCTCAAGTCTAAATCCATCTGGTGGATGCTAAGCCCCTTTTGCTCCAACCATTGTTGACCTGTTTCCTTCGGTGCCTGCTCTTATCGAAGCCCCTGGTTCGCCCTCCAGAAACAGAATGGGACCTCAATATAGTGCTGGGACAGCTCACTCGCCTACCCTTCGAGCCTCTAGCTACCTGCCACCTTCGCTACATCTCTTTGAAGGTGTCTTTCCTGGTTGCACTCACCTCAGCTCAAAGAGTTAGCGAGCTCCAGGCCCTTGTGGCAGAAGCGCCTTATACCAGGTTATACAAGAATGCACACACCCCAAATTCCTGCTGAAATTAGTGTTGCCCTTCCATCTCAACCAGGAAGTGGTGCTCCCTATCTTCTTTCCAAGACCTCACTCCAGTCAAGCGGAGATGGTCCTTCACAACACACTCAAGACCACCGCAAAGCTTCTCAGCTTTTCATCTCCTACAACCCAAGTAGGCTGGGGGAGGTGGTGACCAAGCATACGTTGTCTACATGGGTGGCAGACTGTATCGCCCTTGTTTATGAGCAGGCGAGGCTCCCGCTGGAAGCCCGTGTCATGGTGCAACGTGTCGGTCATGGCGCCCTCAGTGGCAGACTTGCACTGTGTCCCGATGATGGACATCTGCTGGACCACCACCTGGTCTTCAGTCCATACCTTCGCAGCCCATTATTACCTGGAAAGAGAGTCCCAACGGGACAGTACCTTTGGCCAGGCTGTGCTCTGTAACCTTTTCGGGGTCTAGGAAACTCCTACCATCCGATCCTTCTGTGTTCAGGCTACCAGAGTACTGGTTTCATCGGATACAGGAGTCCTACTGTAGTCTGTGTACATGGACTAAATTGCTGCTGCTTGCGGCTCCCCATGAGGGAGCCTCTATTTTTGCTATGGGCTTCTGGTAGCCTGTAGCTGGGGAGTCCCATATGTGAGGACTGACTTACTGCTTGTTCTCGGAGAAAGCGTAGTTACTCACCTGTAACAGGTGTTCTCCGAGGACAGCAGGAATCAGTCCTCACAACCCTCCCTCCTCCCCTTACTCCTTTACCATCTTTATTTTAGCTAGTCATCTGACTGAGGAAGATGGCACCCTTGGGCGGGAAGGGGATCACGCATGTGTGGTGGCATCTCCCAAAGGCTTTCTTTGAAAGCTGGGGAGATGCTTCTGCGAAGGCTCCGTCGGTGCCGATCTCACCCATATGTGAGGACTGATTCCTGCTGTCTCCGGAGAACACCTGTTACAGGTGAGAAACTATGCTTTACCTCCCATTAAACATTACAAACGCAAATTACCAGCAACTATCAGCATGCCTCCATGAAATCATAAATTGGCTAAAGCAACATAGTCTACATATAAACTTTAACAAAACAGAAACTTGTTTCTAGGGCCATCTTCTACAAGCTACGTCTACTCTGGCAACTCAGACCATACTTGTCCAATAATGACTTCCGAACTGTCATACAAGCTATGATCATCCTTCACTTTGACTATTCAAACCATATATTTCATGGCCTCCCCAAGCAAACCCTTAACCATCTGCAGATGGTGCAAAATGTAGCGGCATGCATCATCTATGGGAGAAATAGCACAGAACATACTACACCACTATTATATGAATTACACTGGTTACCCATAGCAAGCCAAATTAAGTATAAAATTCTTACAATGACATTCAAACTCATTAAAGAAATAGACCACTCATACCTATCCTCCCTGATTATCATCCCAACTTACGGAAGATCCAGGAGAGACTGTCACAAAACCACTTTAATAGTACCAACCAATTACAGTAAAACAAGCCACTCTACCAGCAGTAGAACATTTACATATATCACTCCAATCCTATGGAACACCCTTCCAGACAAAATTAGAGCCATCAATGACCTTAAAGATTTCCAGAAGGCAATGAAAAGACACTTATTCAGAGAATACTTTGGTCAGTCAGAACATATAAACAGAACATTACCAACATAAGTTCAAATATATACCACATTTAACAAGCTTCACGTCTCACTATATAAATGCTCATATGTAAATATGCTAATGTACTATCGTTTTTGTAAATAAGTATAATCAACCGTACATATGTTATGATACAGTTCGTTGTAATTTAGTTCTTACCACTAGTTCAATGTAATATTTTTTTTGTTTTTGTTACTTGTAAACCACCCTTAATCACTGGAAAGGGCAGTATACTGTATAAAAGCATGCAAATAAAATAAAATAAATAAATAATCAAACTCAGAAATTCGTTATCAGAGGATGTAGTAAAAGCTGTTAGTGTAGCTGGGTTTAAAAAAGGTTTGGACAAGATCCTGGAAGGAAGGTCCATAAACCATTATTAAAGAGGACTTGGGAAATCCACTGCTTGCCTCGGGACAAGCATTGTGGAACCTATGTGTATCTTTGGGAACTTGTCAAGTACTTGTGACCTGGACTGGCCACTGTTGGAAACAGAATACTGGTCTTGATGGACTTTGGTCTGACCCAGGCATTTCTTAGAAACATAGAAATATGACGACAGAAAAAGACCACATGGCCTATCTAGTCTGTCCTTCCATAACAACTACAACTACTACAACTACTAGGGGACATGCAATGAAGCTACAGGGTAAACTATTTA
The DNA here is from genome assembly GCA_033557465.1 of Ichthyophis bannanicus. Taxonomy (NCBI): domain Eukaryota; kingdom Metazoa; phylum Chordata; class Amphibia; order Gymnophiona; family Ichthyophiidae; genus Ichthyophis; species Ichthyophis bannanicus. The sequence continues at coordinate 960,622,067 of CM066034.1, read as the reverse complement.
AGACTAATAAAAGAAAATATTTTTTCACTCAATGTGTAATCAGACTCTGGAATTTGTTACCGGAGGATGTAGTAAAGGCTGCTAGTGTAGCTGGGTTTAAAAAAGGTTTGGACAAGTTCCTGGAGGAAAGGTCCATAAACCATTATTAAGAAGGGACCCAGGATATCAATGCTTGACCTAGTAAAAGCATTTCAGAACCTGTGTCTTTTGGGGAAACTGCTAGGTATGTATGACCTAGATTAGCCACTGTTGGAAACAGGATACTGGGCTTGATGGACCTTGGTCTGACCCAGTATGGCATATCTTATGTTCTTATGTTCTTAACAGTCCCCTTTTTACCTTTAGAGATCCTCTGTGTTTGTCCCATGCTTTTTTGAATTCAGTTACTGTCCTTATCTCTACCACCTCCACTGGGAGACTATTCCATGGATCCACTACTCTTTCCGTAAAGAAATATTTCCGCATATCACTCCTGAATCTATCTCCCTTCACCCTCATCCCATGTCCCCTCATAGCAGAACTTGCTTTCAATTGAAAGAGGCTCACTCCCTGAACATTTATGCCATGGAGGTATTTAAACATCTCAATCATATCACCTCTATCCCGCCTTTCCTCTAAGGTGTACATATTAAGATCCTTCAGTCTGTCCTCATATGCTTTATGATGAAGAACACTAATCATTTTAGTAGCCACCCTCTGCATCGACTCCATCCTGTTCACATCCTTTTGAAGGTGCGGTCTCCAGAATTGCACACTATATTCCAACTGAGGTCGCACCAAAGACTTATACAGAGGCATTATCACCTCCTTTTTTCTGCTAGCCATTCCTCTCCGTATGCACCCAAGCATCCTTCTAGCTTTTGCCGTCGCCTTTTCTACCTGTTTAGCTACTTTAAGATCATCAGACACAACCACGCCTAGGTCCCGCTCTTCCTTGGTGGACAAAAATACTTCACCCCCTATACTATATTGCTCCCTTGGATTGCTGCGGCCCAAATGCATGACCTTACATTTTTTAACATTAAATCCCAGCTGCCAAATTCTAGACCATTCTTCAAGCTTAGCTAGATCCCTCCTCATGTTATCTACCCCTTCCTGGGTGTATACTCTATTGCAGATTTTGGTATCATCCACAAAGAGGCAAACCTTACCTGAAAGCCCTTCCGCTATATCACTAACAAAGATGTTAAAAAGAATCGGACCAAGGACAGATCCCTGGGGCACACCACTGATAACATCCTTCTCCTCAGAGTGAGCTCCATTTACTTGTACTCTTTGTCGCCTCCCACCCAACCAATTTCTAACACAAGCAGTAACTTTAGGGTCCATCCATAGGGTGCTCAGTTTGTTTATAAGTCGCCTGTGAGGAATAGTGTCAAAGGCTTTACTGAAATCTAAATATACCACATCTAGGGCTCTCCCTCGGTCCAACTCCCTGGTCACCCAGTCAAAGAAATCAATCAGATTTGTCTGACAAGACCTTCCTCTGGTGAATCCATGCTGCCTTGGATCCTGTAATCCGCTGGTCTACAGAAACCTCACTATTTTCTCTTTCAGCAGCGTTTCCAATAATTTACTCACCACCGAATTAAACTAACTGGCCTTTAGTTTTCAACCACATCCTTACTTCTGTTTTTGTGTAAAGGCACCACATGAGCCTCTCTCCAGTCCTTTGGCACCACTCCTGACTCCAACGAGGCATTGAAAAGGTCAGTCAGTGGAGCTGCTAGAATGTCCCCAAGTTCCCTCAGTATTCTCGGGTGTATCCCATCCGGTCCCATCGCTTTGTCTACTTTAAGTTGAGCTACTTTCTCATGAACACAGTCTTTTGAAAATTGTTCAAGATGTCCTTTGCTTCTTTTCCTATTTGTGGGTGTTTTCTGAGTTCCTGCTCCTGGTTCTTCATCTGTGAACACAGAACAAAAATATTTGTTAAGCAATTCCGCTTTATCCTTATCAGCTTCTACATATTCCTCCCCTGCACCCTTGAGTCTGACAAATACCACTCTTGCCCTTCCTCTTCTCACTAATATATCTGAAAAATGTCTTATCCCCCCATTTTATTGCATTGGCTATTTCCTCCTCCTTTTGAATCTTTGCCTTCTTGACTACTTTGCTAGCTTCTCTAAGTTTTTCCAAATACAGATGCCTGTCTTCCTCTCTCTGTGATCTCTTGTATTTCATGAAGGCCTCCCTCTTTTTCTTCACTTTTTCAGCTACTTCCTTCGAAAACCATAGCGGTCTCCTCTTCCTTTTGCCTTTATTTACCATTTTAACAAAAAGGTTGGTTGCCCTTAAAATATCCCCTTTCAGTTTTGCCCACTGTTTTTCTACATCCCTCAGCTGTTCCCATCCAACTAACGACTCCCTGAGGTATTGGCTGATCTTCGCAAAGTTAGTCTTCCTAAAGTCTAAGATCCTCGCCTTTGAATGGATTCTAACAGCCCTAGTACGAATACTGAACCACACCATCTGGTGATCACTGGATGCAAAATGATCTCCCACTACAACATCAGAAACACTTTCACCATTGGTAAGCACCAAGTCCAGTATGACCCCTTCACGTGTGGGGTCTGTTACCAATTGCCTGAATAGTTCTCCCTCTAGAGAATCCAGGATCTCCTTACTTCTAGATGATACTGCAGCAGGAATGTGCCAATCAACATCTGGCATATTGAAATCTCCTATTAGTAGCACTTCCCCTTTCCTAGCAATGCTGCGCATGTCTTCAATTAACTCTCTGTCCACCTCTTCCTCTTGTGAGGGAGGTCTGTATATCACACCAATGTAAATAGATTTCTCTTTCCCTCTTTCTAGTTTAACCCACAATGCCTCCCCTCTCCCTTTTAAGCTCTGTAATTCCAAAGCTTTAATAGTAGTTTTTACATATAGTGCCACTCCTCCTCCCCTACTTCCTACCCTGTCCTTTCTGAATAAAGTATAACCAGGTATAGTTACATCCCAATCATGGTTTTCTTATTTCTTATGTTGTTATGTTCAGATGAAGGGCCAGGAGCAGGACCTTAGAAAACACCCACAAATAGGAACAAGAGTGAAAGGGATCTTGAACAATTTTCAGAAGATTGTGTTCATGAGGATCTAGCTAAACTAAAAGTAGATGAAGTGATGGGACCGGATGAGATACATCCAGGAATACTTTTCAATGCTTTTTTGGAGTCGTGAGTGGACCCAGAGGAATGGAGAGAGGCACATGTGGTTCCTTTACAGAAAGTGGAAGCACGGATGATGTTGAAAACTACAGGCCACTTATTCTAACCTCTGTGTTGAGTAAATGATTGGAAACACTGCTAAAAGAGAAAATAGTGAGGTTTCTGGAGCCCAATGGATTGCAGGATCTGAGGCAGCATGGGTTTACCAGAGGCAGGTCTTGTCACACAAATCTGGTTGATTTCTTTGACTGGGAACCCAGGGAGTTGGACCGAGGGAGAGCCCTAGATGTGGTATACTTAGATTTCAGTGCAGCCTTTGACACCTTTCTGCACAGGCGACTTATAAACAAACTAAATACACTAGGATGAACCATAAAGTCACTGACTGGGTTAGAAATTCATACCTTCAGATCTACTCCCAACAACCCCTACATACCATCCTTCCTGCCCCCTGGTATGATCACGCTGCCATCCTCTTTCCCATCCATACCACAGCCCAGCAAATGAACCAAAGGAACACACTACTCACGACCTGGAGGTTCTGAGACTTCAACAATGAAGAGTTCATCATGGCAATCACCTCACAGCTGGACCTCATCAATTCAGCAAATCAAGACCATTTTAAAACGATATCAATCTGTAACAATGCCCTATCTGCAGCATCACTTGCTCCACCAAGGAAAACAGCATAAAAACACCACAACAGTGCCCCATGGTTCTCAACATCACTACAGAAACAGAAAAGCAGCTTATGCCACCTCAAACGAAAATGGAGAAACTCCAGAGATCCTTTTCTCCAAAACATTTACGCTGAACAACTTAAAATATACAACAAACTCTCAACAGAAAACAGAAATACCACCAGCAATAAACAACCAGCAATAAACAAACCAAGAGGGTTATTCTCAATTGTAAAGACACTCACGAAAGAACCCCAGAATGACAGCACACAAGAAAAGATATCCCCCCAAAAGATCACCTCCTACCTGTTTTCCAAACAGCTACAAACACCTCAAATGGATCAAACCCCAATGGTGTCCAGCCTTGAAATCTACCCTCAAAAGATCTGGTTACAATTTGAGATGCCAAGTGTCAAAATCATAGAGGACACCATACAAAGCCTCAACACGACAACCTCCACATTAGTCCCATGCCCTGTCACCTGAGTAAAGAAGACCAGATCACACCTGAGTATGTACATCAAGACCATAGTATATACCTCACTTTCTCTAGGCCTTATGTCTTCAGCACTCAAGCAAACCTTTATCCGATCTTTACCCAAAAGCACAAAATTTGATCCTACCTCCCTCAAATCTTACAGAGCAATTTCTAGCATCTCACTGGTTGTAAAAATAACAGAGAAAATTGTCCTAAGATAGCTGTAAGATCACCTTAAGAAGCATGCACCCTTAGACCCCACCAACATGGCTTCAGACAGTTCCATGGGGTCAAAACTCTCATCACCTCCCTCCTAAACACCCTTACAACCTGCTTACAACATACTAGGTACCGATTCATCCTAATTTTTCTTGATATCTCCACAGCCTTTGACTCCCTCTTGCACCTCCAACTACTACAGTGACTCTCTGAAATCGGCCTCCATGACACCACCCTTAACTAGTTCTGCTCTTACCTGGAATCCTAGAAGCAGCAAGTACTAATTGAGATGATGACATCAAACCCATTCTCGCAGAAGGCAGGTGTACCCTAAGGATCCAGTTTATCCGACCTTTTTTTCAATATCTACATCCAGCCATTATGTCAGATCTTCAAAGCACACAAAATCCTATATCAAATATATGCAGATGACAATGTTCTTCACACCCATTGATCTCCTCTCTCCAGACCGTACCAGCCTACATAAGTGTTTCATGGACGTAAAAGCGTGGCTTGGGAAACATAGTCTCCTCATCAATCAAGAAAAAACTGAAGCCCTCTACATAACCGCTAACCCATCCTTTACACCACCATCAACAAATAAACTTGGCAATGTAAAAATCAAGGTAAATTCCAAGGCAAAATACTTGGGCATAACATTAGTTCAGTAACTCTCCTTCCAACCCCAAATAAAAAGAATAGCCACATCAGTTTATTATAAGCTAAGAATCCTGAAACACCTCTGTTCGCTACTCACCCCAGACCTATTCTGAGCTGTATGCCAAGCAATGATTACATCTTTGCTAGATTTTTGTAACTCTCTCTCCACCCACTACAATTTATTTATTTATTTTTATTTATTTAGCTGCATTTATATCCCGCTTTTCACCGGGTCAAAGCGGTTGGGGGATACATTTAACACAAATGTATTACAAATGTACTACAAATGGCACAAAATACTGCAGCCCAAATAATTACTGGTGCCCGCCATCGTTTACACATCACCCCCATATTGATTCAACTTCACTGGCTTCCCATCTCAGCCAGGATCCGATATAAAACCCTAATCACAATAATTCAAAATACTCCATAAAGAATCCGCTACATGCCTCCAACCCCTAATCTCAGCCACAAAGAATGAAAGATTGCGAAGAAACTCCACCATCAACTTGCTCGACATCCACAGCTAAAGACAAAAAGCAAACAGTCCACCTGCAATAGAACATTCATGCCCCATCCATCCTTGAGAGGCCAATCAAACTTGTCAGACTTCAGAAAGAAATTAAAAATGCACCTCTTCAGGGAAGAATACAATATCCACTCAGAACTAGAGACTCACCCAGCATAAATCCTTACTGTAAAATCTCACGATTCAACCTAACAGACTCTAACACTATAGCAAGAATTCAATAAGACAAACATACAACACTGTAAATAGTTCATATTTATTTATACCAATTGTTACCCAGTTATATTGTCAATCCATTATACTGTTCCAGTTCTCTGTAAAATATCGTACCTTTGGTCAAGCTAATCTGTTTAAATGTAAACTGCTTTGAATAGTAGAAGGGCGGTATGAAAATAAGTTTAAATAAATAAATAAATAAGAGTGACATTTATGACCATCATGGTATGCTCAAATCGAACCCACTTGGAGAAATTGCCCCACAAGGGAAGTAGGAGTGTGCATTCAGTTTATTTGGGCACTTAAAAATTGAAAGTGCGTTCAAATCACTTGTACACGCATATATCTATGAATTGACACACGTGCAATCAATTGGCATGCTTATAAATGTTCTAGCATGCATGCCACACGTGCTCAAAGAATCATCAGGTGAAATGGACCCGAAAAATGCCCGAAAACGGGGAAACAATTTAAAACAAGCGTGATCTGAACCTTTTTTTGGTCATCCCTATCTCTAGAGGAAAGCATGAGGGATACCTATGGAGGGGATAGCAAATTAAGAAATTCCTTAAGGGTAAAGAGTACTCTGAGACAGCGTTTGAATCAGGGAATCATTACCTCATCTAGTGATTTGTGTCACAGTAGCAGCTAACAGATAAGTCTGTGTGATTCCGCGCTATATCTTTTTCTCATTCCTCTTTCATTGCAATTGTATCTCTGCCGGGCTTAAAAATCTCAAAGGAAAACACTTCAGCTTTCTTTTTATTATGATCATACCCTGGGCTATGAGTCTGGATTTCCTTGCTTCTTTTGTAGAGCATATATTAATTTCTTCCAGTTCTGTAAAGCTTTTTATTGATGGCTTAGTGCTATGGAAAACAAGTAATGAAAAAAAGCAAAGGATAGTGAAGACTCAAATCAATAAGGAGGGCTGATGAGGAGGGGCTGAGGGACGAGGGACAAAGGGACTTAGCCATCCACTGACATTTTAATTGTAGATATGACCGAGGCATCCCTGTGATGTAGAGTTCATTAGCATTCCACTAGATTTAAGGTTTTTAAATACTGTAATTATCATCTTTAAGGGCATTAATGAAAGAACATTTTTCGGTGACTTTTTGGTCGACAGGGAGGGGAATGTTCAAAGCCATTTTGTTGTGTAAAGCAGTGCTTTATGCGCAAAATTAGGCCCTTAAAAAATGTGTATCCATTATGGTCAGGAAACCAATATTGTTATAAAACTGAGCATAAAGGCACAGATGATTTTTTTGCATTGTTTTCTTCCAATGGATTACGAAGTAAACAATGCTGTTTTGTTATCAAAATGGTGGACAAGATAAACGGCTGGCTTTTTTTCAAATTAGTAGACACGTTTTCAATCCATTCCCATGGGCAGAACAGTGTTACGGAAATGGCTTCTTTGAAAATTGTGTTTTCTCAATTAAAAATTGAAAGTGGACGTCCGTGATATAAAATAAAACCATACCAACAATCACTGCATAAACAGAATACTTGTTAATAATTTGATAAAATACTAAGGATGATGGTTGTACAGTAAAGAGAGACAAACAGCATTGGGGGGGGGGGGGAGGGTTCTTGACCTGTGAGGAATGGTCCCATTAAGCTGGTTGAAGGCTCCGTGAAGGTCATCCCTTGGCTAAGAAAGAGAAAAGGGTCTCAATCTGAGGTCTTTTTCCGCTCAGCAATTTATCAAATGACTGCTTTCTGATTTATTCACATGTGATGCAATAATTTTATTTATTTATTTAAAGTTTCTTTTATACCGCACTATTCGGCATCAGCGCGGTTTACATAATAATCATTCTATCCGTGCAGTGATTGTTTGTACGTCCTTTGAAAATTGTCCATTTTATTCTATGTGCAGGTAAACACCCACACACTTCTACCCTAATGTAGCAGGAGCTTCCCCGGGAGCAGGGCCATGACAGTAATTGAAAGAAAGCAGACTTTTATATCTTCAAAAGTATATGTGCTGTGTTAGATAAAATGCCCACAGAAAAAGGAGGTGCAAGCGTCTGTCGGCAGTGTTATTCGCTCTGAATATCCTTCCCTTTATATTTACGGCTCTCTCTTCTAGAACACGAGAGATTCGGATTATGACCTAGAGCCTTACTCTGCGCATAGCTTTCCGTTTGAAGTAGCTAAGGAGGTGATTTATTAAATTTCCTGGCACATGTTTTCTTTGAGCCTTCCCTACTGAAAGAAATGATACAAAATCAAGAGATCAACAGAAAGTTAAAATAAAGTTTAAATTACACATTTACTCTCTTCTGACAGGTACATACATGAAGTGCTTAGTGGTATTTGACCTGTTGATTTTGGCTGATGTTAACATCTCCACTGGCTTCCTATACAGGCCAGACTCACTTTCAAAACCCTGCTGCTTACCTTCAAAGCCATCAATGGGCTCTCCTCCGCATCACTAGCAGAGCTTCTTAAGATCACTTCCCCCAACAGGTCCAGAAGATCGGTAGCGGTCAACACACTGGTAGTCCCAAAAGAAATAACCCAATGCACCCAGGCAACAGCAGACAGAGCCTTCAAATTCTGCGCACCCAGATGCTGGAACACCCTACCACCCAGCATCCATGCAATCCCAGACCTGGCCCATTTTAGGAAGGCAGTGAAGCACTACCTCTTCCTCATGTACTACCCGGTAGACGGTGCTACAATTGCCCCATCCATGATCTAGAATCGGCCGTTCAACTGAATCTGTCTCTACAAGACGCACAATTGAATCTGACCCTACAAGACTCCCATGACTACGACTTCCCATGACGCCTAGGTGTAAATAGTTACCCCAAGTTATCCAAGTTTTAATACTTGTTATTTGTAAGCATAATTCATCCAATGTAAGTTTTAATACTTGTTATTTGTAAGCATAATTCATCCAATGCAATGTGTTTTATGTAAACCGCACCGATGTTGAATAGCATGGTATAAAAGAAAATGCAAATAAATAAATAAATAAGAAGCCTTATTTTGCCTTAATTTGTTATTATAAAAATATGACTCCCCTTTAACAACTTATATTGTGAGTGTAACATTTTTTTCTTCTATCTTTTTCTTTATAGTGTATTGCATAATGTTTGCACCCCTGTTTCTTACTGTATTTTGATTGTTTCTTATTTTTATGATGATTTGCCCTTTTCTACCACTGCAAGCTCCAGACTTTTCTCTTTTCACCTTGCAGCTCCTTATGCCTGGAACAAACTCCCTGAGTTTGTACATCAGGCTTCATCACTGTCCCTTTTCAAGTCCATATTAGAAGCTCAACTCTTTGAAGCTGCTTTTGGATCCTGACCGCCTTTTTCCTTGTGTCTCCTTACCCTCCTTTTTCCTTTATTCTTATCCTTTGTCTTGTCTGTCTTAATTAGAATGTAAGCTCTCACAAGCAGGGACCACCTCTATCTATGTTTTTACAGTGCTGCATACGCCTTGTGGCGCTTAATAAATGATTAGTAGTAATAGTAATAGTGAAATAAACAGAAACATTTTAAAAAACACAGACATGTAGCTGCTGCTACTTAACCACAGAGGATGCTATCTTGAACTATTTAAAGGAGGAAATAAATGTGGAGCCCGATTCAGAGAGGGGGACATCCAGGCCATCTGGACTTCCCTTAGGAAAACAGCCCATTAGGACCAAAGTCTGGACAGCAGGAACAAAACATTCCCGCGATGCACAGAATGAGGTCCGTGGATGGCCCAGCGTGTCCCTGCCGCCTGCAGGAGCGTCCTCCCTGCAGGCACCCTCGACTCTCGCGGCTTAGGCCCCACTCTTCCCCACCGCCTGACCCACGGCTGGCCTGCCAACGTCTGAATCAGGCAGTGGGGATCCCTGGATCCCGGCCCTGGTCCTGGGGGGAAGGGGGATTCCAGGGCCTGATTGCCGGGTTAGTGCTGCTTATTCCTCCTTTGACCTGAATTGGCCCTGTACATCCGGCTAGGCTGGCTTGCCCCCCACTCTGCCCAGATCCTGCTCCTCCTGCCCCTGCCAGCTCTCCCCGTCCTACTTCTCAGGACATGTTATGTTATAATGTAAACCGCGCTGATACCAAATAGTGCGGTATATAAGAAATTGTAATAAATAAATTGTAATAAATGTGGGGAGAGCAGGGGGGGGGAACAGGGTCCCAACAGCTTGGGGATGTGCAGCCCCACAACCCGTGTCTCAGAATCGGGCCCTACAGGGGTTAAGGAAGGCAGCTCCCTTAATCCCCCCCCCCCCCCCCCAGTGAAGGGCTGCCAAAACGCACACTTTTTAAAAACCTACGTGTGCCAGGGATCAGGTCTAAATCTGGATGTGGAGAATCCGTGCCTTACATATGCATTCCCCTTATGAAATGGGGAATATACGTGCTGGTTTTTGTCCCACCCAGGCCATGACCAGACTATGACCATAACATGTGCCCTCAAAATTTCCATGCACTGGGGACATCCTCGTGTACATTGGCCATGTATACATGGATGCAATTCACAAAATGTATATGCCTGGTGAAACGTGTAAATCATAATGCTCACAGTCTGCAAATGCATAAGTTGAAGGGACAGTCCCAAAGGCAGGGTTAGGGTAACGTCTGCAATTATACTATATTTCTGAAAATTAGAGGGTCTGTGCCTAATTTAACCCCCAGAATTTGTGCGCCCCAAATAACAGGTGGAAATGTAAGTGTATAGTTTTTCCTGGTGTAATTTTCAATGTGCAGATACAGGTGTACTTCCGCTTTGAAAACACTGGGAAGTGCATGCAGAAAAACCTAAGCATATGCTTTTCTCCTCCATGCACATAGTTAGAAAATTACCCTCTTGGTGGCCTGTTCAGTAAAGATCTGCAGTTATTGCGTGTTAGTTGCAAAACGTAAGCCTGTGCAGTAAGAGTTGGGGGCATTGCGAGCATCTGCCCATGCAGTTACTATACAATGCTTAGTTTTACCATACAGTAGGGGGGTCATTTTGGAAGCCCTATTCATGCTGTGACATCCAAAACCAAGCATGGAGATGTCTTCGCCATTTTAGAAGCCGGCTCTGGGGATATTCTCAGTGTGAGAATGTCCAAGTCTCAATGGAAGCTTGGTAGAAGCATGGCTGCAGCCTTCCCAGGAATCTAGATGCCGCTGCCTGATCTCAGAAGCATCATGGATATCTGGCGTGGCATCTAAGTTTAGACCTGCTCCAGGCACCTCAAAAGTGCTCATTTTGGCTGAAAAACATAGAGAGGGTGTGGAGGAAAAAGCACGCCATCATCCCCAGTACTCAGCACGGTGGGATTTGAATACCAGCTGCCCTATTCCTAGCCCACTACTCTAACCATTAGGCTTTCTTAGACGTCCAGATATTGAAATATGATTCCGGAGATGTCTGTATAGACAACCCCCGCAGACGTCCACGCTTGTGAAATCCTGTCCGCACCTGGACATGCCTGGAGGGGGGGGGGTTCAGCTTTTCACACACTTAGTCTTAGCTCTTTTTTTTTCAGACATTCTGGTTTAGAAATCCCACATTGCACTTGGATGTCCCTTTTAAAATTCCCCTCCACTTGTCTTTTTTTGATAATGCAGCCTGACCTCATTACTAGAACCCTTCTCTCAACACCCCAAAACCTTCATTTGACCCATCCGCAATGACAAGCACCCCACAAAACTTCAGTTCAACTTCTAGCCACTCCAATATGGTCCTCTGACATCTTCACTTGAAACCCATATCCCGACATACCTTTTAACAACTTCACCTGAACCCTCCATCCCTCAAGAAGTCCCTCGTCACCTTCAGATAACCATCCCCCCCCCCTGCTCCATTCCTTAAAATCTCCCCAGCTCTTAATAGGGGATTCTCGGATGTCTATTACGGAGCAGAAGGGTCCAAATGACACCTCTAACCCATAATGAACCAGCTCCAGATCGTGATCTGACAGATCTAACTTGAATCCTTCAGTTCTGGAATATAAATCTTGCTGGTGGTGCCCACTAGCTCCAGGTCATGTTTAGATCACCTCTAATTCCCTTTATCCCTTTAAACTCCCCCCTCTACCCCCCTGCTAAGTAGGTAAAAGCCGGATCCTCTGTGGATCTAATTTAAAGTAGAATTACCTAGCTCCAGGAGATCCGGAGCATTCATTTTTTTACCTATTTCCAGTGCTGAGAGTGATTATATAACAGGCCACATAGGTTGGAAGGCCAGGCAGACCCCTATTTTGAGGCTATGTTATAAAAACAGATCGGTGCCTGAATAAAATAGCCTTATAAATTCCACACAATCCTAAGTAAAACGCAGCTGCATAGATTTACAGGTGTTTGAGGGCAGATATAAAAGCACGTGACTGAAGTTTTGCAGAGGTACATATTGATAACTTACATGCACACTGCCTAAACTATGCCCATGAAGACACCTACACGCAGGCATATAAAAGTACGCACCTCCTGGTCACAATGTGTGCATTTGCATATGGAGCCCTCAGGGTAAATGTTTAAGAGAACTTTTATGCATGTAGAATGCAGTTTACACACAAAACACCCTTTATAAACTATCCCCTAACAGGGAAATTTTATAAGGTGCACTCAGGTTAACGCGTGTTCCAACAAGTACTTTACTTTATACAATAGATCATAAGTGGTGAGATACGTGCACCAAATGTAGGTGTAAGCACTTACACCAACCCTACCCTTCGTGTAAATGCCTGCACCTAGATTCGTAAAGAATGTGTAAAAGTTATAATATTCTATAACTTACACACATAAAGTTGTGCTTCACCCAAGCTTCGCCCATGCTCCCCCCCCCCCGGCCATGCCTACACTGAATGTACACACCATTGGCCTGATGTGCCTGACTAAAATAGGAATGTAAAGGCCCATCCACGCATGGAAGACATGGAAAATACACGACTTACACTAATGGATGCAACTTTATGCAGCTGCTGATAAAATTGCCTCCTAAGAGGGTATTCATAAACTTTTGTGATACTTAAATTCTGTGTTTTGTGCACAAAAGTTCTCATATAAAATTATCCCATGGGTTATACACAAGGTGACAAAGTTGTACACTTTTACACACCCACATGTAGGCATGTTCTGGGGTATACTTTGGACTTAGCATGGGCAGAGTTACAAAGGATGTGCAAAGGTTGTAAAATATTACCCCATGCCTATACTTCACCAGCGTCCATTTATCCCTGCTTCTGAGCAGCTCTATGGGGTCTAGCTACTAAGCTGCACTAACGTTAATGAGCTATAGTGACTAATAATATACAGCAGGAAGAAGGAGGTGATAGTCCTTGGTGAGACCTCATTTAAAGTACTGCGTGCAGTTCTGGAGACCGCACCTTCAAAAGGGTATAAACGGGATGGAGTCGGTGCAGAGGGTGGCTACCAAAATGGTCCTTGGTCTTCATCATAAGGCATATGAGGACAGACTTAAAGATCTTAATATGTATACTTTAGAAGAAAGATGGGAGGGGGAGATAAGACAGGGAAGTTTAAATACCTCCATGGCATAAATGCACAGGGGGAGAGCCTCTTTCAATTAGAAGAAAGCTCTGCAACGAGAGGACATAGGATGAAGATAAAAGGAGATAGATTCAGGAGTAATTTACATAAATATTTCTTTTTGGAAAGAATGGTAGATGCATGGAATAATCTTCCAGTGGAGGTAGTAGAGACGAGGACAGTCTCTGAATTCAAGCAAGCAAGGGACAAACACAGACAATCTCTAAAGGAGAAAAAGGGGACTGTAGAGCTTAGTAGTTGGTATGGAAGGACAGACTGGATAGACTGTATGGTCTTTATCTGCTGTCATGTTTGTATGTTTCTATGTTTGTAAATTTCTGTTAATGCATGAATTTTTGTTTTCACATGAAACTCAATAATATGTTAGTTGATACCAAACTAATAACACCTCAAGTGATCATTTTGGTCAAAATAAATATTTTGACTGCTATTTTGCACAATATTTCAGTGTGTTTATGTTGCAACAGGTAAGTAACATGTTCCTGTATATGGCATATTCTGGACCCACATGTTCAAATGGTGAAATTAATGCACAGGTTATCTTTGATCTACTATATAATCATCTAATTTTACAAAGAAATGTACGCATTTACCTTGTGTTTGAAAAAGGAGGCTTTTTTGGGTCTTTGCTTGAAAGTACATGAGTAAGTCCCCACACTACTGAAGGTCGGGCTTATTAGTTCTCTCACCACGGGGATTATTCATACAGACAGGTACTATATTACCTAAGTGAAAAAGAGAATGCTGGATAGGAGGGTCATTTCGCTGCCTTTAACGATACTTTCAACAAAGATTTAAAGCAAAGAATTGAGGCCTTAAGGGTTTGCTATGCTCAGAGGATGTTGTTAAGGACATAAATTGCTAAGTGCAAAAAACAATAAAAAGTAGAAATTGTGCTCTGTAATAGGATGAGGCTTAGCACCCATCAGATATTGGGCTTGGGCCGGGGTGATCAGGGCAGCATGAAACCTTTGATGGGCCCTAGGGAAACGACTGGTTTAGATCTCTCACCATAATATTAATGCATATTTAAACCCCACAAATATGTGAATACCAGTACATTAGCCTGCACATCAAATTATGCCATATTAATGTCAGGGTTTAAAAATACCCCAGCCCTTAGCAAGCACTCTCTCTCTCTTCTTTTCCCTCAGACCCAGCAAGCACGTTCCCCCGTTCTCCCCCTAGATCCAGATTCCATCAAGCAATCTCCCCCAAACCCTCCCTCCCCATAGACCCTGTCAAGCACTCTTTCCATCCTCTAAATCCCCCAGGACCTATTTGGCTACTTATTGGTTCTTGTCTCTTTACGTGCAGCGAGTTTGCTTTGAGGACTGAAGATTCTAGTGGGCCAGTGGGGGTCAGAAGACACCAGAGAAGGGGGCAGCCAATAGCATTGGCAATTGATGATACCTCTTCCAAACACCAGTCAATTGACTCTTGTGGGTGGAGGTGCCAATGCACAGTGCCAGCAGATGACCATCATCTGTTTTCTGTATGAGGCCATGACAGGACCAGATTAAAGTATATCTTACACGTCCCCCCAAACTGTTGAGCCTAGGCACATGCCTGTTTACCTGTGCCTTAATTCCATCTTAGGGCGATATATGCATCATAATGGAATATTTCCTGCTCCAATGTGGCTGAGGAGTGACGAGGTTGAGTGAACATAAGATATGCCATACTGGGTCAGACCAAGGTCCATCAAGCCCAGTATCCTGTTTGAGCTCATTCCCATCTTGGCAGTGCTGGAAGCAGAAGCAGCAATGGCATGCATGAGAAGTGAATAATATCCAGCCCAGCTCTTCCTACTCACTGCCCATGTGACAAAGAGTGACAGGGAGAACACAGGAGGATCGTGATCTCAGTCCCTGTAGTTGCATCTTCTCTGTACCCCCATGTTCCCTGCCTATTAGAAAGTGTGTGAGGGAGGGAGAACAACAGCTCTGGAGAAAAGGATCGTATGCTCCTTCTGTTTTCTGCACTTGCTGCTTGGCTCAGAGTTTCAGTAAAGAAATATGTAGACAGTAATATGGGGGAGCAGAGGCCTAGAAGCTGAAAGATTAAAAAAAGAAACCCGAAAGAGTAAAGAGAAGAATGGAACCTGAAGGAAGGAAGAAGAGAACGAAGAGAAACCTGAAGGGATTGAGACAGAGGGGAACAACTAAAAGGAGACATAGAAGAGAAGAAAGAGGGGGAATCTGAAGTGAGAAGATAGGAACCTGAAGTAGGTCATGAAGGAGGGATGGGAAAGAGATGAATCTAAAGACTAAGAGGAAAAAAGCAATCTGAACAGAGTAAGGAAAAAGTAGGAACTTGAGAAGGTGAGAGGAAATAAAAATAACATAAAGGCGGAGAGGGGAGAATAGAAATCCAAATTCAAGGAAAGCAACCTGAAGGAAAGAAGGAGAAAGACTCTTTAGGTAATAGGGAATGAGAGAACCTGCAACTAATAGGGTGAAGGTGAACAAGCTAGAGAGAGGAGACGAAGGGAAGGGAAACACAGATGGGGAGCCAGGACCACTATTACCTATGGGCAAAAGGGGCAACTGCATCATGAGGACTCAATGGCCCATAGGTAAACACAGCCCTGAGGTTACCAGTTCATTTTGTTGGTTTCTTCTTAACCGATCTTCTACCTTATTCTGCATCTTACTGGTCACAAGGGACTGCACTAGGAGGAGTCAGATTACAGAGTGGACGCCTCCTTCACAGATCAATACTATTTGCTTTCAAAGCACTGCGAGGCTCAAAGAGTCAGAAAAAAAAGCAAACCAGCATACAGTCACGGTGAGTGACTCTTCCGAGGCTTCCCCATCAATCGCTCCACCTCCACTATGTGCATTGTATGAGCAGTATACTCAGCGGCAACATCAGAGAGAACAAAGAGATGTGCACAGGCGCATATATGTGAGACCAGCAGACACGTAATGGGTAGGGCGCGGTGTGCACTGTGCATTGCTTACACAGTACAGTAGGCATCATGTGTTCAACATGCCGTGCTGTGGTCTGGCTATGATTGGGGTGTTTGGGCATGCACTGTCTGTCACTCTGTCAGTCTGGCACTATCTGCACAACACAAGGTTTGCACACTTGGCTGGCTGCCAGTGCCAGGGCTTGAATAGCGATGGCGACTGGTGACAATGGCACAACGGCATTGCCGGTTTGCATTACTCAGAACTAGAGCAACAGCACTCTGCCTGCCTGGCCTACAGAGAAAGTCAGCTCTGAAGCCATCTAGACGTCAGAAGGATGGCAGTGGACCTGAGGTATGATGAGTTATCTTCTCTTTCTTCTGACAAACTGCCAATGGGCATGATTAAAATAAGGCACATTTAATCAGACTAGAGACATAGCTACCGGGAGAGATTATGTGAATGTTCTATTGGCAGCAATTTGAAGGGAGAGGGGAATTTGATAGTGCATTCGTGCTGTCTCTTCGAGACCAAGAGGTGAGATAGGGAACATGGATGGGGTTGTACAGAGGGGTGGAAAAGGGGTTGCTTTGGGGAGGGTTGGAGGAATGGGGATTCAACGTAGTTGTGGTTTGAAGGGTTCAAGGTATATGTGTGTAAGGGTGGTCAATGTTGAGTGTGTTGGTGCTGTGAGCCATTTTCGGACACTCCATCTGGATGCATTGGTCCAAAGAGATCAGTGGATGCTGGTGTGCATAATTTGTTCATGATTAATTTTAGGAGACATTGTCAAAGATGACATTTATTTATTTTTATGTATTTACTGTTGCTTTAAGCATCTGTAAAGTCTTTTGGGATGAGCAGTTTATAAAATAAGAATGAAAAACAAATGGTGTATGAGTGTGTGTTCCAGGGGAGCAGTGAGAGAACAAAAGTTAGAAAAGGGGGTCCATCCTCAAAGGTTTGTCCAGGATCCCATTAGTAGTTAAAGCGGTCCTGTGGAGTGTATGCAAAGAACGTAGAGGGAGTAGAAAGGGAGAACAAAACCTGGAGGGAGAGATATTGAAGATATGATGAGAAAAGACATGGATAAAGGGAAAATGGTAAAGGGTGAGATAGTATAGATGATGATGGGAAGGGATAAAAATGGAAAGAAGGTCTGAAGAGAAGTAGGTAATGTGAATGTATAATGGAATGAAGAGATGACATATGGAGACAGACAAAAGACAGACATATGGAGATATAAGTAGTATAAGTAAAGGACTGGAATGATAGTAGGTCAGTCCTGAGAGTGGTTAGGGAGCTCCAGGAGACAGTGTGCCCTCTCCTTTTTCATCCCTTATCTAGTACTGAATAGCAGCAGGTGAGAAAACCTTACAAAGAAGTGCCAGCAGAGATAGGCGGACTGTCCTAGAAAGTAACAATAATTAATGGGCAAGCAGAAGTCAGAAAATGAGAGAAATCAGCACTATAATTTTGTGATCTCCCTGGTAACTGGGGAAAGACAAGCAATAGAACATTGCTGATCCTTTAAGATCCTTCAATATTTTGGCAATACTTCCCAGAGAAAGGTTGCCTCCCATTCCAGATAGTTTGGTCATAATTAGAGAGTACATTCAGTATGATAATCCCGCTACGAACATATTGCAGAAATTACAAAACACCAATGAGTTATCCTGTCTGTGCTGAATAAGAGCATGAAGGCATAGCAAATGAAGTCTTAATACTAGGCAGGTATATTAATCTTCAATCAACAGCAGGCCTAGCGGTATTGACATTGCTTGAGGATTGCTAACGGCATGTTTGGTAATTCATACTGAATAAGAAGGTAGACTTTCAATGTTTCTTCATACATTTGTCCACCTACTAAAGCTTTCAAAGAAGAGAGGATTCAAAACTGTATTCTGGGGTAACAAAGATGGCTGCTACTCCGTCATCACTTAAGTTCATGGACATTGACTTTCCTCAACAGTAGTTATAAATTTGCCTCTTTGGCCATAATGAATTGACGGGTAAGCTGAGGACCTACTCAGTGGAGACTTTGGCACTAATTCAAAGTCCTATGAATCCTTTATTTCAGCTTGTGGCGCAGTGGGAAAATTCCAGTACAAATATTGGAGAGCTGCATATGAGTCAGCTGTCACAGCTCTCTCAGGTACAAAGTGTCACTAAGCTCTGAGCAGAGGACTCTTCCTCCACCCTACTTGGCTCATGGGTACTTCTAGAGAGAGCATTACTGGAGGCATGGTTCCTTCTAAATCTTGCGTACTTCAGGCAAATATTGAAAATGAGGCCTATGGAGAGCTGAGATGGATGCAGCTTCAGCTGGGGATGTAGGCCGTGATTTCCTTGCCTGTGGATTATCAGCAGGCCAAAATACCAGTGCTGGTTCCTGCTCCTATTTTACATAATATGCCAGTTATAACTATTTTGGGACCTCAAGGAATATTTTCTTGGAGGAAATCTGTCAGCTTATCAACCATAGTTAAGGTATTCTTTCTAAGGCCCCTATTTAATAGTTCATGAAGTCCAATTTTAAAGAGGTCCTGGAGAGTGAAATTAAGATGACCAGGTCGAGACATGGAAAATTCCTACCGTATTTCACAAAGGCTCTGCCAAACACAGAGCCTTTTGTAAAATACAAATATGGGCATGCAGACCTGCACATCAAAGTCTCACCACGTCCAGCAAGAGCAGAGATTGTAAAAAGCTTCACGGGGTAAAACGAGCATCCTGCTCTCTCCCAAATGTGCGAGGTAGCAGCTTTCTAAATCACTGCTGCTGATAGCCATGCACAGCCCAATCCCCTCCCTCCTGCAGCTCAAGTTACCCCTCCCTCAGACCACCCCTCTGACATCCAATCCCAATCCCGGTCACTCCCTCCAATCACCTCTCAATATCTGACCCCTTTCAAAATCCTTCCAATCACTCCAGACATCTGATCCCCCCTGAAATCTATACTACTAGGAACTCCAGTAAGAGCAGGGATGGCTTGGTGGTGGGGGTCTGCTAGGGTGTCCACTCATAGACCCCATCCCCAAGTCATCCATGCTCTTATTGGAGTTCCTAGTAGTCTAATGGGAGCAAGAAGAATCCCCAATCACTCCTGCTCAAGACAAGCCCCGGGTTCAAAATATGAGTCCCGGTCATAATCTCACAGTACTTCTTCTGGGGTTCCGGCTGCCAAATAAGGTAAAAATGCGCTCTAAGCATTAGTAAATAGGATCACAAATGTGTAAGTTATTCAGGATATAATGTTGATGCATCAGGATGACAATAGACATTACGAAAGCACAGAAATTTCTAACAAGCAATCATCAAATGTGGCAGTTATTAAAGACAATACGAGATAGCACTAGGGATGTGCTGGACAAAAAAAGAAATTTGGTCAGTCTTTATGTAAAAATAAAGTTTTAGTGATTTGCTCTATTTTGTTCATTTTTTGGCTCATATTTGTCTTAATTGTGCTCCTTCCATTCACACTACAGTCTATAAATTAATGAATGGAGTGGAACGGGTAAACACAGATTGATTGTTTATGTCATCAAGATATAGAAAGACTAGGGGACATGCAATGAAGCTACAGGATAACCTATTTAAGACTAATAAGAGAAAATAGTTTTTCACTGAACGTGTAATCAAACTCTGGAATTTGTTACCGGAGGATGTAGTAAAAGCTGTTAGTGTAGCCGGGTTTAAAAAAAGATTTGGACAAGTTCCTGGAGGAAAGGTCCATAAACCATTATTAAAGAGGATCCAGGTAATCCACTACTTGCCCCAATACAAGCATTATAAAATCTATGTGTCTTTTTGGGAAACTGCTAGGTACTTGTGACCTAAGAGGCGACAAGGCGATAGCGGAGAGACTGAATGAATTCTTTGCTTCGGTCTTTATTGAGGAAAATGTAGGGATCTTACCCATGACTGAAGTGGTATTTAAAGGTGCGGAAGAATTGAAGGAAATATCGATACATCGGGAAGATGTATTACAACTATTAGATAAACTGAAGAGTAGCAAATCACCTGGGCCGGATGGCATACATCCAAGGGTGTAGAAAGAACTGAAATATGAGATTGCAGACCTGCTTTTAGTAATCTGTGAACTTTCATTAAAATCATCTCTAATACCTGAAGATTGGAGGATCGCCAATATAACGCCAATTTTTAAAAAGGATTCCAGGAGTGATCCGGGAAACTACAGATCAGTGAGCCTGATGTCAGTATCGGGAAAAATGGTAGAAACCAACATAAAGAACAAAATTACTCAGCATGTAGATAGTCATGGCCTAATTGGAGACAGCCAACATGGCTTTAGACAAGGAAAATCTTGCCTTACTAATCTGTTATGTTTTTTTGAAGGTGTGAATAAACAGGTGGACAAAGGTGAGTCGGTTGATATAGTGTATCTGGACTTTCAGAAAGCCTTTGACAAGGTCCCTCATCAGAGACATTTGTCAAAACTAAAGAGTCATGGGATAGGAGGCTGTGTACTATTGTGGATCAGGAACTGGTTAAAAGATAGAAAGCAGAGGGTAGGGCTAAATGGCCAATTTTTCCAATGGAGAAAGGTGAATAGTGGTGTACCCCAGGGATCTGTGCTGGGTCCGCTGCTTTTTGACATGCTTTTTGGAAAGGGGAATAACGAGTGAGGTTATCCAATTTGCAGATGACACAAAACTATTTAAAGTGGTTAAAACCCAAGAGGATTGTGGAAAATTGCAAGAGGATCTTTTTTTTTAAAATTATTTATTTATAGAATTTCACAAAACAGCAGGACAATAATTCCTTACATCAGATACAGTGTGTGCAAGTAATAATGTTAAACCATAACAAATATAATAAGAACAAATAGAAAGCTTACACTGTTGTAATCCACATTACGGGAGAGGAGGAGTGACACACCCACCCAATACAGAGAATTGGAAAAGTTATAAAGAAAAAAGCTTAAAGAAAACCCAGGAGGCCACGTACCCCTAGAATACATTCATGGAGGATAAAGATATAATAAATCCACAGTTCCCTCATTAGAGGACACAGCAGGAAGTCTAGCATTGATAAATTTACCCAAATCCATAGGATCAGAGAAAATATACTTATTTCCCTCCATAAGCACTAGGCATCTACAAGGGAACCTCAAGAAAAAGGTACCCCCTATAGTCAATACCCCAGATTTATAAATCAAAAACTGCTTTCTCCTCCTTTGTGTTTCTCTGACTAAATCAGGAAACATTGATATCCTGAGACCCAAAAAAGTGTCACATCTTTTCTTAAAGAACATTTTCAGGAGCCAATCTTTGTCAGATACCAAAGCACACTGCACAAGGAGAGTAGATGAAATGGGAGTAGAAACTTCGCGCCCAGATCCCTCCAGGAGGCCAGTCACATCCAGGACGTCAAAATTCAAAGTAGACACAGCCAAGGACGTCTCAGCTTTTCTTCGGGAAGGCAGATAGTATACCTTACTTAGAGGAGGTATTAAATCCGAAGAAACTTTCAGAATTTCCATGATATACCGCTTGAACATGTCCAAAGCCGACACCTCAGGGAGACGAGGGAAATTCAAAACCCGTAGGTTAGACGCTCTGGAAGCGTTCTCCAACACTTCCAGCTTATATTTAAGGACTTCATTCTCCTTCACCAAGGCGGAGGACACTTCTGAAAACGTAGCAAGCTGAGCACCAAAAGAAACATTGTCCTTTTTAATCTGTTCGCAAGTAGACACCACCGACTGAATATTATCCACATTTCCCTGGATGTTAACAGCATTCTCCCGGATCTGGGAGGACAATACAGCAGTCTGAGAATTAATTGAAGCAGAAAGAGTAGCTATAGCTTCCCAAAGAGTCTCCAATGTAAATACCTTAGGGCGAGTGAGGGAAGGCAATTTCCTCAAAGGCAGACTTCCAGACGGAGTACTCAGGTCCAAGCTGCCGACCAAAATCTCAGCGAGACTATCGGGAGACAAGGAGACCAAACTTCCAGCGCGCACCCTCACAGCAGCCGATGCCCCCACCTCGGGAGGAGTCGACGTCACACCCGCTGGAGTGGGCTCCAAGGCAGCAGGACACGGTGGAGGAATCCTCCCCGCAGGAGAGAGGGAGGTGTCTACATCCGACGGAGGCAGCCGATCCTCTGTAATCGGCGCGACCAAGCCGGCTCTAATCTCCTGTGCTTTCTCCGGGGGTATGTTAACAAAACGGTCCATAGGACCCGAACTGGATGGCTGAGGTGCAGAGGGAGCAACCCTCAGCTTTCCCTTCCTCTTAGGCATGAAAACCACAAGGAAACGCTACCGCGGCCATCTTGGGTTAGCTCCTCGCAAGAGGATCTTGATAAATTGGAAGACTGGGCATCAAAATGGCAAATGAAATTTAATGTGGACAAGTGCAATGTTATGCACCTAGGGAAGAACAACCCAAACTATGGTTACACGATGCAAGGTTCCACATTAGAAACCACCACACAGGAAAAAGATTCAGGCGTCATTGTGGATAACATGTTAAAACCTTCAGCCCAGTGTTCAGCGGCAGCCAAGAGAGCAAATAGAATGCTAGGTATCATAAGGAAACGAATGGAAAATAAAACAAAAGATATTATAATGCCTCTATATCGTTCCATGGTGAGACCGCACCTTGAATATTGCGTGCAATTCTGGTCGCCGTATCTTAAAAAGGATATAGCGTTATTAGAAAAGATTCAGAGAAGAGCCACCAAAGTGGTAAAGGGATGGAAGGATACTCCTATGAAGAAAGGCTAAAAAGGTTAGGGCTCTTTAACCTGGAAAAGAGACAAATGAGGGGAGATATGATAGAAGTCTATAAATTAATGAATGGAGTGGAACGGGTAAACACAGATTGTTTACATTATCAGAATATAGAAAGACTAGGGGACATGCAATGAAGCTACAGGGTAAACTATTTAAAAAAATATATTTTTTTCACTCAACGTGTAATCAAACTCTGGAATTTGTTACCGGAGGATGTAGTAAAGGCTGTTAGTGTAGCTGGGTTTAAAAAAGGTTTGGACAAGTTCCTGGAGGAAAGGTCCATAAACCATTATTAAGAAGGGACCCAGGATATCAATGCTTGACCCAGTACAAGCATTATGGAACCTGTGTCTTTTGGGGAAACTGCTAGGTACGTATGACCTAGATTGGCCACTGTTGGGAACAGGATACTGGGCTTGATGGACCTTGGCTGACCTAGTATGTCATATCTTAAGTTCTTATGTACAGCATAGACGTCTTTATAGTTGCCTATACTTTAAACCCAGATAGAGAAGGGATGTGCAGCAGAGCTTCCCCATTTATGGGCAGAACATTTTAAACTTTCCTGATTCTCTATGTACTATGCAGTTTAAGAAGAAAGGATTTCTATAATTCTCTCAGCATGATTTTTTGGATTTCTTAAGAAGGAAACTTTCTATTGGTGATTCACCCTTGTTCCAACCATTGAAAGTCCAGCTATCCACAAGGGTTATAGAAGGATATATTGGTTTGTAACCTGTGATCGTATATACTTTACATAACTGTTAAAAGGAAAAGAGAAGGGACGTTATTAGTAGAAAATTCCAATAGAAAATTCCAATTCTCACATGAAAATCAAATGTAAATTTTATTTTCTTCACAGTTGTAACCTTACCGAAATGTAAATGTAAATGTACCAATTCCTACCATATTTAGCTATGTTTGATGTGTAATGTTATCCGCTTCTGATCGCTGGAAGTAGCGGTATACAAATGCAAATAAATAAATAAATACACTAGTAGTTGGAAGAAGCAGAGAATAAAGGATATTTAAAATGGAGAGCACCAAATCCCCAAAGGTCTAGGGACAGGGAGTCGGTCTGAGGGAAAATGGGAGCAGGAGAGGAGGAGTAAGGAGTCTGATGAAAGCGGCGGTGGCAAGGAGAGCTTCTTTGAGTCCAAAGGGGGCTCTTAACTGGAGCTGAGAAGCTAGAGACCTGCAGGTGAAACAATCAAATAAAAGGGACTCTGAAGGAACCGTTCTGCTGTTAATTGTTCGGTAAAATCTGTGAATTAGAGAAACAGGATTGCTAAGGAAATTGTTCAGCGAATGTAACAGACTGGTTATTTGAGTGCTTGGCCAGGCCTGGCAATAGAAGAAACAGACCTTTGGGGCAGCTACCCCCAGAATGGAAGACAGCCCGCTGCCCACACACCATTTAAATGATGCTCACTATCAGCTATTCTGTTTTTGTTAATTTGATGCTAATGTCCACCTCCCCCCACACACACATTTTGCAAACTGAACAACATCTTAGGGATATTTCTTTTCCTTTACTCATTATGAGACTTTTTTCAAGAATGTTAATGGATGTATTGGTATTTATTAGTAAAAGAAAACAAGATTAAGGAAGCAGAGAAACACCAGAAAGCAATGAAGCTTCTCTTTGTCAGGGTTCATTATTACTACCTAAGGGGGTTTTATTTCAGCAGCATTTACAGGGTTTGCAGTGTAAATGTCATCTTGACTATGGTAACCTGCTTCTTGCTGGTCTCCCTCTGAGTCATCTTTCTCCCCTTCAATCTGTTCAATACTCTGCTGCATGGCTAATCTTCCGCCAACCTCATCATGCTCATATAATCCCTCTTCTCAAGTCACTTCATTGGCTCCCTATCCATTTCCGCATCCAATTCAAACTTGTCCTGTTGACCTATAAGTGCATTTACTCTGCAGCACCTCACTACCTTTCCTCTCTTATCTCTCTCTACACCCCTCCTCGGGAACTCTGCTCTTCTGGCAAATTGCTTCTATCTTTGCCCTTCCCTTCTATTGCTAACTCCAGACTTTGCTCCTTTCACCTTGCTGCTCCTTATTCCTATACCTCAGGCATCTTCTCTAGCCCTTTTCAAATCCAGGCTGAAAACTCACCACTTCGCTGTTGCTTTCAGATCTTGACTCATCTGATCTCCTTTGTGTTTTCTTACCATTCCACCTAGGCATATCCTGTGTCTACAGCTACTGTGCTGTCTGTCTTGACTAAATTGTAAGCTCTGATGAGCAGGGACTGTCTCTCATATGTGTCTGTGCAGCACTGCGTATGTCTTGCAGTGCTATACAAATGCTCAGTAGTAATAGTACTAGTAGATCCAAGGAACATAGCCAATCTCCCTGCATGAGGTAAGGCAACAAGCTTCCAAGAGGTACCATTTTAAACTTTTCCTAGACCAGGAAGCAGTTGAGGTCCCATAGATCCAGGATGGGTCGGAAGCCCCCTGTCTTCTTTGGAACAAGGAAGTAGTGGGAGTAGAATCCCTGGCCTTGAAGAGGTTGGGAGACGGGCTCCACCACTTGATCCTCAAGGAAAAGCTCAAGCTTCCTTTGCAGAAGCTCTCTCGTGCAAGGTGTCAATGGGTAATTCCCCTGGGAAGAAAGGAGGAGGCAGCTGTGTGAAGCGGAGGAGGTAATCTTCCCCGACCACTTGCAACACCCAGGTGTCCATGGTGATGCTTGGCCACTGGTGTGCAAAGTGGACCAGCTTTCCTCCCATGAACCTCAGGCCTTGTACCTCCTGGGGGAGGGAGGCTATACCCCAAGAGTAAAAATAAGCCTCGGGCTGCGGCAGGGGCACTGTTTGGGGTTTGGTGGCCATTGGCTTATGGGGGCCATGCCCCTGGCTCTTTGCCTGCTGTCCCTGATGGGGAGCATGATAGGCCTGAAACTTGGGTAAATTCCCGTAAGCCTTTTTTGTCTTTGGGTGGAAGGGCTTTTTCCCTGAAATCTTCCTGCAGGAAGGATCAGATGCTTTCTTGGACAGCCTGGTTCTGGTCATGAATTCCTTCTTCATCTCGTCAGCCTTCTCCGTCATGGGCTTGCAGAAGAGATTTTCCCCCCGGCAAGGGGCATCAGCTAACTTGTCCTGAACACACTGCTCCAAGTCGGAGGACTGTAGACAAGCAAGGCAGCAGGCACTAATGCCCACTGCAGCTACCTGAGCTACCAACTCGAAGCCATCGAAGGCCACCCGAGTTTGAAACATGGAGTACTCCTTGACCGATGACACCACGGTCCTGAAGCACTCAAGAAGTTCACCTGATAGACCAGCTGAGAACCTGGTAAGGTCCTTCATCAGGTCCCGCAGGTACATGCCCATGTACAACTGGTATGCTTGGATCCGGGCTATGAGCATGGAGCCCTGCAAACATTTCCTGGCAAAAGCATCCATGGGGCATGCCTTCCTGCTAGGGGGCACCGAGGAGTGTATCTTTTGGCTCTAAATGTGATGCAAAGCTGACTCCACCTCCATGGAGTTATGCAGCAGTTGTGTTTTCTGGAAGCTGGGGCTCTGGCTGACTTGATACTGCGAATCGTGTGGACAGTTCACAATCGGCACTGTCACCGGGATCTCCCACTTCCTGAACAGGATGGGAGGCATGGGCACTATCAGTGCCTCCCCAGGTGGAGCCTCATACTGGAGGATCTCAAGGTCCTCAGTATGAGACTCATCTTCGGGCACTGCCAAGAAGGTGACTGCCTGGGAAATCTCCCGCACAAACTCCAGGAAGGCGAGATCCTCCAGAGGTCACCGCCACTGATGGTGTGGTGGAGATGGGTCAGAGGAGATGTCCCAGTGGAGGATGGTGTCCGGAGACTCCTCATCCATCTCCCACACTGATTCAGAACCAGAGGAATCGGCTAGCACCACATGATCATCAGACCAGCTCAGTGTCAATGACACCTGGCATCAGGGTTCTGGTGCAGCCGTACCCAATGCCGTGCTGGGCTTCAAGTTGGTTGCTGATGGAGTTGACACTGATTGAGGAAGCCTCTCAAGGATGGGTGGAGCAACTTCAGGGGCAGTCCTGGTCGAGGATGGCCTCATGGCAGGTGCCGATGACCCAGAGTGACTGGGAATCGGGCCCCTCTGTGCCTCAATGAACACCACGAAGCTGCATTCTAGGGCCACCATTTTGGCCTCGATGCCTGATGACTTCAAAGAGATGGATGCCGTCTTCGAGGATAACAAGGCTGGCCTCGGGTCCCTGATGGTGATGGTGGCGGGGGACCTGACTCGATCCCCCAACTCCATCGATGATTCTTCCCATCAGGGTTGCTTGGAGGGATGCTCCCGGCCATCATCACTAGCATTGAGTCAAGAATTCCACTCCCGGATCCCGGAGGTCTTACCCCCTGGGCTGGGGTTGGACCTCACCTTTGGCCCTGGGGAAGGTGCTTCGAGGATGACTCCGACACCCATTATCCCGTGGCTCCGACCGAACCCGAGAATGTGACACCAAGTCGCCTGATGCTGACGTCAAAGGCAGAGATTCCAATCCTGATGCCGATCTCAAGGCAGACTTGCCAAACAGCTGCCCCTGCCACCTTTTGCGTTCCCTACATTTCTTGGCCAACATCAAAAGACAGGGCAGGCAGGAAGACACATGGTGATCCACTCCGAAGCATTTAGTGCAGGTACTGTGGCAGTCTGTGTGGGACATAGTGCGGTTGCACTTGTCACACATTACTTTTAAACATTCTCACACAGATAGACAGACACACACACACACACACACACACACATAGATTAATCCAGAAAATTTGTGCATGGTTAACCAACAGGTGTAAACGTAAGCAGGTAAATTCTCTGATGTAGTTTTCAAAATGGTAATATCTGCAAACTGTCACTTAGAAAATTCATGGAAGCCTGCATAAGGAAACGTTTGTGCATTCTAGAGTGAGATTAGTGTGTGGTTTTAGTATGGCATTGGAAAGTAGCGTGAAGCCCGGCACTAACAACTCCGTGCTAATCTTGTAGTGCATGGAGGGGGCAGTAGCTGGGTGGGATATGGGTGTTTCTTGCTCACTTTACTTGCACTCGGTGCAAGTAGTGTGGTGCAACTAACTCTCCCTCAGTGGGTGGAATGAGTTGATCCTGCAGCTGGTTTACCATTTGAAACACAGTAACTGCAGGGGGGTGGCTGTACCCACCCTTCTGCAGTTAGCTCGCAGCCTCACTGGTAAGGCAGCTCACATGCACGTTACACTGGTCAACCTTGAAATTGTTACTGACTTTAAAAGGCCCTAATCTTTAGTATCTTGGTGAGCTAAACATGAATATAACATTAAAAAAAAATTATTGGCTCTCGTTTTGAAGATCTTGCATGTAGTTCATTTTTGACGTTTCACCATGTAAATTTATCCAGTAGGACATCAACAACATCCCAAATAAGCCTTGAATGATGTAATATTGTATCACATTGCATAATACCATCATGCACACGTCATCCAGAGTTGATTGCATCATTTTCTGATGCAATGCAATACTACTGCCAGACGGCTGCTGAAGCCATCTGTTGTCAGCAGTGTACTATACGCAGTCAGAAAGGTTGAGCATTTAAAATATTTCAGACTGTGTGCGAGACAGTTTAAGCTACTGTTACATGTAACTTTTATTAATCATTTAATTTTAGCCATTTAGGTACAATACAGACCAGTAATGCCGCAAAAGTGCGTTAATACCATTGACAATTTCTGCTACATTTGTGGGGAAGTGAAATTTGCCAACCAGAAGAAAAGTATCACTTCTCAACTGAAGAAGGCATATCATCTTTACTTCGGATGCAAGATTGGTGACCAAGACAAGCCTTGGGCCCCACATATATGCTGCGCTACATGTACAACACAGCTTTCACAGTGGTTGAATTGCTAAAGACCATCAATGCCGTTTGCAGTCCCCATGGTGTGGAGAGAGCCAAGCAACCACATAAATGACTGTTACTTCTGCTTGGTTCCTCCTCTTTCCAGCGGAATAACGAAGCAAAAGAAGTTGAACATAGTCTACCCAAACATTCCGTCTGCATTGAGACCATTTCCACATGGTGAAGGACTTTCTATTCCAGAACCTCCATCAGAATATTCTCTTGATTCATCTAATGAGGACAAGGGTGAGCCGACCTGTTCTTCTCCTGGTCCGTCAGCATGCAGTGACCCAGATTTTCACTGGGATGCATTATAAATTCCACACAGAATAACACAGGAAGAACTAAATGACCTGGTTTGTGATTTGGACTTATCCAAGGACAAGGCAGATTTGCTAGGATCAATACTCCAACAATGGACTCTTCTAGAAGAAGATGTCAACATTACTTCATATCGAAAGTGCCACCAGCAGTTGGAGCCTTTCTTCAGAAAGGAAAGTAATCTGGTATTCTGTTCTGATATTGAAAGCCTCATGAATGCCTTAAAAATCACTCATGACCCACAAGACTGGAGACTATTGATAGACTTTCCAAAACTGAGTCTGAAGGCTGTGCTTTTGAACAATGGAAACCATCTTCCATCTATTCCAGTAGCGCATGCCGTCCACATGAAAGAGACATATGATAATTTAAAGCATCTACTGACTTCCATTAACTATAACAAGTACAGTTGGCACCTCTGTGGTGACCTGAAGGTAGTTGCCCTTTTAATGGGACTGCAGCAGGGATATATAAAATACTTGTGTTTCTTATGTGAGTGGGATAGCCGAGCAAGGGATTGGCACTACTTGCAGAAAGAATGGAAACGCAGACAAAATGTAACAGTTGGAAAGAAGAATATCTAGCACCCAGCTCTGGTTGAGGCTCACAAAATCCTGCTACCACCACTTCACATCAAACTAGGTTTGATGAAAAACTTTGTAAAAGCCATGGGCCACAGTTTGCCAGCTTTCCGATACCTGCATGAAAAATTCCCTCGACTCAGCGAAGCAAAGATTAAAGAGGGACTTTTTGTGGGTCCTTAGATTCGAGAGCTCTTCAAAGATGACCGGTTCAACAACTTGCTGCAGGGTGATGCGAAAGAAGCATGGAATGCTTTTTGCCTAGTGTCAACAAACTTTCTCTGGAATGTTAGGGAAGAAAACTACAAGGAACTAGTAGAAGACATGCTGATGCAGTATCAGAAACTTGGCTGGAATATGTCTCTAAAGATCCATTTCCTTGATTCCCATCTCGATTTCTTTCCTGACAACTGTGGTATGGTTAATGATGAACAGTGCAAATGTTTTCACCAGGATATTGCAACGAAGGAGCAAAGATACCAGGGAAAATGGTCCACTACAATCCTGGCTGACTACTGCTGGACACTCCCCAGAGAAGCTCCCAAACAGGCGAAAAAATCTAAGAAGTAGTCTATGACTTGTTTTCTTACAGGTATTAACCGAAGGCCTATTATATTTACTATTGACATGCATTTCGTGATGTAAACATTAATTCTTGTAGATTACAAAAAAACTCGAGCCAGCTTTGCAATTTCACTGTGATATTCGTGTTCAGCATATAAAAATTGATAAGAAATGACTATTTTTATTTCAGTAACATTACTTTTGTAAAACTTTGTTGACCAGTGTATCGGCACAAGACAGTAAACCCGCCTCTCTATTTATATGTTCACACAGATATAAAATTGCCACAAAAATGCTGAAATTTTTAAATATTTATGTTAGATGATATAGATGGTGGTAATCAAATACATTTCTGTGGGTAACACAGCATTTTACCCACGGAAATGGACTTTATGAATATTGCATAATCTTAGTGTGGATGAAATGATTTGCAATTGTACTGTGTTATTTGTTGGTCCACCTAGAAAGAGGGAGGGGGAGGGGTGGAAAGGCTGGGAAAGGAAAGAACCTGTTTTGGATGATAAAGGTACCTCTGAAATGGATATGTAAATCTCTGTGGTCACTTTTTCCACAGGGTGATAATCTAAGCCAACTATGTTGTTTCGCATTGACTATTATTAGAGACCCAATGGATAACATTAACTAGCGGAGTTTCTGCCAACCTGGACAGTTCGATTATTTCCCGATTAGTAGATCTCCTAAGGGATTTTCCAAGGTATAAGTTAGTTATTGAAATAGAGCTAGATGATTAAAGGTAGACACCCAAACAAGTAGATATGATTGAGGTGTGGCCTCAGAATCAGACACCCTAATCTTCATTTTATTGGATATATGCCATACTATACATTTAAGTGTTTAACTAGATATTCCATTTTCATCTTCAATTTCTTGTCCAGACAGTGTTAGAAACACGTACATAGTACTGAGTGAAAACTGATCTTGTTTTAAGGGCACATAAGCTTATGTGCCTGAAAATCCCACTTAAATGCATAACTGCTTTTCTTCAACGCAGAGGTTTAAATATGAATTAGAGATGCAATAAAACTAGTGAATGATAATGTATGATTCTTGCTGTGTTGTTTTAATCTTTAAGGAAGAGTCAGACAGGATCTGTAACTTGCCTTTGATCTCTTCTAGCCTTACTGCTCTCTTCATCTTCACCTGAAGGTCTCCGATAATCCTTATACCTCAGGAAACATTGCTAGCAGAGATACCGCTCCAGGCATTATTGTGGCATCAGGTAAGAAACGTTCACTTACTGTATACAAGAATGCACTTAAGAACCCAAAAGACTGCAGATGGCGGCATTAAAGACCCAAGTCAAACTGGAGCATCTGCAACTTAGTTATTTTTATGTAAACTGATTTGCTGTACAAGCAGTCTGTCATGTCCATGAAACTCAACTATATTAAACTAAGGGGCTTGTTTACAAAGCCGCGGTAGCAGTTTCCGATCGTTATCGGATCCGCGGCCCCATTGATTTCAATGGGGCCCCCGCTCCAATAACGATCGGAAACCGCTACCGTGGCTTTGTAAACAAGCCCGTAAATGGGGTGGAATAGAAGGTTGCCTATTCAATAATGTAGAGCCCAATATTTAAAATGAAACTGGGCTCTTAAATTTAGATACCTAGGAGCCTTTTTACTAAAGGGCGCTATGGTGTTGCACCTAATGCATCAATAGCATCAAAACCATGGCACATTAGGTGCACCTGGACGTTAATGTGTGGCCCTTACGCAGCATAAAAGTAGCGCGAGTGCATTTAACTCCACCTATAGAAGTGACATTAGGTGACTTGTGCTAATTGCAAACGTCATAGTTAGCGTGAGGTGTTTGTCTCCACGAAACTGTGCAGTGCTCACCATGCCCTGTCTCTGCCCCTAAACCGTCCCCTTACTACCCCAATGTGCAATTCACAATTAGCACAGAAATCAGCCCTCGCTGTCATGGCCCTGTGTCAGCTCTCAACACGCATCCCAGCACGCCTTCAACGCGTGCTAGAACACACACTGACAGAGGGCGGCCTTGTAAAAGACTCTCTTAAGTTACATCATTTTAAAAGCCTTGTCCGGTATCTACATGTGTAAATTGCGGCATTTGCATATGTAGCTCCCTTATAATTATAAATGCCGATGTGTTGAAAGTTATGTATACCTCGGAGGAGGTGAAGAAGCCATTGAAAAATGGGAAATACATGTATAATATCTTGGACCGCTCAGGCATGTCCCCCTTTGAGACTATATTTCCTGGACCATCTATACATGCAAATAGCCATTTCATATATACTTTTTTAAGTAGTATTTAGCTCACACATGTCTAGTGGTAGTTCAAGACGAGTTACGTTCAGGTACCTCACCTCATAAGAACATAAGAAATGCCACACTCAGTCAGACCAAGGTCCATCAAGCCCATTACCCAGTTTTCAGCAGGTGATAAGTACCTGGCAGGGTTCCAAAAAAGTACACAGGTTCAACAATGCTTGTTCCCCATGGGGTAAGCAGTGGTTTTCACTGGTCTTCTTTAGTTTATGACCTTTCCTCCAGGAACTTGTCCAAAGTTTTTTTTAAACCCAGCTACAGTAACAGCTTTTACTATATCCTCCAGAGTTTGATTACATTTTGAGTGAAAAAATATTTTCTCTTATTAGTCTTCAGTAGGTGGAGTTGTGTACACTTGAGATAATGTGACATACGCTTTGACGGTCGGGGAAATGCTTAACACACCCCTGACAGTGGTATTGCACCTAACATGCCTTAGTTCGGGCGCTATGCCACATTAGGTGCAACACCTTAGCGCCCATTAGTAAAAGGGCCCCTATGCATTGAGAGACAAAATATTTTCTCCTGTTTATTTTAAATGTACTACTTTGTATCTCCATTGCACGTTCCCTAGTCTTTGTACGTTTTTGTGTTTACGCATTCTACTCCACTCAGTATTTTACAGACCTATTATATTGCCCCCTCAGCCATCTCTTCTCCAAGCTGAAGATCCCTAAGCTTTTTAACCTTTTTTCAACTAGAGTCAGTCCACCCCCTTTATCATTTTGGTCATCGTTCTCTGTACCTTTCAAATTTGGCTATATCTTTTTGGAGATGTGGCGACCAGAATAGCACATAATGCTCAAGGTACAGTCATAACTTAAAGCGATGCAGAGGCAATGCAATATCCTTTGTTTTATTCTCTGTTCCTTTCTTAATATTTATTTATTTGACAAGTTTATATACCACAATTCCAATGTTCAATATGGTTTCCATATAACAGAATAAAACAAAATGTTACATGGAACATGTGAAATACATTCCATGTAATAATTCATAACATTCTATTTGTGGTTTTTGGTTACCAACCTGAACTGGGCAGAAGTTTTCAACGTATTGTCCTCAATGACGCCTAGATCCTTTTCTTGAGTGGTGACTCCTAATTTGGAACCTAGCATCATGTAGCTATAATTTGGGTTATTGTTCTCCATGCACATTGCTTTGCACTTATTCACACTACATTTCAACTGCCATTTGGATACCCAGTATCCGAATTGTGCGATGTCCTTCTGCAATGTCTCACAATCTGAATGTACTTTAACAACTTTGAATAATGTGATGTCATCTGCAAATTTAATGGCCTCACTCATTGTGTTCCCATTTCTAGATCATTGATAAATATGTTATGAAAAGCATCGATCTTAGTACAGATCCCTGCGTATTCCACTATTTACCTTTCTCCATGGAGAAAATTGACCATTTACACCTACTCTGTTTTCTCTTTTAATCAGTTCTTTATCCACAATAGGGCATTTCATCCTATCTGATGGCCTTTAAGTTGACAAAGTAGCCCATGAGATTCCTAAGGAAAAGTACAGAGAAGGGCAACTAAAGCGATAAAGGAATTGGAATAATTTTCCTATGAGGAAAGCCAAAAGAGGTTAGGGCTCTACAGCTTAGAGAAGAGACAGCTGAGGGGAGATATGATTGAAGTCTATGAAATCTTTAGTGAAGGGGAAGGGTAATCGCAAATTAATTTTTTACTCTTTTAAAAGTTAGAACAACTAGGGGACATGCCATGAAGTTACTAAGTAGTATATTTAAAATATTTTTTACCTCAGTATATAGTTCAGCTTTCGAACACATTGCACGAGGCTATGATAAAAGCAGTTTGCTTTAGCTGGGTTTCAATGAATTTGAACAGATTCTGGGAGGAAAAGTCATAAATCCTTATTAAGGTAATCCTGGACTGGAGAATTAGTCTAGTGGTCATGCCACAAGCCCAGTGCTCTTTGTGGCACTGGACAAGTTGCTTTATCCTCCATTGCCTTGGAAGAAAGGCTTGGCAATGTACTTCTGGTCAAGCCTTGCCAAGGAAACCCAGGGGCTTCCGGTTCACCAGGAGTCAGCATTGATTCAACAGCTTGCATGCATTTGCAAGTTAGACCTGGGGAAAGTCACAGCTTATTTCTAGGAATCTTGCTACTTTTGAGATACGCTAGGCACTTGCGACTTGTATTGGTCACTGTTAAAACCAGGATACTGGGCCTTTTGTATGACCCAGTATGGCAATTCTTATATTTTTTATATTCTCATGTTTATGTTTATTCTGTATTTAATATACCACTTTCCATGGGTAGGCATCAAAGCAGTTTACAGTTTAAAAACAATGAGAAGATATCACTTAAAGAGTTCCCAAGATGGCAGCAGGCAGAGCTTGTTTTCTCTACTATTACTATTGAGCATTTATATAGCAGTCGTACGCAGCGCTGTACAGACATGTAAGAGACAGTCCCTGCTCGTCAGAGCTTACAATCTAGTTAAGACAAACACAGAGCTGACAATCTAGACAAGACAAAAAGACGGCACTACAATCTAGTCATGACAAACACAGAGGTCAAGATCTGAAAGCAACAGTGAAGAGGTGAGATTTCAACCTGGATTTAAAGAGGGCTAGAGAGGGTGCCTGGCATACAGATACCGATAGCTTGTTCCAGGCGTAAGGTGCAGCATGGTGAAAGGAGCGAAGTCTGGAATTAGCAGTAGGAGTGGAGGGCATAGACAGAAATAGTTTGTTAGAAGAGCGGAGTTCCCGAGAGGGGTTGTAAGGAGAGAGAAGAGATGAAAGGTACTGAGGCGCCGCAGAGTGAATGTACTTAAAGGTCAGGAGGAGAAGTTTGAACTGGATGTGGAAGCGGACAGGGAGCCAGTGAAGTAACTTGAGAGGAGGAGTAATGTGGGTATAGCGAGGCTGGCGGAAGATTAGCCGCACAGCAGAATGTTGAATGGATTGAAGGGGAAGGAGATGACTCAGAGGGAGACCAGCAAGGAGGAGGCTGCAGTAGTCAGGACGAGAGGTGACTAAGGAGTGCATAAGGGTTTTAGTAGTATGCTCAGAAAGGAAGGGGCGGATTTTGCTGATGTTGTAGAGAAAGAAACGGCAGGTCTTAGCAACGAACTGGATATGTGTGAAGAAAGAGAGAGAGGAGTCAAAGAAAACCCCCAGGGTGCGGGCCGAAGAAACAGGAAGGATTACAGAGTTTACCACAGAGAATGAGAAGGGAGGAAGAGGAGGGGAGGTTTTGTGGGGAAAGATAAGGAGTTCAGTCTTGACCATGTTCAGTTTCAGACGGCGGTGAGACATGCAGGCAGCAATGTCGGAAAGGCAGGCAGAGATCCTGGTCTGGATTGCTGAAGAGATTTCAAGACATAGGGAGGTAGATTTGGCAGTCATCGGCATAGAGATGGTACTGAAAGCCATGGGACAAGATAAGCGCACCAAGGGACTGGGTATAGAGAGAGAAAAGGAGTGGACCCAGGACATATCCCTGGGGGACACCAACAAGGAGTGGGGTAGCAGAGGAGGAGGAGCCACCAGAACACATACTGAAAGAGCGATGGGAGAGGTTGGAGGAGAACCAGGATAGTACAGAGCCGCTAAAACCAAGCAAGGACAGGGTAACAGGGAGAAGGTGATGCTTCTTCTTTGAATGAGTAAGAGAAAGGTCAAGGTGGGCAAGCAGGCCTGGTTGCCCAACAGATTACCTCTCCTTCTACCCGTATTGGTCCTTTGAACACTTACCTTACTAGTCGAGAATGACAGCTAGTGGGAGAGGGAGCAGTGTGCCCGGCTGTGGGGACCCTGGAGTCGGGTGTCTCGGGGACCCTTTCTGACTCAGATCTCATGCCCTGAGAGATATGGAGACCCTCAAAACAAATGTGTGCCATTGTGAGTCTGGGAAACCAGCAGGGTGAAGCTTGCCCGAAGTTGATGTGTCCATCTTGCTGCAGGAGTCTGCCTCCAGATGTGACACGGGAGTTCTTGTGACCCCACTGGGTCTACTTCTCTGTGGCGCAAGGTTCGAGGGAGGAGGAAAATCAGCAACTAGTTTGGAGGCCATCAGGTAGCACCGGATGAGTGATGAGGAAGCTTCTATCACTTTGGGCATGACGGATTGGGCTTCATTTTCTTTTTCCCTTCAATGTGTCCCTTGGGGAAACTGCTAGGTACATATGACCTAGATTGGCCACTGTTGGAAACAGAATATTGGGCTTGATGGACCTTGGTCTGACCCAGTATGGCATATCTTATGTTCTTATGTTCTAATGACCGGAGCAGTTCACCCTCAAAATGATTAAGCAGTTGGGTGGGTCTATTATTCCACAAGTACAAACATTGCATGTAAATGTATATTCTAATACAGAGGCTTGTGCTAGGAATGCTGAAAAGCTTGGGATATTGCAAACGTTTGCGGACTTGAATGTAAGAACTGATCCATTGGAAGATTATTCTGAAGCTTTTGCTAAGGTCTCTACTCAGTTGAAAGCTCGGATAGAACAGTTAGATATCTTGTCACGGCAGGCTAATCTCTGATTAATTTTCTGAGATCCTCAGTTATGTCTGCTAAGGAGATGTTTAAATGTTATATGTCTGAGACTCTGGGGCTTTCACTGGAGTCTCATCCTCCTTTGGTAAAATGTATTATTTACCGAAAATACCAGCTGGAGCGGAGATTGCAGGTCCTCAACAAGCTGATGTTCTTAATATTTCTGCTGTCTTGGAAAGTTCTGTTAATGATTCTGTTACCCATGCTATTTGGTTACTTTTGCACTTGTATCGCACCTGGAGTGATTTCTTAAAATGGTTTTCCTTTGGTTGCCCTTATTTCTTGTGCACGTTTATGAATACTTGTATCTATTTTGGAAAAATGAGAGAAAGGAAAGAAATTAAAACATAAATAAAGTACAAACCCCCTTATCAGCTGGTTTTACTACCACCTCAATATTTTTTGATATAGCACATAACTCACAAGCAGTAATATAATGTTATCCCTTAAATTTATTTTTATTTTTATTATGAGATATTTGTAAGATCATTTACTGTTGATAGGTATAAATGGACCAGGGTATAACCAAGTAGATTTTCTTAAGGGTCTATCCCCTGTACTGTTAATCGTTATTTAAAAAAGGCGGTAAATTTATTCTGGTTTGAAATTAATCGTTCTGAATAGAAGGTACAAAAGATAAGCCCCGTTATAGTGTTTTCAACATATCTGAGTGGAGTGGAGGAGTGGCCTAGTGGTTGGGGCAAGGTACTTCAGGCCGGAAGGTCGGGGGTTCAAATCCCACTAGAGGACAGCAACCTTGGGCCGGAAGGACTGGGGTTTCTAGTCCCACAGGTACTCCTTGTGGTCTTGGGCAAGCCACTTAACCCTCCATAGTCCATGTTCCCTGTAAAATAGTTATCTCCAAGTTATAATGCCCTGTTCAATGTAATTCAGTTTGTTCAATGTAAACCGCACTGATGCAGAATAGCACGGTATATAAGAGAATGAAAATAAAATAAATCTGAGGAAAATGTCATAGAAGACAATCACCAATGACTCTCTTCTATTTGTGATCATAGGCAAGAGCATTTCACAGACCCCTTCAATACTGACCCCAAGTTCTGCCCTGTCTTATGACACTCCTGAGCCTCAATATAAAAAAGACCATCCATTTCTAGAATTGATGGTTTATGTTTTTCTGGCAAAATCGATCCTTGAAGGTTGTTCAATGGTAGGGATGTTCCAAGGGTAAATAGAACCTGTTACATAATCTGCTTCATCTCATCACAACTTCTGTGTTTTAAATTTTCTCAAATCTTCCTAGAAAACATCCCGCTGTTTTTGTAATATCATATCAAGTGTTTGTTGTAATTCTCTAATTTACTCTTGGCCTTAGATTTTAATAAAGTGTCCATTTCAGATTTAATGGACATGGTTAGTACCGTTGATGACTCAATTATCAAAGTCATTAAATCTAATGAGCACTTGTTTAAAATGGAATCCCATTTCTTCAAGCTGATAAGGGGGTTTGTACTTTATTTCTGGTTTAATTTATTTCCTTCTGAATCTTCTAAAAATAATTTGGGAGCTTTTAATATATGGAAACTACACAGTATTTTTGTTATTGGCAATATTCAATCAAGTTGAGAGAATGTAAAGAAATCCATATTAAATGTTTTTGTAACTTAATCACATCATCCCATCTAGGTTCTTTTTCAGTGGAACTTTTTCCAAATAAAGAAGCTGAAGCCATTAAGGCATTCTGCTGATCTATAACTCAATGTCTGTTTCAACATAGTGAAATCCATTGACAAAAAACAAATAGGAACAAACAGGAAACAAAAAACAAGAAACCCATATATAGAGTAAAATAATGGGTAACCCAAAATAATTATGGTATTGGATGAATCGGTGGCTGAATTGTAAATAAGTGAAATCAATTAATTGGTTTGGGAGCACTCATAGCAAATCTTTTTTATATCATTTGTATTCAAAAATCATCGTACTAAAGATTTCTAAACCTGGCTTCCAAACATCCAAATGTGCTACCTCACATATCAACTCATAATATTAATACATTGTCCATACAAATATCCCATTTAAGACAGAGCACAACAATATCACTTATCTTGAGAATATGGCCCATTCCATTCTTCTTAAAGGCTTCAGTCAAATTTCATCATATTCAATGGTGTAATAAATCATAGTCAGCATCAGTGCTGCATTTCAGCATAATAGGCAATTTGGGGTAATATTGAGCTTCACCAAATCAGAATTTGAGCTCTTAACTTCTAGAATACAAAGAGATAACACCACCATTTCAACACCTTCCCATGTGATCTCTGACATACTGTTCTATCAACCAATGAAAAGGAACCTCAGGGACGCATTCATTTCCCTCCATTGATTCACAACACATTCCATTCAATTTCTTTAACCCAGCAGCCCTTTAGCCCTATAGCCAGCACTTTGCTGTTGTGAGGCCCAAAGTGTCGAAAGGTAGGAGTTGATCCTTCATTTGTAGATGTAAAGACTTACATGCCTCTTCTATCACCAAATATAATAGCATAGGTTAAGTCTCTGGCCTGTGAGAAGGCCCTTTTCCAAAGAAATGGCCAACTTAGTTTAAGTTCAAACAAAACAATTATTTAACTCTTACAACCAAACAAAGTCGGACTTACTAATTGCATTAAATTAACGGAGAGGACGTGGGCAGGGTCCCAGAGGACGACGGTAACCGGGTGACTGGCCCGGTGCCGGGACCCTGCTAGATGGGATTTAGGTGGGGGGCGGGCAGAGGTGACGTTTCGCTGTTGACGCGATTGGCGTCATTTGAATTCATTGGCTCCGCGGTACGTGAAGAGCGGAGCCAATGAAAAGAAGCCTCTGACCAAGGGTTTTAAAAAGGGGGGTTGCCGGTAAACGGCCTTTTCTTGCGGCGGGAGTGCAGCGGATCAGCTTCCCTCCCTCCCTCCCCTGTTAAGGGAAGAGCGGTTGGGTATTTAGGGGTGTTGCAGCGTGGGGGGGTGATGGCGGGATCCCGGAGGTCTTCGGGGTCCGGAGCCTTTAGGACAGATGTGGATGGGGCGGGGTGCCCCCGACCCGGATAAGCCCTGGCTGGCCTTTGCTATTCACATGGCGAGGTCGGGGAAAGGGCGGTAGGAAGTGGCCGGTGGCAGGTGTGACGCAGCGGACCCTCTTCTAGAGAGAAAAAAAGTTCTAAATTCTGAGAAAAAAAGAAATGACCTGCAATTTCCAAAGGATCCATCTAGGGGGAGCAGGAGAGGCAGGACAGAGACTCCAGAACCACGCCTCAGGGGGCAGGAGTCATACTCCAACACCACACATTTAAGGAGATGCAGGCAAGAGTCAGCAGGCTCACAGGGGAGCTCAGAAGGTTCACCAGGAAGTTTTCCACCTGGGAGAGAACAAGTTAGAAGCAGCTCCAGAGAAGGACCAAGAACAGGCTATGCAGAGGACAGATCAAAGCCAAGGTCTAGGCCCAAGCCAAGCCTGAGCAGAAAGACAGGCTGGGGAAGGAGAAGCAGTCCTATAACCCAGAGGATAGGCCGAGAAGGCCGAAGCCTGACTAGATTAGGCTCTGAAGCCGGAAAGAAAACCAGCCATAAAAGCCAAAGGAGAGAAGAGTGGGAGAGCCGAAGGAACGCACCAGAGAGCACTGACACGGAAGGCAGTAGCCAAGGTAGGCCTACAGCTTTGTCCCAAAGAACCAGGAGAAAAGCAAGAGGTAAAGCTTTTAAAAATTGTTATAGTTTGCCTAGAGAAGAATCCTGGAAAGGTGACCCTCCTTATCATAAACAAGGACAGAAATACAAGTTAAAAGACAGCTGTTATAAGCAAAGAACTGGTAGAGGAAAACATTACCAAGAAAATGTTTTTAAACATTTAGAAAAAGAGCTGCCACTGTGGTATTCCACCTTGCAGAAACCTAGGCCCAAACATTTGACTAAGCCCTGGGAAGCACCAGAACATACTCCAGGGAAGGACACTTATTCGGTTTCCCCAGAGCAGTCAGAGGAGGAGGCCATGCAAGTGGAATCTATATCTGAGGATTTGGATAGCCCAATGGAATGTACCTATTGTGTTGTGGATGAAATTGAATCATTCCATAGGTCTGACAGTGAATGAAGCATTACTGTTTGAACATTTTTTTATACTGTGAAGTTAACAGCACTTTTTGGTTAGTTCATGCCCTGTTTGGAAAATCTGTTGCAAAGACTTTTTCTGTTACGTTTACCAGTGTGTTGTGCGTATGATTTGAACCCTTAGTGCAAAAAGGGGAATAAAAGCCTTTTTCATTTTTCCTCCACTTTGTGCAAGAGTATAATTATTGTTCTCTTTG
Organism: Ichthyophis bannanicus; assembly: GCA_033557465.1. Lineage (NCBI taxonomy): Eukaryota > Metazoa > Chordata > Amphibia > Gymnophiona > Ichthyophiidae > Ichthyophis > Ichthyophis bannanicus. Next base: position 960,580,383 of record CM066034.1, on the reverse strand, counting down.
GGAGTTTGGTAACGAGGCCGGCACAAGGCTGGTACCCTTGACCCTCGCACCTGGCCAACCCCAATCCAACCTTCTTGGTGACAGCGGACCAGCTAACGGCGGCGCCCCGTGGAACCCACCCTTCGGTGGAACTACTACGCCGCCACCAGGGGGTGCTGGCACACGCACGCCCACACTCCGCCCGGCTCCCGCGTCACAAAGGACACGGCCGAAGCGGATGCAAGGTCACTTTGCTAGTTGTATGGCTGGTGAGGAATTGCTCCACTGTTGGGAGATTGTTAAGGGGGTTGTTTTGGTTTGTAATGTTCAATTGTTTGCAAATATAATAAAGCTGCGACCAGTTGGTTTCCCATAAAAAGTGTCTTGTGTATTTGTTGGGTGGATAAATGGGGGTGGGGGTTGAACTCGAGGGGTAGGCGCTGGGTCCGTCTACCTCGGTTACTAAAAGCATTAAATTAACTAAAAGCATTAACTAAAAGCATTAAATTAACTAAAAGCATTAAATTAACTGGGTTGTACATACAGAATGAGTCTGTAATTCTCAAGCTTTCCTCTCTTTCCTCTCTGGGCCTCCATTCCTCTAACTCAGTTTGGTATATTAAGTCTTTCTGTCCAAGCCCTAGCCCATTACTCCCAGCTTATTTGACTTGCTCCTGTTAAGGTGGTCTAGGCTTTCTATTTTGACACTTAGTGGCATGTTTACTAAAGAGCATTAGGCTTTTTTTTTAAATGAGTATTTAGCTCACACCTTTCCAGTAGTAGTTCAAGGTGAGTAACAATCAGGTACTATAGGTATTTCCCTGTCCCTGGAGAGCTTACAATCTAGCGGGCCGATGCAGAAAGACCAACGCGTCCTTTGCGTGAAGTTAATGCAACTTATAAGCACAAGTTCAGACAGGCCAAATGCAGAAAAGAAACTGACACGCCTGTAAACAGCAAAGGAAAAGCAAGCACACACAGTAACGCCAAGCATATTTAAATTGTAGGCAAATGAGCTATGCATATTAAAATGGCATGCTAATATTGTCTGCACCCGATTCAGAGAAATGTGTAGATGATATTATAACCATCCAAAGTATCAATTCTCTATGCCTGGGTCTGTGGCGGCATAAATGTCCCATGCGTGCCCCCAGTAGTATTTTGATGGCACCAGGGGCTTTCCCTGATGCCTGGATCATCTGAGGGGAAGTGCCCTCGATAGAAATCAAATCCCTGGTGGCCCAGTGGCCTCGATCCCCCCCCCCTCCTGGTGCCTTTACAATGGAGTGGGAGCTTTGCCAACATGCTCTTACTCCTGCACCGCCATTTTGAAAAACTGCAGCTCCTGATCCTGCATGGTGCATCCTGGGATTCACCAGGCAGGGTCAGGTGCCACCATTTTTCAAGATGGTGGCGCAGGAGCAAGAGTGCATGGACAACATTCCTGCTCCATTGTAAAGGTACTGGGAGGTGGGATGGGGGGTTCGGAGCTGCTGGGCCACCAGGCTTATTTTTAATTGGATGAAAGGGCGGATCATGACTGCTGGGCCACCAGGGATTTGATTTCTGTTGAGGGCATTGTCCCCCCAACAATATTTAGATGGCACTGATGGGGCACATATGCAAATTAGCCATGCAGTGCCCTTGTTTCTCTGGGAGAGCATGCCAAATGTGCACCATCATGTTTGGCTTGCTCTCACAGTTTAACACTGCCATTTGCGCCAACGTTTAATGTGTGGCTGCTTTGCATATGCACTCCTTTCTTCATGCCAATGCTGAAGTCACATGATATTGTGCAGTACAGAGGCATGCAGTTAATAGCTGCGACTTCAGAGGTAAGTTTGTACCTGAGGCAATGAAGGGTTAAGTGACTTGCCCAAGCTGTGCCAGTGGGATTTGAACCTTGGTCTTTCTGATGCTAGGCTGCTGCCCTAACCACTAGACTACTCCTCTTTTTCTAATATACAGATAATATGGCAAAAAAATGCAGATAGACAATGCACGCTTCTGCAGCTAACATTGCACTATTGGGGGCATGCACAGTATTTCCCCAGCAGATAACATACTGAATTTACAGAGAGCATGGTGGAACAGCAGCCTGGAGGCAGCTGATGCCACTCGTTGAGGTGATATTAGTGGCGCCCATGCTGCCGTGTTAACAGCTGACGTGGTTGAGTAAACAAGCCCCCTAGAGGGTAATTTTATGAAGTCCCACATAGTTAATGCATGTTTTTCTGTGTGTTTTTCACATCTGTTCTATAAACTGAAGTACGTATGTGTTACAAGATAGGGGTGTAAGTGATCAAAAAGGTGCATTGAATTAAGGCGTGGGCACTTACGCCTGCCCCAAGCTTTGTCAAGAATGCACGTATAGTATTTTATGACTTACACATGTGCTTGTGCCCGCTGCCCACGTTCCACCCAAACTCTGCCCATGTATACAGTGAAAGTGCAGCTAAAGTACATGCATATGGAACCCTTCTTGTACGTAAATCACTAAAATACACTTACATGACGTAACCTTATACGGTTCCTCTAAAATTATCTCCTTAGTGCATAGTTCTTTACAATCCATTTAAAAGCACGGCCATTAAAAAGCTTCCTTTAAGAACAGAGATATAGATTTTAGAGTTAAGACACTCAAATATATTTTGGATTTTGATTAGCTCTATTTTAAGGGTCCTTTGCTAGGCTTTTTGATATTGGATTCTAAGTTTATTGTAAGTTTATATTTAATTGTGTTTATCGGTAGGGGTAAGTTTACAAAGCATTTGTCCATGTCTAAAGCATGTTTTGTACACAGAAAATGGCTATTATAAAATTGTGTGGTTATATACAGTACATGTGTACAGGGATGCGTGCCAACAAGAGCAAATGTGATTTTAAGGGTCTGTACATAAGTATTCCAGGGGTGGCATCTAGGCACAACTGGAGAGGATTACTTGTGCTTTATAAAATATGTACAAATAGTTGCATATACCTCAAGCGAAGTGTAATTTGATGCAAGAACATTTATACACTACTGGGGCAGACTTCCTTATAGAGGGGCAGGAGCGACCTCCAATTGCTCTTGCCTTGCAGGTTCTCTCTTGTAATTGGCACCTACTGACCTCTAGTGATACATTGACATGGAGCTCATTTAGGGGCATGTTTACTAAAGGGTAGCATGGGGTTTCAGCATGGTGATAAAAGATAGAGTGGGGCCCCATGCTATTCCTGTAGCGCAGGTTGGAGCAGCAACTGGGTGGGATACGTGTTGGCATTCCTGCCGTGGCATAGCTAGCGTGGCCATTGGAGCCCATACTACCTTGGCTTGGTGCAAGTAGCGCAAGTGCAACTAATGCCACCTCAATGGGATGTACCCACCCCTCTGCAATGAGCCTGAAGCCCTGCACTGGAAATGCAGCCCACACCCATGTTACCCCTATGGGGCTTGGTAAACATGCCCCTTACATTGTTCATAAAATTTCAGTTTATACTGTATTTACTGCAGGTTATTACCTTGTTCTCTAAGTTACTGATGCCAAAGTTTTCCATCTGTATTTCTTGAAAATATGAACGTAAAATTACATGCATTGATTTGATTTTCTGAATAATCTGAACATTAAAATGAAATTGTATTACTTTGAGTTATAGAATGCTGTATCTAAGCAAATATTATTAATGACTTATAAGGAAACTTTATAAGTACATATATGTTTATTATTAGCTGTTCATTCTGACTTTACAGGAAATATAGGCTCTGAACTGACAGACAGCGACATCAGCATGTTTATCTCATCCGATGCTGGGAACACATGGATACAGGTAAACTACAAGCTGAAACATTGAGGAAGTGAGTTCTTCAATGTCACACACAAGACTGGACTCAAACCTGGGTCATTGCTTTGTGCTGTGAGATCCCTAGGATACATGTCTTTCTACATTTACAAATCAGAAGTCGATTATTTATCTATCGTGAACAGAATTCTGTAAAACTGTGATGGCGTCAACAATAGAGATGGCGCGGATGTTTAAAATCAAAATTGAGTGTAGAAAATTAAGGGGTCTATTTACTAAGGTGCACTGATGGCAATGTGCATTAATTCACATTAACGTGCATTCTTAGTGACTAGGTCTCATTGAATAACATGGAACCCATGTTAAAATAGCACGTGTTAATGGTGTATTAACATTAGCGCACAATAGTGACCAGCCTCTGAGTCTGCCGTACAATTGTGGGTGCACTGTGCACACACACAGAGACTGTTTCACCAGAGTGCAATACTGTTTCCATGTGATAATGTGCTTTACTTATAGTGAGTCAAATTATTTCTAATAGGGCTCATCTAGACATTTTTAGTAAATCAGTTTTGACAGTCCACAAGGCACCCATTTGCATGCCTGTCTTTTTTAAAAAAAAATAAGCTGTGAAGTTAAAAATAAAGCCTGAAATCTACCATAGATCTTCCTTTTCATGGGATATTTTCACAGGGATGCTGAATACGTTCAAAATGGGTCACATTTTATAGGAGGCAATGGCCCTAATAACATTTTATTTACGCAAGTCATAAGGACTTGAGAAACTAAATCTAAAGGCAAATCTTCGACTATCCAAGATGACTGTGTTATTGCATTTTATTAAATGGAAAATGTTGGTTCTTTTCATTGGGCCAATGCTAGTGTTATCCAACAATAAGATCATACAAGCCCCTTCTTGAAATGGCAAGAATAAACCTCTCTAAACTCAGAACCTCAAGCACATCATTGTTGGATAATTCTTTTGTTGGTACAGTATAATCTAACACAACCTGAAAAGAATTCACTTCTCCTTAGAATTATGATGGCTACAAAAACTTTGCATTAAATTACAAAACATATATGCATGCATGTTTTTTTTCCAGATCTTTGAAGAAGAGCACAGTGTTCTGTTCCTGGATCAAGGAGGTGTCCTGGTAGCTATGAAACATACATCTCTTCCCATTAGGCATTTATGGTAATGACAAAAACAACAATTGTAAAGTCTTGAATAGTATTGTAAATAAGAACACACTAGGCGCATTTTCAGAATGTTTTAGCTGGTTACCAGTCCTGCTAACTGGCTAAAATGCAGTCACTGCAATACTTAGCAACACCAGAGGTAGCTCTGTCATTAGGCAGGGTGAGGTGGTCGCCTCAGGCGGAAAATTCTAGGGCGGCAAGAAGTGTCCCCAAAACATTCCAGCTGCGGCCACCTTACTCTTGCCTAAATAATGCCACCTACCCCGGCCTTCCCCTCTTTCCCCGGCTGCCACCATTGCTGTTAACGCTGCCACTTCCTGAAGTCGGCAGCGGCAATGACATAAGAAATGCTGTGCTCAGCATCTTTTGTCTCCGACCCGTGCTGTGATGTGTGCCACTGCCATCTGCCCCTTCTCCTAAACTCAGCAGCAGCGACAATAAAATCCACAAATGCGGGACCTTTCAGACATGCGCGCTTCAAAAGCCTTGCCGATACCGCCCTCTCTGACGTGTTCATGAGGCAGGACTGGCAAGTCCTTTGAAGCATGCATGTCTCAAAGGCCTTGCGTTTATTATAGATTTTATTGCCGTTACCACTGATTTTGTGAAAAGCGGCAGAGGCACAGATGAGAGTGCGGGACAGGAACACAAACGATGCTGAGCTTTTTGGGGGGGGAAAGATGCCAAGCAGCATGTAACCAGGGTTACTATGATGGTGCAAAGCAGTTATTGGCCACAGGTGCTGAATTAAACACCAAGGGGCTGGATGGTGATCCACCTCTTCATGATGCATCAAACAATGGCCATTACAAGGTTTGCATTCTGATTCTATTTCTGATGCTTAGTAAATATTACAGTAACACACTAATCCCTACAAGAGGTGTAAATGTGATCCCTCTCTAGCAATGAACTACTACTACTACTTCTACTACTGATCATTTGTATAGCACTACAAGATGTACGCAGTGCTACACAGACACATGTAAAAGCCGGTTCCTGCTCGAGCTTACAGTCCAGTCAAGATAGGCAACACAGTAGCTGTAGACATGGGATACATTTAGGGGGAATGGTAAGGGAACACAAAAGAGACCAAGCGAGTCAAGATCCGAAAGCGGCAGCGAAGAGGTGAGTTTTCAGCCTGAATTTGAAAAGGGGCAGATAGTTTGTTCCAGGCAGAAGGAGCAGCAAGGTGAAAGGAGCGAAGTCTGGAGATAAGAGCACAGATAGAAGCGATTTGCCAGATGAGCAGGGTTCTCAAGGAGGATTGTAGGGAGAGGAAAGGGAGTGAGGAGCTGCAGAGTGAATGCACTTATAGGTCAGCAGAAGAAGTTTTAACTCGATGCGAAAATGGACAGGGATCTAATGAAGTGGGGTAATATGATCATGACGAGGATGGCAGAAGATTAGCCATGCAGCAGAGTGCTGAATAGATTGAAGGAGAGAGATAATTCAGAGAGAGACCAGCAAGGAATAGCACTCTAGGAGACCTCTAAATTTTTTGGGGGGGGGGGGGGCGCCAGCTGATCTCTCGCCTCAGGCAGCAGATTACCTTGAGCGGCACTAATCAGTCAGTGCCATTGAAGATCCCCACAGAACGCCGAACAAATGCTCAGTTAAAACGGAGGTAGTCTGTGGCAGAACAGGGTATGTGCATGTGCGCGCGCGTGTGTGTGTGTGACACAGTTGCTATCCAGTTCGGCCGGCATTCTCTACCTCGAATAGCAGGGTTGGATGTGTGGTCCAGACGTCCAGCCCACACTTACTGCCGCAACTGTATTCCGGTCCCAGTGCTCCCTGCACATACACCATGTTTGTGCAGGGAGGGCTGGATAGGGGCAGTGCTGGGAAGGTGCCTGCTGCCAGAATGAACAGAGACAATTCAGCTCTTGACTCTGTACATTCCCAAGCAGCCACGATCTGGCCCACAGCAGCCTCCAATGATGGCCAGACAGTGGGCTGCAAGGGTAGCTGTATGGCATGCAGAACCGTCCTGTGGATGGCTCATTGCCATGGTACCAGGATGTCACTGATCCCTTGCTCCAGCACAATGGGCATCAGAATGGGCAATTCCCCGTTCATCAGTCTGCTTGGCATATGGGGGGTGCCTGGATATCTATCCCCGATTCTGCTATTGTTGGTATGTCCGGGCCCCTTGGTGGCAGAATCGGGTCCAACTCCCGCACATCCATTGCAGCTGGATGTGGGGATATTCAGCTACTAACCGGATAGCTTCAGTGGTTAAAATTAGGACGTGAATGACTGTCCTAACGTTTACCGCTTATCACTATCTGGTTAGTGGTTAAATATCTCGGCTAACCAGATTGCATCTCCGATGGCCAGCCAACCTGGATATTCAGCGGCAGAAACTGAAAATGTTCCACCACTGAATATCCCATTCCTATTAAAAAGAAGTCACTGCTGCTGCTGAATATGCCCCTCCCCCATATAAAGAGGGATGGCAGTCAGCCTGACTGCACCTCAACTATGCAAAATTATCCTTCAGAAATGTAGGAGCTTTGGCCCACTAATGCAGCAGCAGAATGGCAATAACGAGGCAGTTTCTGCCAGGAAACTAGAATGTTACCTGTGAAAACAGAGGTGTTGATCATTGCCGACCTGTCCAAGGGTAAAAATGTGTGTATCCATGGCCAACAAACGTAAGCTGAGGGGTGGGAAGTTAGAGAGTGCACCTTGTTAAATCAAAATCAAATGCATTGTTTCTAATGGGAAAAGTACATGTAGAGAAAACAGTACATAAAGGCCTTTTATAAAATTACTGTAGGGGTTAAACACATAAAAGTAGGCATGATGACAAGACTGCAGGCATTGTTATGCATGCGGATTACAAAATACACAGTTTCTGCTTTTACTTCATCTATCTAGGCGTGGGCATAAGTAAGGTGGTGTAGCTTAATTTAACACATGTTTTCAACCACTTATGCCCATATTTTATAGAATCAAGTAAATGAAGGGTGTTTGGTCGTGATGATGGCATTGGTGAGAAGTGTGCGATGGAATGAATGAAGGAGTTGGGATAGAAGTTAGACTTTGTGTATTAGGTGATGGGCTTATATCTTCTACTATTATTCCTTTCTCACCCACAAAGGAATTCCTGGGCTTTGATTTTTTTTTTTATATAAGCAGTGACTATAAAGTTGTATAATTGATCACTTTGATTTACTGCACTATATTTTGTTGATTCTGACTATGGATATATATCAGTGAGGAACTGCTGAGGTTGACCATGCGGGGAGAAGAGAAATGGTGGAATAAACTGATGGAAAGAGCATCTGTAAGGAGAATGAACGTCTGTAGTGTGTCTAAGTGTCCCCTCACACCATGGTGTATTTTTACACCTGTTTTGCTTCTTTGATGCTTTAATAAACAGTTTCTAACATAAAGTCAAATATGCACATATTTGGCTTTATAAGATAAGTGTGAAATATATACAGAAAAAGATGCATTTACTACCAGGGACCTCCACACACGCCGGTCACATAAGAGGGGCTATAGAGGGATCCAAATGGCTTATAGAATTATCAGATTTAAAATGAGAAATAGAAATAATTAGTGAGGTGATCAAATATGCAGATGAAACAAAATTATTTAAAGTTGTTAAAACCCAAGAGGATTGTGAAAACCCGCAAGAGGACCTAGATAAACTGGAAGACTGGATGTCCAAATGGCAGATGAAACTTGATATAGACAAGTGCAAAGTTATGCACCTAGGAAAGAACAACCCACACTATGGTTACACGATGCAAGGTTCCACATTAGGAACCACCACCCTGGAGAAAGATTTAGGCGTCATCGTGGATAACATGTTGAAACCCTCGACCCAGTGTGCAGCAGCGGCCAAGAGAGCAAATAGAATGCTAGGAATCATAAGGAAAGGAATGGAAAATAAAACAGGGGATATTATAATGCCCCTCTATCGTTTCATAGTGCGACCGCACCTTGAATATTGTGTGCAATTCTGGTCACCATATCTTCAAAAGGATATAGTGGAATTAGAAATGGTACAGAGAAGAGCCATCAAATTGGTAAAGGGAATGTAAGCATAACCCTATGAGGAAAGGCTTAAAAGGTTAGGGCTCTTCAAATTTTACAAGAGACAGCTGAGGGGAGATATGATAGAGGTCTATAAATTAATGAATGGAGTGGAAAGAGTAAATGTAGATCAGTTGTTTACTCCATCAAAGAGTAGAAAGACTAGGGGGACATGTAATGAAGCTACAATGTAACCCATTTAAGATTAATAAGAGAAATATTCTTTCACTCAACATATTATGAAACCCTGGAATTCGTTACTGGAGGATGTAGTAAAAGCTCTTAGTGTGGCTACATTTAAACAAGGTTTCTGGAAGAAATGTCCATAAAACAGTATTAAAGAGGACCCAGGAAATTCACTGCTTACCCCGGGACAAGCATTGTGGAACCTGTGTGCCTTTTTGGGAACTTGCCAGATATGTGTGACCTGGATGGGCCACTGTTGGAAACAGGATGCTAGGCTTGATGGACCTTGGTCTGACCCAGAATGGCATTTTTTATGTTCTTACGTTATGTAAAAATGGTGAGACTAATTTAATCATTTCTATGTGGCTGAGCATGCTTATGGCCCGTCTCTTAGTGGTTACATTTGAATGGCTAGGAGGTTGCCTCTTTGACTGTTAATTGTTGTATTCTCCCTGGGTATATTTTGTATCTTTTTCTAGATGTCTTAAAATCAAATTTTGAGGAAAAGGCTATAAATAAATCAATTTGGAAAAAAGTTTTTAAAAAGCACTGAAAATGCCATAAGCATGGTATGGCCAGAAGACAGTCTCTTGTCCTGCGATTTGAAAGATTTGAGGAACTTAAATCTTTATAATAAAGATGCAAATAAGCAGCTCATAGCGTATTTTCTATATATAACTTGATTTTATTTGTAAGACTTTTCCTGTGTAGAAGCTATTTAAACAAAAACAAAGGAAATTAGACTATCTCCAAACAAGCTTCACTACAACTATAATGTTGTGGTCATGTGTATTATTTCCTATAGATTCTAGAATGTCTGGAGAGGGAATCCAGCTTGATTGACTCAAATGTCAAAATATTCCACTTCAAATAGCACTAAAATGGACCCAAGATAGTAGCAGGCAGAGACGGTTGCTTGGATGCTCATGCCGAAATGGAAAGAAGAGGAAAGTTAAGCAGGGCAAGTTTCCCCAGGCTCCCAGCCTTCTTCCTCTACTCTTACCTCCTCTGGTCCACTTGATGCAGTGGCTGAGTTTGGAGGTGGGAAGCCCGGCTGCTCTGCATCTTTCTCGGGCAGTGATTGTACTCTTCCTGAACTGCGAAGGCCCCTGAAGCAGGTCTGCCCCAGTGTGCATCTGGATGATTTGGAGGTGGCCGGGGCATCCAACGCTCGTGCTTCCTCACATGGAACTAGTGTAAGCCCGTGGGAGCAGCTATTGCCTGGAACACCACTCAGGAAAGGAAACCTGCCAAAGGTGGGTGGAATCTATGGGGAGCCTGTTTGCCGCAACCATGGAATCTATGGGGAGCCTGTTTGCCGCAACCATGGAATCTATGGGGAGCCTGTTTGCCGCAACCATGGAATCTATGGGGAGCCTGTTTGCCGCAACCATGGAATCTATGGGGAGCCTGTTTGCCGCAACCATGGAATCTATGGGGAGCCTGTTTGCCGCAACCATGGAATCTATGGGGAGCCTGTTTGCCGCAACCATGGAATCTATGGGGAGCCTGTTTGCCGCAACCATGGAATCTATGGGGAGCCTGTTTGCCGCAACCATGGAATCTATGGGGAGCCTGTTTGCCGCAACCATGGAATCTATGGGGAGCCTGTTTGCTCCCCATAGATTCCATGGTTGCGGCAGCCACAGCGCACACAGTGAGGGACGCTTTGGCTTTTCTTTTCACTTTACAGCGCTCTTCAGAGCAGTTTACTTTAGAAGCCATTTGGACTACTATTAAATAATTGGGTGAAACCAATTCTTCTCATTTCAACATCTTCAGGTACAGGTTCAACAAAATGCTGAGACTTGTGTTAAGAATTCTGAAATGACTGAGACCTTTCTAACATCATTGGCTGACCTGTCTCTTTGGACTGATTGCTTAGAAAATCATTCAAACGCCTTTATAAAAGATTCCATTTGGAGCAACTGGATAATCATTCTAGATTGGCTAATTTGCATCTGTTGAACTTTCCTAAGATATCTGGTATTTCCGCTAAGGAAATGTTTAAAGTATATTTGTTGGAAATATTGGGGGTTCCCCCTGAGCCCTGTCCACCATTAGTAAAGATACCAAGTGGTCGGTAAGTTTCTGATGGTGCTGAGATTCCAGGTCCATAGCCTGCTGATTGTTACTACTTTGCAAGGTAATTCTGACAGTCTATTATCTCAGCCACTTGTTTGGTAATGCTGGCCTTGGTGTCAGATAGGGAGTGGCTCCTTAAGATGTTCTTTGGGAAGAGACATTTGTCTTTTAAAGTCTGCCTGGTTCGTATTTCACACTAATTGCACCAATTCAGATTATTTCTGTATAAGTAAAGTCTATCATGTTCATAAATTGTATGTTTCTGCTTCTAGCTGAACTGATTCTCCTCTAATTGATAACCCAGAAACACTGCCTAGTGCCAAACTCAAACCCTATCCCTATTATCCAGACTACCAGCTATGCTAGCAATAAAATACCACCAATAAAGGTAAGAGACAAGCATTACTCTCATCTAATCCAGGTTCCTCTTATCCAGCACACACTAAATAGTTCACACCCCCTGGACAACACCCACAATTCACCCCTCAAATGCTTACTGGTTAACTCACAATCACTCAGAAACGAAACAGAACTACAAACTGAACATCTTATGGACCATGACCTAGACATCCTGTGTATCACTGAGACATGGCTCACTGATGCTGACACAGTCCTGATCAATCAGCTGATACACCCAAACTATGACCTATTTAATTACACCAAATTGGAACATCGGAGAGGTGGAGTTTGTAAAATCACCAAAAAATCACTGTGGTTTATGCTTATTAATATGACGAACATTAAGGGCTCGATTCAGAGAAAAACATGCCAGTTGGAGATACATGCACAACGTGTGTACATCCCCAGCAAAGACGGGATTCCGTGCTGAAATGCAATGGTGTGCAGCAGCATACAGAATATGGGGATAGCCATCTATGATGTTAAACACGTGGGGCTCACCGAACGGGACGCTGTGTCCATGTGCAATTCGCACATTCAGGCTCAGATCTTTGCCACGTACGAGCAAATCCGAAAACGTGTCCACCTGCACCATCTCCCACGTGCGACAAGAAGCAGGATGTAGTGAGTACCCCCTCCCCCCCCTAAGACCTTTGCAACACCTCAGAATATGGCAATTTGCCAGGTTAATTTCTTAGAGACAGAGATCTGCCTGCTCTGCAGGCTGGTGATCAAAAATGAGTGTGCCCTGCTCCCCATGGCACACAGACAGACAGCCCTAGCAGGAGCATGCAGGGGCTGCGAGCAAATCAACACCACCCTAGCACAGTAAGTAGGGGAAAGCAGGAAAGGGGGAGATAGGGGAAAGTCATGTGGTGGGATAACAACATCACAAAAAGCCAGGAAGTGTCTGCAAAGTAATAGGGCAAAAGGAGCTGGACTCACCACACCACCAAATGATTGTAAACACACAAAACTGGCCATGCACAGGAAACAAGCACACAGAATCACAATGGCCAAGAGACAGGCACGGTGGTAAAGCATTCAGAAAGGACAAAAGGGAAAGCACATATGCAAAGGAAACATGAACACAGTGAAACAGCAACATGGCCCGATACTGCCATCCAAAACACAGCACAGTAGAAACATAGAATAATGATGGCAGGAAAAGAACACACAGCCGAACTAGGCTGTCCCCTAATAACTACCACAACAGTCCCCTGAGAGAACCCTGTGTCTTTCCCATCCACATGTCTGAAACTGTCCACAGCACTACCACCTCCAATGGGAATCTATCTCATACAGCCACCACTGTGTCTACAAAGAAACAGTCCTGCATACTACACCTGAGTCTATCTCCTTCCACCCCCAATCAATGACACTGTGCAGCAGAGCATGCTGTCAATGGAAGGAGGCCCCAATCTGTGCACACTTGCCATGGAGGAATACAAATGATGCAATTATAGCACTGCCAACCAGCTGCCTGCCAAAGTATAGCCACAAAAATCTATAGGTCAGTCTATAGATGGCCAAAATCTAGACCACCAACCATATTCGTAGCCACCCTCTGTAGCATCCTCAACCTGTGACCAACCATCTGAAGGGGCAGGCACCAGAATTGCATAGAAAACCACAAATGAGGAAGCAGTGAAGACCCACAGTGGCCTGCTAAGGTAGTTATACCCTTGGTGTCAGTCCTGTTATATCGCCTGATGTACAACCTGGAATGAAGATGAGGTTCAGTCGGATGTTAGGTAAGGAATCTGATAAAATAGCCAAACATTGTGATGTGAAAGGATGATACAATATCCCATATACACAAAGTAGCAAGTAAAACCAGAGAAGGTGTGAGTGCATATGTCTCCAACACTCTGTCCATGAAACCCCCAAAAAGGATCATGTCCAACCAAAGAACCACAGATGGTGCATAATGAGGGCAGCAGGGTCCACCTGTGAGCAAGCAGTGTCACATGAGCCTCCACATGGTGATTGTACAAATATACCAGTAACAAAAGGCCCAGACACTGCAACACCACTGAGCAAGCAATGAGATGACCTAGGAACACACCCAAACAGGTTAGAGACACAGTTGCAAAGACAGAGACCAGGGCTGCAGCAGAAATAAATATCCCAAAAATCGAAGATGCAATGAAGCACAATGAATCCCACCAAAACAATACATAAAGGACATGTCACCATGACAAACTAGACAATAGAAGGCCATCCACAGAAACTCACAGACTAGGCAAGGAGTGCATAATGCAGAGATGACACAAGGACACCAAGGAGAACACTGAAGGAGCTGCAACAATCCACAGTGGAAAAGGGGGTATCCATCCACAAGTCGCAATGCGACAAAACAAGAGAAACTCAGAGGGGAAGACCACCTTTGCAATGCACTGTATACAGAGGCACTATCACCACCTGTATTCTGTTGTCCATACCACAACCAATGCACCCAGGCATCCCATTACCATCTACTGTTGCCTGGTCCACCAACCAGCCCTGGCAAGAGCAGCAGACACAATCACGGCCAGGCCCCACCCCTAAAATATGTACAGATGTACCATTCCACATGATAGCACCCCCCTGGATTGCTGCAGCCCAAATGAGTGCTCCACAACTGTAGAACAGGACATGTTAGTGGCTAGGTTGGAAACAAGTATGCAAGGCCCATGATGTGCACCACAGGGCAGGCAGCAAATGCAGCAGTGTCCTATATGGATGTAGCAGGCAGCACTTTCCCCTTGGCCCCCTCAGCCCATGGCCTGGCCAATCAGCAATGCAAGCACACAGGACAGATGAGGCCTGTGGGCCAGGGCAAGCCCCAGACTGGGATGAGGTAGCACTAAAGATGAGGCAGCATGATGTAACAGGGTCCAGTGTACGTAAGCGGTGGTATGGCAGGCATACAGGCAGCTGAAGTGACAAACCCGGGGGGAGAAAGAAACATGTATATGAAAGATAGAACCCATCTGCCTCCACAGACATTTCCACATCTTGCGTGAGAGGCCTACCAGGTGCGTTTCCAGGCCATATGCTGCATGTGTCTGTGGATGTTGGTGAGACTCCAGCAGCAGCTGCAATGGAGCAGGGTGAGTGAGGAGGAATGGCACAGAAATGGGGCCATGACATGCAACATGGCCCAGAGCTGGAGTGGTAGGGCATCACAGGGGAAACAGAAGACAGAGCATGGGTAAGTGCTGGACAACGGGGACATGGCAGCTGGACACCCCCACCCACTGTAACTAATAGCTATCTCTCTGCAGCCTTTACACAGCCATCCTGGTCGAGAACTCATCCCCCCCCCCACCCCCGTGGTGGAGGAGGAGGAGGACAAGGAAGATGATGAGGGGGAGGAGGCAGAGGATAAGGAGGCAGAGGAGGGGAATGAACAGCAGCAAGCAACAGCCAGCCCCATAGTGCTATCCAGCACCTCCCTATCAGGGGAGAGTAGTAATAGGTCCACACCCTCACTCTCATGGAGGTGCCCCCCTCCTATGAGGGGGAGGAACAGGATGGTGCCATGGGCTCCAGGCAGGGCACCCCACAGTGGGGGGCCCTGTCCACAGAGGGAGGCACAGCAGGGAGTGAGGGTGGGGAGGCAGGGTACACATGGGGGGAGTGACCCTGAGGATCTGGGGGAGGTGAATGAAGAAACCCTGGAAGAGGGGGAAATCAGGGACATGCCATCCAGAGAAACCCAGTAGGTGGAGGAGG
Organism: Ichthyophis bannanicus; assembly: GCA_033557465.1. NCBI lineage: Eukaryota > Metazoa > Chordata > Amphibia > Gymnophiona > Ichthyophiidae > Ichthyophis > Ichthyophis bannanicus. The sequence continues at coordinate 960,564,984 of CM066034.1, read as the reverse complement.
GGGGGAGCATGGAGGATGGAATGAGAGGGGGAGGCAGGGTTGGAAGCAGGCAGGGGGTGGAGGGTGGGGACATGAGGGGGCAGGAGTGGAGGGAGGGTCTGGAAGTGGGCAGGGGTACAGGGGATGTGGCAGTGCTGCATCTGATGTCCCCATGCACTGGGCGAGCTGGGGCTGCAGCTGGGTATGCCTGCAGATGGCTTGGGCTGAACAAGGTGTATAGATTGGTGTTGCATGGGGGTGACACTGCTGGTGTGGGTGTGCAGTGAAACACACACTAGGATGTGTCAGGGTGCCTGCAGGTGGGTTTGGGTGTGCCCTGTGTTGGGATGCATGTGGTTCTGGGTGTGGGGGGGGGCATGCACCGGTGACCAGAAAGTATGCCTTGGCAGATGGGAGGTGGGGGTGGGGTGGCAACTGGCTGCAGAGGCTGGAAAGACACATGGGACAGTGGACTGAGGTGTGTATGCACAGGGCCTGCCTGCCGATGCCCAGCCCTGCTACATACCCCCAAGTTCCGCCAGCACAGGCAGCCTACCTCACAATAATGCATCTCTATAAGGGATCTATGAGTTGCCACTGCACATTGGTGGGAGGTAGCATGCGACGGCTGAGGGGCCACCATCTCATCCACCTCACCATTGGACTCACAGACTGCTGCATCTGGCATGGGCTGCCTCTGATGCAAGGCATAATTATGCAGTATGAAGCATGCTAGTAACATCCTGCACATCTTGGCTGGGGTGTAGAACAACTCCCCACCAGACTGGTCAAGGCAGCAGAAGTGGCTCTTCATCAGGCCAAATGTCTGCTCTATGATGAAGCGTATCAGCTGGTCAACCGGTTGTACCTGACCTCTGCCGGGGTGCATAGTTTGAGGAGGGGGGGTCATGAGACACTCCCTCAGAGTGGAACAGTGGCAGGAATGTCAGCATGTAGCGCTATGGCCAGCTAAGCAGGTGTCGTCATACCCATGCAGCAGGTGCCACCCCACCAGGTCCAACATGCATCTGTGCCTCACCCATGCCATGTGGTGCCCCACCACCTATGTCTGGGGCCAGCCAGCCCTGACCCATGTGCATCCCCAGCTGTGGCACATCCCTAGCTCCCAACACATCTATGCTGTGATTATAGCTGCCCACTTAACCATGCAATGGTAGGTGCGCCTGTGGTCCCCCTGCCACATATGGTCAACCCACAGCCATGGTGTGCCCCCCTATGGGCATAGCCTGCCTGCATGCACATGGCTGACCATGCCCCTATGCCTCTGGGGGTATGCATGCATGTGCGTGCGACTCCGACCTGTGTATTCACCAAGCAGCCAGTCACCAGTGATGGTGCCATCCTCAAAGTCAGCATGTATCCCTGACTGTGTCAGAATGTAGGCATCATGGCATGAGCCAGGGAAGTGTTCCATGACATCCAGGATCTCCATTTGGGCATTGAGATGACCTGCATGTTCAGGGAATGGTACGCCTTCCGGTTCCTGTATGCTGCCTCATGCAGGCATGGTGGGAGGAGGGCCACATGAGTGCAGTCAACGGCCCTGAGGACGGACAAGAACCCCACAACCTCACTGAATACAAGCATGGTCTGCTGCTGCTGCTGCTCTAGGGTGAGTGGGAAGGAGATGAAATAGGCAGCATGTCCCATGAAGGCATCCAGGAACTGGGTGATGCTTTGCAACACTTCTGACTGGCTTAGCCCTGCTGTATTCCCACAACAAACTGGAATGTGCCGGTCCCCAGGAAGGCCAGAGCTGCTAGCACCTTTATATGGATGGGGCACTTGTGTCCCATCTGTGTGCCTGTGCAGCGAGCTGTTGCCCCAACTCCTGACACAGGTCATATATTGCCACACAGTCAAACCTGAACCATGTCAAGCACAGGTCATCGCTGATGTCAAGGTACTGGGAGCAGGGCCTGGGGACCCATGGCATATGGGCGATGATGTTTGGCAAATCTGCGCTCATGGTCGTCGATCACCAGAAGGGCTTTGGCAAACAGGGCCCTGGCTGTCTCTTGTGCCATCTCATCACACCTGGCTGCTGCCCCTGGTACCTGTGGGAGGGTAAAACAAGACAATGGTCAGTCTGGGCCCTGGGGGGGTGCCACCTAATGTCTCCATTGATGCCCCATGTAGATGGCAGGGGGGCAAGAGATGCGCTAAACCACTGACCCCACCCCACCCCCCACATGCTAACAGGGCACCCAGTGGGTGACCCATCCACTGTGCACCACTGCACAGGCACATATGTGCCTGTGGACATGCCCATTAGCTCTAGGTGCACCCCATATGTTCACCACTAGGGTGCCTTGTGCTACACACATACCAATGCATCTAGGTGAGCAGGGGCTGTTTACAACAAACCTTCAGACGTGTGCCTGTGGGGTCTGAACATATACACCCCCTGTACAGTGACCACAGTACAGTTGCATAGGCATGGGGCCACAGTTGTGGAGGTGGGCTAGTGCACAGGGGTGTCAGGTGGTCAGGCGCTGCTATGTTTTCAAGCAAGCCAATTGCCCCCCTCCCCTGCCCCAGACAGCCACATGCCCACACTGGCCTGCCCTGTGGTGTGTACCTGTACAGGGCAACTGGCCTCTGCACACAGGCCCATACATGCCGCTGTCACCCAGAAGGCCACTGGCACTGCACACATGCATCAGGGGCACAGGCCCCAGAAATCATTCCATCCCAATCACATCATTGACTCTTAGTGAGTAGCTGTATGGCTCTAGAATCCAATATCTCCTCTTGTCAGCTCACAGGACATCATGGATGCATTGTTCACTGGAAAAGAAAGACATGTGGAGCCGGATAAACATTTATACATTGTACATCAAACAAAATGGTTTAAAATAAGCAAAGGTGTAAGACAAGGCTGCATACTTTCCCCCTACCTGTTTAATTTATATGCAGAACAAATCATCAGAGAAGCAGGACTGTATGAAGACAACAGAGGTGTGAAGATTGGTGGAAGACTCATCAACAACCTTCGCTATGCTGATGATACCACATTACTGGCTGAAAGTGAAGATGATCTGCAACATTTGCTTCTCACAATCAAAGAACGTAGTCTCAAAATGGACCTGCACCTTAATGTAAAGAAGACAAAGATCATGACAACTGGCATAATCAACAGGTTCATCGTTGAAGGAGAAGAAATTGAAATTGTGAACAACTTTAACCTACTTGGATCAACTATCAATAAAGAAGCAACAAGCAGTCAAGAAATCAGACGACGCATTGCTCTTGGCAGAATGGCTATGAAAGACCTAGATAAGATTCTCAAGAGCAGAGATGTCTCTCTCCATACAAAGATTCGACTTGTTCAAGCCATGGCATTTTCAATAACATCATATGGATGTGAAAGCTGGACAGTGAAAAAGATAGACAGGAAGAAAATTGATGCCTTTGAATTATGGTGCTGGCGGCGAATACTGTGTATACCATGGACTGCCCGAAGAACAAACCAGTCGGTACTAGAGGAGATCAAACCTAAGCTTTCTTTAGAAGCTCAGATGACAAGACTTCGATTTTCATACTTTGGACACATCATGCGAAGAGAGAGATCATTGGAGAAAGACATTATGCTTGGCAAGATAGAAGGTCAACGCAAAAGAGGAAGGCCAGCAATGAGATGGATCGATACAATAACAGCAGCTACGGGTACCAGTCTGTCAACAATGAGCCGCCTGACTGAAGACCGAACACAGTTTAGGATAGCTATCCAGAGGGTCGCCATGAGTCGACTCCGACTCGACGGCACTTAACAACAACAACAAACATCAAACATGGATATCTATGTATGCCTACGAATGTCTGCGTGCGTCAAGATTCACAAAGTTGTTCTGTATTCCATGCATTTGGACGTGTGCGTTGTTATACGTCTATCCTCTATAAAACGTGTAATGTCAGCATGGCCACGCCTCTGCAAAATGCCATTATTCCAATACTGCTTCCCTTTAGGCTACTACCATTCAAGAGCTGCTGTGTTCTCTGCTAGAGATCCCAAGATGTACTCCAGGAAGCATAGTTTCAGGGATGGGGAGCAGACCCTTTACATCGAGGAGGTACTAGCCAACCTTGGGGTTCTCATGGGCACCGACGAGGCCCATGTAGGTGCGTATGACAGGCAGCACAGGTGACTTGCTATATACTGCAAGTTAAATGCTGTTTACAACAACAGAAACTGGTTAAAAGATAAAAAGCAGAGGGTAGGACTAAATGGCCAATTTTCCCAATGGAGAAAGGTGAATAGTGGAGTATCCCAGGGATCTGTGCTGGGTCCACTGCTTTTGAACATATTCATAAATGACCTGGAAACAGGCTGGAGTGAGGCTATCAAATTTGCAGATGACACAAAACTATTCAAAGTTGTTAAAACCCAAGAGGATTGTGGAAAATTGCAAGAAAATCTTGATAAATCTTGATAAATTGGAAAACTGGGAATCCACATGAAAGATTAAATTTAATATGGACAAATGCAAAATTATGCAGCTAGGAAAGAAAAACCCAAACTATGGTTAAACGATGCAAGGTTCCACATTAGGAACCACCACCCAGGAAAAAAATGTAGGCGTCATCTTGGATAACATGTTAAAACCCTCTGCCCAGTGTGCAGCGGCAGCCAAGAGAGCAAATAGAATGCTAGATATCATAAGGAAAGGAATGGAAAATAAAACTAAGGATATTATAATGCCTCTGTATCGTTCCATGGTGCGACCGCACTTTGAATATTGTGTGCAATTCTAGTCGCCGTATCATAAAAAGGATATAGCGTTATTAGAAAAGGTACAGAGAAGAACCATCAAAATGGTAAAGGGGGTGGAAGGATACCCCTATGAAGAGAGACTAAAAAGGTAAGGGCTCTTCAACCTGGAAAAGAGACAGCTGAGGGGAGATATGATAGAGATCTATAAATTAATGAATGGAGTGGAATGGGTTAACATAGATCGATTGTTTATGCCATCAAAATATAGAAAGATTAGGGAACATGCAATGAAGCTACAGGGTAACCTATTTAAGACTAATAAGAGAAAATATTTTTCCACTCCATGTGTAATCAAACTCTGCAATTTGCTACTGAAGGATATAGTAAAAGCTGTTAGAGTAGCTGGATTTAAAAAAGGTTTGGGCAAATTCCTGAAGGAAAGCTCCATAAACCATTATTAAAGTGGACCCAGAATATCCACTGCTTGCCTCAGCACACGCATTGTGAAACCTGTGTCTTTAGGAAAACTGATAGGTATTTGTGACCTAGATTGGCCACTGTTTGAAACAGGATACTGGGCTTGATGGAGCTTGGTCTAATCCAGTATGACATATCTGATGTTCTTATGTAACCGGGACATTGAGTACATGAAGCGCAAGTGGAGGCAGGTGCATGCGAGAGCTGCAGGATGGCACATACTGTGGGCCAGGACAGTCAGGGGGTCCACCTCAACAAACTAAAACAGCGGGTCCTAGTCACTGTGGACACCACCATATTGGAGAGCATCAGGGATGTGGACACCTCACGGCATCCACCGGCCCAAAGTCTGTGCTGCCATGCACCTGCTGCATGATCCCTACCCTGGGCCTTTATCAATGGTGTGGGGACCACCCACTGCCCCCTCACACATGTCCCCACTGTTGTGGGGTGGGGAACGCATGGCCGTGTTGCACTGTCACTTCTCTCTCTGCTGTTTCACCGGGTGGTTCGGTAGTGGCGGCACCTCCCTGAACTTCATTGCACTCTTCCCGCTACCCCTCCACCTATGTGGTATGTGTGGTGTCCTTGGGGCCTTAGTGCACTGATGCAGCCCATGTGTGTGGGGGTAGGGAAGGGTCAGTGCATGCAGGGGTCCACATTAGGTTGGTCATCCTTGCTTCTCTCATCAGGTGCTGCAACAAATGCTGGACCAGTGCTGACCCCATGCATGCCTCACCGCTGGTGAATCCTCCACTGCCACAGTTGGTGGACAGGTCTCTGGTGCCACCAGAGGGGGATGCCTCCCAGCCTGTAGTTCCTGTGAATAGGTGTGCAGAGCCGGCCAGTGGTGCAGAGCCAGAGGGTGGTAGCTCAGGGGACACCAAGGATGAGTGTGCACCATCACCTGAGCCCCAACCTCAGTCTATGTACAGCTGGTGTACTGTGCAGAGTGCATGCTCAACCAGCAGGAGGGCCATGAGGTGCATGCACATGAAAAGCTACAACTTCTCAGGTGCACTGTGGCACTGCAGGAACAGCAGACGGCCCTCCATGACAGGCAGTTGGCAGTCCAGGAACAGCAACTGGCAGCAACCAAGCACCTGAATGCCTCCGTGTGTCACTTTGGGGCATGCATCAACCTGCTGGTTGCCCATTTGGGTGGGTCATAGGGTGCGCCATCCCGCATTGGTGCACCTGTGCTGCCCTCTGTGTCCAAACCCCCGACACAAGCTGCTGCTGCTACTGCGCCCCCTGCTGGTGCTCACGTGCCTCATGAATATGCCCTGCTATCCACCAGCACGGTGTCCACACGGGCCACTGCACAGGCAGAGTCTAACTCTGGGTCTGCCAGCATGGGACAGTCCTCCATCCTGGGCCCAGGCTCCGGAGACCCAGGACCCCCACTTATCTTCCCACCATTCCCTGAGGCACGTCGGGAGACTAGTAAGGAGAGCAGCATCAGCAGCCCAGTCTCAGGGCGTGTGTCATTACCCACACCACCCGTTGACAGGCCACTGGGATCTGGTGGTGTCACCTCTGGGCGGGGGAGGGGACGGAGGTGGGTCAGGGTATGTGGAGGGTGGAGGTAGGTCTGCGTTCATTTGCTGCCTGTTGCCTGGGTTGGGGATGGGGGTGTGGGATGGTGGGGTGTGGGTTTGGGGGTAGGGTTGCAGGGTGCAGGGTGGCGGTGTGTAGGTTGGGGAGTGGTGTTATGGACAGTCTATGTTATGCTGTTGGAGGTGCACCTGGATGTGTGGGATGGGCATGGTTGGGCACTGGTGTTGGCTGTGCAGGTGTAACTGTGTTTCATGCACGCATCACACATTTCATCATGCACCTGCTGGACTCTGTGTTCCCTCTGCCTCAGGCACTGTGGACATTTGAACCTGACACCCCTGTCTCTCGGCTGCTGTCTCTACCTTCTCCTGCACCTTGTACATGACCCTCCTATGCGCATTGCAGTCCATAAATCTTCATCCTGGGCACTCCAATATGGTAGCCACACAGGTAGTGTCAGCACCATACCTCTCACTAGGCTGCAGTGAGGCTCAAGGCTGTATGTCCTGCATCAATTCATATCATTTCTCTACTTTATGTTCTTCCTGCTGTCTGTTATTCCATGTTTTAGCAGGTATAATGTAGACATCCACGGATATTCAAGCAGATGTACATGTGCTCAGATGGAATACCAGTTAGACATGCTCGCCGACAGGTACGCCCCTTTATGCCCCTTTATGCCCCCATCACGCCCCTCCCCACCAAAATTCCAGAGATACACATACATCGTTTGTGTACGTTCAGGTGGACCTGCATTTGGAATACTGTCTGGATGTCCCCGACATGTGCACGTCCGCAGAGTACGTGCAAATGGCTTATTCATGGTTCAGAATGACTCTGTAATGGTCATTACAGATTTCAATTGCTCTGGTTTACTAATTCTCAATGGCAGACAATGAAGAACTTGAACTGGAAATTGTCAGTACACACACAGATCCCAACTGCCCATTAATACTACTGGGTGACCTTAACCTGTTCTCCATTCCACAGCTGCAAGCAGCTGCATTCACTGATGCAATGTCAGCAAGCTGGATAAAAGTAACAAGATCTGAATTCATCCCTACCATAGGCAAGATGTTGCAGCTCTCCTTTTTTTTTTAAACTTTTATTTTCATTTTGCAACAAACAAAAGAAACAACACACCAAAGGAGACAAAACAATTATACAATAAAGAAAAGTAAACCCAATTACCCCCCATCCCCACGCTTCTTCTCTAGCTGATTATGTCAGCATGTGAGCGCTTCCAAAACAACAGTGATTATACATCAAAACAATCAAAAGAGTATCTGCGATACAGAATAATCATGGGACAAAGATATATACAAATTTAGACAGTCAGATGAGAGCATTGAGCAGAATGTACATAATCATTGAGCATCTTCCATTTAGACCGATGATGAGGAGTCCTGAATGGGGGAAGCAAACATACGAGGTATTTGTTCATATTTACTGTAAAGACAGACATGATTCCACCATTCATTGGGGCTCAGCTGGGAGCTATTTTTCCAGTATTTCGTAATTAGGGAAATAGCAATGCCAAGCATAAAGTCCAAAAGGAAGTAAGCCGTTTTTGGAAGAGAGGGGATCCCCGCAGCTGAGCGAAGTCCCACAATCCTCCAAGAAAGGGGCTCTTGAAAGTGCAAAATAGACTGGATACGACCCCAGACCCGACTCCAGTAATACTGTAGTGCGGGACATTCATACATAACATGAGGTAGTGAACCAATGGCCGCATGACATGTCCAACAACTATTGCCCTGAGTAGTGTTCCATTTGGCTAATCTGTCAGGAGTGTAAAAACACCGGTGGGCTAGAAAGAAGAGTGTCTGAGTGAGTGAGGCGGATCGAGAGACCCGTGTCACTCTACTCCAGACAAGGCTCCATTGCTCCGGGGTCAAAGTCACATGCAATTCTCTCTCCCATGCTTTCTGCGCTATAGGGGTATCCCTAGTTATAGCATTACATAAAGTTTTGTAAAAATTGGATGCTACACCCGGTGAACTACCGATAGATCGGATAGTCTCCAACCAACCTTGTGTAGGGGAGGCCGATGGCGGGAGCACCTTAGCACTCCGAAGGCAATGCTGAAGTTGCACCAACTGAAAGTAGTGTTTCGCTGGGAGACCAAATTCAATTTGCAATTCACTAAAAGTTTTCCAGCGACCTTCATGGAACAACTGACTAGGAGTCCAAATGCCCCTAGTGTACCAGGGGCTCCACGCCATCGGTTTATTTTTGTATTCGAAATCGAGTGTTGTACCAAAGTGGGAGCTTGTCTAACGACAGAGTCGGGAGTCTAAAGATTGCATGAGATTATTAAAGGCACCTAAGGGTGTCTAAAAGCATTGGTGGAAAGTGGGAGTCTGATGGGAGAGTCATACCAGGGAGAAAAGTAAGAGGAATCGGTTTGCAAAGGTCCTCTTCTATGTCTAGCCACACAGGTCTACTCGGTACTGGATCTTCCAGCCAACGAGCGCCTTGTTTGAGAAGAAAAGATTGATGATACTTCAGGAAATCAGGGAATCTGACACCCCCATTTTCCTTATCTGCTTGCAGCTTATGTTTCGCTATCCTAGGTGTCTTGTTTTGCCACAGGTATCTAGTCAGAAGGCCCTCTATATCTTTTATATACGTCGAGGGAAGAGACAGGGCAACATTTCTAAGATATAATTCACTTTCGGAACAATCATCATTTTTATGGTTTCTAATCGACCCCACCAGGTAAGTGTTAAAGGAGTCCAGCGGTGAGTAAGCGCCCGGACTTTAGAGGTTAAGTCTTTGGCATTGAAGGAGATAGTGTCTTCCAAAGGAGAACAATAGTGAACCCCAAGGTATTTGACCATGCGAGGTTGCCATAAAAAGGGGAAGGGTTGCATATCTGCCTGATGAAGCAAAGGATTTAATGGAAAGGCCACCGACTTGGTCCAATTTATCTTATAACCGGACAGTTGTGAGTATTTACCAATTTGCTCTAGGACAGCCGGTACTGAGTCTATAGAGACAAAAAGCATAAGATCATCAGCATACGCTGAAATTTTGATTTCCCTATGGGTGAAGGGGACTCCATGAATCTCCTCCGATTGCCGGATTAGTAAAGCCAAGGGTTCGAGTGCAAGATCGAAGAGAAGTGGAGACAGTGGGCATCCCTGGCGAGTGCCGCGTTGAAGGGGAAAAGGCTGAGACTTTAAAGCATTGGCACATATACTGGCTGTAGGCTGTGCGTACATGGTGCGAAGACAACGGAGAAAACCTTCCCCGAATCCGTACCAGCGGAGGACTGCAAACAGGAAGGGCCACTCTAAGCGATCAAAGGCCTTCTCAGCATCAAGTGAGAGGCCAACAAATGGGCGATCAAGATTAACTGCGGTAGTCAGTACATGGCATAGAGTCCGAGCATTGTCAGCAGTTGATCTACCAGGAATGAAACCGCATTGATCTGGGTGTATTAAGGTAGGCATCCTATCCGAGAGCCGGGTAGAGAGAATGGTGGCAAAGATTTTATAGTCCGCGTTTAGGAGGGAAATTGGACGATAATTAGCTGTTAGTTGCGGGTCTCTCCCCTCTTTCTCAAAAACTACTACATTTGCCATTGAAAAGGACCCAGAAGGAGAACCCTCCTCGGCCAGAGCAGAAAAATAAAGTTTCAAAACTGGAGCTAAGTCCGCGTGACAAGGTTTGTAGAATTCAGCAGGGAGACCGTCTGGGCCTGCGGCGCGCCCTGCGGCACATTTCTTGATAGCAGAATGAATTTCTGAGACAGTAACTGGTGTGTCCAAGGCCACTCTATCTTCGTCAGATAGGGTCGGTTCTTTGTACCCCTGAAAGTAAGCGTTCAAATACATCTGGCTCAAAATCACATTCAGATTGATAAAGCCGAGTATAAAAATCACGAAAGAGTTCTAAGATTTCGGTATCTTTAGTGACCAAGCCCCCCCCCGACGGATTACGGAGGGCGGTAACACGCTTGGCTTCTTTTCGACCTTTTAGGGCATTTGCTAATAATTTGCCAGCACGATTATTTTCCCGATAATATAGCCCTTGTTGTGATTCAATATTTTTAACAGCAGCAGTGTACAAAGCTGATTGTATTGAAAACGCAAGCGTTGTAAACGGAGTAAAATACATGGGTCAGTACGGGAAGTGAGGAGACGCTCCCCAGCTTGTATCTGCTGCTCTAGAATCAGTAAATGCTGCTTTCTTTGTTTCCCCTGCCGAATTTGATAGCTAGTTATAGTGGCACGGATAGATGCTTTAAAACCCTCCCACCAAGCCAGCCGCTGTGTCATGGGGTGAGTTAAAATGAAAATAATCTTGGATAGCGGCCTTTATATCAACCTGAAAATCTTTTTGACCCAGTAGGGATCTATCAAAAAACCAAGCTCGGGGAGAATCATCCCGCGCAGTGACACGTAATGATAAAGATATGGCAGCATGATCTGAAATATGGAGAGGATGAGTCCTAGTCGTGTCTACTTGAGAAATCAGTGCTTTGGAAATGAGAAAGAAAATCTATTCTAGATTGGGAGTGATGGGGGGCAGAAAAGAAAGTGAACTCTAAGTCGGAGGGGTGAAGCAGCCTCCATATATCTACCAGCGCAAGATTTTGCATCAGAGCTGTAAGGGTAGCAAGACTCTTGGGTGGACTACTCGTTCTAGGCGGCTGTCTATCTATCAGAGGGTCTAACACTTGATTAAAGTCACCACCAAGTATTAATGGAGTATTGGCAGAGGCCTGTGCCAACTGCGCAATACTTGCATAGTAAGCAGGGTTGTCCACATTCGGGGCATAAATGCAAATACATGTAAATTCACTATCTCCAACCTTAAGATGTACTCGGGCCCATCTACCCTCCTTGTCAGCGCTAGTATCAATTACAGTAGCTTGCAAAGATTTCTTAACCAGAATGGCTACCCCGCACCGTTTGGAAACGGCGGGAGAATAGGCAGCCACCATGTAAGGCTTAACATTGAGTTTCAGTGTTTCAGCAGAGTTTAAGTGCGTTTCCTGAAGAAACGCTAAATCAGCATGCTCATGGCTAAGATAGCTAAGGATTTTCTTTCTTTTGATTGGACTATTAATGCCCTTTACGTTGAGTGATAAGATTTTACATAAAGCCATTCAGACAAGTTAAAAATTCTGAGCATGATAGCGCACCTAATTTCACAATGTCCCTCATATTGACTGTATCTGGCTGTACATATGGCATAAAAGAAAATAAGCTTAGATATACAATGAAGCGCCCCACATTAAAAAAGAAAACCGCAGCGCGGTAGAGAAGAAGCAGAACCCCAAAAATTACTGGCGACCATGTGTCTGCGGGGAGAAGCCCCAGAGAAGGCCGAAATTGAAAAAACACATAACCTGTAGGACTGTGCGTGCTCCGAATCCGACCGAGGCACATATCATGGAGGGAGAGGAGACCACAAAACGAAAGTCATAGAAAGAAAGAAAGAAAGTCCAGGTAGTCTCTGTGCTTGACTATGACCGCCGCATCGGGCCCTTCAAAATGGCGGACAGAGCCGGCAAATAAAAGTCCACGCCGTTGGATTAGCGCATCTGCTCTGCTTCTTTGGAGTCTAAAAATGTTGATAGTAGATCAGGATCTTCGAATGTCCTGGTTTGGTTGTGGAGAGTCACTCGGAGCTTCGCGGGATACAACAGGCCAAAGCGAGCCTGTAGCTGTTGAAGTCGAGGGCGAAAAGCAAGGAGTTTCTTCCGTCGGTCAACGGTAGGCTTTGCCAAATCAGGGAAGAAGGAGACTTTGTGACCTTCAAATTCCAAATGATGGTTCGCCCGGGCAGCATTTAAAATTTGTTCCACTTGTTGATATCGTAGCAAGCGAAAGATAATAGGCCGGGGGGTCGTTCGGTTGAGCGCCATGTGGGTAGGAACACGGTGTGCACGATCGATTTCCAATTCTTTATGAAAGGTGATCTTCAGCAAGGAGGGAAGAGTTTTGAGCAGGAATTCTCTCATATCTCCCGCTTCCACCCCCTCCGGTATTCCAATGAGCCTCACATTGTTGCGACGGGCTCGATTATTGCTATCTTCTAACTCCTTTTGAAGATTCTGTATCTGGCGCTCAGCCTTGTCCAGTGCGCCCAAGCGCACCGCGTGCGAGTCGAGGACCCCCGCCATATTGTCCTGCCGTAATGAGAGACTTTCAAGTCGGTCCTGGAGCACTCCAAAGTCTTCTCGCAGGGCTCTAAGCGCTTCTCCATTGGACTGGTGCAATTCCTTCACGCCGCGTAGTTCCTCCAAAATCTCCAGGTGCATTTCGGGGTTTTCACGAAATGGAACCATCTTCTGTGGGGAGGACACCTCTGTTTTGGAGCGTTTTCCGTGAGAAGAAGAAGGAGACCCGAAGTCCAAGCGCGCTGGTTTATGGGCCGCCATCCCCCCCGAGGTACCCCGGTCAGCCCGGAGCGAAATAGTAAGTTTGTATAGGTATTAAGTCAGGATTCTAAGTAGGCCTCTCGGGAGCTTCAGCGCGAAGCGTCTTACCCGCTGGACATCAGGCTCCGCCCCCATGTTGCAGCTCTCCTTTATGCAAGGATATATCCCAACTTTACTAAAGACTGCCTCCATACTCCCACTATTAAAAAACTCAAAGACCTGCCAAATTAAATTCATATAAACCTATTTCAAGTTTGCCTTTCCTCACAAAAATAATGGAGAACGTGGTACAGCTTCAACTGCAAAACCATATCAGCCTAAATGCCCCATTCGACCCACATTAGCATGGCTTCCTCTCCAACCATGAAGTGGAAACACTGTTAATATCACTTATCAACCGTCTAATTAAAGGAATAGAGAAACCAAAACAAGCCTTCATTCTCATATTCCTCGATATCTTGGTGGCCTTTGACACCATATGTCATGAAATTCTGCTACAGAGACTAAGTTGCATTGGCATCACTGACAATGCGCTCAGTTGGATCCGATCCTATTTGACTGATCGCCTACAAATCGTAAAATCAATAATAAAAACTCAGACCCTTTTCCTCAGAACTGTGGTGTACCCTAAGGCTCATCTTTATCATCATTATTATTCAACATCTACATCCAGCCAATCTGCCAGATCCTCCAGTTACATAGTATGTTATACCACCCATATGCGGATGACATAATGTTTTATGCATCATTCTCAATCACAGATCCATAATTCACTCCTATCATACAGTGCTTCAGTTCAATTGCTCTATGGCTCTCCCAACAAGGCCTGTCCATTAATTACAACAAAACGGAAGTGCTTTTCAAAGATCATTCATTCACCTTGCCAAAGACACTTAAGGCCAATCAAACAGAACTAACAGCCAAATCATAGGTACAATGCCTTGGAGTAACTATTGACCAGCATCTTACCCTGAAGACCCACATTAACAATTTGACAAAGCATATCTACAATAAAATAAGAATTCTACAATGACTTTGCCCCCTACAGTACTTGAACTTCACGACTATAAGACTGTCTTCCAAGTGATGACACTTCCACATATTGACTTGCAATGCAATTCTCCAAGGCTTGCCAAAATACCATCTACTACCATTACAACTGGCTCAGCACACTGCGGCTAGGGTACTCACTGGAACATCAAGGGGCTCACACATCACCCCTGCTACTACTACTACTGAACATTTGTATAGCACTACAAGGCGTAAGTAGCACTGCCAGATACATGTAAAAGACGGTCCCTGCTCATTGGAACTTACAGTCTAGTGGAGACAGATAACACAGTAGTTGTAGACATGGGATACAGCCAGGGGAATGGTAAGGAAACACAAAGGACATCAGGTCATCTGAGCTTCTAAAGAATGCTTTGGTTTGATCTCCTCTAATACTGACTGGTTTGTTCTTTGGGCAGTTCATGGTTTGCACAGTATTCTTCGCCAACACCATAATTCAAAGGCATCGATTTTCTTCCTATCTTTTTTCATTGTCCAACTTTTGCATCCGTAAGATGTTATTGAAAATGCCATGGCTTGGACAGGTCAAATCTTTGTATGGAAAGAGAAATCTCTGCTCCTAGAATCTTGTCTAGGTCCTTTATAGACATTCTGCCAAGTGCAATGCATTGTCGGATTTCTTGACTGCTTGTCATTTCTTTATTGATATTGATCCAAGAAGGTTAAAGTTGTCCACTATTTTAATTTCTTCTCCATCAATGAACTTATTGATTTTGCCATTTGTCAAGATCTTTGTTGTCTTAACGATAAGATGTGGGCCCATTTTAAGACTATGTTCCTTGATCTTGAGAAGCAAATGTTTCAAATTGTCCTCACTTGCAGCCAATATTGTGATGTCTTCAGAATAGCGAAGGTTGTTGACGAGCCTTATACGACTCTTCACACATCAGTTGTCTTCATACAATCCTCCTTCTTGTTCTATACATAAATTAAACAGGTAGGGGGAAGTATGCAGCTTTGTCATACACCTTTGCTGATTTTAAACCATTCTGTTTCTCCTTGTTGTATTCGAACCGTTGCTTCTTGATCAATGCTGTGCAAGAGAACAATCAGGTGTTCTGGTATACCCATTCTTCTTAATGTGGCCCAGGATTTCTCATGGTTTACACAGTCAGAAGCCTTTCTGTAGTCAGTAAAACACGTATAGATATTCTTTTGATATTCTTTTGTCTTTTCAAGGATCCATCTCACATCTGCAATGATGTCTCTCATTCCTCACCCTTTCCTGAACCCTGCTTGCAATTCAGGCAGTTCTCGTTCTAGGTATGGTTGTAGTCTCTATTGGATGATCTTGAGAAGATTCTTGCTGGCATGTGGGCTCAAAGTGATTATGTAATAATTTCAACAGTCAGTCGGATCACCTTTCTTCAGTATTGGTATAAACACAGATCTTTTTGGGGGCAATTTCTCCAAATAAGTGAGTTTTGTGCATACCATGACAGTCATGAACCTCACTTCTAAGCCAGGGTATGTGTATTATGATCTCAGTTTCTCAAATTTACTGCTAATGCTCAGTGTAGTACTTGTATTGTGCCAAAGAGAGCCTCCTTCTGGAGTTTGTAAGATGTTGCACGTATGGGTAATTTATCAAGATGTGCTGGGAAATTCCTCTTAATTAGGCCTGTGGCACCCAAACCGATGGGAAATAACTCTTTATCTTTCTGCCACATTTTCTTGGTTTCTGATTTCATTTCTTCGTACTTGAAGATCTTCTCCCTCTCAACACGATTTACAGAGTAGTCGCTTGGACCTGATACAATTATAATCAATGCAGTTCTGATGTTTTTCTCCCTTACCACTATATCCGGCTTCAAAACATCCGTCTTTTTATTGGTCAGAATGGGAGTATCCCAGGTGATTATAACCTCCTCATTCTCTGTAATCCTTTTAGGGTCATGATCCCAGTGTTTTTCAGGCACAGTGATGTTATAGTGTTTACAAAGTTTCCAATGGATGAGGCATGCTACTTTATTGTGCCTTTCAGAATAGAAGTTATTGGCCATTAGAACTTCACAGCCAGCTATGAGGTGAGTCACTGTTTCCAGCTTTCCCACAGAAGCGACATATTTCTGTTTTGCCAGTTTTTCAATGCTCACTGTAAACATCTTATTTGTAAGCTACTGTCCTGGGCAGTAACTATCAATCTCTCATCCTTTGGTTTCAAGTCACCTCTCCTTAACCATTCATGTGTCCGCTCTTGATGCTCTGTATTTCGCACTGTATTTTTGCATTTGCCACTTGTTTTTCCTCATTTGTTGATCTAGTTCTTTGTAGAGTTTTTTCTCTTATTTTGCAGTCTTCTTTTCCAGTCAGTTGGCCATGAAGTTGTCTTCCAAAGCCTTGTATAGCAACAGCCACATCCAATTGCTATAAGTATAGCAACAGCCACATCCAATTGCTATAAATATACAACAGCCACATCCAATTGCTATAATACTTCAATAGGAATGCCATCAATACCTGGTGCTTTGTTCTTTGATAATGCTTTCAATACTACTTCAACTTCTTCTTTCATCACCAGTAGTTCCTGATCATAAGGTACAGGTTGAAACAGCTGTCATTGTAGTACTTTTTCTTGTCTGATCTTGCTGCATGTTGGAAATCTTGTTGAGTTTTGTGATTTCCTCTCTTTCTCCTCTGGCTTTAGCTTCTCTGCATTTCTGGGTAGTTTTCAGTTTCTTTGGTCATCCGTTTTGGCCATTTTTATTTTTTCATTTTTTGTAGAGACTTCTCACTTTCTTTGAGCACAACTTTCTTGATGTCAACCCATATCTCTTCTAGTGCTCTGTTATTTGTATCCAAAGCAGCAAATCAATTTCTCAGACAGTCTAAATTCTGGTGGTATATTCACAAGGACATATTTTGCTGCATTCATTATTATTATTATTATTATTATTATTAATAATGAACATTTATAAAGCGCTACCAGGCATACACAGTGCTGTAGAGAAACAGAAAAGATAGTTGCTGCTCGTTGAGCGTACAATCTAAAAGGACGGACATACAGTAGTATGAAAGGAGAGGGACAAAAGGGGCAATAAGGACCTGAAACATAACAATTCGGATTATGAGTCAAAGGTGGTCTCAAAGAGTTCTGTCTTGAGCCTAGACCTGAAGAGTGTGAGGGAAGGGATTTGAGTGGCTTTCTCTTTTTCCATTTTAGCTTGAGTTTGCCTACTAGTAGTTGGTGATCCGTACCACATTTGGCTCCAGATTTTGCCTTTGTTGATGTTATATAACTTTTCCAATATTGACTTTCACAGATGTAGTCAATTTGATTTTTGTACAATCCATATGTGAAGTCCATATGTGTAGGTGCCACTTGTGTTGCTGGAAGAAGGTGTTTGAGATAAATAGATCATTGGTCTTGCATAATTCTATCAGTTTTTCTCCAGCTTCATTTTTGTTGCCGTCCATATTTTCCATCCACTTTGCTTTTTTCTTTCTTGCAGACTTTTGCATTCCAGTCACCCATGACTTTCAATATATCTTGTTTGAATGTTCTATCAGTTTCAGCTGGTACTTGTTCATAGAGCTAATACACTTCTTCCTCTTCTGCAGCTGTTGTTGGGGCATATACTATATCTGAATAATAGTTGTATTGATGGGCATTCCAAAAAATCTACATCTGTGCAATCTGGAAGTAAATGCATGCATTAAGCATATTTTAGTCATGAAAGTCACGGGATTATATTTAGGAGCCTATCCACTCAGCTCAGTTAGCTGCTTAATGTGAAAATTATGACATACTGACAGTCTGAGTAAGCCAAATGCTGTGTGGTAACCATTAGCACACTATCCTGTGTTATAAAGCTAACATGTAAATTAGCTTTTTGGTATGTGGAAAGGGCATGGAATGGATGGGGACTGCACTTTACAGTTTATTTTTATTTTATTTATTTAACAGATTTTTTACAGTATACCATTGTTCTACTAGTTAAAACAGTTTACATAAAACTAGGTGAAAACAGGGAACTTTTAAGTGCACAGGGGTTACATATAACATCATTAAGAACAAGAACTTAAAGTAGTTAGCCTAAACTAGGTGAAAACCAGGGAAGGGGTTATAGGGGGTAGCACTTGGGTGGGAGTGCTCCACCTGGGGTTCAGGGGGTTTGTGTCTATCAGTGGGGGGAGACTTGTGTTGGTTGTTTTGGATAAGTCCTTTTGAATGGGAGTTTCAAGAAGGCAAGGTAGGAAAAATCCTGTGGGCTTATGAGAGTTTATGTTGCGTTGCATTCATGGTGGGAGTCAGAACTAAAGTGTTTTTGAAAGAGATAGGTTTCTAACTTCTTACGGAAGTCTCCAGTTGATTCGTTGTTCCTTAGTATGGAAGATAGTGAGTTCCAGAGGGTGGGGGCATAGAGTGAGAATGCTCTATGCGCATATGTTTTGTTTGCTCTTGCAAAGATGGGGTGGGATGTTGAGGAGATTTTGTGTGTTGTGTTTTCTCAGTCTGTTGGTCTTGGGTTTGTTTATTAGCATTTGTAGGTGTTCAGATGATTAGTTATGTAGTGGTGATAGTCTTGGATTTTATTCTTGAAATGATGGGGATCCAGTGGAGTTGTTTGAGGATGGGTGTGATGTGGGTCTGTCTTGATGCTCAGTAAATGATTCATGCTGTAGTATTCTGGGCAAGTTGTAGGGGGTGAAGTGTGTGTTTAGGTAGGCCTTGATAGATTGTGTTGCACAAGTCGAGCAGTGTGGTGCTGATAGCTTGACATCCTAAGTGGAAGTTTTCTGTTTTGAGGAAGGGACATAGATTTTTTAGGGTTCTGAGTTTGAAGTAGATGGACTTGGTGGTGTTCTTGACTTGGGCTTGAAAGTTCAGTTGTTGATCCAATGTGGTTCCTAGGTATCTGATTTAACTTGGAGGTCTGTGTTGCCTACCTTAATTGATGAGGGGGAGGGTGAAGTTGGGGTTTCTTGTGACATGAAAATCTCTGTTTTGTTGTAGCTGAATGTCAAGTTGTGGAGGTGGAGCCATTTGACTACTTCGGTGAAGCAAGCAGTGATTTTAGAGCAATTTATGTATTTATTTATTTTAAAACAGTTGTTAACCACCTTATGCACATGGCATTCAAAGCGCTGTACAATAGATAAAACGCAACACAATAATCCCAGTGTAATCTGGTGCAGTTGTAGGAAAAAGGAGTGTAGATCAAAATGTCATTGTGTAAATTTGGTAATCGACATCTAAGTTCTGAATGATTGTACACAGGGTTTGCATGTAAATGTTGAACAGTAGTGAGGAGAGGGAGAATCCTTGAGGGACTCCTAGTGGTAGGATGTATGGAGAGAATCTTTGAGTTCCTACCTTTATTTGCTGGCTGTGGTCTAATAGTAATGGGACCATTTGAGGGAGGGAGCCTTGTACTCCAATATCATGGAATTTGTGGAGTAAGATGGAGTTGA
Organism: Ichthyophis bannanicus; assembly: GCA_033557465.1. Taxonomy (NCBI): domain Eukaryota; kingdom Metazoa; phylum Chordata; class Amphibia; order Gymnophiona; family Ichthyophiidae; genus Ichthyophis; species Ichthyophis bannanicus. The sequence continues at coordinate 960,545,350 of CM066034.1, read as the reverse complement.
ATGCAACAGAGATATCCAGGAAGACCAGGATGAAGCAGGAGCATAGTATGGCCAGGTCGGGCTATAGGGTGGATGTCCAGCACCGCTGAATAGGGGCAACACCGGACCATCTAGGTGCCCGATCCTGCAATCACGGGACCATCTAGCTTCTGCAGTTGCAAAATCGGGTGCAATTTGGTGCCATCCATTTTTTGGACGTCTGGATGGTCTGGATGTGCCCCTGGTGGAATCAGGATCCACGTAAATAGGGTTCTTAATGATGCATTTGAAAACATAAGGGGCATTAGAAAAAAGTCCACTTTTGCTGAGCTAAATTAAGCTGATTTGAGAGTGAATTGTCATGATCAAAATTCAAGGGGCCCAATATTCAAGAAAAGGTGGGCTCCTAAATTTAGGAATTCTAAGTTAGCTGCTTAAATTTGTCTCCTATTTTCAGCCGAAAGGGCATGTTTACTAAGTCAGCAGTGCACCGCACATTATGCCCTGAAACTTAACTTGGGGGTGGTACAGGATTGATGCTAACAAATGAAGTTGTGTTCGAAGTCCCCATGTAGTTATCACGGGTTCAAGCTACCACTGCGCTAAGCTACCCCACACTAAGCTGTTCACTTAACGCCACTCATTGAGGCATCAGTAAATGTACCTGCCCTAAGTGCACCATTGATGATTAGTGCACTATAAAGGTGTTGGCAATAATCAGAATACTCATGCTCTGCACCTGAGCTGCCCAGTTTCCACCCCGTCCCTCACTATGCACTAAGTGCAGCTTTCGTAGAGCGGCTGCAGATTTGGCACATGGTAACAGTATCACAGCAGTCTTGGTGTGCGTTAAACCCCACACTAACTCTTACCATGGTTTAGTAAACAAGCCCCTAAGTTTTCGGCTGAAAATTCATCTAAATTTAGGAATTTAAAAGTTACACTCTTAAATTTAGGACATTGTTCATTTGCCTGAGATTTAAGATCTAATTTAGGTGGATAGTACTGAAAATCAGTGTTAAGTTCCTAATTTTTTGCCCCACCCTAAAACCACCCTTGTTGCCACCAACATTTTAGGGTCCTAAATTTGGGGGGAGGGGGCATTTTCAGTGGTGACAGAGAGAACACATAAAGCAGCTGGCTGTCGCTGCTTTAATTCAATACCAGGGCCATATCCGTCCACAAGCAATGCATATCTGGTTTGCCCAGGTAGCTGATAGGTAAACTCGCTAAGGTTAGGAAAGTCCTTCAACTCTCTTAACTTTAGCCTGTTAGAGTTAAGCAGTTGGTGGGTCAATATCACCACTAACTGGCTGACCCCCGGTCCATCCTCTCTCTGCCCCAGAATGCCCCAGGATGTACAAACTAGGGAGCAGGGGATATTCAGTGTCACTAAACAGTTTAGAGTCACTAAATATCTCACTGGTCATGGTTTAACTGGTTAGTAGGTCTGCTGTCTGGTTAAATCACATAGATTATGCCCCCCCTCAGAGGCTCCCGGCGCTAGTAAATTTTCAAAGAGGCTAATTATTTATTTGGGGACTTAACTCTCAAATTTGAGGATTTCAAACCTTTGAAAGTTGACTTCATGGTGGATAATTTCTATCCAAAGTTGATTCCCACCTAGCGTGATAGGGTATAGTCCCCTCCTATATAAATGTAGGGGGGCATTTTCAGTAGTGGCAGACAGCACACATATATATGCAAACTCATGTGCAAGGCTCTTAGATCTCCTAGTATTATAGAAATGACAATAAGTACAGTTGTGGTCAACATTATTGGCACCCTTGCAGTTCAACCCCTCAACATTCAATATCTCCTAAAAAAAAAGTGGCCAGTGAAGTGCCTTTGGACTATATGTGCCCAATATTCATTTGGGTGGGATATGCACCACATCAGCGCATAGCCCTGCCTGCTGACCTCCAAACCCAGATATTCAACACCGCGGCGACGACATTGAATATCCGGGTTTGGCACTAAGTGGAGTCACCCAAACAGCATAACCAAGTAGCAGCAATATTGGACCGCTACCCAGTTAGCATCCACAACTAGAACTAGGTAAGCCAAAAGCTCTCTTAGCTTTAGGCACAGCTTGCTAACTGGGTAGTGGTCCAATATTGCCGCTACCTGTTTACCGGCAATCTCCACCACCGCTCTGCCCAGGATGCCCCCAACGCTAACTGGATAGCATCGGGGTATGTAAGGGACATAGATGGGGATATTCAATGGCCCTGAGCATGTAGGGGCCATTGAATATTCCCATTTAAGGCATTTACAAGGTTTATCAGGCTGTAAATCAAGCAAATACCTTTCAAATATTGGGCCCTACATGCACAAATATTTGACAAATAAAAGAATCAAACAAAACAAGACCAATTAAAAAAGGAAATAGTATAAAAGCCGGGACATTACCAGGACATGATTATTGGCAGCCTTATAAACAATTCAAATCAGTTTGAACAGAAGAACCACATTCCCATTGCAGTAAAATTAGATACACTTGTGATCAATTGTCAGTTCACACGTGACTTGAATCAACCAATGAAAGATGACTCTAATGTTTAAATGGCAACATTCACTTCCTGTTCCATTTGCACAATGGTGAAGATGAGAGCTGCTTGAGACCATCAGAAAAGCCATTATCACTAAACATCAAATTGAGGTGCATGGCCATCTCCAAATACCTTGGGATTCCTGAATCTACAGTTTACAATGGTATTAAGAAGTTGTATGCCCATGGAACTGTCAGGAATGTCCAAGGACATGGTAGGAAGAGGAAAATTAATTCAATAAGTCTTTGAAGGTTAGTGTGAACCATTGGAAAAACATCCAAAGAGCAATCTGGATTGGTGGTTTCAACCCACATTATACGCCACACACTAAACAAAGAAGGATTTAATGGTCAAAAGCCAAGGAGGACCACATTGCTCAAAGATAGACATAAAAAACACACCTGATCTTTGCTGAAATCCAGCTTCAGAAACCACAATCCTTCTGGGAAAATGTTCTGTGGACAGATGAAACCAAACTTGAGCTCTTTGGTAATCCAGACCAGCGATAAATTAACAGGTGAAGAAATGAAGCTTATAAGGAAAGAAATACCTTTCCTACAGTTAAATATGGTGGAGGTTCCATAATGTTGTGGGGTTATTTTGCTGCCTCAGGAGCTGGAGGCCTGGAATGTGTTAAAGGAATCATGAAGTCAGAGGACTACCAAGATATTTTGGAGCAAAATGTGCTACCTAGTGCCATAAAGCTAGGTCTGGGTCGAAGGTCATGGGTTCTCCAGCAGGACAAAGACCCAAAACATATATCCAAAAGTACAAAAGAATGGTTAAAACGGAACAAATGGACTGTTTTATAATGACCAGCAATGAGTCCTGATCTCAATCTAATCGAGAACCTTTGGAAAAAGCTAAAATCTGCCTTTGGTAAAAGGAATCCTGGAAACATTCATGTGCTGGAACAGATCGCAGTTGAATAGCGGGAGAAACTACCAGCAGACAGAAGTACAAAACTTATAGATGGCTACAAGAAACATTTGGAGGCTGTCATCACTGCCAAGGATTGTGCAACTAAATATTAGTAAAGGGTGCTATTAATCCTGTTCAGGTCATATTTTGTTTTTTACTCAGAAATTACTACATCTGCGTTGCACAGACATCTGTTTTGTTTTGCTGTATACCTTTGAATATACTATTAAAATATTATGATGACATACAGTTGGAATAGTTCCAATTATTTCTCGATACTGTATTGTACACAACATAACTAAAATGCAAAGGTGCCAATAATGTCGACCACAACTGTACTAACAGTAGGATGATCAGCTTATCCTCCAGCTGGTTTTAAACGTCTTCCATGCCAAATAATAAAAAGACCTAGGGGTATGTTTACTAAAGGGCGTTAAGATAGCAGATGTTAAAACGGCACACTTGCTCCCTTAACGCCCTTTAGTAAACATACCCACTAGAATAAAACTCCCAAGTCATCAAATTTCCTAGCAAAGTAATTCTCCGTTACCCACTCTCACTACAGGTGAAATAATGTACTGTCAGGATCTTCAACTGCTACTGATCTTTACCGCCCTTCAAAGTTGCTGCCTAATAGCCAATAGTTAAGAGTGGAGTAATTGTCTTATTTTTACGTCAGGCTATTGCCTAGCATTGCCTAATGGTTGGACTGGCCATGGTAGTATCAACAACACAACTGGCTAGGTGTACTTCCAGGGGAGGGTTGGGAAACGCTGCTATAAGGCATCCTGGAAAGGGCACCATTTAAATACTAATATTTGCATTAATTATGAATTTTAATATTGTAGCACATTAATTTTTGAGACCATATAGGTTCTTGTCATGTGTTCTCAAAAATTCACATTCTCCTACATCTTTGGATTATGTTTTTATTAGTGTCATAACAACCCACAACTAATTTGGTTTTCTCAAACGTCAGTATGGCTATAGAATTCTCTTCCGCAGCCAGTCAGATTCACACTCAAAATGTGATTGCATCCATGTATGTAACTGCTCAACAGCTTCACCACAAATTACAAGACGTTTCTGTTGTGCTCTTTCTTTTATGTTTTATTTGAGCAACAGGTTAAGTTTTGACGAAGGAAGATCGTGGAACAAGTACAGTTTTATGTTGAGTCCTCTTTTTGTTGATGGTGTGTTGGGAGAACCAGGAGAGGAAACGCTCATAATGACGTAAGTGAAGATGTTACGTAATAATGTCATGACCTAAAGCATAGAAACTCAGAATATGAAGACAGAGAACCATAAAGCCTATTCAGTCTGCCCAATTTAACCCTTCTTTTGATACCATATACACCTGGTAAGTAGGAATGGATAAAGCACTGGTTTCATTTCATTTTCTGTTTATTTCCAGTCCAATATAATCAAACCCAGCATTCAGCTAGCTGCAGCATTTAAAGACTATATTCCATACTGCTATTATGTACAGCCAGTGGAACTGAATATATAATACATATCTCTGACTGGCAGTAGCTATACTAGTGGTGATATTCAGCTGCTACTCTGAATGTACAATGCAACCACAAAAATAACGCTTATTTACCAAAATTTCATACCTGAGATAAAGTTAGTAGGGAGTGCCAAAAATATAACTTAAAAATATTTTATATAATTGTATACTTCATAAATCAATGCATAATGACACCTCTATTACAACAATATATTTGTTACAAATAATTAATCACATACATACCATATAACACATAATAATGTACATAGCATAAATGGACAATTGCACAACTCCATGAAGTCTCAAAAATACATTAATACTTCTAAAGCATCAAAAAAGCATCAAAAATGCAATAATATATTTAAATAGTATAAAACTCTTCCTTTAATGTGTAGAAAAACTATACCACACTCTTTACAAATATGCAAATATGCCCAAACTATAGAAACAACTGACGTTTAGAATGGGGTCACAATCGATGGCGTACTCTTCATACTCATCGTACCCTGTTCTTCAAATCAACTGCTATCAAGCAATGATGTTTAAACAGGACCGAAGTCATCCAAGTGAACCCCCTTAAAGTCAAACCTCCACAGCTAAACGTAATGTGACAACGCTATCCATCCACCACTGTGAATAGTCTTACACGCCACTATATGCTGTTATAAACAATTCCGTTGTTGAGGCCACAATTTAGAGTGATTTATTGTTTGTAACATTGTGGTGATTTAGAATAGTGATATTCAGCCGCTATTCACATTGCTATGTGCTTTAATTTATAACAGTCTTTTACGGTCCTAAATCAAACTGTTTACCTATATGGGTAGTTGGGTTAAATGTACCTGCCCTGGCAGGATACTTAGAGACATTTTTGGTAGCATTGTTAGCATGCGTTAAATTGTTAGAATGTGCACTAGACTAATTTTATCATGCAATATAACAGATCCACCATGATATGTTGTTTTTTGGTTTCATTTTGAATAGGAAAGGACACAAGATGAAACAATAAGGGGCAAGTTTACTAAAGTGCGCTAACGGTTAGCGTATGCAAAAAATGTGGCAGGGGTAAAAATCCTGCACTAACTGCTTAGCGTAAGTTCGGGCATAGACTGGGCAGTTCAGCGGCAGAGTGTGCACATGATATTAACGCGGGCATCTTTGGCTCATGCTAACCGTGAATGCACTTACCGCTACCTCATTGGGTAAGTGCACCTGCATTAATCCTGGCAAAAGGTGTAGCTCAGGGGCAAAGCTGAATCCGCACTAACTGTATGGGAACATGCCAGACACGTCTCCATAGCTAGCGTGAGTCCATCTCTGCCCCTGAACTAAAGATCGGACCTCAGTGAACGCTAACTTAGCACATGCTAGTAAATATGCCCTATATTTTGCTATTTCCCTTTTGTTTTGTTTTTTATATTTTTCAAATTATAATGATTACAAAACTATAAATCAAAGAAAATAAGTAAACATGACAAAAATCCAAATCAACAAATTGATGGTCTACAGCAAATATCCTCATTATATTACACTTGACTGTCCCTCATCACAGGAGAAAAAATACCTTCTAATTAAGGAAAACTTTTTAAAAAATGAAAAAAAAACCAGTAAAGGGAGAAGATACAACACAATTCAGTTTGCTCATTCCCCTAAATTGAAACCTAATTACCCATATCATGACCGTCGCAGAACTGTATCCAAAAGCAATTCAAACTGAGCTGTTTTCAGAAAGATATATTTAGGGGCCCTTTTACTAAAACATGCTAAGTGGGTAACGTGCATTTTAGCATACAGTAATAGACCATGATGACAGGTAACATGGGCAGACATCTACCGGCTGCTAAAAGATGTGTTGATTGCCCATCATGTGAAGGGGCAAGGAATGGGCAAGGTATGGATGGAACGTGGGCATGGAGAGCACATATCACAGGTGGGGAATGTGGCAATTAGCACAGGTGCACCTAGTGGTCGCATTAGGTACACTCACATTAATTGTGTCATGCATTAGGGTATGCCTCCATACGATAACTGCCAGAAGCATTCTAGTGACAACCCAGACACTAACCACGGAGGCTTTGCAATTAATGTGCATTGGTTTTCCTGCTAAATACATGCTGTGTGCAACACCCTAATGGGCTTTAGTGAAAAGGCCGCTTAGTTCCATGATAGGTCACCAGACACTTCCTTGGGAACGTCAAAAAAGGAGAAACTCACAAAACAAGAAGCCAACACTTAATTGAAGACATCGCTTGCAGCAGAGCTGAGTGCTCTGTGCCACATCAGGAAACATCTGTATTCTCTGGCCACAAAAGGGCGGTATGGAAAATTCTGATATGTCACTGGAAATCTGGAAGTTTGTGTCCAGAACTGAGACTACGGGGTCTTTTTACTAGAGTGTGCTAAGCGCTTAGCATGTTTTACCATACATTAATTGTAACGGCAAGCCCCGCTAACTGGTACCATGTGGCAAAAACATCACTGTACAGTCGTCCCTCGCCACTTCGCGCTTCGACTTTCACGGCTTCACTCTATCGCGTTTTTTTCAAATACATGTATATTCATTAAAAAGTTGATTGAGACAGTGAAAATGATACAGCGCATGCTCGGTTGTTTGAGTCAATTAAACACCCCTGTATTACAATTAAAATTAAAATTACTGTACGTATGGACAGTAGGCCTTTATCTAAGCACCACGATGTCTCCTAAACGTGCTGCTTCTTCTAAGCCTTCTGATGATGAAACTAAGTGCCGGAGGAAGATGCTTACCATCCAGGAGAAGGTAAAACTCTTGGATATAAATAAAGAATCCTACTTCGCAGAAATTCACTTATCGCGGTAGAGTCTGGAACGGATTAACCGCGATAAACGAGGGAAGACTGTAGAACAAAAAACAAACAAACTATGCTAAGTGTTTAGCATGGGTTTGGGGATGACTGGGGTGGATCTGGAGTGGAGAGTGGGCATGACAATTGGTGACAGCTAGCGTGTGGGACATCACAGCATGACTGCTGAGAACATAGCTGCACCTAATGCCATTTTAAGAGTTGGCATTACATGCATTCATGCTACTGGTAGTCTAGAAGCTTGGCAGATGCCAGACCTTGTGAGTTAAAAAAAAACAAACCTGCAGTCACGGCAAGGCAACCTTACCCCTCCCTCTGCATGCCAGCACAGATTCCCCTGAGCCCCAGTACAGACCCCTTGGTTGAACAGCACCCCCCCCCCCCGCCCCAACACTGCCTCCCACCCATTCAGCATCCCCACTGGACAGTTCTAACAACCGGATCCACAACCAGAAGAGACACCCCTGAATCAGACTCTACCCCCCCAAAGAAGCCCTCCAGAAGCAAACCCCTGGAATTGAAGCTCCAAACATAAGCCAGCCAAACAATGACATCCCCCCATCATCCATTCGTCAACTTTCCTCCCACCCACCTGACCCTCCCCCACCAGGACTTAACTGGTGAATCCTTAAAGGCCAATTCTATTCTGGCCATCCAGCCCCTGTGCGGCCCCTTAGAATTAGGCGTACAGCGGTAGCACCCAATTCTGATCCCACGGGGGCCGGATATGCCCGTGAGAACAGAATCAGGTCTACTGTCCTGGATGTGCAGGCCAGGCCCCAATTCTGACAGGTCAAACACCCAGCAGATCCCTGGCTAACTCAGTAAGGCTTCTAAATGGAGCCACAGTGCCATTCAGGAGCTGTGATCACTGACCCAACATCCTTTCCTCGCAGCCCAACCCACGATCTGGCCTCCCATGGCTTGGGTCAGGCTGCAGGGATTCCCCTGCACCCCCTCACCTCATTGCCATCCCCTTGCTCCTTAGAATCGGCCCTGTACGTCCAGGGTCATGGTCCGCCCATGCCCTGCCTTCACTCCGCTTGCAGACCGCCCCAGGCTATGGCTCTCCGTATAACAGCTCTGTTCATACAGGACGTTTTTGCACCAGGAGCAGCAGGGAGACTAATAGCAGGAAGGACGTACATCCCTGCCATTCGTGGCACAGAATAACCCATTTAGAGTCTAGTGGGACTGGGGCATATATCTCCTCTGCTTCTGCCCCAGAGCCGCTCAGCTTCAAAATTATGGCGTTGACCCCTAGTGGCAGTCTTGCAGTACTATCACCCGGGGTCAGTCTTAGAGCACTAACCACACTACCAGCAGTTGTAACTGCTAGCATGCAGTAGTGTACCACATGTTAGCTGTCATTGCTGGCCATGCCCAGAACCCACCTTGATCCCACCCCAATCCCTCCTAAGCACGTAGCATATTCCTTTACCCCACAGCAGTTTTTACCATATGTTAAAGCCCACACCTTAACACGTTTTAGTCAATATGCCCCTCAGACTGTAAACCTTCCAGAGATAGAAAACATGTCTACTGAAAATGGTGTGGGTTAAATCCAAAATTCCTTCTCTTCCCTTCCCCAGTTAATGTGTGCCAGTTGCCATGTTAACAGCTAACAAGGTGTGGGGTGTGGAATGGGTGGGGCCTGTACCTGATGAGGTGGTTAGTGTATGTTAACTCTTAATGCAGCAGATAACCTGACACTCGGATTGCAGTAGCTAATGATATCATGCATATCTGCCGTGCAGTGTATGCACACTAATGACACTTAATCTGTGTTCACTGAACAGGAAACTGCTAAAAATACCCCCAACAGTGCCCCACCATTAATTTCGGCAATCAGTTGGCAGTAACTGCACAATCTTATTATACCATGGGCCATATTTCCTAAAATGTGGTAAAATTTTGCAGTGATTAACAAAATTAATAGCAGGAATTGCAAAACTTCTGCATCAACTGTTGGGGATAATCCTAGCAGGTTTTTTTATTTAACATTATTTATTTATTTATTTGTAACCATTTTTATACCGCTCCTTCCAGTGATCAGCAGCGGTTTACATTTTAACATTTATCTCTACCAGGACAGCAGTTACAGATAACAACAGTTTAGAACTATGTACATAGCAACAGGTAGCATAGGAGGTCGAACTCCAAACTATTTACATAGAGAACATGATATGTTCAGTTAACTAAATACATAATATTTACATTGATGTACACAGGGAATGTTACATGTCTAAAGTGTTTACTTTTTAATCTCCTCTATTGGACCAGTTGTGTCATATGATGATTGAGTTGTTGAAACCCGTCAAGATATGACTTATTCTTGAAAACAAGTTGGTTTATGTTATTTCTGCCAGATTATAATATTCTTGGAATAAGTAGGTTTTGAGTTTTTTTCGGAAAGATTGGAGGTCCTTGTTGGCTCTTAGTGTGTCAGGGAGTTTGTTCCATTGTGTGGGGGCTAGATAGGTAAATGTTCTATTGCTAGTAGTCGTATTTACCTTGCGTATAGTGAGTGGTATCAGTAGTGTTAAGGTTGTGTGTACATCTGTTCCTGTTGAGGGGTTGAGCATTAATGAGTGTTGAGAGGAATGAAGGGGCAATATTGTGAATTAGTTTGAATGTTGTAATTATTATTTTGTATCTTATACGCGCTTGGATCGGTAGCCAGTGAAGTTCCATTAGAATAGGCGTGATGTGATCTGAGATCCGCATATTCATTACTATTCGAGCTGTAACCTAGATGTGAAGTTATGAGTGCTTGCACTATTGTTCTAAAATCTGAATGTTCGATGATATTTCGTAGTGGTTGTAGGATTCTCAGTTTGTGGAAAATTGTTCTAATAGCCTTAGGTGAGTTTCCATGCTAAGAGCCTTATCAAGCGTCACTCCTAGGTACTTTATTTCTTGCTTGATGTTGTAGGAAATATTGTTTAGTAGGATTGTGTAGGGATGTTTAACTTCTGAGTTTTTAGAGATGAACATTACTTCAGTTTTCTTGTGGTTAATGTTCATGTTGTTTTGTTGGAGTCATAACTGGGTTTCTTTGAGGCAGGCTTCTATGTGACTATAGTCTGGGTTAAATAAATCCAATTGTGTATAAAGCATTATATCGTCCGCGTATAGGTGAAAATTAATTTTGTGCTTTTGAAATATTTTGCAAATGGGCCTTAGGTATAGTTTGAATAGTATGGCGGATATTGCGGAGCCCTTGTGTTTGTGGAAAGGCATTTGATAAGTTCTGGTCAAAGTATACCTGCTGGACTCTATTGGATATATAGGAGGTGAACCATTTTAGGGGGGTTCCCTTTATTCCTATCGATTCAAGTCTTGATATGAGGGTCTTATGATTCACAGAGTCAAAGGCTGCTGTTATATCTATGAATATTAAGATGAACATTTTCTTGGAGTTTTCATTGCCTTTATATAGTCTATCAAATAACACTAGTAGGAGTGTTTCTACTCCATGTGATTGACAAAATCCAAATTGTTAGTCATCAAGTGCATTTGTGGCGTCTATATAATCCCGTAACTGATGTTGTACTGTCTTTTCAATGGTTTTTGCTATAAATGGAATACTGGATATGTGTCTAAATGAAGCTGGGTCTTCTTTGTTGATTGTTTTGTTTTTTAGGATAGGTCGTATGAGTGATCTTTTTAGTTCCGCTGGCATAGTTCCTTGATGAAGTGATTGATTTACTATGTTTAGTATTATGGGTGCAGTTTCTGTTTTTGTGGCTTTGATCCATGCTACTGGGCAGGGATCTAGAGGGGATGTAGTGGTGTTTGTAATTATGTTTAGCATTTGTCTTAGGTCTATTTTATGAAAGTCTTCCCACTCTTCTACAGGATCAATAGTCATTGGTGTCTTTAGAAGTACATTGCTTGCTGTTATTTTATGGGAGGTTTCTTCTTCTGTAGGATTCAGTTTGCGAGAATAATGGTCAGCAAGTGTTTGGGCATTTATTGGATATTTCGTATTGGTATCCTTAGTGGGTGTGGTAAGAGACTTTATTAGTACGAACAGTTCTCTAGGTCTATTTAGAGCATTATTTAGCTTTTTGGTATGGTAATTCTTTTTTGCAGAATTTATGGCTTCTTTGTATCTTGCGAGTAATAACAGATATTGTGCTTTGATTTCTGGTGAGTTTTTAGTTCTCCATTTTTTTCCATTCTTCTGAGATCTTTCATTGCTTTAACCAAGTCAGAATTGTACCATGCTTCTGTTTTGTTTTTTAATGTGGTGTTTATGTTAGGAGGAATTTTGGGTGGTTGTTTTGAAACTGCTTCTATTCCATTGCTCCATCGTGCTACTAAGTCATCCAGATTTGTAGTTTCTGTGTTTGTGTGAGATAAAATTGATTTTATTAATGCGTCTTTATCTACATTTTTAAACTTGCTTCTCTGAGGATGTGATTTAGTTTCTAGATTGGGAGGTTGCATTGGCATGTAGAAGGTGAATTGGATCAGGTGATGTCAGACCATGGGACTTGAGTGATTTTTGGCGATGAGCTTGTTGCTATGTTATTTGAGTGCTTTTTAGGCAGGAATACCATGCCAAGTACATTTCCCTTGTTGTTTGTGGGTGTTTGAATTATTTGTTAAAATCCCATTTGGTCCAAGGCTTCAATGAATGCATTTTTGTGTGTGGTGTGGAGTGAAGCAAGGTATCTCCAGGAACAAGCAGGAATGTAGTCTTCACATATGGGTATCGTCGGTACTGACGGAGCCTGCGCGGGAACTCTCCCCAGCGTCCAATTTGGAAGCTTTTGGGTGCACCCCACAGCACCTGCATGCTGCCTTCCCGCCTTTCCCAAATGTCTCTCTCCAGTTCGTTTTCCGCGGAGCCGGCAGGTCGCATTTCCTGTCACCGCATAAAATATCCCATTTATTCTTCTTTTTTGTGGTCGCATCTGCCTTCCTTCGACACTACACCGGTATCGCCGGTTCTTTCTTTTCCTTAAAAAAAAAAAAACCTTTTCCAGCTTTTTTCTCCTCTGGTGCCACGCGCCATTTTGGGCACTAGGCCCAATTTTCCTCCACAATGGAAAAACCCGCTTCGGGTTTTAAAAAGTGTTCCAAGTGTGGCGGTACCATCTCCTTCACCGACACCCATGAGTGTTGCCTCAAATGTTTAGGTCCTGACCACTCTATCTCCGAGTGTGTTGCCTGTGGGATGATGTCGAAGAGGGGTCGGCAAAACCGAGCTGCTATACTTAGCACCCTTTTTCCCTCCAATGCAGCATCTGTGGCATCAACATCTTCCAGGGCTTCGTCTTCCTCCCATGGATCTCAGGTAACTAAACATAAGTCTAGCCGGTCCTCAAAGGGTAGATCTCCTTCTATGTATCGAGATGCCTCTGGCATTGCCCTTGAGGGACTCACACCGGCAAAATTGCCCTGGCGGGAGGCTTCGGCTTCCAAAGCATCATCGGGGCTCCAGGATATTCTCGAGGCCCCAACCTCGTTAGAACTACTGGTGCCATGCTCTAGGGTACCGGCTGCTTTGTCCGGTATCGATACCCAGGCATCGGCGGCATCGATAGACCAGAGATTCTTGGCTATTGAATACAGTCTGGCGGCTCTTCTCTCGGCATCGATGCCCCCGAAACCACTTTAGACAACTCAACCAGTACCGGTACCGGAACCGGCACCTACATCGGTACCAGGGCCAATTGCATCGATGTCAGCAGGTGTACTACCGGTACCGACGCATGCTGTGCCATCCGGTACTGACAAGTCGGTACTGGACCCTGTCAATACCGACTTTGATCAGTACCGGTATCGTGCGCTGAACGGGTACCCGGACAGAAGATACTTTGAATCCTCCGACGAGTCTGAAGACTCTGACAGCTCTGTCGATACCAGAGTATCTCTTCCTGAGGATTCTTCCTCTCCTAAACGTAGGATGTCTCCTCCAGAGGATATATCCTTCCAGGATTTTATCCGGGATGTGGCTCGAGGTCTTTCCATCACAGTGGCCTAGGGCGAAGGAATTGGAAATTTTACAGTATCCTAAAGCTCCCAAAAAGGCAGCTACTTTGCCTATTCATGAGATCTTGCATGATCTCATGCTAAGAATGTGGGAAACACCTCTCACCACTTCTCCTCATTCTCGTAGGCTCGATACCATGTATCGAGTTCCTCCCTCTCCTGGATTTCAAAAAAACCAGCTGCCCCACTATTCCATGGTGGTGGAATCAGCTATGAGAAGGATCAAGAGTGCAAAAAGACATGCATCTAATCCTCCAGGACACAAATGTAGAACTCTTGATGCTTTTGGGCGTCAAACCTTCCAGGCCTCTATGCTTTCTGCCAGGATTAGTTTCTACATTTTATATATGGGAATGTTCCTTAAGGAAGTTACAGCGGCGGGAGGAGTGGCCTAGTGGTTAGGACAAGGCACTTCAGGCCGGAGGGCCGGGGGTTCAAGTCCCACCTGGGGACAGCAATCTCAGGCCGGAGGGACTGGGATTTCTAATCCTATAGGTACTCCTTGTGGTCTTGGGCAAGCCACTTAACCCTCCATTGCCCATGTTCCCTGTAAGTAATAGCGTATGTGTGTCATATCCCCTCGTGTTAAATGTATCTCCCAATTGACCGCTTTGACCTGGTGAAAAGCGGGCTATAAATACAGCTAAATAAATAAATAGAACTTATGAGCCCTCTTCTTCCTGATGATAAGAGACAAGATTATCTTGCACTTATCAAACATGCTCAGGATGTTTCCAAATTCATAAATCGTGCAGGTTTTGAGTGCATAAGCAGAACTTTTGCTATTGCCATAGGCACACGTAGGATTGCCTGGCTCTAGGCATCTGACTTGGAACTTTTGGTACAGGACAAATTGGTGAATATTCCTTGCACAGGAGAGAATCTCTTTGACAAAAATTGGCAAGAGAAAGCTAATGAGCTAGATGCTGATAATCTCACCTTGGATAGATTATCAAAATCTACAGCTGATCCTGCAAGGAAAAAGTCCTACAAAAAAGCATTCTTCACTAGAAAGAAGAAGTTCTACCCCTCCTATACCCACCAAGGGCATCGTTCAGGTCTGTCTGCCCAAAAGGGTCAGCAGCGACCTAAACAAAGAAAAACAAAGGCTGCTAAGCCTCAACCGGCTCAGCAGACTCAGCCTCCACAGGGGCTTTGACTCCCATCTAGAGAATTTTGTCTTTTTGGCCCTGAATGGGCCAGAGCCTTCTACCATTCCAGGAAGGTTATGTTATTTTGCCCCCAGATGGGGGCAGATAACAGCAGAAAGTTGGACTCTGTCCATTGTAAGAGAGGGATACAAGCTTTACTTCCTCAGAATTGCCCCCTCCTACAATGGTAAGACAGTTCAATTCTCAGACCTCTCTGAACTCCCAGTTAGATCACAAGGTCAGTCTGCTTCTTGCCCAAAGGGCAATAGAAGAAGTACCTATTCATGTGCAGGGTTCTATTCGCCCCTTTTCTTTATTCCAAAGAAAACAGGAGGGCACAGACCCATTCTGGACCTCAGAGAATTGAACAAATTCCTGTTCAAAGAGAAATTCAAAATGATTTCTCTAAGAACTCTACTGCCATACCTTCAGAGTCGGGACTGGCTTTGTTCTCTAGATCTCAAGGATGTGTACACTCATGTTCTCATCCATCCAACTCACCAAAGGTTTCCTCGCTTTCTGTTTCAAGGGAAGCACTACCAATACAGAGTTCTTCGTTTTAGCCTGGCCTCAGCACCAAGGGGTTCACAAAATGCATGGCTGTGGTGGCAGCATTTCTCCGCACCCTAAAAATATTTGTCTTCCCTTACTTGGATGATTGGCTCATTCGAGCCCCATCAGAGCCAGAGGCCAGGATTTCTCTATCTCGCACAATGCATATCCTTCAATATTTGGGACTTGTCATAAACTTCCCAAAATCCAACCTAGCTCCCACTCAGTCTCTAGAGTTCATAGGAGTCCTGCTGGATACCAGACAGACAAGGGCCTATCTTCCACAGTCCCGCTGCCTTCACATTGTGCAGTTAGCTTCCCAAGCAATGCTAAAGTCTCACCTCACTCCTTGGGAAATGTTACAACTACTAGGCCACATGGTATACACCGTGCATGTGGTCCCTTATGCCCACCTCCATATGAGGACAGCCCAGTGGACTCTATCCATGCAGTGGACTCAGGCGTCAGGTTGCCTGTCAGACAAAATAGCAACCTCAGATCATCTTATTTTGTCTCTCCAATGGTGGCAGTCACCCCAGAATCTGTTGGTGGGGTCCCCTTTTCAGCAACCCCCACCTCAAGTAACTCTAATAACAGATGCCTCACAGGTGGGTTGGGGAGCCCATTTGCAAGACCTCTCTACCCATGGTACCTGGACCCTACAGGAGACCGATCTACACATCACTCTCCTAGATCTCAGAGCAATCTTTCTTGCTCTTCGAGTGTTTCACACCCAGTTCAGCTACAAAACTGCCCTAATTCAAACGGACAACCAGGTAGCCATGTTCTATGTGAACAAGCAGGGCGGAACAGGCTCTCTGTTACTCTGCAACGAAGCTTTGTGACTTTGGGCCCTCGCCAGAAAGCATCAGATTCATCTCCTTGCAGTGTATCTTTCAGGCATTCAAAACTCTTGGGTAGACAGACTCAGTTGAGTTCTGCTTCCACACGAATAGTCTCTCCATGCAGACCAGGTGACCAAAATTTTCCAATTTTGGGGAACCCCAGACATAGACCTCTTTGAAAGTCCACTGAATGCCAAACTTCCCCTGTTCTGTTCCAGAATTCTGGCTCAGGGTTGTCAGGCCAGGGATGCCTTCCTCTTCCATTGGGGTCGGGACTTCATGTATGCCTTCCCACCCATTCCCCTAATTCCCAAAACCCTTTTCAAGCTTCAGAGAGACAAGGGCCGTATGATTCTCATAACCCCACACTGGCCACGGCAAGTGTGGTACCCTCTGCTCTTAAATCTCTCTCAAGCTCCATCTCTGGAGCTAGGATCTGCTCCAGATCTCCTATCCCAGGAGGACGGGATGCTGTGGCATCCCAATCCCCAGTCTCTACATCTCAGGGCCTGGTTACTGAAAGCCTAGAACTTCATGGTCTTAACCTTTCTCAACGAGTAAAGGATATCCTTTATGCTTCCAGGAAACCATCCATAAGATAGTCTTATGCTTTCAAGTGGAAAAGGTTTACCATATGGTGTTCGCAGAAGGGTCTTAACCCTTTTGCAATACCTCTGGAATCATTACTGGAATATCTCCTTCATTTGTCTAATGCAGGGCTTAAGACCAATTCAATCTGAGGACATCCAGGAACTTACATGAGAGAGGCAGGAGTTCAGTGGGGCCAAGTCATGAGTGGAGGAGTTCAGTAGGGCCAAGTCATGAGTGGAGGAGTTCAGTGGGGCCAAGTCATGAGTGGGGCCAAGTCATGAGTGGTGTAAAAGAATTATGTCATCTGGCATAGTAGTATGCTGAAATACTGTGCTGCTGAACAAGAAGGATCAGAGGCGCCAGGAAGACATTGAAGAGAAGGGTAGTTAGGATGGAACCTTGTGGAACACCCATGGGAGAGCAGGATGAGCCGGAAAAAACAGAGGACCTAGAGGAGAGGAAAAAGCGGAATTAGTGTAAGACAGTACCATGGAGCCCAATATCATGAAGGAGGGTGGTGTGATCAACCAAGTCAAAAGCAGAAGACAAGTCCAAAAAGACAGCTAGAGAGATATCACCGTGATCATGGGTGATATGCAGCTCATTCAAAAAAGAGAGAAGGATAGTTTTCTGTGTTGTGACCGGGTCTGAAACCTGATTGGCAGGGGTGGATGGCATGGGTGGTGTCAAGATAAAAGACAGTTGTAAAAAGACCAGTTTCTCTAAAATTTTGGAGAGAAAGGGGAGATTTGAAATGAGATGCCAGTATGCTAGAATGGAAGGATCTAAGGTGGATTTCTTGAGGATGGGGTGTATAAGGTCATGTTTCTAGGAAGAAGGGAAAGAGCCCGAGGAGAGGCTGATGTTGAACATATTGAGAATATTTGGAAGAAATGCAAGGGAGGGTTCAGACATCCAATGAGAGGGAATAGGGTCAGAGGGGCATGTGGTCTTATGTGAAGAAGAGAGAGCCTTTGACAATTCTACAGACGATATAGGATGGGAAGAGGACCAGATATGTGATAGGGAGGGAGTCAGTGTGGTGGGGAAACAAGAAGTGGCTATGGGACAAAATGTAGTCAGGGAAAAAGGAAGGGGCAGGAGGCAAATGTAGAGTGAAGAGACTGGACCTTATCTGAGAAAAAGGTAGCTAGTAGAGCTGTATCTGGAGAGATGGAAGGAGCAGTCATGGGGGGGGGAGGTACAGACTGCTGAGAGTGAACAAAAAATGGAGTATAGTTGGCAGGAGGAACTGGAGTAGGAAGAGATTAGGTTGGAGTAATAGAATGTTTGGTTGCATGGATCAGGGAGCGATAGTGCTGGTGACAGTGACAGAAATGGATAACAGATTCTGGGGAGGGGCACTTGAGCCAAAGGCGCTCGGCATAACAGAGGTAAGTGTAGTGGAGATGAAGGCCAGGGTGATACCAGGGGTGGTGAGTGGATGGATGTGAAGATGGAACTGGATAGAGAGGGGCCAGTTGGTCCAGAGCAGCAGCCAGAACAGTGTGTCAAGTCTGAGCTTGGAGATCTAATGAGAGAAAAATGAAGTCCAATGGAAGGAGGGTGTAAGAAGGAGGAAACTGCTGAAGTGTGGAAGGTGTGATGTGACGGGATAATCAGGTTGAGTCAGAAACAGAGGAATTACCAGGCAGAGAAGAAGTGGAATGGAGCTGTAAAGAGAAGAATAGACACAGGTGGTCAAACCAAGGAAGTGGAAATGCAGAGAGGGCAATGGATATAAAAGGAGAATCAGAAGGTATAATGATCAGGTCAAGTACATTTCCAGCGGCATGAGTAGGACAGTGGACGTGTTGATGTAGATCTTTGAGATAGGTGATAAAAGCCTTATCCAGAGTTGGAGGGGAAATCAAGACGGATGTTAAAATCATCAAGGATGACCAGATGAGGGTATGAAATGGAAACATCTGAGAGAGTGAACAGCAGAATTCCATTGATGAGGGTGGAGGGAAGGAGAGGAGTAGAGGAGGAAAATAATGAGGAGGAGAGGAGTCTAGTCAGAGCAGAAGAGCTTCAGGATAATGGAGTGCCGGGGACTGATCTTCGCTCATGGGGAGGGTGGTGCAATGGAGGATAGCCACTCCACCACCGCTCTGACCCAGGAGGTGTAGAAGGCAGAAGAACCTGGGGGGAGGCAGCAGTTGAGCAGAGGGGGCTCACTGCCCTGGATTCAGGTCTCAGTGAGGAAAAGGACATCTAGAAAATGTTGTGTAATGAGATCCTGAATAAGTACAGACCTAAAACGAAGAGACCTACAGTTAATGAGAGCAAGACTGAGGAGGAGAAGGGAGGAGGTGAGCAGGTAATGTGGGCATGACAGGGAAGAGGTACTACAGGGTAGCAGAAATACAGGAGCAGGTTAGCAGAAATACAGGAGAGGTGATCTGGTAGAGGAGGAGCTGAGGGCAGTGGGCAACATCACCAATGCAATGGAATCGCTGACATAGTGCAGAAGAGAAAGATGTAGAAGATGCACAGAGACAAAACAGTTGTGTGCTGATAGCACTTACCCATAGGGACTGAAGGGAGGCTGGAACGTGTAGCTTTGAGAGAGAGAGAGAGAGAGAGTGCAGGGTCTGGATAGCGTGCCGGTGCTCCCGGAGTCGCCTCAAGGAACTTGCCCAGTCCTGCTCCTTGGGAGTGCTCCTTCAGCACATGCCTGTGGTGCACGCCACCATGGCACAGAATGCTGACAGAGACTTGCCTTTACGGGCCAGAATTGCCTTGAAGGAACGCAGCCACATCACTTCCAGCAGGACAGGACCAAGTGGTGCAATTCTATACAGTAATGGCAGTATTATGTGTTGCTCTAAAGATTGGTAATTGCTCTAATAAAGTAAAATGGCCTATACTGTATTGGGTGATTATTGTCATTTATAGTCTGGCAAAAATAATTTTGGACACCTTTATATTTATTTATTTATTTATTTATTTACATTCTCTTATATACCGTGCTAATTTTTGTATTTTGGTAGTTGTGGATTGCCTGGTGTGGACTCTTGAAGTATTATGTTATCAG
This sequence comes from Ichthyophis bannanicus, assembly GCA_033557465.1. Classification (NCBI taxonomy): domain Eukaryota; kingdom Metazoa; phylum Chordata; class Amphibia; order Gymnophiona; family Ichthyophiidae; genus Ichthyophis; species Ichthyophis bannanicus. The sequence continues at coordinate 960,525,360 of CM066034.1, read as the reverse complement.
TTAACACACAGTAAGTGCAATTGCATTAACTGGAAGGCACAGGCCCCACCTATTCTCCACCCTGTTCCAAGTTAGCTGTTAATTTATTTACATTCTCTTATATACCGCGCTATTCTGCATCAGTGCGGTTTACATTGAACAAACTGAAATTACATTGAACAGGGCATTATAACTTAGAGATAACTATTTTACAGGGAACATGGGCTATGGAGGGTTAAGTGGCTTGCCCAAGACCACAAGGAGCACCTGTGGGACTAGAAACCCCAGTCCTTCCGGCCCAAGGTTGCTGTCCTCTAGTGGGATTTGAACCCCCGACCTTCCGGCCTGAAGTACCTTGCCCCAACCACTAGGCCACTCCTCCACTCCGCAGCAGGTGATGTGCATTAAGTGCTCAGGAATTGCATTAGTTCGTATTGCGGCATATGCATTACCTGTTAGCACATTTTAATTTCTGTATTAACCCCTAGCACAGCTTAGCAAATAGATCTGTCTAGTAAACAGGAACCTTAGTTTTAAATCTCCTAACTTAATGTAGGCATGTCCCCTTATTTAAGCCACAGCTCAGTGCTGACTTCACATTGAGAGGTATCCCAGGGACATGCTCATAACAGGGACCCGGAGGGCTGAATAATATTACTTTCATTCAGGCCTGAATGGCCGGGTCTTTCGTTGCCGCTAAAGTATAATAAGAGCATGGCTGTGTCAAATATTTTTCATGCAAAGCTCCTAGTCCTATAAATTCAAAATTAAGGCTGCTGAAATTCTAAAAACATGCCAGCACATGACTGTCCTTCAGACCAATGAAATCCACCCCCCACCCCTTCTTGGACATCCGCCAGCATCCCTCTCCACCAATATTTCCCTGAAAGAAATCATCCAGTGACCAGAGTCCCCTGACACTTTCTCACCCCTCCAAAGTGAATCCTTACCATTCCAGAAGGTTTCCTCTCTTCACCAGCAGGGGGCACATGAGAGCCATTCTGCTAGCACTTCAGAAGTTTATGCATTGTGTGAGAGTAACGAAGTATAAGTAGGTTTTGAGGTTTTTTTTCGGAAAGATTGGAGGTCCTTGTTGGCTCTTAGTGTGTCAGGGAGTTTGTTCCATTGTGTGGAGGCTAGATAGGTAAATGTTCTATTGCTAGTAGTCGTATTTACCTTGTGTATAGTGAGTGGTATCAGGAGAGTGTTAAGGTTGTGTGTACATCTGTTCCTTTTGAGGGGTTGAGCATTAATGAGTGTTGAGAGGAATGAAGGGGCAATATTGTGAATTAGTTTGAATGTTGTAATTATTATTTTGTATCTTGTACGCGCTTGGATCGGTAGCCAGTAAAGTTCCATTAGAATAGGCGTGATGTGATCTGAGATCCACACATTCATTACTATTCGAGCTGTAACATTCTGTGCCATTTGGAGTATATTGATTGTTTTTTTTAGGTAGTCCATGGAGAATGCCATTACAATAATCTAGATGTGGAGTTATGAGTGCTTGCACTGTTGTTCTAAAATCTGAGTGTTCGATGATATTTCGTAGTGGTTGTAGGATTCTCAGTTTGTGGAAAATTATTCTGTTTAATAGCCTTAGGTGAGTTTCCATGCTAAGAGCCTTATCCTAGGTACTTTATTTCTTGCTTGATGTTGTAGGAAATATTGTTTAGTAGGATTGTGGAGGGATGTTTAACTTCTGAGTTTTTAGAGATGAACATTACTTCAGTTTTCTTGTGGTTAATATTTCCCTGAAAGAAATCATCCAGTGACCAGAGTCCCCTGACACTTTCTCACCCCTCCAAAGTGAATCCTTACCATTCCAGAAGGTTTCCTCTCTTCACCAGCAGGGGGCACATGAGAGCCATTCTGCTAGCACTTCAGAAGTTTATGCATTGTGTGAGAGTAACGAAGTATTAACTTAGAATTTGAAACCAAGGACAAGCTAACAGAGGATAATGAAGACCATGAGAACAGTTCTGTACTGAATTCTGAACGAGAGATGGGAAGTAGGAAAAGCTTGATCGGAATTGTTGGTACAAGTGAAAACTGAAGCAGAAGCATTCTGGATGTACTGAAGCCTACAAAGCTGGGATGTCGGAGGGTCATATAAAAGTTAACAGTGTTCAAAGTGAGGTACAAAGCATAGATGACTTTTTAGCAAAGGAAACAATATCCAAAATATTCTATGTGGGTAAGCGTAAAAGTGCAGTTGAAAATTACAGGGGGCAGGGGAGGGGTCATATTCAGTGGTGGTGGCTAGCTATTCTAACACAGCTAGCCGCTGCTGCTGAACTTGAACCCAAATATTAAATGCCAGGGTCATATCTGGCACCGGCATTGAAAATCCGGGTTGCCCAGATTGCCAGAAAGCGAACCAGGCAGCGGCGATACTGAGTTAAGTTAGGCCAGCCTTTACTGTGCCTAACTTTCAACCCGCCGATAACCAGGCAGCAGCTCAATATCACCACTGCCTGGTTACTGATGAATGCTGCCCCTCGCCCCCGGAACACCCCCAGCAGGCCCCCAGTGCTAACCAGTTAACATCAGGGTGCGTACTGGCAGTACCTGCGTATATTCAGCACCACTAACCGTGTTGCTGTTGCTAAATATTCCAGATAAGGGGATTAACACAGTTGGCAGGTCTGCTTCCTTTGAATATCCCCTCCCCCTACATTTCCAGGCATGAATTGCCAGATGTCCCGATTTTAATCAGGAATGTACTCATTTTTGGAAGCCTGTCCCGATTTGAGAAATCTCCTGGTTTTGTCTCGAATTTTGGCGTTTTGTCCTGACTTGTCCCTAATTTCTGTGAAATTTTGACAGCTGATTAAGATGAACCTTATAATACAAACGGAAAAATGAAACATTAATTATAAGTTTTTCTTTTTCAACGTGTTGGCATTTTTTTTGAAAAAGGGGAAATGTTTTGGGCTCATTTCCAAAAATGGGAAAGTTTAGATTCCAATGTACATACAAAATATGGTGAAATTTAAGATGCATGTAAGGAAGGGGAAACTATAAAAATTTTCCGAAAGTACGAAGTCTTGATCAAAGTTTATCATTTGTTAAAATTTTTCAATTTTTGTTGTCATAGTTATGTTACTAATATAAATTAATATGCAGTTATGTATATCGTCACTAGTTTTATCTCCTGGGTTTTTTTTTCAGGCTAATTTGCTTGTTTATTTTCCTGCATTGTCTAAAAATGGTGTCAAAAAGAAAGAATCTTTACCTGGAAGAATATTCCAAAGCATTCAATGGTATTAAAAAGAGTAAAAAGGGAACTACTTTTGCGTTCTGTACTTATTATTCATTGGACATCGATATTGGTAGTACAGGTGCATCAGCTATTTCTAGACATTGCAGAACTAAAATTCATGAAGAAAATTCAAAAGCTAAAAGGTTGATAGCTGAAATAGGACAGTTTTTTGCTATTAAAAACATGCCATTATCTAAGAAAAAATCAGCTGCCAAGCAACCTTAGCATACGACACAGCCATTCATTCCCTTTCATTTAAAAGCAACAAGTCCACAAACAAACTTTTGTCTGCAATTTTTCCGGATTCAGAAATAGTCAAAAAGATTTTGTCTGCCCACACAAAAATTCAGGCGATAACTCGCAACGTATTAGCACCAAAGTCCGTAAATGAACTACTAGACGATTTTGGAGACGGCTATTATTCTATTGCTATGGATGCTTCTAACCATAAAGAAATGAAAGCATTTCTAGTTATTATAAGATATTTTTCATCATGGTTTGGTTGTAAAATGACTAGAATTTGTTAATTTACCAGGTGAAACGTCAGACTTATATTCTGATATTTAAAAAGCTGTTTTAGAAATAAATAATTTAGATCCCACTAAACTAGTGGCCTTTAGTGCAGACGATGCAAATATGAATTTTCGTGGTGCTAATCAACAATGACAGGAATAACGTTTTTGCCATACTAAAATCTCTAAATTCCAAATTAGTTGTTGTTAGCTGCCCAGCACATATCTGCCACAATGTCGCCGAAAAATCATGCGACTGATTATCACTGGATATTGAAATGCTATTATCACTGGATGTTGAAATGCTATTGCTTAAAATTTTGAGTTATTTTAATGGGTCAACTTTGCGGCATGAAAAATTCAAGGAATTTTGTGAATTTGCTGAAATTGAAAATGTCACTTTCCCAACGCATTCACATACCAGGTGACTGAGCATGTTACCGCTCATTGAAAGGATTTTGCAACTTCGGGCTGCCTTAAAATCGCTTGCTTTATCATTTTCTGATGTTCCAAAAGTTTTGGAAAATTAATTTACAAATGATTCAAATGAAATTTATTTCTTGCTCCTGCAAAGCATCTCACAATTATTTCAGCAAACCATATTGATCCTTGAGAAGAAATATTTGCTTTTCCCAGAAATGATAGACGCTGTAATTGTCTTTTAACAGAAGATGAAACAGTGACTTCAGCAAAACATTTTTGGCGCCATTACGAGTCCTAAGCTTGCAAGTTTAGAATTAGATAATCCAAATTTAGCCAATAAACTTAAGAAGGAATTCACTGAGTTTTATTCAATGGCTGATTATTACATTAGTAAATGGTTCAGCTTAGACAATTACCTACCTTCAACCGATTAGTTGATGCTAAACGCTGGTATTAAATATGACAAACTTCAAAAATCGGCTGAATATCTATTACCCATCATTGCCATGAAAGATTCATTGTTTGATGAAACAAACAAATTGACCTTATTGCTACAGTCGTCTTCAGATGAATTTAATAATTTTCCAATTGATAAAAAATGGTCCACTTTATTTGAAAGCAAAAAAATGCATAGATTTGAAAACACTAGTTAGCATAATTTTTTTCAATTCCCACATCGAACGCCACTGTGGAATGAGTATTTTCGGTGTGCAAGAAGCAATGGATAGATGATCAAAATCGATTAGATATTAAAACTGTAAAATGCTTGTTTCAAGTTAAAATAAACTATTCATTATCTTCTGGTGATATTACAAAAAAGATTTTGGCTGACAAAAATCTGCTAAATCAAATATCATCAAACAGAAAATACATTAAATAATGTTTTATTGTGTTTGATGCCTAATAAAACATTTTTTTTAAAGTATTATCTTTTGAAAAAATATCCTTATTTTGGACCAAAGGTATCTGGCAACCCTAATCATGAAGGTAAAAGCACTTTTACCTGCCTTAAAAAAGTAGGTGGAGTTATGTTGGATGATGAATGTACACACGGAAATAATTTTCTTTAATCACTGCTTTTACTTTTGACATTTTGCATACTGCCTGGATTTTCAAAAGGAAATTCTTCCAATGAAACTCCCATAAGCTCCTCACAAGATTTCAAAATGACCCTGCACATGTGGGAACACTTCCCATGTAAAGTGATGCACCTTGCTTTTGCTAATAAACCTTTTTCTGTATTCTTCCATAGGGTTTTTGGACACTTCAGCCACCGCTCAGAGTGGCAGCTGGTAAAAGTGGATTATAAATCCATTTTTGACAGAAGGTGTGTTCAGGAAGATTACCGTCCTTGGCAGCTCCACAATCAGGTAGGGCAAGCAAGTAATAACTCTGGGTGTCATCTTATGGAGGTAAAAAGATTCAAATGTAAATGCAAAAATAAATAAAATGCACAACTTTGGTTACTTTAGAGCTTTAGAACAGACACTGTAGAGGCAGGTTTTGCTGCACAAAGAATTGTATGTCAGTTTGTTAGCTGAGAGCTTGTAAAAGAACTCGGCTACCTTTGCTATAGACATTGGTTACCTCAGGCCGGAAGGCTGAGGGTTCAATTCCCACATGGGGACAAGCAACCTCAGGCCGGAGGGACTGGGGTCTCTAGTCCCATGGCCACTCCTTGTGGCCTTGGGCAAGCCACTTAACCCTCCATTGCCTCAGGTACACTTAGATTGTGAGCCCCTTTGGGGACAAGGGAATAAAAAGCACCTGTCAGTATACATGTAAACTGCACTGATTCTAAAGAGTGTGGTATACATAAATTGTTATAATCATTGTAGTTTCCTAATTACAATTGGCAAGGTTACACTAAATCATGGGGGGATGAAGTGGCCATGAAGAGCATTAGGAAAAAGAAGAATTTAACTCAAGAGCTGCTGATACCTAGTCGTTAATTACTGGACAATGATGCAGGACCAAAGGGCATTAGGTACCTTAGGTTTTTCTTGGTGCCATCAAGTCATTGCTAATTCCTAGTGACCCAGCTGCCTCTGGGGTTTTTTTGGCAATGTATCACTAGAAGTAGATTGCCATGTCTTTTTCTTCTGAGGCAATGGATGTTAAAGCAACTTATCCAAGATCACAAGGAGTGCCCATGGGAATCAAACTCTTGATCTTCTGGTTGCTAGGTGAGTGTGCTAACCACTAAACTACTCCCCAACTCCTTAGGGTGGTCCCCCTAAATTAACTTTTATGCCTCTAGTGCCCCCCTCCTCTGATATTCTGAAAATTGAACTCAACAATCATGATTATCCAATCACCCATGACAGAATAATCCAATACAAGCTCAAAAGTGTGTCCTCCTTATAGTGTGACACAACGGCCCATTTTTCTTTCCTTCATTTGCAAATTCCTGCATTTCTGTGGGGGGGACTGGAGGCACAGACACATTGTGTCTCTATGAGGCATCTCATCTGTATATTTTTATCTGTCTTGACCATGTGGGTGTGTGTGTCTCTCTAGTGGTAGCGTGTAATGCAAGGATGGAAAGTGGGTGTGTATGTAGAGTGAGGGATGTATGCCAGGAGTATTTATGTGTGTATCTTCTGCAGAGATAGCATATGTCCATCTGTCTGTGTGTGGGGCGAAGGTGGTGTTCTGTACTGAGAGTGTGCCATGTGTCAATGTCTGTGTGGTGAGTGTTTGGGGTGTATGTGTCTGGTCTGGGGATATAGGCTATGTGTATGTGTGTGTGGTACAGAGATGGGAGATAAGTGTATGTTCACTTGTGTGTGATATAGGGATGGGGTACATTATGTGCATGCATGCGCAAACATGTATGTGGTGTGGGGGTAGGATGTGTATGTGTGCGTATACGTGGATGTGGTAGTGGGAGTGGATAGTGTGACAAAATGCCACATTTCACCTTCCTCTATTTGCAAAGGTCCGGCATGTCTATGGGGAAACTGGTTATGAAGACGCAGGATAAAGTGTGTCTCATAAGGGTAGTACAGCCTTACATTGTCTCTTCTCTTCAGACTCGGCAGCCTTCACCTCCTGCTGCCGTGCCTGGACTAAAATCTCGTGATAAGAGCCTTCAGCCTGGCAATCTGACCTAGCTTTATGCGGTTTAGCAATCTGGTTAGTGGCTGAATCTCTTTGTTAACTGGATTATGGCTGGGGCCGCCTCCTGATCTGCTAACAGAAAACCCCGGTTTTAACCAGGTGTCTTTTCTGCAGGCTGTGGTGACATTCAGAGGCACTATCTGGATAATTCCACTGAATGTCAGGATCAGCAAGGTTTAGCCAGTGAGCAAATCCTACTAACAAGCTAAACCCTTTTCAATATGCCACCATATTGTCTTAAAATGGGCTTGCAACTTAACATGAAGAAGACAAAGATTCTGATAACTGGCAAAACCAATTTCATCCTTGATGGAGAAGAAATATAAATAGTAGACAATTTTAATCTGCTTGGATCGATAATCATAATGAAATGAAAATCAATCAAGAAAGCCAATGACACATTGTTCTTGGGAGAATGGCAGGGAAGCTAACAAAAGTTACAGAACAGTAATAATGGGTGATTTTAATTACCTCAGTATCAACTGAGTCAGTGTCACAACAGGATATGCTAGGGGGATAAAATTTGTAGATGAAATAAATGACTGCCTCTTGGAGCAGCTGGTTCATGAACTCACAAGAGGGTGAAGCTATTCTGGAACTAGTCCTTAGTGGAACACAGTATCTACTTCAAGAGATAGGGTATAAGGGCCTCTTGGCAATAGTGATCATAGTATGATCATGTTTGATTTAAGAAATGGAAGGATGGCAAGGAACTCCATAGTACTACCTTTTAACTTTCAAAATGGAGACTATGATAAAATGAGGAAAATAGTTAAGAAAAAACTACGAGGAACAGCTGCAAAGGTTAAATAATTACATCAAGCATGGACGTTGCTAAAATATACTATCTTGGAAGCCCAGACCAGATGTATTCCATGCTTTAAGAAAAGTGGAAGGAAGGCCAAAAAATGGCCAGCATAGTTTAAAGGTGAGGTCAGAGAGACTGTTGTTGCAAAAATAGCATCCTTCAGGAAATGGAAAAAGGAGTCTAATGACAAACACTGGAAACAACATACACTTTGGCAAGACATTGATAAGGCAGGCAAAGAGAGAATTTAAAAAGAAGATTGCTGTGGAAGCAAAAACAAATAATACAAACTTTTTCAAGTACATTCATAGCAAAAAACCTGTGAGAAAGTCATTTGGACCATTGAATGATAGAGGGGTAAAAGGGGCACTAAGGGAGGACAAGGCCATAGCAGAGAGATTGAATGAATTCTTTGCTTCAGTCTTTACTGAAGAAGATGTAGGGAAGTTACACATGCCTGAAATGTTATTTAAAGGTGATATGCTGAAAGAATTGAAAGAAATATTGATAAACTGGGAAGATGAATTACAACTATTTGATTAAACAAAAAGTAGCAAATCACCTGGACTGGATGATATACATCCGAGGGTGTTGAAAGAACTGAGAGAGAGTAATCTGTGAACTATCATTAAAATCATATGTAGTACCTGAAGAGTGGAGAATGGCCACTGTAACGCCAATATTTAAAAGGGTTCCAGGGTTGATCTGGGAAACTACAGATCGGTAAGTCTGATATCAGTAAAAAATGGTAGAAACCATCATAAAGAATAACATTATTGAACATGTAGCTTATGATGGTTTAATGGAAGAAAGCTAACATGGATTTAACAGATGGAAAGTCTTGTCTTACTAATCTGTTATATTTTTTGAAGGTGTGAATAAACAGGTAGGCAGTGGTGAGCAGGTTGATATAGTGTACCTGGATTTTCAGAAAGCTTTTGACAAGATCCCCCCATGAGAGACTCTTGGCCAAATTATAAAGTCATGGAATTGGAAGCAGTGTACTATTGTGGATTAGGAACTGGTTAAAAAATAGAAAGCAGAGAGTAGGGCTAAATGTAAATTTTCTCACTCTAGAAAGGTGAATAGTGGAGTACCCCAGGGATCTGTGCTCGGCCTGCTGCTTTTTGACATATTCATAAATGACCTGGAAACGGGAATAATGAGTAAGGTGATCAAATCTGCAGATGAGACAAAATTATTGAAAGTTGTTAACACGCAAGAGGATTGTGAAAAATTGTAAGAGGACCTTGATAAATTGGAAGACTGGACATCCAAAGGGCAGATGAAATTTAATTTGGACAAGTGCAAAGTTATGCACCTAGGAAAGAACAACTCAAATAATGGTTACACGATGCAAGGTTCCACATTAGGAACCACCACCCAGGAAAAATATTTAGGTGTCATCATGTATAATATGTTGAAACCCTCTGCCCAGTGTGCAGCGGCAGCCAAGAAAGCAAATAGAATGCTACGAATCATAAGGAAAGGAATGGAGAATAAAACCAAGGATATTATATAATGCCTCTGTATTGTTCCATGGTGCGACTGCACCTGGAATATTGTGGGCAATTCTGGACTGCCACATCTTAAACAGGATATTGCAGAATTAGAAAAGGTACAGAGAAGAGCCACCAAACTTGTAAAGGGGATTTAAGGATACCCCTATGAGGAAAGGCTTAAAAGGTTTGGGCTTTTCAACTTGGAAAAGAGACTGCTGAGGGGAGTAACCGAGGTAGCTCGGACACGGTGCTCCGGGCCCCTCTAACCGTCCACCCCCGCCCCCTCCCCCCATTTAGTCCCACTCTCCTTTCCCACAGAATACACACATACACCATTCTTGGGAAAACACCGGTCGCAGCTTTATTAACTTTATAATATACCGAACATTACAGTTCAAGAATAATCCTCTTAACAATATAAACCTCGGAGTAATACCTCACCAGCCATGCTATTAGCAAGGTGACCCGCAGCGGAGCAATGCCTCACCAGCCATGCCCTTAGCAAGGTGACCCCGCCTCCGCTGCTGCCGCGGTCATGCCAACCGCAATCTTCCTAATCCCCTTTCCCCGACCTCGCCATGAATTAGCAAAAGTCAGCCAGGGGATGTCCGGGTCGGGGGCACCCCGCCCCCGGCCCAAGTATAGCCTAAGGCTGCGGACCCCGGACCTCCAGGATCCCGCCACCCCCAGCTGCGACACCCCTTCAGCCCCCCACCCCACATCGCTAACATAGGGAGGGAGGGAGGGAAACCGGCCTCGTCCCCGGGGAGGATCAGGAGCTTCGGCAGCCGTTGCCGACTCCTGGCTCCTCCCCACGCAGGTCACAGGCCTCCCGCCTCCCAGACTTCACCGCGCTCCCGCGCGCGGCTGGAGCCAATCAATTTTCGGCGCCCTCCACGTCATCTCGCTCCCGCCCCCCAGCCGATGACATCCGCGGGCCAGGGCCCCCCTGCACCGGCCGAGCACCCGGTTACCTTCGGCTGCCGGGACCCTGCCCCGCGGCCTTACATTAACCGAGGTAGCTCGGACACGGTGCTCCGGGCCCCTCTAACCGTCCACCCCCGCCCCCTCCCCCCATTTAGTCCCACTCTCCTTTCCCACAGAATACACACATACACAATTCTTGGGAAAACACCGGTCGCAGCTTTATTAACTTTATAATATACCGAACATTACAGTTTAAGAATAATCCTCTTAACAATATAAACCTCGGAGTAATACCTCACCAGCCATGCTATTAGCAAGGTGACCCGCAACGGAGCAATGCCTCACCAGCCATGCCCTTAGCAAGGTGACCTCGCCTCCGCTGCTGCCGCGGTCATGCCAACCGCAATCTTCCTAATCCCCTTTCCCCGACCTCGCCATGAATTAGCAAAAGTCAGCCAGGGGATGTCCGGGTCGGGGGCACCCGCCCCCGGCCCAAGTATAGCCTAAGGCTCCGGACCCCGGACCTCCGGGATCCCGCCACCGGCACAGAGGACATTAATGTCAGGTCGAAGGCGCCCCGCCCTGACCCCAGTGCGGCCTAGAGCTCCGGATCCCGGACACCTCCGAGATCCCTCCACCAGCACTGGCGACATTAATGTCCCGAAGCCGCCCCCCCCCCACCAAGCTGCGACCAGGTGCACCCCCTGCTGAACCACACATACCAAGCCCACCGGCCAGTGGTGGCTAAGCACTCAGACACCCCCAGAGGAGAAAAACTCCCCCACCCCCAACAACCTCGCGCTCGCACCTCAGGCATGCCGTAGTAGCCACTGCCCGATTCGCACTGCCGAGTCCCCCCCCCCTGCTCTTATTTTTTTTTTTTTTAAAGGCCCGCAAACCATGACTTGACAACCGACCAGAGCCGAAGACCGCTCCGCGACCCAGTCGGCGCCCCCCCCAACACGTAACCGGAGCCAAACCAGCTTACACCCTGGTGCTCCAGCAAAGGTATGGGCTGCACCCCACTGCGACCATGCTCCTCTGCCACAAAATGATGCCCCCACCAGATCACGATCCGATGGGTCCAGACCATCCACATAGACTCTCCCGAACCATCCGCCCCACGAGGGAATGACCCATGGGCCAAATGACCCAAGGCCTCCTGCACGGCCCCCCGGCGGACAGCGAAAATCACGGGACCCCCACCTCCCGGAAGCCTATACCGGCCAGAACGGGCCCTCCTCTGCTGTTGCGGAACGCTTCACTCGGCAACCCCGCCACGACCCCCCAATGAGACGCCACCCCAAAGCGGGATGAACGTGCCGCAACAACCGCGGCCCCGCCCACGCACTGCCTATTGCTTCCACTATAGACCACGACCCACACCAGCTTCGCCGGAGCTCGCCACCACCCCACCCAGCTAGAATGCCCCAAAGGATACCCGGCATCAACGCCCGAAAGAGGGAGGCAGCAGACTTCAACAAGCTGCCAGTAGAAGCCGAGCAGCAAGTCCCTGGTAGCCCGGAAGAGGGAGGCAGCAGACTTGAACACCCTCCCTCTGTAAACAGAGCAGCAAGTCCCCGGTTGCCCCCCTTCGCCCCCGTGTAACAGGCCACCTGGCATCCAGAGGCCTTGAGCACGAACCCCCCCCCCCCATCCAACCGGAACGCCCGACTCTTACGGCGTTATGCAGGACCTCCCAGCCGTCCTGTACCGCCACCATCCCCCTTTTGGAACAGGAAAGCGCACCCCCCACCCCGTGAGAACCAGCGTGGATGAGCAAGACCGATGCCCCACATCCGGCCGCAACGACTCGGGGCTGCAACGGACTCTCCAGCCCCCCTTCGCAACAACCCCGCATAAGGCCCTAGGCTGGGTTCAGCCAAACCTGCCATGAGCTGTCCATATGCCACACAGCCCCTGAGGCGGTCGCAGCCTAAAGAGCTGTCGTGCCCGTGTCCAAATATCCATCATGCCCGCGAACTTCCCTCCCCAGACATCACAGACCTCCAAATCCACACGCCGGCCTATGAATCCGACATACCTCGGTACCGTCCCTGCCCCCAGGATGGCGTCACCGCCCACTGCCTCGGCAACCGTTAACGGTAATTACGAAGCAGCCCACCCCAGTCGCTACCCACCCCTGCCATTGTGACCTTCATCCCAAAGGGAGACAATCCCCAGCTCCCTGAACGTCAGCTCCAGGCCTAAGAGGTAATCCCCAGCCCGGGTCCTCTGCCATACCCCGAGCATACCCCACCATTAAAGAGCCCCCAACACCCCCTTGAAGGCACTGAACTCCAGCACCCATTCACCGCTCCAGAACCCTTCGCCCGGCCCATCGCCCGCTCCCCCAGCTATAGCCGGTACGCCCAAAACCCGGAAGGAGCAAAGCACAGCCCACCATCATGCAATGTCAGAAACCAATCACCCCCGTGCACAGCCGCCACCCCACCTGATCCCGACCTCACATGACCCATAACCCCCACCCCGATCTGCAAGCCAGTAGTGCACACCCCCGGAACCCCGGTACGACGTGGCCGGAATTACAGAGGGAAAAACTGTTTGGTTTTTTTTTGTTTGTTTTTTATATACCCATAAAGGGGCTGGGGGCCGCCTACAATCAGCTCGACTCCTACACCCCTAACCATGCGAGGAATACGCCACCACCGAGGCGAAGCACCCGCTTAGGCCGCGCAAGCCATTGCTGTGCCCTTACCCTCCAAACCCGCCAGAACCCCCCTCCCCCAAGCCCACCTCAGCACCACCATGGGACCTGCTGCAGCCCATAACGTAAGGCCCATGCATAATAGGCCAACTACCCCTCCCAGAGAAGTGGAGGGACTGGCCCGACAGCGCAACGGGCCCTGCCAGTCAAGTGAATACGTTAGTTAGTCCTCGGCCTTGGTATTATTATTTTCTCTTGCTGTGGTTGGCCAATGCATAACTTTAGTATAGCAGGCACATATGCTGGAGTGTCCACCCCCACTGACCGAAGAAACAGGACGATAATGGCTGTCACAGGAGGGCCAGAAAACACTGCCCCACTACCTCCTAGCTGTCACATCCCCACCATGCCTGCCTGACCGGAAAGACCCCCCTGTCCCTCCTTCCCTCTCCTGAGCCCGCAGTATCCGCCCCCATCTGACCGCTCGACGAGGCCGAGGCCCTCCCACCCGCCTCACCACCTTCTCCGACGGAGAATTGAACATTATAGCATTCTTTTCACGGACACCCTGCTAACTGCTCCGTCCCGTTCCGCTTCCACCCCCACCCCCTGGACCCCAACCGTCCCAAATAAGTCGAACAATCTGTAGAATGGCTGCCCATTCCACTGGCACACGGTCTTCCGACTTTACCCACTTCTCAACCTGCACGCCGTATCCCACCCCGTGCCCTTTCCGCCCCCCTCCATACGGACGAATAGACGGTGCCGCGAAGGTGGACGACTCCGCAAAGCGGCGCAGCCAACACTAACACCGTGATGGCAGTACGCTGCACCCCCACCCCTCCTGCTAATGCAGCACCTACCCCCCCAGTCCGCCAAGACTCACCTGATGCTCCGGCGTCGCCCCCCGGGACGCAGAAGCCAGGGTCCACCGTAAATGGTCCCCTGGGCCCGTGCACTCCAAACGCGGGTGGCCCTCTCCACTCTCCTTCAGCAAGCCAATCTCCGAGTGCCATCTGTGGAAACAAAGAGAAAACACAGAGAAACCCAAGGAGGGGGAACCATTCTCCAACATGAATACATAGATGTCCGTGTATGTTTTTTTTGTTTTGTTTTGTTTTTTTGTTTTATATATATAGGGCCATCGAGTCCGTACGCGCCCACCTTGAACCCACAACCCCCATGCTGTCCCGGCAATGTCAAACTGAAAATATGCCCCGCCGTCCCCTGTCCTGAAGAAACCCCCCCAGACACCTGGAGTACCAGCCGAAGCGAGAGCCCTTTGGGCTCCCGGGCACCAGGCAGCCGCTCAACCCCTAAGCCAGTCCTCCATCCTGCCCCTCCCAGGGCACCACAGCCAGCCCCAGACGAACTGGCACTCCGCCCCATGAAGCTGGGAACCTACCCCATCCCCGCTCGCAGTGCGCATCACCGCACCAGCCGCTGCCACTCCCCCCCCCACCAACCCCCCCCCCGACACCGCAACCCTAGCACTCACCTCCAACACCCCCCAGCTCCCGAGCCCAGGCCCCCGGAGCCCCCCAACCCCCACCCGCCATGCCCAAAGGCAAAAAAAACCCCTCGTGCGCCAAAACCAACCCCCCGCTGAGCCCGCCAACCAGGGACCCCCATCCGGCACTGCCCGGCCATGCCCCGGCACCCCGACCCGAGTCCCGGCTCCCCAGCCCCGGAGCAGACAAGGCAAGGCAAAGCGGACTGTGTCCGAGGGCAGCCGTGCCAGGATGCCGCGCAAACGTTGCCCACCCCCAAGCACTATCATCTTAGTTTTTTCCACTGGCCATGCCCCTCCCAGTGCCCCCCAAGCACCCAAACATCCTTCTGGCAGTTGCCAGTTCCTCTTCTCCCGGGTTGGTCACTGTAAGATAAGCAGATACAATCCCCCCTAAGTCCTACTCCCCTTGCATGCACAGAATTACCTTGCCTGGTATACCGCATCACCATACAGCTGGCATTAAAGCTAAGCTACCAAATCCTTGGCAAAATTTAAAATCCGCCCTATACCCCACCTCATGTTATCTGCACCTTCCAGGGCGTCTACCCCACGGCAGATATTTTTTTTTTGGTATCCCCCACGGAGAGGTAAACCTTACCCAACGACCCCTCTAACACAGCAGCGAAAATGTTAAAGGGACCCATCGTAACATAGTATATGAAGGTAGATAAAGACCCGTAGGGCCCCATCCACTTCGCCCAGTAAGGCCCCCCCGAGAGTAACCGGGAAGTAAGCGTGTGCCCATAATAGGTAATGCCTCAGCCAGCCTTGTTCATTGGGCACTTTTGGGGGATTGAACCCCTGATCCCTGCACCATTGGTCAGTGTCTTAACCAGTGTGCTGTGGTTCAAAATAACGCAGCAAACAGCAGTCTGCATTGGGCACTGTGGGGATCGAACCCCTGATCCCCGCGAGACAGGCAGGGAGAAGCAATCGAGGGGGAGGGGGGGCGCGCGGCCAGCAACCAGAGCGCTTAGGGCCCGTCCCCCTCCGGCGCAGCCCCCACTCACCTACCGCGCCTCCCGCAGCCCCGGAGCCCGTTTTCCCCCGGCACAGCTCCTCCCCCCACGCCACTCCCCGCACCCATTGCCCTCAGACGGACGCGGCCGCAGACGGATGAGGCGCCGATCCCCCGGGCTGCCGCAAACCAAACCGGCCTCGTCCCTGGGGAGGATCAGGAGCTTTGGCAGCCGTTGCCGACTCCTGGCTCCTCCCCACGCAGGTCACAGGCCTCCCGCCTCCCAGACTCCACCACGCTCCCGCGCGCGGCTGGAGCCAATCAATTTTCGGCGCCCTCCACGTCATCTCGCTCCCGCCCCCCAGCCGATGACATCCGCGGGCCAGGGCCCCCCCGCACTGGCCGAGCACCCGGTTACCTTCGGCCGCCGGGACCCTGCCCCGCGGCCTTACATATATGATAGAGGACTATAAATTCATGAATGGAATGGAACAGGTAAACATAGATAGGTTGTTTGCGCCATCAGAAAGTAAAAAGACTAGGGGACATGCAATGAAAGTACAACGTAACCCATTTAAGACTAATAAGAGATTTTGTTTTTCACTCAACGCATAATCAAACTCTAGAATTTGTTACTGGAGGATGTAGTAAAAACTCTTAACGTAGCTGGGTTTAAAAAAGATTTGGACAAATTCTTGGAGGAAAGGTCCATATACCATTATTAAAGAGGACCCAGGAAATCCACTGCTTGCCCCAGGCGAGCATTGTGGAACCTGTGTGCCTTTTTGTGAATTTGCCAGGTACTTGTGACCTGGATTGCCCACTGTTGGAAACAGGACTTTGGTCTGACCCAGTGTGACATTTCTTATGTTCTAAATTGGTGATTCATGTGTAGATTCGGGGACAATGCCCAAAAATCAGAAAAATCTGGTAACCCTGGTACAGATTTCAATTATGAATAAATACCATCGCAGACGATTTTCAAAAAGTAGGTGGACAAATAATTCAGGAATTCCAATGGAACATTAGCTGAAATGACATTACTACTGCTTTTTTTATTTATTTATTTATTTATATTCTCTTATATACCGCACTATTCAGCATCAGCGCGGTTCACATAGAACAAAAATCTCAGTACAGTTAACTTGCATGAGTTTACAGATTTGAAAACAGAACCCGATTTAAAGGAATAACATGTGATATGCCTGTTTTATTCCTCTGCTTTAGGGAGAAGCATGTATCATGGGAGCCAAAAGGACATACAAAAAGCGCAGATCAGAAAAGAAATGCATGCAGGGAAAATACGCAGGAGCCATGGCCTCAGAGCCCTGCGTGTGCACGGAAGCAGACTTTGAGTGGTGAGCAAGCCGTATCTTAGGATGCACTTTTTCCCCTTATGTTAACTGTTGGATTTCATAAGCAGTGTGGACTTGAGTATCTAAATATTATCAATGAATCTTCATGGCTCATCAGCAAAACACATGCTGTCTGACAAGCCTTACTAGCAATAAACCTGCTATTAGCACTTTTTTAAATTTTAAATATTTGGAACAGGTGTCTCATTCATGACGACAGTGGTACGAGATGGCACAGGATGATATGATTGATGGAAAGTGGGAGTGATCATAATTATGGGGACAGTTTTGGATATTCTCTGTTTGTAACGTAAGTGCGTGCTTTTATTTTCCAAAGGGAACTATGAGGCCCTTGAGTAAAATGTGGCAAGTTTCTGCACTTGCTGCCATTAGGAACCAAAGCCAACGTACCGTGTGTGGAAAGGCTAGGCACTAACTGTTTGGGGGCATGGCCAACATATCCCCTACAGTTACTGCACAGAAAAGTCACTATGCATTAAGTTCATTCACAGTTAGCCCAGGTCCACTTAATGCCTCCTCTTGGGGGGGGGGGGGGTGCTAAATACTCCCGCATTATGACAAAATTGACATTGCAATAAGTACTGCACATTCACTGTGACGCGCAATCCCTGCCTTTTCTCCAACAATAGTCTATCCAATCCGCTCCCCATCACGCATTAAGCCGTTAACGCTGGATTTTTATCACGGTGGCTTGTTACTATGGGCCCGTGGTAATGATTACTATAGGTTAAAAGGCATGTTAACTGCTTAGCGTACTTTAGTACAAGGGACCCCTATTTGCATTGTTTCTTTTGATATTTAATAACCACTAAATGCATGCACTAAATGGAGTCATGATCTTTGGGTGGTCAAGTGAGGGGAGGGTCAAAATATGTTTTGTAGAACTGGGATTGCACTAAATAAGAAATAACTTCAGTGAGAAGGAAATAGCAGTTGTACATTTGAAAATTGAATACACGCATGAGGGTAAAGCTTTCAAAAGCTTTTTCTGTGTGTAAAGCCTGTTCTGCACATGGTAAAGAGTTCTTATAACGGTGTGTGACTGCATATACACGGAACAAAGAGACAGATGGCAAGTGTGCACCTGTTTTTCCATGATCTGCAGGTATCCGTTCCCACAGGTATAGCTTGGAAGGAGGGGAGGTGAGTTGTGATGCACACATATTGGGCCCAATATTCAGTGGCGGCAGCTAGTACTGCTAAAGAGGTTAGCCACCACTGCTGAAATTTAAGCTCGAACATTTAATGCTGGGACCATATCCAGGCCCCGACATTAAATATCCAGATTGCCCAGTTTGCCATGAAGCTAAATGGGAAGCAGTGATATCGAGCCGCTGCCTAGTTGACTTCAGCAGCAAAGGTTAGGCCAGCCTTTACTGTGCCCGAATTTAGCTGCTTAGCAATAACCAGGCAGCAGCTCCATATTGCCACTATACGGTTATCACTGTATGGCGCCCCCGGAACGCATCGGAGAATGCAGCGGCGGGACTCGCTGTTATTCAGCGGCACTAACCGTGTTAGTGCCGCTGAATATCCTGGCTAGATTAACAGGCCAGCTAACTGTGTTAATCCCTTTGAATATCGCGCCCTATGTACATTAAAACCTGAAATGCGAGCTTAATTAATATTCCACCCACAAACCATACATTTATCGTAGGTAAAACAATTCAGTGGATATCAGTAATTTGCCTTAATAGATGTATAAGCTTTGAAACTCCACCTTCCATAAACATCCCACTCTATTCCACCCCCCCCCCAATAAAAAATATAATAAAAAGTTAATGCAAGGACTCCAGCTACCCCCTCCCACACTTCCCTCCTTCCTCCCCAACACCCTCCAGCTACCCCCCCTGCCCGAAGTTGTCCACAATGACTAACCTCTTAGCTATTGAAGCCACCTGTACGCAGTTTAAATTGTTCCCATTCTAGCACACTCATGCTTTACATGTTTAGTTATCTTGTATCAAAGTTGCCTTACATAGTTCTAATTATTCCATGTAAACGTTCATTTGCTGTTCTTTGTAAACCATTTTGCCTTGTAGAAAAATGGTATATAAAACCAGTTAAATAAATACATAAATAATTCAATTATCAAAAACTAACTAAAACTAATGTATTAATATATCCCTTGCATTTTCTTTGAGACAATTAATTTCATTTAAATAAGATTATTCTTAGTAAATATCAGACCTACACCTTCCATAATAACTTTAAGCCCCAGTCTTGCCACAGTTAAAAACCCATCATAGGTATATGGCTATAGGTGGTATATCAAATTTAAAAAACCTGTAATTGTAAATCAAACAAAAAAAAATCTTTCTAATAAGGGACGTAGTCCCCAGGTCAACTACACGACTATTGTCATGAGGTAGCGTGGTCAGAATCCAGGAAACTAGGGAACTGTGAGCAGAATATGGCTGAAACTGACAGCTTAGGCTCACACATGGAGAAAGGTTGCCATAAGCAACCGATACAAACAGAGTCACGAGGTGTAAGGGAACGCCCAAACCCGAGACCAGCTCAAAACTCATTAGGAAAGGGGAGGCAGCTGCGTAAGGGTGGAGCCCAAATTAACACCAAGACAAACATATTTAAAACTCACTTACCTGAGGGTAGGGTAGACTCAGGAAGAGACACGGTCTCAGACACGAACACAGAGAGAGAGACAGAGAGGAGAAGGACTCTCGTGGAAGGAGCTGGGAGAGCTGCAAGGAGAGAAAGCAGAACCAGTAGGACTGGGAGGACGGAGAGAGAGAGATTGCCAGGGGCATACGAGGCTGGTGACTGTGAGAGAGTCCCTTGTGAGGAGCAGTGCACAGCCGTCCAAATCCCCCAAGAACCTTGCTGTGGAGTAAGCAGAGGTGGCAGTCCAGGGTCCAAGTCCAGGAGGTACAAAGTATCCAGCTCCAGGTATTCAGCCAGGGATAGTTTTTACCCTGATGGAAGTTTTATAAATGGAAAGAAGCCTGGTGAGGAAAACCGGAGAAAGTGTTTTTACCAACAGAGTTTTGCTCAGACGAGAGACCAGGAAGTGGAGGTGCCAGAAGGTAGGCGTATTAACCCTAGTAGAAGAGGTTTAAGATACCCAGAAAGACCTGGCACTTACCAAGAATTGTGTAGCTCTCAGGAGCCTGATTACATTGAATACGGTAATCACCCACGGGCCTCTAGTTCAGTGGAGGAGGGGAATGCTCTGATTCACCAGCAAGCACGTTGCAAGTATAACGGGAGTTTGACTCCAAGAGAAGTTTATTCTAACTGTGAAGAAAGGCAGTTTGGGTCATATGAAGAATCTCTAAAAGGGAGTGATACGAACTGTGCATACACTGTGGCTGATTGTATATCTGCTCTGCGGTAGAGAGCAGGAAGAATTATATACAAGAGAAAGCAGGAAGAAAAGTGTTTGCAAGGTAAAAGGACTGTTTCTTTTTCTCTGATGTTTTGTTGCCTATGCTGAAGTAAGCCAAGTTTAGTTTAAGTACTTCTTTAATTTTGTTATCGGACGAATGGTCTGCATTCCTTTTGTTCCAATGTTTATGAATCCTAACCCGGACGGGGAATAAAGCCTGTACATAAACCTTACACTTGGTCTACAACTACACTTCTTTGGCTGGTGTTTGAGAAACTACAGGTCCCAGAAGGCCTTTCAAAAGCCTTCCAAGAACATTCCACAGCTAATAGAAGATTGCCCCGCTGAAATACCCAAGCCTTTTGGCCTCTGGGGATCTTGGTGGTGACACTATGCAGTTCATTTGCATACTTGGACGTTTTTGCATTTAGTGCGTGTTATGTGCATAGATTAATGCGTGGCAAGTATAAAGCCCCCATGGTAAATGCAGGCAGTGCACATCTTCCCTGCATCTACAGCAGAGAGGATATTCTTACTGCATGGGCCCATGTTCCATGGCACAACAGATAGTGCAGTTGCACCCACACTATGTGATGAGTGTTGGAAAACAGACTCCAGCAGAAAGAAAAGGTTTACAAAGACAGTTGTCATGTAGTGGTGCATGCCCCCCCCCCCCATGGTCCAGTACAGATCCCCCCACTCCAGCATAGACACTCCCCTCGAGCCCTAGCACACATCCATAGTCAGACCAGCATCCCCCAACCGCAGCATAGTAACTCTGCTTGGTTTGCAACCTTCATCGAAAGCCAAATCCTCCCTGAAGCCAGACTCTCCTCCTGCCGAAAGGCAGATCCCACACAAGCCAAGATCCCCCTGAACCAAGCTCTCCACAATGAGCCAAGACCCACCCTAAAGACAGACCCTATCAGTTAGAGGAAGACCCCCCCCTCTGGTGGCCTCCTCAAAAGGCCCCCCCTCTGGTGGCCTCCTCAAAAGGCCCCCACTTCCCAACTTCCTCTGGCTACCCACAATGCTGACTTCCCTGATAGCTAGTGGATGGGGGAAGGGGGTGATTCACTCCTGCCCCATTTCTGTTTGGGTTTAAACTGCTGGCACTGGGCAAGCCCGATGAAGATGGCCGCAAGGTAATTAGGCTCTCCTTGCCTCCAATCCATTTTATGGCCACTTATACTGTTTCGGGAGACGTTTCTGGCGGAAAACCTCAAAATGGACTGATGGAACTGCTGCAGTAACTGCAATGTTGATAATCCCCCTAACTTGCAAGAGCTATTAACCATGATATTGGGAACTCTCTCTGCGCCTCTAACTCCCCCCCCCCCACACACACTCATCGGAGGCTCGGCTGTGCTCTTCGTAGCAGTGAGTTTATGAACAGCACTAACTGCTGTGCCGCTTAGGCAACTCAATTAAAGTCTGGTGAGCATCTTGAGTGATGACTCCTCTGCTATGAATGCCAAGGTGAGAAACATACCCCTATACTTAAAACTGACTGGGACACAGGATCGGAATCCATGGGGGGTTCTCCATTCTTAACAATAATTCACAAGAATGATAGCATTGAGCTACGGCTTCCGGTACTGTGTGTAGGCTAGTAACGGGGTTGAGATGAAAGCAGATCATCCAAACATCTTTATAAATGCTCAGTCAGTGTTGAGGAATCGCTAGAGTGCAGCGCCATAGTGAGATGCATCCGTGGAAAGCAGGAGAGCAGTGCGAAGTCTCTGGAGAATTGCGGCGTGAGTGAGGGCAGACCGCCGTTCCCGACATTATTCTACTCATTGTGCTAGACAAGCTTGCGCCGGAGCATTGGAACAAGAGTTTGATCAGTACATGCTGCTAGGCTGTAAAGCTGCCTACCATCAATTTTCAACTGAACTACGTGGGAACATTTTGTCATATTAGATAATTGGGCTGAAGCGTATCCAGATCCCCAGATCTCTAAGTAAGGCACAAGAAAAGAGGAGCATGAGGAGGAAAACAATAGAAGGAGTGAAGGAAAACACAAAGGTGGGGTGAGGGGACAAAAAGGTAAAAAGGAGAAGAGAGAGAGGAGAAACAAACAAAAGAGACAATAAAAAAAGGAAAAAAGAGAGAAAGATTACATGAGTGCAGCAAAAGTGCTTTTGCATCATCCAGCTTAGTATACAGGTTGACAAGATCAGCATTAAGGAGGTGCTGTTCCTCACAGATCACAGATCTAGCTGTATCAGAGCTTCCTACTGTGGCGCTCTCGGATTGTGCTCCTTAGATAAATTGGAGATTGTCAGCTGCCCTGCTTTGCTATACCAGGAAGAGGTGCATCATGTCCAATGCTAAATCTTACGCAGGTATTAGTTTGCCTGGGTGAAGGACTCTGTCTCTCCTACCCCCCCCCCCCCCTGTCTCCAAGCCGGGTGGAGCTTCATCCTCATCACAAGGGCTGACTTCAGGTCCATCGCCTCCAGTTACAAAAGCGGATCTTGGGGACATTCTTCAGGAGTTAGAGCTCATCTGGCTCGATCTCTCGAAAGCAGTGAGTGATATAAGGGCAGATTTAAAGATTTTAGGAATAGGACCTTAAGTCACTTGTCATCTTTGCATATCTTGGCGCTCTTTGATAACTCTAAGCTGCTTACAAAAGCCCAACTTGAACAGAAGTGAGAGACTTCACTGTCGAGTTTTCAATATTTTCAAATCTCTCACTGCTTTGATGCCCCAATTATCCAAAGAGTGATAACGTGACCACTTCGCCCTTGAGAGAAGATTCTTTTTAACTAGCAGCACCTCCAATCGCTCATCGGGCAGTGGTCTCTGATCTCCCTTGTACTTGGGGATCTCGTCCCCCCACAGGAACAATAGGCATCAATTACACCAAACAACTCTGATGAGTTTTGGACCAAGGTTTACCAGTACTCGCATACGTGCTCCATCTCTCTTAATTTAGTGAACATGCAACTATGGTCTCACCAACAGACCTTTTCTGGTACCATCAAGCAGATGATCCATTGTGTTGGAGGCTTTATGGGCGGAAAGGAGATTTTGAACATATGTTGTGGGCCTGCCCACATTTGCAGCGGTTTTGGTTGCCAGTTTATACATTCATTACCCAGATGATAGGAGTGCAGTTTAACTACAATACTGAATCTTGTGTGCTGGGTTTTCTGTCTGCAGAAGGGCCTCACAGTCGTGTGTCATGGATCATAGCATCTCTTATGTTGGCAGCACATTCAATACTAGCTCGGTTCTGGATAAGATCTAGTGTACCCACTTTTGATCAATGGTTGGTCAAGGTATGAGAGAGACATCGCTTAGAGAAATTGACTTCAGCAAATAGGGGCTGACCATTTGAAGGGGAGGAGATATGGAAAGGGTTTTTTCAGGGGGCACGGGACTGAGACATCCTGAGGAATTACAGAGAAAGCTGGCACCGGATAGTCCAGGCTTGCTGAAATTTGACTATAAGCCCTTCGCTGCATCTCTATCTTGGTGACCAATATTGGCCCACATTTAAACACACCTTTGTTATGTACTGTATGTTAACGTTGGGAGGATGGTAGTCATTTGTTTAAACTGTTGGGGGCGGAATAAGGGGGGAGGAGGGGATGGGGAGTTGAAAAATCTGGGCCTATAGAGGCTGAAGGACTAGGGGTGGCGGGGTGTGAGTCTTATAGATAGTCCTTAATGCTAGGTTCACCGAGTGTGTACAAGCACATGTTGATTTGAATGGGGGTGGAAGGGGTTGTTATGTGAATGTCTTAAAGAACTCTGGTATAGTTTGGTGCTCAGGTCGGGAAGTATCGTTACTACTATGACTCATCCACCCAACAATTGGTATTGTCAGTATCATTACAGTTGCTATTGTTAGAAGTACATTGGGTACCACTGAGGTTAAAATGCAATATATACAGTGTTGCTTGTTTATGCTCATGTCCTGTTTTACTTGTTGCTCAATAAAATATTTTCAACACACAAAAGAAAAAAAAATCTGTACTGTGGGATAAAGTGGAATAGAAAAACTGAAATTCAAGTTAAATTTGCTGTTAGGCTGCCTATGGGATTTAGGGATAGGAGGAGTAGTGTTAAAGTGGTTTGTATCATTTCTGCAGCAGGTAAATTTTCTTCTGGGTTTTATGGAACGAGGTGGGAGCTCCGGCAAAGTTTGGTCTCATTTCATTGTTCATTTAACATTTATGTAACTTCGTTATGTAGAAGAATTAAAGAAGTGGGATTAAGGAATTATTGCTATGCAGATGATGTTCAGCTGCTCCTTCCAGTGATAGGGAATGGGGTGAGGGAAGAACTGACTGAGATATGTATTGATTAAAACAAAATTACAAAAAAATTTGAATGACTTTTTGTTGGTAAGTAGAACTTGCATCCTTCCTTCCAAATTAGCCTTGGTGGGAAGTGTTTATCTCGGGTATCAAAGCATGGCTTCTGGGTGAGTACTCAACTCTCCAAACTCAGGAATGACACTTCCCCTATCAGATCTCTAAAGCATAATAACCCATTGGACCTCCACACCCTACATACTCCACAAAGGCTGAACCACTAAAAGGGGAGAAGTCCGACAACTGGGCCTTAGGGAACAAAGAGCCCATCACTCCTTCATGTCAGCACGTCAGCACACCTGCACCCTAACCCTAAACAAAGGAGCCAGGAAAACATGCCTGGCTATCCTGCCCCCATGACCTCAAACACCGATTGCGGAGCGAACCATGCTCGCTCCATAAGAACCCAGTGGGCATTCGACGGTTGCACATAATGATACCACAGTCCCTCTCAACACTGCCGTCTTATAATAAAAAAACTGATTAGGGCATCCCCCCCCCCCCTTCCACTGAGAGCACCAAATGCTTCCACTCTATCCATGTCTTAGGCTTCTCCCAGACAAACTAGCTAAACTTAGCCTCCAGCTGCTTAAAGAAAGTAGGGGAGAAATGGATAGGCAGTTGAGAGAACAGTTAAAACAGCTTGGGGACTACTGTCATTTTCAGGACAGCGACCGGCCCATCCAGTCCATGGTAAGACTCTCCCAATGTGCCAATGCCTCAACCACTTACAAAAATCTCGTTGGTCTTTCCGGAGTACAGTAAGCTATTGTACTAATAAGAATTACTCCATTCAAACTTGTGTCAATAATAGTGGTTACTGGCAAACTTTTTTACAATCCCCATATGTAGTCTCAGACCTGTTTAGCGCAATTAACCTCCTCTCAAATGAGAAACAAGTAGCACTTATATTGCATCAATGACTACTGGGTAGTGAACCTTTTTTTTGTTTTTGTTTTAAAATCACCAGTATTCCACCACCTGTGAACTTTAAAATGTCTATGGCAAATTCAAGAAGCTATAAAACAAGCTTATCTTTGTTCTCTGCTTATCTGCATTGCTGTGAAAAGTTTCTTAATTTTCCTCTAATATTTATGACTGTTCTCTACGCCTCCTAGGGCACCTCGTTGAGCATTTCTCTCCTCTTCGGAGTTTCATCAGGAGGATCTACGAGTGAGAGAAAAATAGAACAATAGCACCAATATTTTCTCATTCTTTATGGCACATTAATTAGGGCTAGATTTGAGCATTATTACTTACTACTTAAGATTATATACAATTTATCAACTACCAGGTATACTGTTTGTTCTGTATTACTGCTTACTCTTTACTTGCTGCTGCCCGCGTCTCCCCGTGTCTTCTCTTAGATCAGAAAAACGCCACGCATGCGGTCTTCTTAGCCCGCCTCCTTTTATACTCACAGCTGATTCACTGCTTAGAAGTTCATTACTGAGAAGTTCTTCGCTCTATTTGCAAACTTGCCACTCCACCGCAGAGTTTAAGCCCAAAGGTACTACCGTGTTCACTGTAAATATCCAACGTTGTTCAATGAAATGCAATGTTTCGTCTAGAGTTTTGCCTCGCATCGGTGTATGTATTCGATCAATACAGAAACATCTTAAATGCTCAAATTCATGACTAAACTCCATGCAATGTTGGACTATCGGTGCCGTCTGGGTTTTGCAGCGTAAACGACTCCTGTGTTCTTGCATGCGAACTCTGAAGGAACGGCTAGTTTTGCCTATATAAAGTTGATTACAGGGGCATCTTATAGCGTGAACTACCGAAGTAGTAGCACGCGATGTTGATTGTTTTAGAATGTATGTTTTGCCTAGATACTGAAATTCTGTAATCTCCTCTGTGATACAGCAAATTGTACATTCTCCACATATGGTATGCCCTGATCTTTGAGAGGTCCCCTGTTGTCCGGGGGGAGAACGTATTTTCGTTGGACTTAACTGTTCCTTCAGATTGCTGTTACGTTGCCAAACACATCTGACTATTTTCTCCGTCAGTTAACTTTGAAGCCCAAAACCTGGGCAAACTCTTCAAGCACCCGCAGGAGGCCACGAAGGGAGACTGCAGGATCTTCCATAAAGACTAAGGTATCATTGACATACAGCGAGACCTGGATTGTGGAAGACAAACTAGAGGTTCAATCGTTAAAAGGAGAGGAGAGAGGGGGCAGCCCTGCGGTGTATCCTGGTATAGCCAAGATCCCTCAGACCAAACACCTGGCGGTAGGCACCACATACAAGTCCTGAACCCCGTCATTGAAGTGCTCTCCCAGCCCAAACCGAACCATGACCGCAAAGAGGTATGCCCACTCCACATGTTCGAAGGCTTTCTCAGCATTCAAAGACACACATCAGGCTTCCTTACCCTCTACAGACACACTCATGATAATATTCAGAAGCCGCTGGACATTATCATAGATCTGCCAGCTCCTAAAACAGCCAGCTTGATGTCGATGGATAAGGGTAGTAACAACATCATTGAGCTTATTGGAAAAGAGCCGGGCAAAAATGTTTCACACCACTAATATAAGAACGATATCAGTCAGCAGCTACCACACTCCAAAGGTGACCTACCCTCTTTCAGAATCAGGGAGATATCAGCTTCATAGATAACCGGAGGCAGTAGACCTGTCTGCAGGGCTTCATTAAAGACCCATTGAAGAACCGGCGTGAAATCCTCTTTCATCTCCTTATACCATTAGATGGAAAAGCTATTTGTCCCATAGCCTTGCCGGAGGCCAGAGAGCCAATGCCCAGCCTTGGCTCTGGTGATATCACAGTTCAGCAATTCCTGCTACTGTACCGACACAGCTGTGAAGGTCACTCCATCCAAGAAAGCAGACAGGTAAGTCAGTAGGGCAGTACACTCAGAAGAGTACATGGAAGAATAGAAGGCCTGAAAGGCCCATGAAATACCAGCATGATCCAACTGCAGAATCCAGTGCTGATCATAAACCTCACTAATGAGCCAGCTTGCCCTTTTTTCCCTGAATTGCCAAGCAAGCAATTTCCCTTTCTGACCCTCATGCTCTAGAACATTGCATTTAGTATGCCACAGAAAAAATTCTATCTGCTCTACCTCAATCACCTCAATCCACTTATGAACCTCAAGCAGCTGATGATACCACTCTTACCACCCGTCTCTTATGCTCCTCCTGCAACCTCTCCAGCTGGTCCTGCAGCTGACCGAGCTCAGCCTCCCTCTGCCGCTTCCACTGCGGCACCAGCTGCAAGAGCCGCTCCCGCATATATACCTTACCAGACCCCCATAGCAGGCTCATGAAAATATCTTCCAGATTGTTATGTGCCACGAAATCTGTCCACCAGGTCTGTATCATATCCTGCACCCCCTTTTCCTTAAGAAAATGCACATTCGCCTGCCATTGACACACATCACACTCCCCCACCCGGTGGCCAAGATCCAGCAGGAGATACACCATTGCATGGTTACTGACCAATAGGAAAGGATCTGTATGCCTTCCACCCGAGAAATCTCCGCCTCTCAACCACAGAAAAGATCCAGTTCCATCTTAGCTGAGCAGTGGGTATAATACCGATCTCCAAGATGCAGAAAACTCCAGATGTCAACTCATCCCGCCTTTACAAGGGCCCTTCGGAGAGCTGCACCTTCAGGGCGCAGGTGCACCTGCTGAACTGGGCCAGACCTATGCAAAGAGCTCAGAACACACTTCATATCCACGCCCACCCAGACAGAGTCCCAGGCCTTCTGTGTGAAAGCAGAGAACATCTGCTGGAAGAAAGTCCCCTTAGAACCATAAGGGCCATAGACATTCAAAAGGGATAATTCCTGAGATTCAATCCACTCCTGCATGCCCCCCCTCCCCCCAGTTGAACAGGATAAAGAGAGTATGCTTATTCACTAAAATTGCCATCCCTCACTTTTTAGAATTGCAGGCAGAATAGTAGACTTGCTCCCAATGTCCTGCCTGTAGCTTGGTCATCTCCGAGGGGACAAGCTGCACCTTTTGCAACAAGACAATATCCATTCTCTCTCTCTCTGCAAATAAGAAAGGACCCTCTTCTGTTAAGCCCCCCCCCCTTCCATTCAGAGTAGCAAGCTTAATCAAGCAGCAGGTGTGTAAACAAAAAAACGCAGAAAAAAGAAAAGAACACCATCCCTCCCCAGGCACCACCCACACTCCCAACCAAGCACTCCACCTAACCACTACCCTCCAGCACATCCTCCCTCAACCACACATGCTGCTCATGCTCCCCTCCCCCCCCCCCCAACACAGTCATATATACAAAAGAAGTACATAGTTCCTCTTTTTGCATGATTGACCACACAAGCTTCATGGATGCCCTTCAGATGTGATCTTCTGGGCCAAAAATGCCTAAACCATAAACCATAACCTCCCAATTATGAAATATAGGGGCCCCTTCAGCACAATGCCTAAAAGGAACCACGGGAGCAAACCCAACGGTCAGAGGAGGGCTAGCTCAATCCCAACAGAAAGTGCATCCAGTAGCAATACAGGGAGACAATGCACCCCACATCCCCGCAGAGAGGCACCCCCTCCCCTCCCCCTCCCCCTCCCCCCATAGTCCCAAAAGGTTAGTACTGTAGCCTAACAGTGGAGACACAACAGATGCACAACATCTAGATGCACAACAGTTTAAAACAGCACCCCCCACAGTAGCAGCGGGTGCCTACCAACATCAAACAGGTATCAATATGATCCCTCCCTTCTACCCTACACACAGAACTCTCTTACCATTGCTTTAAGTGTTTACTCAAGACCCACCTTTTCCAGCAGGCATTTGACCTCCCTGACCCCTAATGTCCATCCTCCCAGTTTAGCCTCCTCTTGTTAGCTCTCCCTTCCTCCTACCCTTCTCTCCACTAGCTCTTTCTGTCCTCTGCTCTCATCTTGTCTCTCTCTTTCCTGTCTAATTATTGGTGTTCCTTTTCTTTCATTTCTATTAGTTTGTTTTTATTGTACACCGCCCTGACGCATATGCTTGGGCGGTATATCAAGCGATGAAATAAAGATAAAGATATAAAATAAATCAGTCTCGCTCCCCTGACGGGGCGGCCTCCTCCAGGCTCTGACTTCTTACAGCAGCTGCCGCTTCTCCCTCGTTGCCACCTGCGCTTGTCACCTTCAGCGTTGAGGTATGCAGTCAATCAGGGGAATGCAGACTGAGCTAACAGAGCAATTCTCACATGGCTGCTCCTCTGCATCATATGGGGGCTCTCCTCAGCAGGCCTTGCCCCATCAGCCAGGCGACAGCCTGCCCACTGCAACAAGCATTCCACCTCATCTGGAGCGTGGAGAAAAAGATGCTCTCCTTTGTAGACAACTGTTAGCCAGGCTGGGATCCAGCCCGGAGTCCTGCCTTGTTAAGGATATCATGATAGGGCATAAGGGCCTTACATTTCTGGATGGTTTTATTTATTTATTTATTTAACTGTATTTATATCCCGCTTTTCACCGGGTCAAAGCGGTGTTACATATAGGGTGGGGAGAGTTAAGTGTCAGGGTGGGACCATCACCAGGTCGGCAACATTGATGATTTCAACATAAGACAGACTATAGACATGGGCAGTGCAGAGCAGTTGTTGCTCAGGGGTACAAGATGAGGTAGTTCAGGAGTTGGTGCGTTGTTTGGTGGGGGTTGTCTTGAAGTATTCTTGGAATAGGATGGTTTTTAGCTGTTTTCTGAATGACGGTAGATCGTTATTGTTTCTGAGGTGGCTCGGTAGTGAGTTCCATAAGGAAGGTGCATAGAGTTCGAATGCTCGGTTGCATGTCCGTTGAGAGCACTTGGTTCTTTTGTGGGGGACTGTGAGGTAGTTGCTGGAGGCTTGTCTCGTTTCTTTGCCATGGGCTGGACGGGTTAGTAGGGTGCGAAGTTGGGTATTCTGTGCTTGATGGATGGCTTTGTGGGTGAGTAGGATGGATTTGTACTTAGCTCTTGCTTCGATGGGAAGTATGTGTAGGTCTCTTAGAATTCGAGTGATGTGGTTGCTTTTCTTTGCTTTCTGGATGATTCTTGCTGTGGTGTTCAGTGCAGTTCGGAGGGGGTTGGTCTGTGTGGCTGGTAGTCCATGGTAGATTATGTTGCAGTAATCCAGATGTGGGAGTGTCATAGCTTGCATCACCGTCCTGAAGTCTTGAGGTTCGAGGAGGGGTCTGAGTCGTTGTATTGTTTTCGCTTTATGGAATATAATTCCTGAGGTTTTGGTAATTTGTTGCTTGAGGGTAAGAGCTTGGTCAATGATAATGCCTAGATATCTTATTTGTGGCTGTATTTGAATGCGTGTGGGTCCTATGTTGAGGTGTGTGGGTGGTGTGAAGTCTGGGTCTTTTGTTACTATGAGGGCTTCAGTTTTCTTTATGTTTATGGATAGATTGTTTTCTTGTAGCCAGTGGGATACTTCGGAGAAGCATGCTGAAAGGTGAGTGTTTGTTGGTCTTGTGGTTGTAATTGGGGCGTAGAGCATAATATCGTCAGCATATATATGGAAGTTGATGTTGTGGGTACGTATGACTGAACAGAGTGGTTGTAGGTAGATGTTGAAGAGCATGGCTGAGAGCGTGGATCCTTGGGGTACTCCTTGGTGTTGTTGGAAAGGGGGCGTGGTTAGGTAGGACTGAAACCATTGGAGTACGGTGTCTTTAATCCCAATTGATTGCAATCTTCGTAAGAGGATGTTGTGGGAGATGGTGTCGAAGGCTGCGGATATGTCGAGGAAGATCATGGCATATCCAGAGTGTTTCTTTTGGGTTCCTATGGTGAGGGTGTTCATCAGTGTAGTCATGAGGGTTTCAACTCCGTGTAGTGGGCAGAAGCCATGCTGTTGTGAGTCCAGTATGTTGTTGATGTCTAGGTGTTCTTGAAGCTGCTGCTGAACTATCTTTTCGATTATCTTGGCGGTAAATGGTAGGCTTGCTATCGGTCTGTAGGATGCTGGGTCTAGGGGATCCAGGTTTTGTTTTTTTAAGGACGGACGAATGATTGTAGTTTTAAGGATGTCTGGCATGCGGCCTTGGGAGAAGGATTCATTGACAATATGGGTTAATGGTGTGCTCAGGTGTTCTTTGGATTTCTTTATCCAGTCGGCGGGGCAGGGGTCAAGCGGAGAGGTGGTGGTATTTAGCCGGGAGATGGTGGACGATATATCTTCTGCAGTGGTTTCCTTGAAGGTAGTCCAGTCATTGTGTATGTTGGGGTGGTGGTTTGCTGTAGTTGCTTCGGGGTTCAGATGTGGGTTTTGTGGTTGTTGGAGCTGTTTGTATTGTCTGGCCAGTATCTCTGGTGGGATCTTCGGTAGTTGGTCAGAGTTATTGGGTGCTTTTGTCAATTGTTTGACAATCTGAAAGAGTTCTCAAGGTTTATTTATGGATGCGTTTATGATTTTCGTGTGGTAGGTTTTCTTTGCTTTGTCGGTCTCAGAGTGGTATGCGTTGAGTTCATATAGGCATTTTGTTTTGTCAGTGTCATTTTTGGTTTTTCTCCATTTTATTTCTGTTCTTCTGAGTTTTGTTTTTAGTTTGCGGAGAGTGGGAGTGAACCATCTGGCTTTTTTGGCACTAAGAGGGAAAGAAAATAGAGGCCTTCCCATTTTTGTAATCCAGAGTCTTAGATTTGCGTGCCTCCAAGATCATATGCTCCTTCTTCCTATAGCAGAGCAAATGCACTATAAGAGCCCTGGGCCTCTGTCCATGTCCTGGCTTTAGCTGTGTCTCCTAATGCGCTCACTCAATCTTGTAGGAGGGCACAGTCAACTGAGAGGGAAAGTTCCTTCACAAACAAACCAGCATCAGGCAGCTCAGCCCCCTCTGGCACTCTGAAGATACGCAAGTTGGTTGGCAGTCATGGTTCTCATGGTCCTCTGCCTTATCTTCGAGCCACCTGACCACTTTCCAGAGCCATTCCACCTCCTTCACCAACTGGGCCTTGTGGTCCTCCAATTGCCCCACTCTCTCCTCGACCTCGATCAGGCGGGTTATTAAAGAGTTGCAATGCTTCGCGAACCTCGCAGACCCCATATCGATAATCTCCACCTTTGAAGCACAGATCTCACTGAGCAATTCTACTATACCATCCACAGCTGCCCCTACATCAGCCACACTACAACTCGGCTCCTCCACCAATGCCATGACAGGCCCGGGGCTCTTCTCCCCCGGTTGCGCTATTTTAGCTTTTGCAGCATAGAGATCTTTGATGGACTTCTCTGACGGCATCCACAGTACTTTGGTTATCTCCAATACACACACTGTCAGACAGCTGCCTGGGTGAGAATTTTCACAGTCTTGGCAAGTGCATATATCTATATGATTTGCAAGGTATTGTGGGCAATGTAGTTCATTCACACCAGACACAGCTGCTGACAATAATTTAGTTGTGCTCTTGGGTAAAGCCAATAAGATATTTATTTATGGGGTTATTCCTCCGAACACAGATATGCTTGGTAGCACATAAATTAGGTAACTTGCTTTCAGTGTTAACTTGGAAAAACAAAGTCAAAATCAGGAAAACAACAAATGAAAAGCTACAAAGCAAGAAACAAACTGTTCTTTTCAGGTTAACTTCTGATTACTTCCCACATAAATTCAGAAGTGATTCTCTCCTAGCTCACAAGCAATTAGGTAAGGCTTAATTGCTAGCAGTCACCAGCTGAAACCCCTTAGCTGGCTTGCCTTCCACTGTGTGGGTCAAATCCTGCTTCAGGAGCTTTTCTGAGTAGATTAAAGAACAAATTTGTATTTCTTTGTGATGGTTGCTGTACTTTATAACAGAAAGTTACCAACGGAGTTTAGATAGAGAGCAGTCCATATAAACAGGATCCTCATCTGCTATTATTCCCCCTTGTTCAACAAGCATGGGTTCAATATCATGGATTGGCACAGATGAATCTCTCAATGGAGCATTTTCAGGAGAATACTTGTTTCCCTGCTGTCTTTCAAGGTTATAGCTAGGGCATAGATCAGTGTTCATACCTGAGCTTCCATTGCTGCTAGAGTTCCTCTCTATATAGCCTGGCCAGTATGTAGTCCAGTTCTTATGTCCAGCCTTCCAATCCATATCCCTGGACACTGGATCTCTCTTCACATACCTTCTGGCACAGGTCTTAGGGTCCCTTCCACATGCAGCCGTCCCTCACAGGTAGCCTCTGGTGATTCCTAGCTCTGCAGCACCATTCCTCTGGCTTTCCCCAGTCCAATGGTGTATGCTGGCCCTTGGAATACCTCCCAGTATACGTACTGCTTTGGACTCGACCTCTCAAAGGCTTTTCTCTTCCTTCTTCCAAAGGGTCTCTTTCCCTCTCTGTCCGTCCGGTTTGGCTTCTGCTTCTGATGATCCTTCAGATGAAACTGATGATCAAACTCAAGCTGATTCTCAGGATACTGAGGACAATTCTCTGGATATCCAAGGTGATCATGAAGATGGTCATCTGTAGAATAAACTCTACTCTTATTCTGCTTAGTTGAGTGCTCCTCCCTAACACAGCGCAGCTGTGCTGAATCAGGCCCTGCCCTTTGAGATGAGTGCTTAGGGATTACCTCATAGCCCTCCTGATTGAACACACATTTCCCCATTTCAGCTCCTCTAATGGCTGTTGGAAACCTGGTGCATTCTGGGACTGGTAGTCTTTTATGGGAAAATTCTGTTTTCTTATTTCTACCAGAACTGACAGGTTCAGAGTCACTTCACCTTTTCTATAGCTCCTTCCTGAGCTATGATAAGCTTCCTTATCACATACCCCCCTGCTTAAGTTATTACGGACTGGTGTAACTGGTGAAACTTCTTCTCTACAGTCCGTAATCCGGGAAAGTGCATCCGCATTCTTGTGTAACTTCCCAGCACGATGTTCAACTTGAAAATCAAATGCCTGTAAGGCCATGTACCAGCGTGTCAACCTGGCATTGTGGTTCTTCATTTGCTGCAACCACTTAAGTGGGGCATGGTCCGTGACCAACTGGAACTTTCTCCCTGTAAGGTAAAACCTTAACGCCTCCACTGACCACTTGATAGCTAAACATTCTTTTTCTATTGTGGAATACTTTTGTTCAGCCGGTGACAACTTCCTGCTCAGGTACATCACAGGATGCTCCTCCCCATCATGACACTGGGATAGAACTGCTCCTAGCCCTACATCCGATGCATCGGTTTGAACCAGAAAGGGTTTATTGAAGTCCACCCCTTTCAGTACCGGTCCTGTACACAATTTTCCTTTTAAAACTGAAAACGCTTTTTCAGCTTCAGGTGTCCACTTTAGCTGGTTTGGACAATTCTTCCGCAGCATATCCGTGAAAATTGCACTTTTCTCTGCGAATTGCGGTATAAACCTGCGGTAGTATCCAATAAGTCCTAAGAAACTTCTTAGTTGTTTCTTTGTTGTTGGAGGAGGAAAATTCCTGATGCTATCTACTTTACTCATTAGAGGTTTAATTTTTCCTCTTCCCACTAGGTGGCCCAGGTATTTTACCTCCCTATTTGCAAAGGCACACTTCTTCGGGTTTAAAGTGATTCCCGCTTGCTTCATGGAGCACAAGACTGCCCTGATCCTCTTTAGATGCTCCGCCCAGGTGTTACTATGGATTATGACATCATCCATATATGCAAAAGCATAATTTTGGTGGGGTCGAAGTACCTGATCCACTAACCTTTGGCAGGTAGCCGCTACTCCTTGCAGTTCAAAAGGCATCCTCTTGAACTGGAAAAGGCCAACGGGGGTGCTGAACGCAGTCTTCGGCTTCGACTCCCTGTTGAGAGGGATTTGCCAATATCCTTTTGTCATATCAAGGGTGGTTAAGTATTGAGCCTGTCCCAGCTGGTCCAACAGCTCTTCAATTCTTGGCATTGGATATGCATCAAAAACTGATATGGCATTTACCTGCCGGAAGT
Organism: Ichthyophis bannanicus; assembly: GCA_033557465.1. Classification (NCBI taxonomy): domain Eukaryota; kingdom Metazoa; phylum Chordata; class Amphibia; order Gymnophiona; family Ichthyophiidae; genus Ichthyophis; species Ichthyophis bannanicus. Next base: position 960,489,731 of record CM066034.1, on the reverse strand, counting down.
CAATACAAAATCTTAAAGATCCATCAGGCTTCGGCACCAGGACTATGGGGCTATTCCAGGGACTCTTTGACTCCTCTATTACTCCCATGTCCAACATCTCCTGGACTTGTGCCACTACTTCCTGTCTCTTGGCTTCAGGCAAGCGATATGGCCTTTGACGAACTAATTTCCCAGGTGGAGTTATTATTTCATGGGCAACCAAATGTGTCTCCCCAGGTATGGGTGTCAACACATCTGGGAATTCTTTAAGCAATTTCCTAATTTCTTCCTGTTGTACCACTGTCAGGTCCTCACCTATTTGTGGCTCTGATTTTTCTTTACAATCAGATACCTGGGGTCCCAAATCTTCCTCTTCATTCACCTCCCTCTCTCGGGCACAGGTGGCAGCTAGGCTTTTAACCCCTTTGACATCAGTAGAACCAAAGCCTTTGGTTCCACGTTCAGAATTCTCCAGGGATGTGACCTCCTCCACAGGTGGAAAACCCAGCCTCTCACAGATCAATTGGGCAATTCTGTCTCCTGTCTTCACGTGATAATCATTCTGTCCAAAATTAAACAACAGAACTTTAATATTGCCCCTGTAATCGGGATCAATTACTCCCGCACCCACATCGATGAAATATTTAAGGGCTAATCCGGACCTTGGGGCTACTCTCCCATAGCATCCAATAGGTATTTCCACTTGGAGACCAGTGTTCACCAGGGCTCTCCCTTGGCTAGTGTCAGACGGCTGCCTGGGTGAGAATCTTCACACTCTTGGCAAGTGCATATTTCTATATGATTTGCAAGGTATTGTGGGCAATGTAGTTCATTCACACCAGACACAGCTGCTGACAATAATTTAGTTGTGCTCTTGGGTAAAGCCAATAAGATATTTATTTATGGGGTTATTTCTCCCAACACAGATATGCTTGGTAGCACATAAATTAGGTTACTTGCTTTCAGTGTTAACTTGGAAAAACAAAATCAGGAAAACAACAAATGAAAAACCACAAAGCAAGAAACAAACTGTTCTTTTCAGGTTAACTTCTGATTACTTCCCACATAGATACAGAAGTGATTCTCTCCTAGCTCACAAGCAATTAGGTAAGGCTTAATTGCTAGCAGTTATCCAGCTGAAACCCCTTTAGCTGGCTTGCTTTCTACTGTGTTGGTCAAATCCTGCTTCAGGAGCTTTTCTGAGTAGATTAAAGAACAAATTTGTATTTTCTTTGTGATGGTTGCTGTACTTTATAACAGAAAGTTACCAACGGAGTTTTGATAGAGAACAATCCATATAAACACATTCTTCATCTGCAATCATTCCCCCATCTTCAACAAGCATAGGTTCAATATCATGGATTGGCACAGATGAATCTCTCAATGGAGCAGTTTCAGGAGAATATTTGTTTCCCTGCTGTCTTTCAAGGTTATAGCTAGGGCATAGATCAGTGTTCATACCTGAGCTTCCATTGCTGCTAGAGTTCCTCTCTATATAGCCTGGCCAGTATGTAGTCCAGTTCTTATGTCCAGCCTTCCAATCCAGATCCCTGGACACTGGATCTCTCTTCACATACCTTCTGGCATAGGTCTTAGGGTCCCTTCCACATGCAGCCGTCTCCCTCACAGGTAGCGTCTGGTGATTCCTAGCTCTGCAGCACCATTCCTCTGGCTTTCCCCAGTCCAATGGTGTATGCTGGCCCTTGCAATGCCTCCCAGTATACGTACTGCTTTGGACTCTTCTAGACCTCTCAAAGGCTTTTCTCCTCTTTCTTCCAGAGGATCTCTTTCCCTCTCTGTCCGTCCGGTTGGACTTCTGCTTCTGATGATCCTTCAGATGAAAGTGATGATCAAACTCAAGCTGATTCTCTGGATATCCAAGGTGATCATGAAGATGGTAATCTGTAGAATAAACTCTACTCTTATTCTGCTTAGATGAGTGATCCTCCCTAACACAGCGCAGCTGTGCTGAATCAGGCCCTGCCCTTTGAGATGAGTGCTTAGGGATTACCTCATAGCCCTCCTGATTGAACACACGTTTCCCCACTTCAGCTCCTCTAATGGCTGTTGGAAACCTGGTGCATTCTGGGACTGGTAGTCTTTTATGGCAAAATTCTGTTTTCTTATTTCTACCAGAACTGACAGGTTGCTTGTTCAGAGTCACTTCACCTTTTCTATAGCTCCTTCCTGAGCTATGATAAGCTTTCTTATCACACTAGGTACAGTCACATTTTCTATGCTGCACAGGTCAAACCCAGCAGCTTGAGGGGTTGCCCGCTTAGGAGCTTGGGCCTTCTCTGTGACCCTATGGTACTTTAGGACGAATGTCTGCTTTGGGGTAGCTTGGTCTTCTGGACGCTTAACCATCTTTTTAGCTGGGGTCTGAGGACTTCCAAATAAAGGCCCGGGAGCTATTACCATTAAACCTTCTCCCTCCTTCTTTCCTAGTCCTTCCACTAGACCCTGCTTAAATCTTGGGCAGTCTCTTCCTAGAACCAAATCAAAGGGTAGCCTAGGCACCACTGCTAACAGGACTTCCTCTTGTTCCCCCAGGCACTTAACCTTTAGCCTATAGGTGGGATATGATGTTGCAGCACCATGAATGCATCTGATGTGAACTTGGCTTTCAGGGGTTCTAGGCACAAATCCTTCTTGGGCCTCTATCCTCTTCCAAAGCCTTTTTGACATCATACTCTGGTCTGCCCCAGAGTCTAACAGAGCATTTGTGGTAATTCCTTGCACATCAACCATCAAAAGAAATCCTTCTTTGGGCTGTTTTAAATCCACACCCATTAAACTAGTGTGTGTCTGGCATCCCTTTTCTAAATGTCCCCATTTTCCACACTTGAAACATTTCTTTCTATTCCACTGTGTCATCTGGTTTGATACAGTACATTCATTTTCAGAAACATTTTTAATTATTCTCTTTTCTGATACAGCACATCTTGCCTCAGCACCAATCTTCAGAGGGCCACCCATTCTATGGCAAGCCTGCGTGGCTTCCAAGAATCTCTCTGTTAGCATGGTTGCCTCTCCAAGATTTTGACAATTTTGCTGTATAAGGAAAGTGTGCAAATCTTTAGGCACCCCAGACATAAATTGTTCAAGCATTATAATATCTAATAACATTTCTAACGTCTTTTGCTCAGGCTCCAACCATTTTACAGCTAATCCTCTGATTCTCTGACTCAGAGCCCTGGGTGTTTCACCCACTTTCAATGTAGTAGCTCTAAACATTCACCTATACTCTGAAATAGACAACCCTAGGCGATCCCTAATAGCAGCCTTTACATCCTTATAATTCAAAGCCTGGGCTGCTGGCATTGCTCTATATGCTGCAAGCTCCTCTCCAGTTAATGAGGCTGCCAGCCTTACTGCCCACTGGGTCTCTGGCCATGCTAATGCCTGTGCCACTCTTTCAAAAGACTCTAGAAAATCATCAACATTATCATCTGGAGTTAGCTTTCCAAAACTAAATGCCCCAATCCCTTGATTGAGTCCCACACTGTCCACATGTGGTGTACCAGTATTCACTGCTGGTCTTGCATCTGTTCCACTTTGGTTCTGCAGCTGAACTAGGGCTTGCACCAGATCAAGCACTGGCTTCTGCTGGTCCATTATGGCTTTCATAGCAGTGTCCTGAGCCTGCTGTGCTAGCTCCTGTTGCCTGCTAAACTGGGCTGCCATCCAGCTAGCCATCTCCCTCAGATCCATCTTGATCCCTGCAAGAAACAAAAAAAAAAAAACCAAAGTGCACCACCTTCCAAACAGGTGTGTTTTTTTCTACTTTTTTTTTTTTCATTCACCCCTGTGCTTACTCCCATCCACCACTAGACCTGCCCAGGTACTTATTACCTTGTCTCAGTGATGAATCCAGCTCTGCACAGAGTCTTTTCCTCCTGGGACAGCTTCCTGGAACAACCACTTCTCCTCCAAAGTGCAGTTGAGGGAAAATCTTTTTCTCCAGCTTTAAACTTGAACTTTAGTTGTAATCCTCAGCAAGTAAATCCCCTTTGTGCAAAAGCAATCCGAAAAACTACGCCATTTGTCAGACAGCTGCCTGGGTGAGAATTTTCACAGTCTTGGCAAGTGCATATATCTATATGATTTGCAAGGTATTGTGGGCAATGTAGTTCATTCACACCAGACACAGCTGCTGACAATAATTTAGTTGTGCTCTTGGGTAAAGCCAATAAGATATTTATTTATGGGGTTATTTCTCCCAACACAGATATGCTTGGTAGCACATAAATTAGGTAACTTGCTTTCAGTGTTTACTTGGAAAAACAAAGTCAAAATCAGGAAAACAACAAATGAAAAGCTACAAAGCAAGAAACAAACTGTTCTTTTCAGGTTAACTTCTGATTACTTCCCACATAAATTCAGAAGTGATTCTCTCCTAGCTCACAAGCAATTAGGTAAGGCTTAATTGCTAGCAGTCACCAGCTGAAACCCCTTAGCTGGCTTGCCTTCCACTGTGTGGGTCAAATCCTGCTTCAGGAGCTTTTCTGAGTAGATTAAAGAACAAATTTGTATTTCTTTGTGATGGTTGCTGTACTTTATAACAGAAAGTTACCAACGGAGTTTAGATAGAGAGCAGTCCATATAAACAGGATCCTCATCTGCTATTATTCCCCCTTGTTCAACAAGCATGGGTTCAATATCATGGATTGGCACAGATGAATCTCTCAATGGAGCATTTTCAGGAGAATACTTGTTTCCCTGCTGTCTTTCAAGGTTATAGCTAGGGCATAGATCAGTGTTCATACCTGAGCTTCCATTGCTGCTAGAGTTCCTCTCTATATAGCCTGGCCAGTATGTAGTCCAGTTCTTATTTCCAGCCTTCCAATCCAGATCCCTGGACACTGGATCTCTCTTCACATACCTTCTGGCACAGGTCTTAGGGTCCCTTCCACGTGCAGCTGTCTCCCTCACAGGTAGCCTCTGGTGATTCCTAGCTCTGCAGCACCATTCCTCTGGTGTTCCCCAGTCCAATGGTGTATGCTGGCCCTTGGAATACCTCCCAGTATACGTACTGCTTTGGACTCTTCTAGACCTCTCAAAGGCTTTTCTCTTCCTTCTTCCAAAAGGTCTCTTTCCCTCTCTGTCCGTCCGGTTTGGCTTCTGCTTCTGATGATCCTTCAGATGAAACTGATGATCAAACTCAAGCTGATTCTCAGGATACTGAGGACAATTCTCTGGATATCCAAGGTGATCATGAAGATGGTCATCTGTAGAATAAACTCTACTCTTATTCTGCTTAGATGAGTGCTCCTCCCTAACACAGCGCAGCTGTGCTGAATCAGGCCCTGCCCTTTGAGATGAGTGCTTAGGGATTACCTCATAGCCCTCCTGATTGAACACACATTTCCCCATTTCAGCTCCTCTAATGGCTGTTGGAAACCTGGTGCATTCTGGGACTGGTAGTCTTTTATGGGAAAATTCTGTTTTCTTATTTCTACCAGAAATGACAGGTTGCTTGTTCAGAGTCACTTCACCTTTTCTATAGCTCCTTCCTGAGCTATGATAAGCTTCCTTATCACAACACGCACCACAAAATGGAGTGCCCCGGTTAACAAAAATAGAATGGCCCCAAGCTGCGTGCAATCACTGCCACTCACATTGACGCCAGAACCGGAAGCTCTTATGTCATTGTTTTTAATTTGTCATTACATGCATTTTTTTTGTACTACAATCTGCTAAATCCAATAAATGGAATGGAATGGAAAATGTACCCACATATAGGGTGGGCAATAATCAAAAAGTCCCTTTTAAACTATTAAAGCAGCATTTTTTCAAAAGCCACAAGCCTAATAAAAACCGGTTACATAGTAAAATCAGCAGTCCAAAAGGGAAATGCTGCTAATATTTAAATCAAATGAAAGCTTCAATGTAGGGTAACTAATACACCTGAATTCAAAGAAGGAAGAGGCCATCCTAAATGGCACTAAACAGAAGATAACCAATAATGCAGCCTCTGTAGGAAAAACATGGTTGAAGGTCGAGGCATCAAACAGATCAAGAAAATGAGATCAGGAGTCAGATAGAAAAATAAGCAAAATGAATCTCGGGCTTTAGCACAAGGTATCGTAAATCTCAGCCAGAGGGCAATCATGCTTCAGCAACGTTAACTAGAAAGTAGAACCCCAAACCCCATACTAGCTCAGATTCGTGTTTATTGTTTTTACGCTTAGAGGGCTAGTTAGCAAAGTATATTAACGTTAGCATGTGTTACTTCACAAGTAAAGGGTATTATTAGTAAATAGTCCCATTGAATACCATGGAACCTACTCTAAAGTAACGCACATAAATCCCTCTGCTCCACAGCCGTACTCAGCCACCTGGTTAGTTGGGGGCACTTTAGCTGTGATGAGGTCCACTGAATCCTGTGGCATTTCTAACACTTCTCCCCCCACCCACACAGCCTGTGGTAATGCCAAGTTCAGCCCCTGAAGCTCGCGGCGGTGTCACATGCAAGCTTCTATATCCTCTCTCTCTCTTTCCCATGCCTAATACCCCCACTTAGTCCAATCCTGGGAGTAACCAGACCCTTCAGTCACTATTAGCTGTGACCATAACCCCCCATCCTCTCTGACACTCCTACATATGCTGGGCCGGATGGAAGAATTCCCCACCTCCTTGCCTCAGTCAAATGCTTGCTCAAACCAATGGCCCCCCAGCTCCCTCCCACTCTCTTCCACTGCTCCTCTCCTCTGACTCGACTAATCGCCAGTTGTCCTTCCCTTCTCCTTCTCCTTCCCCTACCTGCTTCCTCACCAACATGCCGCCCAGCTTGTCCTGTCCCCCTTATTCTGTCCCACCCCTCTCAATGATTGGAATGCGGACTTGGCTATGTAAATGGGTCCCCCTACCAAAATTTGAAGTGGGGGCACTATTTATGGTGAATTAACCCATGTTAATGTTATCACATGTTAGTAACTAACCCCCTTAATCTTTTTTCCCAAGTTATACTTTTTAAATAATTTGCCACCAGTCAAACCCATCTGTATGATTAAACTTGAAGGACAGTTGTTGCTTAATCAGATGGCTGTTGAAGAAAATAGCACTATGTTGGAGCAAACAAACTCAATGTTCTTTTTCTGTTTGAGATTATATTTAACATTTTCATATATAGTCCGGCTAAGATTCAGTTTACTAGGCGATGTCACTGAAGATGGGTGTCGTGACTCTGATAAGCCTTTAGAAGGCATCTTACTTTGCTTTCTCTCCTTGTTTCCTTTGAGCTGAAAATTAACATGGACATGCAAAGAAGATCTGAACAAATGTGGAAAGATAAATGAAAAGCTGAGATACAATGTGTGCCGTCAGTGGCAATGTTTCTAAAAGATACAGCTTGCTCCTTGCTGGTGAATTGCTTTTGTACTATGGGTTAGAAGCCAAGACAGTGGGAAGTTGCTTTTAAAACCCAATACATTGTCAGAGTATATTCTGCATAGCATAAATGCTCAGCTAGTTCTAAGTGTACTCACTGCCTTCACGTTGAATATTTCTCAGTTCTGTTCATAAATAAGGCTTGATTCACCCAAATTATTTTTGATCTGGGGACGGTAGAGAGTATTGAAAAAAAAACAACTTGGAGAGCAACTTTCACAAAAACAGACATTCAGAAGATGCTGGGAATAAAGACAACATTCAGGACAGCTGATAAAAAAGTGATATGGTTGCACATAAAGAGAATCACCATAGAAACTGTGTGCCCTCCATTCTATCAACAGAGCTGCCTACAAATGCTTATTCACTCAAACGCCTTTGTGCTGTTCATCAACTCTAGTAGCCCACAGACTCGAATCTATCTGCTCCTGCTCGAGGCTGAGTGGTGCTGCTGAACATTAAAAAATAATTGAACGCTTTGACGAAAATATAAAAACTTGTAGCAACGAATCAGCTTTTTTCATTCTCTCAGATAGCATCCCCTTCCCCCACAAAAAATGTAAAATCCTTCCCCTATTATTTCAACACTAAAGAGGACATATTCAAAACAGTTTAACTGGTTAGCAGACCTACTAAACTGGCTAAACTGTGGTCATTAGGCTATTCACTGGCTCTGAAGTGTTTAATATCACTGAATATTCCCTCCTACCTGATTTAAATACCCCAATATTAACTGCATACCATCGGGGAGTTCCATTGCTGGCACTGAGGACTAGTTGGTCAGTTGGTGATTTGGTTAGCCCTAATCGGCTAAAGTCAGGACCAAAAAAGCTGTCCTAGTTTTAGCCAATTTAGGTATTTGGTCAGTGGCTGAATACCACCACTGAATCGCTATCTGGGCAACTCTGATATTCAAGGCCGGTGGCTGGATATGGCCTTAGCATTGAACATCCATGTTTAATTTAAAGCGGTGGTGACCAGCTACTTTATTTGTGCAGGCCACCGCCACTGAATATGCTCCCTCCCCCCCTTCATGCAAAATGTCTTCCTACCCAAGTTATTTCATATCAAGTTAGGAAAAAAAGTGTAAGCCAGTATAAGTGAATGCGGGCAATTTGTAAGCTTTCTAAGACACAACTCTGCCGGTACTTTGTTTTCATGAAGCCGCGGAGGAGCGGATTAGCTTTTAGTGCAGTGGTTCCCCACTGGCGCTCCTTGTGACCTTGGGCATTTCCCTTCACCTTCCATTCCCTCAAGTGTAATTTAGATTATAAGTTCCTTTAGGCAGAGGAAGAACCGCGGTACCCGAATTAGAATTCATCTTGTGCACAGACTGGAAAGACAAATAACTAAATCTAAAAAATCCAAATAATTTCCAAAAGTCAAATTCACAAGTACTTTCTTTTTGAATATTGACGCGGATGCAAAGTACTCATAGACTTTGTACCTAGACATGTGCCTGGGTCTCTACTAGGTATGTGCCTGGGTCTCTACTATTTAGGAAGAGGGCTGTCAGATATCCTGAGAATCCAGATTAGGATTGCCAGATGTCTGTCTTTTTTGGCATTTTACAGGTTTTTTCTATTCATATCTGAAAGTGAAAATTTTCAGAGATTTATTTATTTATTACATTTCTAGAACTATCTAAAATCCTGTTGATGTTAAGTGCCGTCGAGTCGGAGTTGACTCATGATGACCCTCTGGATAGCTATCCTAAACTGTGTTCGGTCTGCAGTCAGGCGGCTCATTGTTGACAGACTGGTACCCGTAGCTGCTGTTATTGTATCGATCCATCTCATTGCTGGCCTTCCTCTTTTGCGTTGACCTTCTTTCTTGCCAAGCATGATGTCTTTCTCTAATGATCTCTCTCTTCGCATGACGTGTCCAAAGTATGAAAGTCGAAGTTTTGTCATCTGAGCTTCTAAAGAAAGCTTAGGTTTGATCTCCTCTAGTACCGACTGGTTTGTTGGGTGGGTTATAATCTTACATACACAAAATTACACACAAATAAACTCAAATGTTCTGTTAAAAACACACAGGCCAATGCAGAAAACCGGTGCTGAAGTCATATGCTATCAACTCTGTACACCTCTTTGCAGCATACCGATAGCACATGACTTAAGTGGCAGCACGCAGAAAGGGGCTCATATACGAATTAGTCATGCATTAAATTTGGCGCAAATGGCTGCATAAAACTGGGAAAGCAAGCCAAATACATGTGCACAGAAGTTAGTGCAAGTTTGGCATGCTCTCCCAGAGCAACTGAGGCATCGCGTGTCTAATTTGCACATGCACACTGTCGCCCCCACCTGGCCGGGCAGATACCCTGGTACCAAGAGGGGTCGCCTTTTTACCTTTCAATAAGTTCTCCCTCAAAATGGCTGCCAGGAGGGTTGCTGGGAGTTGTAGTCTTATTTACTTAGGCAAAGGAGTTGTAGTCAAGTGGTCAGGCGCAAAACAGAGAAAATGTATTTGTTTGTAATCAGGGATTCCATCATACACAGGATATAAGTGGAAAACAAAAATACAGGATTTTTACTCCAACGCAAAAGCTTTAACTTTTCAAAAGAAGCAGTCACAACGTTGCCTGTGTTCAATAAATGCAGCTTATTCAAAAACTTAAGCTTTACAAAAACTTCTCTTTTATAGGAACCTTATTTCTTGAAGCAAAACAGCTTTTAGAATGTCCTCTGATTATTCCCTTCAGCTTTCGGCTTCACAATATCATTTGAATATAACATTCAGCTGTTTTCCTTCTGCTGTGCCTTTCACACAAGTCAAGTTTCTCTTATAGCATTCACACTTTAAAAGGCTCTACAGTTTAACATTCTTCCAAGCTAGAGGCTTGGCAATAAGCACACTGCATTTCACATGAGTTATCTTCCATATCTCCTATTTCCATTTCTTCAACACTGTCCCTTTCACACTTATCCAAGGGTACCTGTAGGGAGAGCTGACTATTCTCTTTCTGGATCAAATCATTCAGCTTTTTGAGAAGGACTTGCTTCTGCCCTAACTCTTCTGCAAGGTGAGCCAAGTGATAGTCAGTTAAATCTTCCCTCTTTATTCTGGGGTTTAGCTGGCAACTAGAATTAGCTTTTATTTCTGATGCTAATTCTCCTAAGCCTTTTATAGAGATGAACTGAGGAGGACACACTTGCCTTAAATCAGGAGTATTCAGCAATTCTCTAAATTGTTTCTTCTCATGTTGGTTTCTTCTCATATCACACAGAAGAAACCAACATGAGAAGAAACAATTTAGTGTGAGCTGCGTGCGGGCACTTGATACAGGGACGACGGATCCCGAAACGTGCACGTCGTGCTTCTTTTTCTCAACACTTCAAGACACGTTTTCCACTTTAAGTTAAGTTTTTATGATACTTACTAAAGAATGGTGTGATTAAAATGGACCTCTTCTGACGGGTGTGGTTTTGCAGTCCATCTTAACCTCCCTCATTGTGGTCCGACAAAAAGAAAAAAATTTGATTCTACGGGGGGGTTGTACAGGGGATTTCTTTATAAAGTATTTCAATTATCTCCGGTGAAGGGATTTTTTTGAGTGATAGTCTTGTATCAGGGCAGCAAATGGACTGAGAAAAATGTTCAACAGTGTGGGGGAGTGAAGAGAACCTTGTGGGACACTAGAGGTAATTGGGAAAGTTTCTAATAACTCTAAATTACATTTTGCCTGAAATGTTACTTGAAGTGAACCATTGTAGAACAGTGTCCGAGATACTGATATGTGACAGCTGTGTGATCAGGAGTCAATGATGGACCACATCAAATGCTGCAGATAAATCAAATCAGATGAAAAGGGTTATATAGCATCAAGGTGATTATGAATATCACTGAGGAAGGCTGTAAGGTTCACCGAACCCAATTGATATGGGTGCAGTGTGTTTGTTTTATCTAGGAAATCATCTAAGTATAGCAGACATGTTTCTCAATTTTGGAAAAGTAAGGGAAATTAGAGATGGGATGATAGTCAATGGGTAGGCCCGGTTAAGCAAGGGCTTTTTTAACTTTGGTATAATCAGAGCCCGTTTACATTCTTCTGGGACAATGCCAGTTTGTAAGCTGCAGTTTATCGTCGAAATGATGGGTTCAGAAAGCTCATGGTTTGATCCTTCAGTCATTTAGATGGAAGGGAGTCCAGAAGACAAGTCGTGGGTTTGGTAGAGTGAAGTATATTCTGCAGCTGGGTTCTTGAGAAGGGGTTGAAATTTGTCCAGAAGGGAATTTGTGAAAGGACTGTTCTGTCTTTTAAGTTAAGAGACAAAGGAACTCTTCTGGGGAAGGAGGGAATGCTGTTTCCGTGGTAAAAGGTAACATGGCCTGAATGTCTGTTATCTTTTCATTAAAGGTGTTTGCTAAGGCAGTGGTGGTTGGAAGAAAGGTCATTGAGACCCGACTTGGGTAGGGGGAGGGGGAGGAGACCAGGGAGAAGAGCTGCTTTTTCTGATTATGCGTTTTATCTATTTGGAAAAATATTGCTTTTTAGCTTCATTAACCTGTGATTGGTAATAACATTAATGATTCTTTACTAATGCCAGTAGTTCTGTTCTGTGTTATCTGGTGCAGAGTTAGAAGTACCTCCCAGACAGACTGTGTGCATTGTGTGTGTGTGTGGGGGGGGGGGAGGGGAGGAATTGTTATGTATTTGTTGACACGTCACAATTGGAAATTTTCCTTTTAGAAACATCTACAAGTTATTAACTTTTAGGGGCATGTTTATAAAATGCATTAACGGTTACTGCAGGCTTTAGTGTGTGATATTGGCTCGTGGTAACTGTTACCATATACTAAAAGCAACCAGTGCAGCAAAACTCCTGCGCTAATTGAGTTTAGCAAGATGGGATGGGGAGTAGATGTGTCAGCCAGAGATAGCTAGCAGGTGCAATGTTGCTGTGTGCTAGTTGGCTGAAGTACGAGACTACTCCTAGGGGTGAAGACCACTATATTGGACCTCTCCTGCCCTAATGTCCACTAGACACCAGGGATGACTCCAGTAAGATGGGCGTGCTTGAGGGGATGGAAGGGGTGAGTCTGAGTAGGGTTTTTAGTGAAGAGGGGATCATGGGAGGGTTGGAAGAGAGATTTTAATTAGGTACTATATGTCCATTCCAGGGGACGGGGGTAGAGAAGGGGAGGGTAGCTTGAGCAGGAAGAAAAGATGGTGGGGATTGTGATTGCTGGGGTTGGGGATGCTCGCAGGGAGTGTTATCAGGGGGAAAGCTGGGGGGTATTTCAAGGAGGGGCTGAAGATCATTGTCGCTGCTGCATGGCTGTCTGTGGTGCAGGGACCATGTTGCATTTTCCCTTTGTGGTAATAGCAAGACAGATGCTGGGCATGTCCGCTGCATTTATCATATAGCCTCCCAGCCAGCCTCCCAGCCAGCTTTTCAGGATATCCTCAATGAATATGCATATGCACTGTCTCCATTGTATGCGTATTCTTTGTAGATATCTGGAAAACCTGACTGGCTGGGGAGTTCCCAGGACAGGTATGAGAACCCCTGCCATATAGGCTTTGCAATTACTGCACCTTCATTTTGCCAGTTAAGGTTCAGTAAGTGCAAACATGTACCGTACTTTAGCAAATATGCCCTTTAATTTGTTCTTCTTAGGGGGTTTGGGAAGAATAAGTAATTGATCATTGAATTTGATACGTTCACCTCTTATGGCCTCCATGGACCTTCTTGAAGACATTTACCATACTGAAAAGTGTTTTCAACCCATTTTTTTAACGTGGGCTAGTGATGGATTATTCTTCATGTATTTGTTATTGTCTTTGAATTTGTTTTCTGTTTTCTTGGAATTTGAATAGTTTTAATGTAAAATTGAAAATTAATTATAAAAAAAGGAAATGAAAGATACATATAGTTAGTGAAGGAGTGGTAAGTGCAGCAAAATTGGAAATCCGATGTGCTGATAGAGCTGAAGTAGACATAGAAAGGTAGAATTCCTGAGGCAGTGACTTAAATTCCACCAACCAAGAATATGGAATGAGCAGAGTAGCAAGTATAAACCAACACCTTAAAAGAGAAGTTATAGTAAATGAAAAAAAAACTAAGAAAAAGGCTGAGAAAAGTACCCTGCTCGAAATGGTCACATGCAGCAGAAACATCCAAGAAAATAATGACTGTAGATAAATGAGTAGAACAGGTTAACTAAACATGTGGCGACTAACAGACTCCATAGAATGAGATCTGAAACTCATCACTAAAATCTAAGATTTGCCATATTTCTCAGAGTTTTAGGAAGAAAAGTCAGGAAGTAGATTGTGTGATATTTTGAGATTCTTAAGAATGAGACACTTCAGGGATGTGAACAGTGTCATTGAAGAGAAAGGAGTTCTTACCACTGATATGCCTCTTGACATCCAAGGATATATCTTCTCCTGAAAATAATCCCTTTCATCTATTGGATATATCCTTAAACATCCATGAAAGACATGGGTTGAAAATGCAAGAGCCCTTGAAAAATGCAACAACAGTTTAACCTGCTCAGCTGATGGACTATCAAATGATTCAAGGAAATACGGCACAGAGATTAAGTTCCCTGAAGAATCAGACACTCCCTCACCAACCCAGGGGGAAAAAGCAAACTTTTGTCTCTAGATGGTTGGGTGCAATTTACCATGACTGGACCGTGCACCTATTGACTTCCCATCTACTCTCCCAGGACCAGTATTCAAACCTGCAATTTTATTTTCACGATTCCTCTTTTTATTTATGATTTTCTCAGACAATTATAATCAGATATTGAAGTGAACATTAAAGAATGAACTAACTTAAGTCTATTCATAAGTTCATGTGCTAAAAGTTACATAGTTACCCTGCTAGCCCTGTATAAAACCCCTGTTTATTGTAAGTCCAGTGTAGGCCTGCCTGCACTGCACAAATTTGTTACCTGTAAACCGCACTGATTCTAAAGAGCGCGGTATAAAAGAGACATTAAATAAAGAAATAAAAGAAATGGGTCGATATTGCGTGGCACTTATCCATATAGCAGAATCTAATGTAAAGTTAAGCGCCATTGAAGGGAATGTCCTGACAGACTGTCTTGGCACTATCTGCAGAGTGCAAGGGTGGACATGGGTGGATCTAAGACTGAGAAGCAACTTATCCATATAGGGGCAATTTGCAGTACAGCTATCCATAAATTGCCTAAGAAATAAACCTAATGTACTATAGTTATTCCATAAGACTGTAAATTGATGAAGTTGGTCATCAATGACCTTAATTATAAGGAAACCCTTGGTTCAGAACACAAACCTCTGGCCTGGACACTATAATTGATGAGTGAATGAGAGTGTGTCATGTGCCTGTTAAATACTGGTTGCATAGAGGTAATTCCTCAAGTCTAAATCTTGATATTTACAGGGAAAGGGCCCAGAGAAACTCTGGCTAATAGCTCTTGGATCCAGTGTGTTCTCTTGATCTGTCTAATAGTTCCACTTCATCTTCATGGGAAACACAGAAAGGGAGGTTACAAAGATGGTGCCCCGACATCAGAGACTGAGGAGTTTAAGGAGGATTTGGATTGCTTAAATGATGCTTGAAATATAATGGTGTGGAGAGAGTAATACCATGGTGCATGAACAGTAATTGCTGAAAAGAGATATTATCTAAAAGCTCCGAATCTGAAATTGACTGGCACTAAACTTAACACTTAAAAACGGTACTGTATATAATTTTGGGACTCTTGGCTAAGGAGACAAAATTGCAAGTAGTGTAAAAATAGAAAAGCAGCAAGTAACCAAGTAAAAACTGTTTCTGGACTGTGTTTGCCATTTTTTTACAAAGTTCCGGCAGAAAGCAGATGAATTTTGCAGGAAACGTATAGCCAACTGTTAAAATTGTGCAGAGCTGAATTGTAGTTTTGGACAGTTGTGAGTGCTTTTGCAGTGTGTTCAGCAGTGAAAAATGTGATTTGACTGTGTGGAGGAGTAGCCTAGTGGTTAGAGCAACAGCCAGATGACGAAAGAGACCAGTGTATGAATCCCACTGCACTCTTTGTGGCCTGGGGCAAACCTTAACCCTCCATTGCCACAGGTACAAGCTTCGATTGGGACAGGGAAATACCTGATAGTAGCTTGTCTTAAACTACTACTGGAAAGGTGTGAGCTGAATAATAAATTCTAAAAAAGTTACTGTCTTTGAAAAATTTGAATCAGCAGTTTCCCACCAGAGGCCCAGGACCATGACTGTGAGAAGTGCATGCCGACTACATGGGAGGGTGATGATGTCAGATGCAAAGCACACCAATGAGGGATGTCATAGGTCAGGTGTGCCTGCTCACCCAATCAGGGAACAACAAGCACAACCGTGCCAAGGAGGATCAGTACAGTTGCTGGAGAGCCATAGCCCTATGTACAAAGAGCCAGAAGCATTTTGATAGAGCAACTAGGTCCAGAAAGAGAAAGGTCCCTGGAATCAACAAATCGAAGCACTGAAATTTTATTGATTGTCTGTAGCGAATGAGAAAAGAGAGTTACAGAAGCAGACCAATGTATCCTTATTGGAAGCCAGGATTCAAGCTCTCCATTGAAGGAGTGCTGTGAGCAGTTGTTCAGCTCTGATGAGTCATCTGACTCTCAGCACAAACAGTAACTCATTGGCACCTAGCAGTGAGGCTTGCTACGAAAAGGTTCTCAAAGGTTTCAAACTTACGGTGAAGTGAGAAGAAGCCCCTGCTTGTAATGTAGAAACATGAGTCTCACTCTTCCCAAAACAAGAATTAATATAAGATAATTTAGATTCCTGTTTAGTCATTGTCTCCTTGGCAAACTCAGTCAATTGTTGAAATGTACCAGAAAGGGAAGCCTCCATGCGAGTAGCCACTTCCCAGATATGCTTAAGCGAAATATCTCTGGCCTGTAAAGAATAGCAATTGAGTCCTGCTCCAGTAGAACATAATCAAAAACTGGACTACTCTATGTAAAGGAACCACCTGGGAAGTAGAAACAACAGCAATAGGCTCCCCCTTGTGGCTGTGTAGAGTTTCTACCCTCCAAGGACCAATACAGAAGGGAGTGATAAAAGAACCCAATGGAGAGGAGGTGCCAGTAGGAGAATCAATAGTCACAGATGTTCAAGGTTGCTGCAGGCCTTTCTTCAGTACATGTCTATCCATGGGACCTTGTACTTCAGAGGATTTCATGCTCTGCTTCAATGATGCAGCTTTTCATTTCCTTTTGGCCATGCCAGACAGATTATCTGGCTCCTGCTGCAGGTGCTCTGAAAGGGCTCCAAAGGGGCGTGACCTGCCCCTTCGGACAGGAACCCATGGCCCATCCCATGGCAGGGGCTGAGTTTTTAAAGTTCTGAAGTGATGTCAGATGTATGTGCTGGAAGGCACCCATTGGAAGGAAGACAGCATCTAGATGGTACAGTAAGACAATCTCCTCACTTGCCCATGGCGGGGGGCTGAGCTTTTGAAGCCCCAAAGTGACATCAGAGGCATGCACCAGAAGACACCCATCAGGAGGGAAAGACAGTGTCCAGATGGTGCAGTAAGGCAATCTCCTTGCTCATCCTGCAGTGGGGACCAAGAGATAGCATCCAGATAGTACAATACAGCCATTTCCTAACTTCTCCCATGGTGGGGGTAGAGCTTTTAAAGCCCTGAAGTGACATCAGATGCACACACCAAAGGGCTCCCTTCAGGAGGGATAGCTTTCAGATGGCATAGTAAGCCAATTTCCTCACTCATCCTATGATGGGGGCTGAGCATTTAAAGCCCCAAAGTGATATTGGATGCATGCATCTGAAGGTGCCTGTCGGAAGGGAGAGACAGAATCTAGATGGTGCAGTAAGGCAATCTCCGAGGAGAGAGGAAAATTGTTAAGTGTGGTTTGCCACCTGTTAAAAAGGTGTCCCGTCACTATAGAAAACATGTGGAGGCCATTTCCATTCTGGGCACGTCCCAGCCTGTCCAGATATCCAGAATTTGGATGGGCCAGATTTGCACCCGATTCTAATCCCTCAGGGGCTATACATCCCCACGGGATCAGAATCAGCTGCAACTGGCCTGGACTAGCAGGACGTGCTCTGAATCTGGCCTGCTGGATGTCCTGGATCCTGCCTGGCTATCCCAGCCTGGGCTCCTGCATGGAGTTGTGGTGCTGTGGCATCCCATCACCATGGCAGCATAGCATAATGTCAGAGCCCTGATCACCCACACCACAACAAATGTCCTGTTCCCTGCTGCCCAACCCCCGATTGGGCCTACCGAGGCTGGGATTGAGCTGCAGGGAAACCCCTGCCATGCTCACCTGCACCTCGGGTCCCGGCTGGGCTTGTCACCGATGTCGGGGGGGAGGGGACTTATTCCACCTCCGAGGTGGAATAAGTCCCTGTCTTGATCGCCAACCCTGGGCATACTGGGCCGACACTAGAATCGGCCCTGTTCGTCCGGGGTCAGGGTCCCGCCTACACTCTGCCCTCACTCCTCCTCCAGCCCACCCCCTCCCATCCCCAGAGCTCTCCGCACATCTATGCAGTATGTGTGGGGAGTCCTTGTCTGGAACTGGCACCCTGGCAGGTACTGGTGATATATGTCCAACCCGGACGTATATCCCTGCTAAACACGATTAGGAATGACCCCCATAAGGTGTATGTGAATAAATCATTTACAATACTGCCTTATTATAAATTTACTCAAGGAAGAAAACTATCTTAATTGGATACTGCATTGTAGGACAAGTATGGTGGAGACAATGGCAAAGATTCCTTTAATCCAAAGAAACGCATACCTGGGACTAAACTGAACAAAGGAGTATGACTCAATTTTAACTTGCATTTGCTTCTAGGAGAGAGACAGGGATACTTGTTTATATCTGAGGTGGATTCTGACATTAGGTCAAAGAACGTGTCCTTACAGTTCCAGAAGAAACATTTTGAGAGCCTATTGTGTTTGACTGCAAACTGCAACCAGCATAAGTGTGATTGCTTCATTATTTTTGTGAAAGACTGTGTTCATTCTCTTCACGTACGGGAGCATCAGAATCTCTCAAAGAGTAAGAGGTCTGTTTACTAAGCAGTATTGGCTGTTAACGTGGCAGACAGCACAAATCTGGACATATTGCTGATAATGCAGTGATTTCTTGTGTCATCTGCAGATACCGTGCTAACGGCCGGAGTGGGCGTGATATGGGCAGAGAGTGGGAGTGTCTGCAGCATGCAGTGACCATTGGTTTTGCAGATAGTGTGGGTGCCATTGATGCCACCTCGATGACTGGCATTAGCTGCATCCATGATGTTGCCGGACGGTGCTCTCTGCAATTTTGTTGCATTATCTGCTGGGGAAATGTGCTGCTCACTGCACTCTTTTGCTGTGTTAGCTGCAAAACCTAAAGTGCTTTAGTAAACGGACCCCCTAAATAACAGGATCCTATTCAATTGTTTTCTGCTATAGCACTTGACTATCTTTTTCCCTTGGTGATCGCGACACCTAAGGCTAGTAACTTGTGTATTGCAGTTTGGTCTGGAAGGGACTCTCCTAAGAAAGGAAGAGTGTCCCTAGGTTGTAAAAATCTCAGCCAAGTGCAGTTTCCCCTTTGGTCTCGTCATCCCTCTTGGCACCCAGCTAAGGTATCTTACACATTTTAAAGGAAGATCAGCAGAAGCAATAAAGAGGCTTGAAGACACTGTACAAGTGTGGGGGAGGGGTGCTCAGCCTGAAGAAGGATGTTCCTGCAGGGACCACCACAGAACACCATTAATGCACATTTATTTTATTTATTTATTTTATTTAACAGTATTTCTAAACCGCCTTTTCTTAATAATCAAGGTGGTATCACAGCAAGCAATCAGGTAAAGTGTGTGTGTTGTACATGCAGTGAGGATAAAACTTAGTTGTGTGAGGGATGTGTTGGGTGCTTGATTTGTTTGAGCTATATACAGGGTGGGCTATTTACAGTGGTGCTAGAATCATATTTTATATATATTCAGTTGTTTGGGAGGATTGGAGTGCTGTTATCCATTCTCTTAGGTTATGTGATGTGACCATAGTGCTCTATGAACAGCATGGTTTTCAGTTGTTTTCTGAAGTCTTTGAGGTCTGGAGTTGCCCTTAGATCGTCCGGTAGATTGTTCCATATTGTTGGAGCAGCCATGGAGAGAGCTCTGTCTGTTGTGTCCTTGCGTGTGTGCTTGTACTCATTTGGGGTGCTGACTCGGTTGCGTGTTTGACTTCTTCTGGGACGTGCGCTGGTTTCCGGTTGTATGAGCAGGTGGAGGCTGTTGGCTGATGTGTGTTCTTTTATCTTAAATAGGTTTATGATAGTCTTGTATCTGATGCGAGCAATGATTGGGAGCCAGTGTAAGTCCTTTAGTGTAGGTGTGATGTGCTCCTGCCTTGCGGCTCCGGATATGATTCGAGCTGCAGTGTTTTGTGCCAGCTGTAGTGGTTTGAGAGCTTGTTTTGGTAGTCCGAGGTATATCGGATTGCAGAAGTCCAGTATTGGGGTTATCAGTGCTTGACAGACTGTACGGAAGTGTTCTGGAGCGAGGAGTGGTTTCAGTCTCCTGATGATTCGCATCCTGTAATATGCTTTTTGGATTGTTTTGTCTATGTGTGGTTTGAGGTTGAGTTTACTGTCCAGAGTAACCCCGAGGTATCTCACCTCCGATCTTATCGGTATCGTGGTGCTTTGTATCTTTATGTTTGGTGGGTGTGTGAAGCTTTGGTTTCGAGTGATGATTAAAGCTTCAGTCTTGTTGTAGTTTATAGCTAGATTGTTGTTTTGGCACCACTTCGCCATTTGGGTAAGGCAGTCTGCTATCTTAGAGAAGTCCGGGTTTTCGATTGATATCGGGGAGTATACCATTATATCGTCTGCGTATATTGTGTATTGGATGTTGTTCTCTTTCATAATGTTGCATATTGGTTGGATGTAGATGTTAAAAAGGAGTGCTGAGAGTGCGGATCCTTGTGGTACTCCTTGTTGGACGTTTATGGGCCGGGAGGTGTCCTGTCCCACCTTGACCTGTAGCTGTCTTTCTGTTAGGTACGAGTGGAACCATTTTAGAGTGGTACCGTGTATACCAGTGTTCTTCAGTCTCTCCAGGAGTATATTGTGATCAACTGTGTCGAACGCTGAGGAGATGTCGATGAAGATCATTATAATTCCATTCCTGATGTCGTCAATTATTCTTATGATGCTGTCGAAGAGGTAGATCAGGAGAGTTTCGACTCCATGGTTGGGACGAAATCCGTGTTGGTTGTCGTCGAGAGTTCCGTGTTCGTCAATGTGTTCCTGAAGTTGTAGTTGCACCGTCTTTTCGATTATTTTTGCGAGGAAGGGTATGCTGGAGATTGGTCGGTATGCTGCTGGGTCCTTTTGTCGAGAGAAGTTTTCTTTGTGATTGGTCTTACTGAGGCAAGCTTTAATTGCTGTGGCATGAGTCCTTGAGTGAGTGAGTTGTGTACCATTTTATGAATGTTTGGTATGAGGCTTGCTTTGGTGGCTTTGACCCATGACACTGGGCAAGGGTCTGTAGGAGCAGTGCTTGTGTTGATTGTGGAGATGATGTCTGATACCCTTTCAGTACGGCTGAACTGACATGATGACAATCCTAAGCCCAAGTGCATTGAGGAAGGGGGATCAAAAAGACTAGCCCAATACTTAAAGCTGATTAATTCTACTTAACTAAATGTTCAGATCAAAGGTGGAGTAAACTGTACTCCTTAAATTACCTAAGAAATAAATCAAATGTACTACAGTTATTCCATAAGATCGTAAGTTGTTTAAAAGTTGAAGCTGGTTATCAGTGACTCAAATTTTAAGTAAACTCTTGATTCAGAACACACATTTCTGGTCTGGACTCTAGTTATTGAGAATGGTGAATGAGAGTGTATCAGTTGCCTAAATATGAAATACTGTTTGCCACAGAGATAGTTCCTCCTCTCAAGCCTGAAACTGACATTTAAATACCAAGAGCTCAGAGAAATTCTTGCTAATAGCTCTTGGATCTGATGTGCTCTCTTGTTCTACCTAACAGTTCTGCAATATCAGCCTCGACCACACAGAAAGTGTGTGTGGGGGGAAAAGGGAGTTGCCTATAGTTGGACAAGATTGGTGGGTCAAGTGAGGACTGTTAAGAACAGAACAATGATTACTTGCTTCCAACGGAAAGGGATCATACTGGTGCATAAACTAGCATTGGTCATTGCAAGGATAAATCTGTAGAATGACCATGGTGGTGGTTACAAGAACAAATCTAAGACAAGGCAGCAGAACTTAGCTGAAACACTAACAAATCTATCAGCAAATTTATTTCTGTTATATTATAGATTTTGGCTCTTAGTTATCAATATTTATATAAATATGATGACAGAAAAGACCACATGGCCTATCTAGTCTGTCCTTCCATATCAACAACTACAACAGTACCCTTTTAACCTTTAGAGATCCTCTGTATTTGTCCCATGTTTCTTTGAATTCAGTTACTGTCCTCATCTCTACCACCTCCACTGGGAGACTATTCCACGGATCCACTACTCTTTCCGTAAAGAAATATTTCCGCATATCACTCCTGAATCTATCTCCCTTCACCCTCATCCCATGTCCCCTCATAGCAGAACTTGCTTTCAATTGAAAGAGGCTGTCTCCCTGAACATTTATGCCATGGAGGTATTTAAACATCTCAATCATATCACCTCTATCCCGCCTTTCCTCTAAGGTGTACATATTAAGATCCTTAAGTCTGTCCTCATATGCTTTATAATGAAAACCACTAACCATTTTAGTAGCCACCCTCTGCACCGACTCCATCCTGTTCACATCCTTTTGAAGCTGCGGTCTCCAGAATTGCACACTATACTCCAAATGAGCTCGCACCAAAGACTTATACAGAGGCACTATCACCTCCTTTTTTCTGCTTGCCATTCCTCTCCGTATGCACCCAAGCATCCTTCTAGATTTTGCCGTCACCTTTTCTACCTGTTTAGCTACTTTAAGATCTTCAGAAACAACCATGCCTAGCTCCCGCTCTTCTTTAGTGGACAAAAGTACTTCACCCCCTATACTATATTGCTCCCTTGGATTGCTGCACCCAAATGCATGACCTTACATTTTTTGACATTAAATCCCAGCTGCCAAATTCTAGACCATTCTTCAAGCTTAGCTAGATCCCTCCTTATGTTATCTACACCTTTCTGGGTGTCTACTCTATTGCAGATTTTGGTATCATCCACAAAGAGGCAAACCTTACCCGACAGCCCTTCCACTATATCACTAACAAAGACGTTAAAAAGAATTGTACCAAGGACTGATCCCTGGGGCACACCACTGGTAATATCCTTCTCCTCAGAGTGAGCTCCATTTACCTGTACTCTTTGTCGCCTCCCACCCAACCAATTTCTAACCCAAGCAGTAACTTTAGGGTCCATCCTTAGGGTGCTCAGATGGTTTATAAGTCACCTGTGAGAAACAGTGTCAAAGGCTTTACTGAAATCTAAATACACCACATCTAGGGCTCTCCCTCGGTCCAACTCCCTGGTCACCCAGTCAAAGAAATCAATCAGATTTGTCTGACAAGACCTGCCTCTGGTGAATCCATGCTGCCGCGGATCCTGTAATCCGCTGGATTACAGAAACCTCACTATTTTCTCTTTCAGCAGCGTTTCCAATAATTTATTCACCACGGAAGTTAAACTAACCGGCCTGTAGTTTTCAACCATGTAGAAATGGACAAGTAAAAGGGATACCAGAATCCCCAATATGTAATTGAAGATGGATGAATTTCAGAATGTGTTTAGAAAGTTTGACTTATCACTTACTTCCTCTTAAATAGGATAGGATGTCATGATCATGAGTTCTGTGTAACTGTCTTTAAAATAGTTTGGAGCATTGTTAACGCAAGCATAAAGAGTAAACATAGGCTATGAACTGCGCAACTATAGTTCATTGTACAGGCAATGCTGACAACATAATTTTTGCAACTTTGCAATTATAAATAATTTTGTTATAATCAAGTAAATTTCATCTAATACACTGAAATCAGATCTTACTCTGTAAAAAGAACTTTGGCGACACCTTGTGTTATTCCACGTTTATAATAAATGACTGTTACTTCCCCTTTTTCTTTAATAAAAAGAGCTTTTCAGGAGGAAGAATTTGAATTCTGCAGGTGTGGAACTATGCATGTCCATAGACCGTCTGTGTTTTTCCCTCTGAACTCAAAGAAAATAGCACTTTGTGTGTGATTGTATTCTGTGTTACTCTCTGCCTGTTTCTCACTGCTTGAGGGACCAGATACCAAAAGAGCCGTGGTATTGTGGCCAGATCACGGGGTTTTCTTCAAACCACATCCTTACTTCCGCTTTTGTGTAAAGGCACCACAGGAGCCTCTCTCCAGTCCTTCGGTACCACTCCCGACTCCAACAAGGCATTGAAAAGGTCAGTCAGTGGAGTTGCTAGAACGTCCCCAAGTTCCCTCAGTATTCTAGGGTGTATCCCATCCGGTCCCATCGCTTTGTCTACTTTAAGTTGAGCTAGTTTCTCACTAACACAGTCTTCTCAAAATTGTTCAAGATGTCCCTCGCTTCTGTTCTTGTTTGTGGGTGTTTTCTGAGGTCCTGCTCCTGGTTCTTCATCTGTGAATACAGAACAGAAATATTTGTTAAGCAATTCCGCTTTATCCTTATCAGCTTCTACATATTTCTCGCCTGCTCCCTTGAGTCTGACAATACCATTTTTGCCCTTCCTCTTCTCACTAACATATCTGAAAAATGTCTTATCCCCCAATTTTATTGCATTGGCTGTTTCCTCCTCCTTTTGAATCTTTGCCTTCCTGACTACTTTGCTAGCTTCTCTAAGTTTTTCCAAATACAGATGCCTGTCTTCCTCTCTCTGTGATATCTTGTATTTCAGGAAGGCCTCACTCTTTTTCTTCACTTTTTCAGCTACTTCTTTCGAAAGCCATAGTGGTCTCCTTTTCCTTTTACCTTTATTTACCATTTTAACAAAAAGTTTGGTTGCTCTAAAAATATCCCCTTTCAGTTTTGCCCACTGTTTTTCTACATCCCCCAGCTGTTCCCATCCCACTAACGACTCCCTGAGGTATTGGCCCATCTTGGCAAAGTTAGTCTTCCTAAAGTCTAAGACCCTCACCTTTCAATGGATTCTAACAGCCTTAGTCCTAATACTGAACCACACCATCTGGTGATCACTGGATGCAAAATGATCTCCCACTACAACATCAGAAACACTTTCACCATTGGTAAGCACCAAGTTCAGTATGGCCCCTTCACGTGTGGGGTCTGTTAACAATTGCCTGAATAGTTCTCCCTGTAGAGAATCCAGGATCTCCTATCGGTAGCACTTCCCCTTTCCTAGCAATGCTGCGTATGTCTTCAATTAACTCTCTGTCCACCTCTTCCTCTTGTGAGGGAGGTCTGAATAGCACACCAATACAAAAAGATTTCTCTTTCCCTCTTTCTAGTTTAACCCACAATGCCTACTCTCTCCCTTTTAAACTCTGTAATTCCAAAGCTTTAATAGCAGTTTTTACATATAGTGCCACTCCTCCTCCCCTTCTTCCTACCCTGTCCTTTCTGAATAAAGTATAGCCAGGTATAGTTACATCCCAATCATGGTTTTCTGTGAATCATGTTTCTGTAACTGTCACTAAATCCAAGTCATCCATTCCCACCAAAGCTTCAACATCAGGGATCTTATTTCCCATGCTATGGGTATTTATACACACTGCTTTCCATATGTTACCTCTGTTACCCATTTCCATAAAGGTATTTAATGTATCACCTACCTGGGGGCTTTCTTCACCCATCCCCAATGAATCTAGTTTAAAGCCCTCTTCAGTAGATTAGCCAGTCTACTACCGAAGACGTGTTGACCTTTCTTGGACAGATGGATGCTATCTCTGCTCTGCAACCCTTGGAAAAGCATCCGATGGTCTAGGAAACCAAAACGCTCTCAATGACACCATCCATGCAGCCATGCATTCATCTCCAGGATGCGAGCCTCTCTGCCTTGGCCTTTACCCTCAAAGGGGAGGATTGAAGAGAACACCACCTGTGCACCTAATTGCTTTACCCTCTGTCCCAGAGCCATGAAGTCACTTTTGATATGTTCCGAGGGATACCTGGCAGTATCATTTGTTCCAACATGGATTAGCAACATTGGGTAATAGTCAGTGGGCTTGATGAGTCTCGGCAAACTCTCCATAGCATCTTGGATTTTGGCACCAGGCAGACAACATACCTCTCTGGACATCAAGTCTGGTCGGCAGATGGATGCCTCAGTACCCCTCAGAAGTGAGTCTCCAACCACCACTACCCTTTGCTTCCTTGTGGTCACCAATTCTGCAACTTTGGGGTACTTGAGCTCTGGTTATTCCCTTTCCAGGGATGCTTTCACCTCCTCCACTTCCAAAGTTGCATAATGGTTCTTCAATTCAAGGGCTGGAGAAGTTGGATTGGTGATTTTGCAGGCCCTGGTGACTTGTGTCCAACCATCGACATTCTGTTGGCACCCATCTTCTCCTCTTCTGGAGAGCTTGGTTGCTGCAAGAAGCATCTCATCAATGTACTTCTCACTGTCTTGAATGCTCCTCAGCCACGCCACCTCCTCTCTGAGTTCCTCCACTCGTTTCCTCAGAACTTCAGCACGCAGGCACCCTGCACATGGAACTGGTCCTTCAAATGGCATTAGGACCACAGTCTGGACAGAGGCAGAAGCTCTAACGGGGGCAGCAGCTTTAGTGATACAATTTTTCCCAACCATTGTTCTGTTTGTGGAGCTTAGGTATCTGTTAAAGCAAAAGAGAGAGATCTACCAAGTACCAGCCAGTTTCCCAGCTATCCTTTCAGAGAAAAAGCAGTTAAATCTCTTTAATTATATTCAAAATATGCTGCTCCAATCTCTGTGCTTTGTTAAATGGGGAGGTGCCCTATAAAGCAAGACTGCTCACTAGGGGTGGTTGGGAGTCGGGGTGGGTAGGGAGGGAACTAACGCCTGATTAGGTGTCAGCAGTTCCCAAAGCTGTTAGGAATGCCTCAACAGGGCAGGGTTCTGGAGCCTTTTATGCAGGCCTCTGCTGCTCTCAGGTAATCAGGCCCACTAACTCCTAATTAGGTGTCAGCAGTTCTCAAAGCTGAGAAGGTTACTAGAGTTCAAAAACCTACTCTGCTCAAGGACATTTTTACTAAAGCACCAAAAAGGAAGTAACTTTGCTTTAAAAAATATACAAAAACCCTTTTAAGAGCTCCCAGTCAGAGAGTTAGCAATTTAATAAAAATAAACCCTCAAATCCTTACTATTGTTTGACCTGTAGAGCCCCTGTTAGGAATGTCTCATGAACCATTGTCCATATTTTTGTAGACTACAGACCTGTTGAAGCATTGTCGGCAGGCAAAAATTGGAAGTCGGAGATGAATGAAGTGTTTAGTTTCTTCCAGAATCTTCAACGTTTGTGTTCTTTTGGTCATATTGTATAACTTTGCTATTGTTTCAATTTTCCCCTTTTTTTGGAAAGTATTGAGGTTTGACTGTAGGTGGCATTCTTATGCCAGAAAATGAAGCTCGTAACATCTGCATATCTTATCCCCATCTCACTGCATCTGCTGAGTTTAGTTTCCCTTTCGGCTCTGTTGTTTGATTTCGTCAGCTGGACTTTGATGTCACTAAATACTTAGGCTGTATGCAAAAAAGATCAATTTTTGAAGATTTCTTTAAAAAAGTGACCAACTATAATCTTGCAAAGTCCTACCAAACACAGAACCATTTGCTCTTTAAACTTTAATGGCATTCTTTGAAAGTCAAACATCAAGACATGCTGTGTGTATTTGCTAGATAAAGAACTAAAGTAACCAGAAATTTAAATTTGTTGCATGAACTACATGATATAGAATACAATGCAGTGCATATGAGTTACCAAGCTGATAATTATGCGGTTTCCAAACCAAAGTCAAAGCATATTAATTATTTAGGGACTGCTCCCAAACTCTCTGCACAATAGGATATTTTGTTGGCACTTTTGACCTGCAGATTTTTGCACTAATTGTTGTGCATATTAACTTATAAAATTGTCTAAGAAGAAAAGTACCCATCCTCTTTTAGTATGAATACTTTTTTCACTGAAAGCAATATAATAACAATGTATAAACATTTTCAAAATATTCAAGTCCACACACTGCTGAGATCCCGGCTGTAACCTTGCTTCTGGGAGTGCACCTCATGTGGGTAAACGTGTAAAGCTTTCTTTCTGTGACCTTTGAGGAAGTAGCAGACTGTAGTGCAGTCATTGCAGGGTCTTCACTACATGCTGGGCACAGAGAAGAGAAAGGTCATACGTCACTGCTCTTTGAATCAGAATAGCCAGATTCCTCCCTATAGCGCTATATTTATATTTATATAGCGCTACAAGGCGTATGCGGCGCTGTACAGATACATGTAAAAAGACGGTCCCTGCTTGTCAGAGCTTACAATCTAATCAGGACAGACAACGTAACAGCTAAGAACGAGGGTACATCCAGGGAAAGGCAAGGAGACGCATAGAAGAAAAAGGGATCAGGATCGCAAAGCAAACTCAGAGAGGTGAGTTTTTAGCAGGGCGTTGACAAGGGGCAGAGATTAAACCTGATCTACAAACTCAGGTGGTTTGTTCAGGGCATAAGGAGCAGCAAGCTGAAAGGATTGAAGTCTGGAGTTGGCAGTGGAAGAAAAGGGCATAGAGGGGAGCAAGCCAGTAGAAGAGCGGAGTTCACGAGGAGGAGTGTAGGGAGGGAGAAGAGAGAAAAGGTAGTGAGGAGCAGTAGAATGAATGCATTTATAGGTCAGAAGGAGAAGTTTGAAATGGAAATGAATGGGGAGCCAATGAAGTGACTTCAGAAGAGGGGTTATATGAGTATATTGGGGCTGGAGGAAGATTAGGTGCACAGCTGAGTTGTGAACAGATTGAAGGGGAGACCAGCAAGGAGGAGGTTGCAATAGTCTAGACAGGATATGACTAAAGAGTGGTTAAATGTCTTAATATTGTGTTCAGAAAGGAAGGGGCCAATTTTGCTAATGTTAGACAGAAGGAAATGACAGGACTTAACAATCAGTTGGATGTGTTGGGAAGGAGAGACGGGAGTCAAAGATAACCCCAAGGTTGCCGGCAGAGGAAACGGGAAGTAGAAGAGTGTTATCCACATTGATAGGGAAAGGAGAAAGGGGAGAGGTGGATTTAGGGGGAAAAATAAGAAGTTTGCTTTTGGCCATGTTCAGTTTCAAATGACAGTGAGACATCAAGACAGCAGTTAGACAGGCAGAGATTTGGGTCTGGAGTGTCAGAGAAATATCAGGTGTAGAGAAATAGATCTGAGAGTCCTCAGCATAAAAATGGTACTAAACGCCATGGAAAGAGATAAGTGCACCAAGGGACTGGTTATAGAGAGATAAAAGGAGAGTGCCCAGAACAGACCCTTGGGGTGCACCAACTGAGAGTGGGATAGCAGTAGAGGAGAAACCACCAGAACAAACACTGAAAGAGTGATGGGAGAGATAAGAAGATAACCAGGACAGCACAGAGCCTCTAAAACCACAAGAGGACAATGTGTTGAGGAGAAGGTGGCAGTCAGCAGTGTCAAAAGTAGCAGAAAGGTAAAGAAGAACAAGTCGCTGGAGATTTTGGCAAGAGCAGTCTCAGTAGAGTGTAAGGGACAAAAAATAGATTATAGTAGATCCAGAAGGGCTTGAGAGGAGAGAAATTCAAGATAATGGTGGAGAACTGTACATTCAAGAAGTTTGGAAATGAAGGGAAGAAGAGAGATGGGTCGATAATTAGAAGGACAAGTAGGGTCAAGTGAAAGTCTCTTGAGGAGAGGTATGACCACAGCATGCTTGAAGGATGCTGAGACAGTTGCAGTGGAGAGTGATAGGTTGAGAATATAAGTGATGGAAGGGATGACAGAAGAGGAGATGGCGTTAAAGACAAGGGGGGGGGGTAGGATCAGAGGAACAGGTAGTGAGTTGAGAGGAGGAAAGATGAGTGGTTTCCTCTGTGAGGATCTTAGAAAATGATGAACGGGTAGCAGAGATTGAGGGGAAGAAGAGTTGGTATTATTAAAGAGGGGGAAGAGGGGATGAAGCTGATCTAGTGGGGAACTGGAGTGTAATCTTGAGGACTTGGTCATGGAAATAGTCGACTAGGGTTTGGGCAGAAAGGGAAGGAGGAGTCGAAGGCAGAGGCGCCTTGAGAAGGGAGTTGAGATTTGAAAAGAGACAATGAGGGTCAAGGGCAAGAGAGTAAGTCAGTTGGACATAGCAGTTTTGCTTTGTGAGTGCTATGGCTGACTGGAAGGAGGCAAGCATGAATTTGAAGTGAAGAAAGTTAGCAAAGACACAGGATTTGAGTCAAATGCGCTCAGCTGAGTGGGCACAGGAGCATAGATAGCAAGTAGTTGAAGACAGCCAGGGCTGAGTTACAGTATGTCTCACAGGACATGGCATGAGAGGAGCAAGACCATCCAGAGCAGAGGAGAGTACAGTGTTAGAGGAAGCTACTGCACCATCAACAGACTTAGATGACATAGTAGAATAAAGAGGTGATGAGACAATAGTGGAGAGAGCCGATGGATCATTCAAGATTTCTAAAAAGGTAGGAGGAGACTGGGCGAGTTTGAGGTGGGGAGTGATGAAGAGGGCAGCATAGCAGGTGATGGTCAGATAAGAACTGAGGCACAGAAATTAGAGGGTAAACAATTAGAGGCCTATTCTCTACTGGACATCCAGCCCGTGTACATCTCCACAGAATCGGGTCTACAGACTTGTACGGGCTGCACATCTAGACACATCTATGTCTACCCCTGATAGGCTCCTTAATGGAGCCATGATGCCATGGTGTCCTGTTGCCATGACACCGCAGCTCGCCGTCAAGACTGTCCTTTCCTCACAGCCAGATCCCCAATCCAGCCTCCCATGGCCAGGGTCCGGCTGTGATGCTCCCCCTGCATGCCTCCATATTTTGTCCCCGCTGGCCGCCATCGCTACCCGGCATGCAGGGGTACTTATTCCACCTCTACCTGTTTAACCGGCCTACCCAAGACGTGCAGGGCCGACCTCAGATTCGGCCTTTTATTTCCGGGGTGATGACCCATCCACCCACCACCCTTACTCC
Source organism: Ichthyophis bannanicus (assembly GCA_033557465.1). NCBI lineage: Eukaryota > Metazoa > Chordata > Amphibia > Gymnophiona > Ichthyophiidae > Ichthyophis > Ichthyophis bannanicus. Next base: position 960,459,231 of record CM066034.1, on the reverse strand, counting down.
GCCTCCTACCCACCCCCTTCCACCCATGTCTAAGACTCCCCATACAACTTCACTGTTTGTACAGGGATCCTTTCTTGGGATGGCAAGGGGGATGTATAGCGGGGATGTACATCCAGGCAGGGAGTACATCCCTGCTATTCAGGGCTCAGAATAGACCCCTTAGAGAAAGAAACAAGGTCAAGGCAGTGACGAGTTCGGTCAGTAGAGCAAAGCTGGAGGTTAACGTGGAGCACTGCCCTATAGCGCATGCTGCATTAGCACAGGTGCATCTAACACCACTCTTCGCCCTTACCCAACTCACTTCTGACCTTAATGCAGGTTGTGCAGTTAGTGTGGCAATCATCCTGCATTAGCTTTCATGGCCCTGCACTATTGGGAACATATGCTACCATCTAGCACCCATTAGTAAAATACCCTTTTAGTGTGTGATAAATTATATTTAACACAGGTTAGCCTACAAATGAATACATTTTGTTGATTGGTGCATGTTAAAAAAATTAACAGATATTAAAAAAAATATTATTACAATCAATGCATGAAACAAATCAAAAAAATCCCAAAATCAGTTTGTGAATTATCCAAAAAGCACCTGTTGCATTCCTGTTTTATAAATGCAAAATAAGCCTTATGCTCACTTATAAAATACTCATAACTATCTCTACCAGCACAAATTTACACCTGCTCTGAAAAGGAATAATTGTGTGTGGTTGTACTCTGGGTGTGTACATTCATGTTATTATTAAAAAATGCACATTCATCATTGGTCCACTCAAGCTACATCCCCAGGAATGTACACAGGACATGTATGAATATGTGTGCTTTTGTATTTGTGTGCAAGTATTCTACAGAGCAATGTTACAAGAGCCATCTTATGCATGTAAAACATGTTTGACATGTAGAAACTGCTTTATTAAATTATCCCCTTCTCATGGATGACATACAACACACGTAAAGGTTGCATCCTAAAACCACCATCCCCTCAAACATGACACTTTATAAAAAGATATAATCTGAGCATATTGGAACACAGCCCTAAAATCCTATATACAATATCCATTAAATATTCCCGTAAAGCAGGATCCTGGTGTTTGAGCCTCCTCCTGTACCAGGCCCTTCTCACAGTGGCGATGGCAGATAGATGCAGGAATACGAGTATTTCCCATTGCCCATGTTCCCTGTAAGTATTAGCGTATGTGTGTCATATCCCCTCGTGTTAAATGTATCTCCCAATTGACCGCTTTGACCCAGTGAAAAGTGGGATATAAATACAGCTAAATAAATAAATAAATAAATAAATATTGGAAGCCATGGGCCTGATAAAGAAGAACTTCCAGTCACACCTTGACAAGTTCCCTATATGTTGCATCTTATGAGCTGCAGAAGAAAGCTCTCTTTGGAGTTCATAAAATGTAACATACAAGCAACTTGTCAAGGTGACAATTGGAATTTTTTTCTTCTTCAGACCTGTAGCTCCCAATGAAAGGGGAAATATTCCAGTTTCTTTCTGCCATCGCCACTGTGAGATGTGCCTGGTACAGGAGGTGATCCAGCCACCAGGATACAGCAAGGGTTAGTAGGAAATTTGCGAGAATGAGATCATATTCCACGTACCTTGGCTTAGGAGTAAGACTCATGACTGTCATGGTATGTGCAAAATAACCCCTTTGGAGAGACTGCCTCCTGGTGATTCTCCTATGTGCATATCATACCTTACACACTCTAGAAGGAGGATCTCTTTGGAACGCTACAAGTATCGAGTTGAACATTAGCAGTGAATCTGGGGACTGAAAGCATCTCCAACATACCCTGCCAGACAAGTGAGTTTCATCCTTGTCAATGAATTTGTTTAGCTTTTATATTTTATACTTTTATCTGAATCCTTTTCTATGAATCCCCCTACATCGGACGATTCTATTGTTCAGCTTCTCTCTAGGTGAATTCCTCTGGGAGCAATAGATCCAGCTATTTTGACATTTAAAAACTTAATTCTAAGAAACATGGAAGAGATGGTGGGAAATGTAAAACAATCTGAAAGTCTACTATAATTTAACATACAGTGAGAATTATGCTTTAAACAATCTTACAGAGATGATCAATTGGCCATCAGAAGAACAGACTACAGTGGAGCAATGGTGGCTCAAAGATAAGATCAATATAATCAGTGAAATTGGAGGTGAATTTGTTTTGGAACTTCAACAGAGCATAGAGGTATTGGTGACCAAGCCTTTAGAGAGGGGTATATTCGTTGGATAGGAAGCCAGATGTCTTATGAAAAAGCATCCTCGTAACTTGGCTTGCACATTTTTTGCCGCTACATCCATGTTTAAAATACAAATAGTCTTCTGGGACCCCCCGGCCAGTCAGGTTTTCATATATCCACAATGAATATGCATGAGATAGATCTGCATGCACTGCTACCATTGTATGCAGATCTATCTAATGCATATTCATTGTGGATATCCTGAAAACCTGACTGGTCTGGGGGTCCCAGAGGACTGGTTTGAGAACCACTGTGCTAAAATAGTATAATACCTCCCTTCCTCCCCTTGTTCTAAAAGACTTGTAAACCACTTCCCGGCTTTATTTGTAAACCTTACTCTACTAGTTTTACCCAGGCACCTAGTTCCTACCTTCATTTAGAGGCCACTAACATATCCTAGCATATAACTTACTAGATTGTATAGTTTCTCTTCAATGTTACATACTCTATTGCTACTAACCCCATATAATCTTCCACGTTTATTGCCCTTGTTCAATGTAAACTTCCTGGTTCATGTTGTATTGAAAACCATTTTGAATACATGATAAGGCAGTATAAAAAACTGTTAAATAAATAAATAAAATAATCCATATATAGCCCAATTCCATAATCTGTATGTCCAGGCCATCCAGACATATAGAGTATGGACGGGGCACATGTGCAACTCTTTCTGCAATCGCAGGAGCTAAACGTTCCCGCGGGTGCAGGATTGGGCACTTAGATGTCCAACTAGGATGTCCAATCCCGCTATTCACATCTCTGCATCGGGCCCATAGTGGCAATTTTCAGTGCCGCCATATGGCGAGCTATCCAGATAGCAATTTTGGACATTGTTTATCTTTCCCAAGCTATCTGGATAGCTCTCCATATAACGGCATGAAAAATTGCTGCTATGCAGATAACTTGTTTCTCTGCCCCATCTCCACCAAGGTAGTCAGAGCAAATATTCAGTGGCACTATCCATATAATACTATGGTCCTGCAACCCTGAGTGCACCTGATCTAGAAGGCTTAGTTAGTACTTGCATGGGAGACCACCTTGGAATACGAGATGACGCAGGCCTCCTGTATGGAAGAAAGGCCTGACAATCTACTTCCAGTCACACCTTACCAAGAAAATTCAGGGGATAGTCACAGCATGGGCAAGGATCCAGAGGCTTGTCAGAAATCAACATCAACTTGACGACACATAGCAGCATCCATATAATACCACTGAATATGATTCTCATTGACCGATAGCTAGTGTTGCTAACCACATAAGTGCCTCTGAGAACTGACCCAAATGTTTGTTCATTGTATTTATTTATTATTTTTGTCTTTCTTAAAACAGTGATTATGGATATGAGCGTCACAGCAATGGACAATGTTTAGCAGCATTTTGGTATAATCCATCTTCCCTGTCGAAGGACTGCAGCTACGGACAGAGCTATCTAAATAGCACTGGGTAAGTGACCTTGGGTCTGTTAATATTATTTACACTGTTAATGTATGTCATTTCCAGGCTCAATGAAAAATATGTCTTTGTCTTCTCCTTCCTCATTCTCCTTTTCCTTCCCATGTCTCTTAAGCAGAGATTGGTGCATAGATTCAGATATTACATATTGCAGGATGATTTATGTGCAAGCTTTATCATTTTGTTTATTATTGTGTTTTATCACTCTTGATATACTGCCTTTGAAACAGCAAAATGGTTCATAGGGCTAAATTACTGCAGTGGGTTATGCAGCTGAACCACAATTCAGTGGTACGCTTGATAAGGAGTCTGCTGTTTTGAGCATGTCACCTCTTTGTTAAAAAGTTTGCATTGGTTGTCCACAGATGCAGGGCCGGATTTACCTTGAGTGAGGCCCTACGCCAACAAAAATTGTGGGCCCCTAGCAGGGGCGGCCCAAGGGGGGTGTGGGGCCTCATTTGCATAAATATTTGCATAATGTTACCATATACTAACTTTTAGTAAACGTGCCTCTTAATGAGTGTATGGATAAAGAAAGACTAAAAGATTTCTACATTACTATAATCCAGTGCCAACTGCCAGACACATTAGGAACTACTACAAACACTGCCCATTTAGAACCCATAGCAAACCCGCCGTATCCTAAGAGCACTACCAGGACTCACAAAGCACATACTCTACCAATCAAAAGGCAACACTGCAAATATTAAACCAATACATTTCAGAGAACAACAATACATGACCTACTGGGGAAAGAGAACAAGTGGCAATGTCAAATAGGAATTATATAAACAGAACACCTCAGCTCAGTTACACATGCAGAACATAGACCATCACCAAACAAGTAATCACAATTTAGAAACAGGAAGACAATAATTAAACTGGGAATCCCAAAAGCCAAACTTGGAATGTACAACACTGTAGAAATAAAACTATACATTAATTTGCTCTTGTACTAAACAAAGCGCAGACGTTAATGATGCACATTTACCAGAGCTGACATATTCCAATTAATAAATTCAAAATAAAGAGATATTTTTCTACCTTTTGTGCATTTTTTTCAGCTGCAATTGCTCCAGCCACTTTCTTCTGGTTTCTTCGTGTCTTCTGCTAACTCTCCATCGTCTGCTGTCCATTTGTCCTTTCTTCTCTCTTCTAGTTTTTTTCCATTCTCTCTCTACATCAGCTTTAACATACTAATCTTTCTCCTTTTGCTCTTTCCTCATTCCTATTTCATCCACTCAAATTTTACCCCTCCATCCTCAATCCCCCTTACTCTCCCAATACCCGCCCAATTGTAGATTTTTTATCCCTCCCACACAAAATATTTTTCCCTTCTCCATTTTACTCTTCCAGTCGCATCCCATTCTAATCCTCCCCCAACATCAGCTCCCTTCTAGTTCCAGCCTCACCCAGCATCCATTCCCTTCTAGTCCCTGCATCAGCCCATTTCCAGTCCTAGCCACCCATCAGCCCATTTCCAGTCCTAGCAACCCCCCAACCCAATACCAGTCCTAGCCCCCCCATCAACCCACTTACAGTCCTAACCCCCCATCACCCCATTTTCAGTTTAAGCCCCCCCTATAACCCATTACCAGTCCTAACCCCCCATCAGCCCACTTCCAGTCCTAACCCCATCAACCCATTTCCAGTCAGCCTCCCATAGCCCATTGCCAGTCCTAACCCCCCACATCAGCCCACAGCCCATTACCAGTCCTAACCCCATCAGCCCACCTCCAGTCTTAACCCCCCCCCAGCCCCTTTCCAGTCCTAGCCCCCCCATAGCCCATTACCATACAGCCCAAATCTGGCCACTTCCCTTTAACAGTCTTTACCCCTCCAAATCCAATTACCTTTTCTAACCCACCCCCAACAGCCCACAGCCCATTACCAGTCCTAACCCCATCAGCCCACCTCCAGTCTTAACCCCCCAGCCCCTTTCCAGTCCTAGCCCCCCCATAGCCCATTACCAGACAGCCCCCATCAGCCCACAGCCCATTACCAGTCTTAACCCCCCCAAAGCCCATTACCAGTTCTAAACCCCCCCCAACAGCCCATTACCAGTCCTAACCCCATCAGCCCACCTCCAGTCTTAAACCCCACCAGCCCCTTTCCAGTCCTATCCCCCCCATAGCCTATTACAAGTATGCCCCCATCAGCCCACAGCCCATTACCAGTCTTAACCCCCCCAAAGCCCATTACCAGTTCTAACCCCCCCCAACAGCCCACAGCCCATTACCAGTCCTAACCCCATCAGCCCACCTCCAGTCTTAACCCCCCATCCCATTTCCATTCCTAGCCCCCCCATAGCCCATTACCAGACAGCCCCCATCAGCCCACAGCCCATTACCAGTCTTAACCCCCCAAAGCCCATTACCAGTTCTAACCCCCCCAACAGCCCACAGCCCATTACCAGTCCTAACCCCATCAGCCCACCTCCAGCCTTAACCCCCTCAGCCCATTTCCAGTCCCAGCCCCAGCCCCAGCCCCCCCCAATAGCCCATTACCAGTCCTACCCACCCCCATCGGCCTAAAGTAAAATTTAATTTTTAAAAAAAACTGCTGGCTGCCGCCGCGGGGCCCCCTCTGCTGCCGCGGCAGCATGGACTGACCCGTGGGGGCCCCCTCTGCAAGCTGAATCCGTCGGTCCGTCGGTCCCTCCCTCCGTGCAGGCTGTGAGAGGCGCGAAGGGAGAGTGTCTCCCTCGCGTCTCTGTTATGCCCGCAGGGGCATCAGCCCCTGCGGGTTTAACAGAGACGCGAGGGAGACACTCTCCCTTCGCGCCTCTCACAGCCTGCACGGAGGGAGGGAGGGAGGGACCGACGGATTCAGCTTGCAGAGGGGGCCCCCGCGGGTCAGTCCATGCTGCCGCGGCAGCAGAGGGGGCCCCACGGCGGCAGCCAGCAGTTTTTTTTTAAATTTTATTTAAAAAAAAAAGATAATTTGTGTTATTTTTGTGGGCCCTTGCCAGCTGTGGGCCCTACGCCATGGCGTACATGGCGTATAGGTAAATCCAGCCCTGCACAGATGGCTAGATCATATTCAGATGTTTGGTGTTAATGTTTTACATGGTATTTGGTAATTCCCCATTTTACGTGAAGGATTTTATTTCCATATATCAATTGCCTGCGCTCTGCTGCCAGGAATTTATTGAGAGTGCCCCCATCATCTGGTGGAAAGTTTGTTGAATCTCACACTAGGGCTTTTCTGGTATAGGGTCCTGTCTTTTGGAATGCTCTGCCAAAGGTTTTAAGGGAAGATCGGAATATTTTAGTCTTCTGTAAAAAGGTTAAAGCCATTCTTTTTGCAGATGCTTATGGTAGGAATAAGTGGGGAGAAGGAGATAGGCTAATTAGGCAGAGGATACACAGATGAAGTGGCATTTTAGAAGGAAGGTTAAAGAAAAACCTGGAACATTCAGAGCAAAATGCTGAAAAACTGGGAGAGTGGCAGCCCTGCTTTGTGAAATCACTCTGTCTCCATTCTGAAAAACGAGCTTCCCAGTAACTAGTTCTGGAGATGGGCCCCGCATAGCTGCACAACGGGGTACTTAGCATAGTGATATAGTAACATAATATATGATGGCAGATACAGACCAGTATGGTACATCTAGTCTGCCCAGCAAGGTGGCAAGAGTAGGTGCACCTATCACTCCGTGCAGGTCATCCCTTGTCATGCCTTTGTTTAGGGGTCTACCCACCGCTCCGTGCAGGTCACCCCTAAGATAGTTAAGTTTATTTTGATTTTATCCTATTGCTATAAAGGGATCCACTGTGTCTGTCCCATGCCATTTTGAATTTTGTCACTGTATTTGCCCCACCACTTCCATCGGGAGGGCATTCCAAGCATCCACCTCCCTTTCAGTGAAAAAGTATTTCCTGATTTTGCCTTTCAGTTTACCCCCTTGAAGCTTCATGTTATGCCTGTAGTTTTACAGCTTCCCCGTCTTTGACAAAGGTTTGCTTGTTCATTAATACCCTTTAAGTATTTATTGGCCTGTATCATATCTCCCCTGTCCCTCCTCTCCTCCAGAGTGTACATATTTAGCTCTTCAAGTCTCTTCTCATGCGTCTTCTGATGCAGGCTCCAAATCATTTTGGTTACCTTCCTCTTAACCGTTTCAAGTCTTTTTTTATTCTTTGTGAGATATGGTCTCCAAAACTGAACACAATACTCCAAATGAGCGACTTGTACAGTGGCATTAATACCTCCTCCTTTCTGCTGGTAATTCCTCTTTGTATGCAGCCAGCATCCTTCTGGCTTTGGCCACTGCTATGTCACACTGTTTCGCCACCTTGTTATCCTCAGAAACAAACACTCCAAAGTCCTTTTACTGCTATAAGCGCACTAATCTCTTGCCCCCTATCGCATGCAATTCCCTTGAATTTCTGCATCCCAAGTGCATGGCACAACATTTCTTTAAATTAAATCAACTGCCAAGCATTAGACCATTCTTCCAGCTTTTGTAGATCTTTCCTCATTTTCTCCATTCCCTCAGGAAAGTCCACTCTGTTGTAAATTTTGGTGTCATCTGCAAAAAGACAGACTTTTCCATTCAGTCCTTCAGCAATATCACTCACAAATACATTGAACAGTACCGGTCCTAGGACCAATCCCTGGGCACGCCAATACTCACTTTCCTTTCATCTGAGTGAGTTCCTTTTACCATCACCTTCTGTCATCTGTCAGCCAATCAATTTCTGATCTAGTTCACCACCTTGGGACCCATTCCCAGGCTGTTCAGTTTACTGATAAGCCTCCTATGACGAACAGTATCAAAGGTTTTGCTGAAATCTAGGTAGATCACATCCACCACCTGGCCTTGATCTAGTTCTCTGGTCACCCAGTCAAAGATCTCAATCAGATTTGTTTGGCATGATCGTCCTTTGGTGAAATCATGTTGCCTCTGATCATGCAACCTATTCATTTTGAGAAAGTCCACTATTCTCTCTTTCAGGAGTGCCTCCATTACTTTTCCCGCCACTGAGGTAAGGCTTATTGGCCTGTAGTTTGTCACTTCTTCTCTATTGCCACTTTTGTGAAGAAGTACCACATCGGCCCTTCTCCAGTCCTGTGGAACTTCTCTTGTCTCCAAGGATCTATTAAAAACATTCTTTAAAGGCCCTGCAAGAACCTTTCTGAGCTCTTTCAATATCATGGGATGTATCCTACCTGGTTCCATGGCCTTGTCCACTTTCAGTTTTGCGAGCTGTTCAAACATATCATCTTCTGTGAATGATCTAGTATCTACTCCATTCCTATTTGTATATTTGTCAATTACAGGTGGTCCTTCTCCCGGAATTTCTTTAATAAAACCAGAAGTATTTGTTTAGCATTGTCGCTTTTTCAATGTCACTTACCACAAATCCACCCTCGGCACTTTTGAGTCCTGCAGTTCCACTTCTGATCTTCCTCGTCTCCCAAATATACCCCAGCCCACGTGGGTCATAAGGGGGTGTCTATGTTATGAAACTAACACATCCTGCCCAGTAATAAGTTTGGAGTATGTATTTACAGTCAGGCTTCTTTGGCCAGGAAATATTAACCATGCCAATGAAAGTGCATTTTGCCATTTCTCCTGGAAGCATTGCACATTATTCATGGTCAGGAGCAGTTGTGGGCATGGATGCCTCAACAACTAGGGTCTAACATGTTGTGCTGTTCTGAAATCTCACCACAGCATGAACTCACTTGCTCTGCCCAAGGCACACCTCCACCCCGCCTCCATTCTATTTCCAACAGTGGCCAATCCAGGTCACAAGTACCCACATGCTTTAAGAGTATTGACGATTCTAGTAGCCACACTCTGGACCAATTCCATCCAGTTTATATCCTCTTGAAGAAGTGGTCTTTAGTAATTTACTGTACTCTGAATGAGGTTTCACTGGAGACTATTCAAAGATGAATATCACATCCTTTCTCCTGATGGCCATTCCTCTCCCTATGCACCCAAGCATCCTGGGTTATTTTGCCTTTACTTTATGTACTCGCTTGGCTGCCTTAAGATTCAGATCAGCCCAGTTCCCGGTATTCTTTTGTGCACAGAACTTTACTCCCTACACTCTACTACTCTCTGGAATGTCACAGCCCAAATGCATGGCCCCACACTTTTTGCTTTAAATATTAGCTGCCAAACTCTAGGCCATTCCTCAAGCTTTGGTAGACCCATCCTTACATTTTCCACGCCTTCCAAGGTGTTTGTCCTATTGCAGGTTTTGGTATCATTCACAAAAATAGCAACATTTCTTGACAGCTCAGCTACAATATCATTTATGTATATGTGTGATTGAAATCTGCCTTCTTTCTGCAGTGCCGGGGCTTACCATGGATGGGGATCAGTTGTACCGAATTGAGTCATTATAGTGCTACATCGTGGGGATTCGATTTGTCAAAGTTGTTCTTGCTAATGTTGTAGCATAGGGAGACCAAAGTAAGACGTGATAATTATTCTGTCTTGAGGGATTTATTTGCCCAAGCTTCTAATGCAGTACACAGGGGAATGGTCTCAGCAGTCACTTATTATAATATACAACATAGTGATCAGATTCGTTCTATTGCTGCATGATGGTTTATAATGAACATCCATCATGGTGCATAAATATGTGTTCAGCCTATTGACAGTATGACTGGGAATAGAGAAACGTTAGTGTCATAATGTCTACCCCTCATCTGTCTAGAGTTTCTGTTGATCCATCTGTCTGCATAACTGGTGTCCAAAATACAGCACCAGTCAGTGAAACATGAAAAATGTGTTTTCATACAAAGCACATAGCGAGAAAACATATTGTTCCACCGTAGGCAACAATGGCTAGCAACTCACAAATTGTAAAAAATAGTGCATTTCAAAATGCACAGCTGTGTTTGCATCTATAATTGCCAGCAAAGGACATTGTCTCAAGCATACGCAAATGGCTTTGTTTATCTACGCTTTTCCTGCCTGAGGGTTATCTATCCAGTGCCCATGGTATGTTCCTGTCTTTAGAAGGATGAAAGAGGTGTTTCTTGTCAGCATCCAACCAAGCTTAAAAGTTGTTCTATTCAGTATTCTTCTCCGGCAAAGATTTCACTGGCATGGATTGGCTGAGCTTGTATATTGGGGGTAATTCTATAAAGGCATGTATAAAAGGCCTTTTAATGCAAATGTATGCTCAATGATAGGAAGCTGCATACGCTTGTATGATCCAGGTGTAGGTGTGTTTGAGTAAAGTCATGAACTAGGCCGATGTGCATGTGTGTGCGGACTTTTGCCCATACTGACAAGTTCACTTCAGTCACAGGTTTGGTAGGTTTTGTGCTGGTATTTTATAAAGACACAGAGACACTTCTTTTGTCTCTAGAAAATAGGTCATGTTACTAAATTACCCTCATGGTGGGTTATGAAAATACTGAATAATGACCTGCCTTAAGCAGGCCAGTATTCAGCAATGGTGGTCAGCACTGTTAAGGCATCTGACCACCACCCCCACCACTTTAATTTAGACTGAGGCGTAATCTGCTTTGATTGCCAGATAAAGTGGTATAAAAAAACTACACATAAATGGCCGCACCTAGTTTTCAGCGTATTCATACACCCCATTTTATAAAACAGAACCTACGTGTGTGTATTGCAGCATGCGAAACCTACATAGGTGCTTACAAGATTACACTCTAATTATCGAATAATACATGTTGCTGCCTTTTCACAGCTCTAAGTACACGTCTAAGTTAACGCTTGATGTTGCTTGGCCTTAATAAGAGCTGCACAGTGTATACTGAAAGAGCTTCTGAAATGATTCTTTCTTGTGACACGCCGTTGTTTTGCTTTTATTCTAACATGCGTTAAGCACTATTTTAGTGGGAAAGTGTGAACAAATCAAGTATAGATATAGAAGTACTTCTCTTGCTGATTAGATTAAAATAGTACAACCTGGAAGCCAAAGATTGTTTAGCCTTAAAATATCTGCATTTACATTTTATTTATTTATTTTGTGCATCTTTTTATACCACTTTATCTGGCAATCAAAGCGGTTTACATAGAACAATATCAACTAAAACTTTGTTACATGGAACATTGAATTGGCTACATAAGATTATTAAACATAAATACAGACTATAAGGACTACAACTTATTTACAGGATAAGAACGGTCTATAACATGCTACGTGGTATGTCATTATCATAGATATTAAGCTATATGCGTGCTGATGCTTTTTCTCATCCTTTGTCCATAGAACGTAGATTTCAAAAAAGCATGAGACAAATACAGCAGATCTCACAGAAACATAGAAATATGACGACAGAAAAAGACCACATGGCCTAGCTAGTCTATCCTTCCATATCAACAACTACAACAGTCCCCTTTTTTCCTTTAGAGATCCTCTGTGTTGGTTCCATGCTTTTTTGAATTCAGTTACTGTCCTCATCTCTACCACCTCCACTGGGAGAGTATTCCATGGATCCACTACTCTTTCCGTAAAGAAATATTTTCGCATATCACTCCTGAATCTATCCCCCATCACCCTCATCCCATGTCCCCTCGTAGCAGAACTTGCTTTCAATTGAAAGAGGATTTCCCCCTGAACATTTATGCCAGAGAGATATTTAAACATCTCAATCATATCACCTCTATCCCGCCTTTCCTCTAAGGTGTACATATTAAGATCCTTAAGTCTGTCCTCATATGCTTTATAATGAAGACCACTAACCATTTTAGTAGCCACCCTCTGCACCGACTCCATCCTGTTCACATTCTTTTGAAGGTGCGGTCTCCAGAATTGCACACTATACTCCAAATGAAGTCACACCAAATACTTATACAGAGGCATTATCACCTCCTTTTTTCTGCTAGCCATTCCTCTCCATATGCACCCAAGCATCCTTCAAGCTTTTGCTGTCGCCTTTTCTACCTGTTTAGCTACTTTAAGATCATCAGACACAACCACTCCTAGGTCCCGCTCTTCTTTAGTGGACAAAAGTACTTTACCCCCTATACTCTATTGCTCCCTTGGATTGCTGCAGCCCAAATGCATGACCTTACATTTTTTAACATTAAATCCCAGTTGCCAAATTCGAGACCATTCTTCAAGCTTAGCTAGATCCCTCCTCACGTTATCTACCCCTTCCTGGGTGTCTACTCTATTGCAGATTTTGGTATCATCTGCAAAGAGGCAAACCTTACCCGACAGCCCTTCCGCTATATCACTAACAAAGATGTTAAAAGAATCGGACCAAGGACAGATCCATGGGGCACACCACTGGTAACATCCTTCTCCTCAGAGTGAGCTCCATTTACTTGTACTCTTTGTCGCCTCCCACCCAACCAATTTCTAACCCAAGCAGTAACTTTAGGGTCCATCCCTAGGGTGCTCAGTTTGTTTATAAGTGGCCTGTGAGGAACAGTGTCAAAGGCTTTACGGAAATCTAAATACACCACATCTCTGAGGGAGAGGAAGGGACTGGAGAACTCAGTAGTCCTTATGGATGGGCAGACTGGTTAGGCCTTTATCCGCCATTATTTTCTCTCTTTCTAAGTTTCAATGCATATGGTGCAATTATGATGAGAAAGCTATGAAAATGAGTTAATGTTTTTTTCTTCCTATCTGATGTAATGATATTAATGGTAAAAAAGTAAAAAGCAAGAGATAGAGCACAAATTTGGTTGCACTTTTATTCTAGTTGTGGAAGAAGGTGACTATCTCGAATTACATACAAGTAACACAGTGGACTGCACAGTCTGGCCACTATGAGCCCGATTCTGGGACGCAGGGGGTGGGGCTACATGTCCTGGAATGACGTGCAGCCCCGCAAGCCGTCCGGGACTGATTCCCCCTCAGGCTCTCCCCATACGTCCAGAACCAGCGGGGGACAGGATCTGGGTGGAGCAGGGGGCGGGCCAGCCTGGCAGGACATTCAGGGCTGATTCAGGTCATAAGCAGCATCGACCTGGTGATCAGGCTCACGGATCTCCCCTGGGCTGGGGCTGGGGCCGGGCACAAGGGGGTCCCCGCCACCCAATTCAGGCCCCAGCAGGCCAGCCATGGGTCAGGCGACAGGGAAGATGGGTGCCAAAGCCGTGGGAGCCAGGAGCACCTGCAGGGAGGAAGTCCCCGTAGGTGGCATGGGCACACCGGGCCTTCCACAAGCCCGATTCTGTGCACTGCTGGAACATTTTGTTCCCACCGTCCAGTATCAGGTCCTAACTGGCCCATCTTCCTTGGGGACGTCCGGATGGCCCGGACATCACCCTCCCTGAATCCGGCTCCACATGACCTCAAATCTTGCTCAGTCTATCTCCCACCTAACTTCCTTTTCTGTATCTGGTCCAATTCTGTCACTATCGGTCAACCATTCAAAGCATTCACTATTCTTTCAGTATATTACAGGGATCTGTTTGTTCTCAACAGCTCAATAGCTACAAGGTCTATTTTTTCTGGTTCTTCAAAAAGATATCACAAATTACTAAGAAATGGAGGAGCATGGACTTCATAAATCCAAATATATAAATACATTTAAACATCCTGAAAGCATATATCCTGTTATTCTTTAGACAAGGCATATTTTACTGAGGTCCTTCTCTTACAGATACAGGAAGGTGGTGTCCAATAACTGTACCGATGGTGTGCGAGAACAATATACAGCTAAACGTCAGCAATGTCCTGGGAAGGCTCCACAGGGCCTTCGTATCATCACTTCCGATGGCAAGCTGATAGCAGAACAAGGACACAATGTGACTTTTGTGCTACAGCTGGAAGAGGTACAGTACAACTCCCTTCTCACATCTTCTGTGGTCTTTTCCCCAGTTGAATCTTACATTCGTAAATATGAGACTCTGCTCTGAACGGTGAACAAAATAAATGCTTCTAGAACTTTCTGAGATGTGTGTTTACAAAGTCTTGGCTATTGGTTGATGCTTTCTTAATATTACATTTAATTACTGTACGGCTGTGGTTTAATTTTGAAATTGGGCATTTATCAAAAAGTGGTGCCCAATTTTGTCATTGTCTTGAACCTTTGCTTTGTACATTTTTGAAAACTGAGGTCAAAGAGAATTTTCCTGTTGCTTCCATGCTTTAGTGTGCTAAAGGATAAACCCTCTTTTCAATTAACTAATGTAGCTGCTTTTCCGTTGTGCCCATAATGGTTTCTTTGGGTCATCTCAGGCGGTTGTTAAGTGCTGTTGAATTATGTTAATGCTTATGTTTATTTAGCTTGATATACCACCCTTCAGGAGTACAATAAAAATATATAGTAGAGAAAGAAGGAAAGGATTGCCATGTCTGATAGGAAAGATAGGTGCATTGATGTTGACCCTGTGAATAGTTGTTCATGTTGTGACTATCCCCTGGGTCTATAGAAGCTGGTATTCCAAGGGAGAGGGGGGAGGGTGTTTGCTATCCAAATACCAACAAGGCCCGATGCTACCTAGCTTCCATGATTAGACCGGATCAGGCACACTCAGGATGGAATGGCCATGGTCCAGCTGACATTAGAACTTAAAAATTCAATAATTCAATAAAATCAAGATGATTAAAATTAATTCTAATCATTTGTACCATTTTTTTCTTTTTCACTGTTGTAATAGCAGTAAGGGGCCAAAGTTGTCCGTTCAGGAACTTCTTTTGAGCTTTAATTTTGATTTGTTTGTTTGTTTGTTTTTTGCTTTTTAGCTTTGTGTTACATAGCCTATCTAAGGTATATTGTAGTGACTAGTTATAAATTTTGTCTGTTTTGCTTAGATGCTCAAATTGAGGGAATTACTGTATCCAATATCACTATTTTTCTAGCAGAATGTAAAATGACATGATTAAGACAGGATGGCATGTTATATCATTCCATCACTTTATCAGATAATTAGCTTTCATCCATAGACCACTACTTGAAATTGCTTTCAACAAAACCTTCAGACTTTTATAGACAGCATTATTATTGCAAAACCTATTACTACCATGAAGCATATATAAACAATCAGTTCCAGTTATTGTCCCATCTGCCATAAACATCCAAAAAACTCTGTACTCCAATCAGTAATAGCAGATAATATCTTCCTTCATGATGGGGGAGGCACTGATGCAGAAGGAAATCTGTCGTCAGTTAACTAGATGCACATGTGTGTGACGATATTTCTTGCTCTTGCCTTCTTGGGATTTCGAGTTACTCTACTCAGATTTGGGAGGTTATTTTAGAAGCCTTATTCACAATTTGGATGGAAATGGCATTTGCTTATAAATGGTAATTTTAGAAAGGGCTGGAAATTTTATGGGGGTGTACTGGGGCATCTGTAGTTACTTGGCAGCATATATACGTATAGGTTAGCAAAATGGCCGACTTACATATATGCAAGTGCTGGCTGGGACGAGCGTGAAAAGGGATAGACTTTGGAGTAATATGCAGAAATATTTCTTTACGGAAAGAATGGTAGATGCGTGGAATAGTGTCCCAGTGGAGGTAGTAGAGACGAGGACAGAATGGGGGTCATTTCATGTTGGGCTTAGAGTGGAGGAGTAGCCTAGTGGTTAGAGAAACTGCCTAGTACTCAGAAGATCAAGGGTTCAATTCCCACTGGCACTCCTTGTGACCGTGGGCAAGTCACTTTACCCTCCATTGCCTCAGAAGAAAAGGCTGGCAATCTACTTCTGGTGATAAATTGCCAAGAAAATCCAGAGGTAGCTGGGTTGCTATGAGGCTACCCTGACTTGATGGCACAAAATAAAAAAAAAAGTCCCTAAATGCCCTGGCTGATTCCCAAACCTGAGCTCCCAGCCCATATAGAGGAGATATGCAGGGAACTCAGGATGGGGCAGAAGGGGGTGGGCCAGAGGAGGAACAAGGGTGGGCTGGAGGTGTGACCCTGACCCTGGATGTCATGGCTCTGTGGGGTGTAGGATGCACAGGGAACTTATTGCACCTCAGAGATGGAATAAGTTCCTGCAGAGGATGAAGTAAGGACCCAGCATGGAGGTGAGCAGGGGCAGGGAGATCCCCACAGCCTGATTCTGGCCTTAGAAGGCCTGATTGGGGGTTGGGCAGCAGGGAACAGGCCATTGAAACTGCTTGTGGTGGATCAGGGCTACAGCATGGCATCCTGGTGCCATGGTGATTGGACACCATGGCACCACAGCTCCATGCAGGAGCTAGCAGGTAAGCTGTGGCATGGAAATGGGGCATATCTGGGCCATCCAGACAGCCTGGACATGCCCCACGTGGAACTGGCCTCCACCTGAATTCAAGAAAGCATGGGACAAATAGAGAAGATCTCTAAAGAGAAAAAAAGAGACTATAATATTTGATATGGAAAGGCAGACAAGATAGGCCCTATGGTCTTTTTTGGCTGACTTGTTTCTCTGTTTCTAAGTTGCCAAATTTGCACCATTGATTTTTCTCCATTTGTATATGTGTAAAACAGCTCCTCTGGCCCCATGTATCGGCAAAGACTTGTGGATTCCTGCGCTATTTTAGAAAAGACTCCATGTCTGGCAGACCTCGACGCCTCCGTCTAATTTGAGTTTCAAGCAACATACCAAAAAAGGCCACTTTACACTATGGTGGTGATCTGGAATGATGCATATATGGGTTTCACCATACAGAAAAGTTACAATACATATATACCATGTGTCATAGATTTGGAATTTGGAAGCAATACAGGGATGCAAAAGAAAGTATTTTTTAATAGAATTCTACATTGTTGTATTTGTGCTTCAATAATGTCACCATGATACTTTGTAATACTTGAATCTTGGGCACAATCGTTTATTTCTTACCAATACAAACAGATGGAATTATATGACCCGTAGCATCTAAGGCTGAGCACTGACCTCTACAGGAGCATGAACACCACACATGGGGGAATCTGAATCTCTTCAGCTCATGTGGAGCGTAGCAGGCATGCCAAACCAGGCTGAAAAATGTGTGCATGCTTGTGTGACTTTGACTGTGGATGTGTGAATAGGAATCCTGAGAGAATAAGGGGAAATAACTCAATTCTTTTCACTCCGTGAAAGTTCAAGCCAGGTTCCCAAGCTGAAGGCCAATGTATTCAACTACTAAACTACTCACACATGTTTCTTAAAGAGCGCAGCTACCTTAGACTGTGTGACAGAAAAACATTTGCCAGCATCTTCGAAATGTGTTGAATATTTCTGTGTAGAGGTGCGCATTCATGAGTATGCATTTGGTTCATTTGGGCACCTAAAAATTTAGGGGTGGCTTTGCACTTGTAAAGCACACAGCCTTCGCCGCTGAATGCTAACCCCGGATATTCAATGTTGGGGCTATATTCGGCCACCGGTATTGAATATCTGGGTTGCCGAAAAAGCCAGAAATTGGGTAAAGTTAGGTCAGCCTTTACCGTGCCTTACTTTACCCACATCTAACTAACTGGGCAGCGATTCAATATCGCCGCTGCCCTGGTTTGCGACGGGTGTCGCCTCCACTCACCTTGGAATGCCCATGACACACTCCAGTGCTAAGCTCTTAGGATCGAGCCCTGTAGCGGCGGCTCCCATGGATATCCAGTGCTACTGGATATCCCCTTCCGCTGCATTTACATGTCTACATATCATGTAAATGCTTTTGAATATCCCCCACCTTAGGATACAATTCTATAATGAGCCGTATACATTTGTGCACCTTCAATGCACTTAAGTAATCTATTTTCAATGATTTACACACAGGGATGGGCATTTATGTGTGTAGGTTAGGTGGGCACTAGTCTGTAAGTATGCATAGCAGGGCAATGGCGTATAGTTTTGATTGGGGGGGGAGCATAGACAGAATGCAAACTTACATGAGTAACTTATAGAACACTTCAACTTATATGCATTTTCTTACATTATTTACACTAAGTGTAGGGTTGGTGTAAGTAGTCAAACCTAGATTTGTCGTGTGTATCTCACCACTAATGCTCTTATTCAATAAAGTAAAGTGTGTGCATGCTTTACAGAATAGGTACAAAATGCATACGTGAGAATGTGCTTTAAGCTAAGCGACCCTTGTAGAATTACCCTCTAAAAGTACACACAGATCACTTGTATGTGTGCATACCTATGAATTAAGACGTATGCAGTTGATTACATTTAGTTGTAAGTTTTTGCACACATACAATGCATACCTAAAAAAAATGAAAAAGTCAAACAACTATGAAAAAATGCCCCCAAATCAGGAAACATCTTTTAAATGAGCATGGACTGAATTATTTTTGACTGTGCACAGGGCATCAGGCGGCTTCAGATGTCAATGAACGGAAGGAGGACTCATGTTGCCGGCAGGAGGGGACTGGAGTATGCGTGCATAATGCGAATAGTGATTTTAAAAAGTTACTCCCATGAACATGTGGGGTAAAGCTACATGTTGTTTTTCCCCAAGTACAACTTTTAAAAATGACTGCTCCCTCTGGACGTGGCAAGACCTTGACGTGCCGTCCTGAACATCTTTCATATATTTTAGAAGAAGCTATACATTTGGCAGAGTCTTTTGTAAAATGCAATAAGAAGTTTTCATATAATGATTTGAACATCTTAATTTCACCTCTCCACGTCCTATCAAAAAGTTGGCTTTGAATGGATTATAGCCAACAGCGGATAGCGGTAAATGGAGTTCAAACTAAGGAAAGGGAGGTTACCAGCAAAGTGCCTTAGAGATCATCTGAGTACAACTTCTGTTCAACATTTCCATAAGTGATACAGAAAGGCAGAGAGCCTAGTGGGAAATATTTGTCTTTTTGTAGATGCGACAATCTGAAACAAACTGAACTACAGAAGGAAAGAAAGCTTAGGGTAAATTTTAAAAAAAATGAGGAAGTATCAAACCTAGTTGGTCAAATTTGAACACATACGTTAGGATGATTTACAACCAGCTGAATTTTCTTTTGAAAATCAACCCAACTTTGTTGCTAAACTTAGCTACATAGAGTTAGGAAGCTCAGCCTTTGATTGCCAACCCTTAAATGCTAACTAGCTAAATCCTCTTCCATCTGCAGGAATTAAATGTCCAACATTCCAAGCCAACTGCCTCCACTCCCCCAATCCCCCTTTCACCCACTTAGTGAAATGTGACAGATCCCCTCCATATCTGTCCTTCCACCCACCCTTATTAAATGTTTATTTTATTTTATTTTTTCAGTATTCAAAATAACAGCAAGAAACTGCTACAGAAAAGAGCTAAAAAACAAGTGCACAAACGCACCCGGAAATTGTGTACAAATTAACAGCTCATTAGTCCACAATTATAGAGGGTCGTGGCTACAAATTGGAGAAGCAATAAAAGAAAAAGTATAGGAAAACAAAGCTTTGGCATAACAACAGGCAACCCTAGTCTAATCCTTCATGAGAGTGAAGATCCCAATTCAACAGGAGGAGAGAGGTTGATCATAATCTTAGAGGAAATAATAGCAGTTAAGTGCGTAGGGTCAAAAAAACGTATCTATTGCCCTGAAAAATAACTAAGCATTTACAAGGATAATGTAATTTAAAGCTAGCCCCAAGCTATAAAACTTGGGGTCGGAGCAATTGAAACTGTCTTCTACACTGCTGGGTACTCCTAGCCACATCAGGAAACATCAGTATTTTTACAATTCATAAACAGCACATCTCTATATTTAAAGAACAATTTCAGAAGCCAGTCAGATCAACATCCAGGGCCAACTGTACCAACAAAGTAGCCTTCTGTACCCCTTCCTCCACAGAGCGCTCAAGTATGTCCGTAATGTTCAAAAGGTCCATACCAGAAGCCTGAACCCCCTCAGAGGAAACGTTTCTATGAGGAATATAATACAGATTTGTAGTAGGTGGGACAGACTGTTCAGGAACTTTTAAACACTCAGACAAATATTTCTTGAACATCTTATAGGGGGAAAAAGCACCAGATTTAGGAAAGTTCAATAAATGAAGGTTCCTGCGCCGGTCAGTATTCTCCAGAGTTTCCCATTCCAAATGAATCGCCAGATTATCCTTCACCAAAACTGCATTCTGTGACTCCAAAGCCTTAATTTGCAGATCTTGTGTAGCAAACCTTGTTTCCAAAGAATCAAAGTCTGAACAAACATGCACCAAATCATAAGAACATAACATAAGATATGCCATACTGTGTCAGACCAAGGTCCATCAAGCCCAGTATCCTGTTTCCAACAGTGGCCAATCTAGGTCATACGTACCTAGCAGTTTCCCCAAAAGACACAGGTTCCGCAATGCTTGTACTGGGTCAAGCATTGATATCCTGGGTCCCTTCTTAATAATGGTTTATGGACCTTTCCTCCAGGAACTTGTCGAAACCTTTTTTAAACCCAGCTACACTAACAGCCTTTACTACATCCTCCGGTAACAAATTCTAGAGTTTGATTACACGTTGAGTGAAAAAATATTTTCTTTTATTAGTCTTAAATAGTTTACCCTGTAGCTTCATTGCATGTCCCCTAGTCTTTCTATATTCTGATAACGTAAACAATCGATCTACGTTTACCCGTTCCACTCCGTTCATTAATTTATAGACTTCTATCATATCTCCCCTCAGCCATCTCTTTTCCAGGTTAAAGAGCCCTAACCTTTTTAGCCTTTCTTCATAGGAGTATCCTTCCATTTCCTTTACCATTTTGGTGGCTCTTCTCTGAACCTTTTCTAAAATAGCTATATCCTTTTTAAGATACGGCAACCAGAATTACACACAATATTCAAGGTGCGGTCTCACCATGGAACGATATAGAGGCATTATAATATCTTTTGTTTTATTTTCCATTCCTTTCCTTATGATACCTAGCATTCTATTTGCTCTCTTGGCTGCCACTGCACACTGGACCGAGGGTTTTAACATGTTATCCACAATGACACCTAAATCTTTTTTCCTGGGTGGTGGTTCCTAATGTGGAACCTTGCATTGTGTAACCATAGTTTGGGTTGTTCTTCCCTAGGTGCATAACTTTGCACTTGTCCACATTAAATTTCATCTGCCATTTTGATGCCCAGTCTTCTAATTTATCAAGAATACTGTGTGGTATATTGGATAAAACTCTGGGATAACAAGTTAACTGAAGCCTGGAGACCTTGAATGGCTTCCCACAAAGTTTGCAAAGTAATTTCCGATGGACGAGCAGAAGAACCCCCAGCTGAAACAGTAGCTGAAGACACACTTACAGTTTCAGGGGAAATAGAAATCAAACTCTCTGATCCTCCCAAATGCTGTCGGGATCGCCGCCATAGTTCTTCCACCAGCCGCTTTTGCTGCACTACTTCTCCCCTCCAAAACTGCAGCGTTGGGACTGGCTCCTCCAGGGATCAATATTATGGCCTGCGTAGTACTCACTGCCAAGATCCCAGAAACCACTTTTCCTTCAGGATATAGCGACACTGCCTCCAACAAGCTCAACAAATTTTCTGAAATACCACAGACTCCAGCAAAGCACTACCAGAGGTATTTCGTGCCGCAGGGGTCCCCAGATCGAAGAAGGAGGTAATGGGAGGCTGGGTTGGCGTTGATATTCTTCCGGGGCCCAAACGTGAAACTTTGGCTGAAGCAACCCAGGTCTTAGCCTTCTGCTTCCCCATTCTCAGGGGAGCAACCGTCCCACATACCGGTGCTAGCGCCATCTTGCCACACCCCTCATCTTATTAAATGTTAACCCTAGGCTAAAGCCCACTAGAACTTTTCCTCTCCACTCCACACTGTCAGAAATGCCCACAAACTAACCAATTTAGTAGCCACCCTTTGAATTGACTCTTTCCAGTTTTTATCCTTTTGAGGATTCCAGCTGGCTATTCCTCTCCATGTGCACCCAAGTATCTTTCTGGATTTGCTGTTTCATTTTCTACAGGTTTCACTGCCTTACGATTCTGCTCTAGATTTATGCAGGGGACTTCCACACCTATAGTGTACTGGTTTCTTGGATTTTTGAAGCCAAAATGTTTGACCCTACATGTTTTAGCAATAGATTTTAGCTGCCAAACTCTATACTATTCTGTAAGATCCACTAGATCCCTCCTCATCTTTTCTGCCTCTTCTAGTTTGTCTTCCTTGTTGCAGTTTGTAATATCATTCACAAAAAAAAAAAAAACCTTTGCTGTAGCCCTTCTGCAATATTGCTTGCAAAAGGATTGAAAAGAACCAAACAATGGACTGATCCATGTGTCACACCACTGGTAACACCCCATTTCTCACAGTGAACTTCATTTACCGCTACTCATTGTCATCTTCCATTCAATTAGTTTCTAACACAGTCGGTCCCTTCAGGACTTATACTAAGGGTGCCTAGATGTACAACAAAATGAAAGACACAATACAAGAGCTTATTTCATTGTACTGTTAACTGTAACAAAATACCCCCCTCTGAAATTCATTTAGTTTCACATTCTTTCATTTAGGAAAATAAATATTGTCCTGAATACATTCCCTGGTGTTTTCCATCTGTCCCATGTCCCTCTACTTCCCCAGCCCCTGGATCACACTGTAGTCCTTTGAAATGGGACAAGAGAAGTCCCCAATTGCTACCACCCTACTGGGTCTGGACTGAGTTGAAATGGGGAAGAAACGATCCTCAGTTACTGCTGTCATGCTGGGTCCGATTTTCAATATGAGCCAACACCATTGTGTTGTACAGTCATCCAATTAAAAATAATTTATTTTTAAAATTCTTATAGGCAACAATGTACAAATGAGGAGGTTGAATTAGACAGAATTACTTGCCATTTATGAAAGGAAACATTAAGAAATAATTTTGATCAACTGATGGCCATCTCTGATAAGAGAACACAAGTAAAATCGAGGGAGAGCTTGATTAGTAATGTCTTACTAGATCTTGAAGTAACAGTAGTTTCCATTTCCATTCCTAAGCACTGGGAAAAATCTGTTTAGAATAATCTTTCCTACTGGGATGTACCAGGAACTTTCAAGTGATCCAGATGGACCACTTCTGGAATGTTGGGCTTCATAGACCACTGATATGAGCCAGCAGGATATTTCTAATGTACTTATGTTCAACAGCCAAAGGAATGCTGGGGTGCTTATGGAGCTTTAGGGCCAATTAGAAAAAGGAGGTATCACTGAATGAATCAATTTTAAGTCAGGTATGAAATTCTGAAAGCCACATTTCCAAAGAATTAGAGATATGATGGCATATCTTAAATACCCTCATTGACGATGCATAAAGTACATCTAGAAGCATATTGTACTATTCCAGAGTCTTACTTTTCCGTGAACAATGGATCCGATACTGGTTTGGTTAGGCTATGTGCCACTATGGTGCATAGCCCTTCCCGCTGACCACTAACCCCAGATATTCAATGCCATGGCGACAGCATTCAATATCCAGGTTTGGCGCACAGAAGACACAACCGCAGAGCCTATCCGGTTAGCATTGGGACATGTTGGGGTGGAGCGGAGGCGAAGTCTGCTGCTAACCGGGTAGGGGCGATATTGCACCACTACCACATTTGCATCTGCGGCCAAAACTAGGCGAGCCAAAAGCTGGCCTAGTTTTAGTTGCAGATTGCTAACCGGGTAGCAGTGCAATATCACCCCTACCCGGTTAGCAGCAGACTCCGCCTCTGCTCCACCTCAACATGCCCCGAGGCTAACCGGATAGCATTGGAGCGCGTAGCGTAACGGCAATAATCGTGTAAGTGCCGTTGAATATCCCCATCTAAGGCATTTACATGGTTAACTGGGCTGTAAACCGTGTAAATGCCTTTCCAATGTCAAGCTCAATGTCTTTATTCATCTTACCAATTATTTTATTCATGCTCACTGAGTGGTAAGCGTGCAGTATACCTTGAAGAATCCTGGAGCTAAATCTTTATACGACTAATTCCCTTAGGGGCATGTTTGCTAAAGATTAATGCACGCGTTAATGAAGGTTAGCGCATGCTAAAAGCCACCGTGGCCATTTGATTCTATGGGTGCAGCAGCATGTAACACATGTTAAAGTTAATTAACGCAGTAAACCTTTAGTAAACATGTCTCTTTTACTAAAGTCAACTAAGCAGTTAATGCGGGAATTAATGTGTATTAACAGCTACCACGTGGGCATAGTAACAACTACCGTGCAACTGAACTTCTAGGCATCTATTAAATCTTGTGCTAACTACTTAACATGAAATGGGGCAGGGCTTGTGTAGGTAATGGGTGCAGAGTGTGCATGGACTGTAAATTAGGATACTAGCAAGCGCTGGGCTTCACTCCTTTAGTGAAAAGGGCCCCTATGTCTCTCCATTTCCTCACATTAAGATAAATGTGACAGTCTTCTCATGAGTTTAATCATTTTTACGTGAAACTTTATACTTTTTTTCAATGTTTTTTCTAGTGGTTCATTAATAACTGTATCAGATTGCATTAGACTAGAGGTCCATCAAGTCGCGCGTCCTATCTTTCACCCTGGCCAGTTCAGGTCACTAGGAAATACCTCCTTGAACCAAAGGAATGGATCCATTCTTTGTTCTTCACTTTGAGGAATAACTAGTGGCTTTCCCAAGTCTCCCTAGCTAATAATGGCTTATGAACTTAACCTCCAGCAGATTTTCTAAACTCCTTTAAATTAATCTATGCTAGCAACCAAAATTAAACAACGTATTCCAAGCGTGGCCACACCTCGGCCATGTATAATGGCAATATCACTTCTCGCTTATTAAATACTAGAAATTCTGGTCTCTTTTTGAATGCTTGATGTGGTCTATATGAACGATGTGCAGCCTTTCAGCATCTAGTCAACACTGGGGTGATAACTGTTATTCCACAGCAACCAGACAGCACACCGACCAATTAGTGATCAGACATTTTAAGATACACAGAAGGGTACATTCAAAATAGGCACCGAGAATGAGGTGAACAAAGCAGTGTATTCACACTGCAGAGGATAATTAAATTTGCTTTAAAGAGATATAAAAATAAACAGATTTGCTCAATGCATAATTGAAGACTTTTAAATGAAATCTGCGGTGAGAGACACAAGAATAAAAACTTTGAGTAGTATCATTGTTTTAATGTTTCCATTTATGCACAGAGACAAACACATTAAAAAAAGAAAATCACAAGTACAACCATCCCGTTGAGAATTGAATCCTAAATTTAAAGTCAGAGTTCTCATTAGATTGGTTTGGATGAACCATATTACTTTTGCAAGCTGATAAACTGTGCCAGAGCTCTCATAAAAGTAATAAAATTCAATACAAGGCTGTAAGCAGTATAATACCTGAAATACGCCAGTAAAATAGATAGCTCGTGTTCCTTTCAGCTTTCTGGCCATGACAATCCTCTTTTGCACAATGACTTGCTGAATATATTCTTGTAGTCCTTGAAACATAACAGTAGGACCAGAAGTCAAGAGGGTTCAAGTGAACGATTTAAATGATGCACTGTGCAGGCAATATATTTCTTAAAAGAGCATAATGCATTGCACAAGGTAAGAGTAAATTTCATTGACAAGAACCATTAGGCAAAGATTTTTGTCAGTATAATGACTGACTTGTGAAGCTCAGATTTGTAGAGGGTACCTAGTTCAGAAAATAGACATTTAGGTCCACACATGTAAAGCCATGATACTATTTTATAAGAGGTGAAGCCTTTTATAAAATACTTATAGTACCAGGTGAAATGCATACAGTATATATTTGGCAGCATGCAAATCAGAGGAAACTATTTCAGAAAAAACATACACAAGAGGAAGAACAGCAGTACTATGGAGCTTTGTACCTATGTTGGCATGCACCATATCTTGTACATAGACACATGATGGAGGCATGTCTGGGGTGGTCCTTCAAACTTAGATCTGCATGACCAATTTCAGAAATGCACTGCACGTTGCCACCAGCGTCCAAGGATTTTACAAAGGGCTCTGCTGACCATGGAGTCTTTAGAGCAATACCTTTAAGGACGTACAGATGTGAACATGCCACATACAGCAGGGAAAGCCATTTACAAATCTACCCACGGGAAAACTGAACATCACTAATACAGCAGCCTCCACATGGATGTGGTGATTTCGCAACTTCCATGTATAAAATCAACACTTGAACGTGCAACAAGCCATTTTGCAAACCTAGACATATAAATGCCACCAACCAAGTGCTGAAGCTGCCATTGATACACCCTACTCCACCCCACCCAAAATCCATTGATACACCCTACTCCACCCCACCCAAAATCCAACACCATAAAGAAAATGACTAGCTCTACCACCATATCCCCTCTCTTATTTATTATTGGTACTGATCACACATCTTATTGATTAAACCTCTTATAAATATGTTGAAACCAAGCTATGCTATATGTATAATTTCTCACCATACTATATGTATAATTTCTCACCATACTCCATGAATAATTACTCTGTAATTAGTTACCCCTGTTACCTCCAGGTTATCTCGTCCATGTTCAATGTAAAATCTCAATTGTCGTGTGACATTGCAGTATGTTGTTTGTTCAATTGTAAACCGCACTGATTTTAATAGCGCGGTATATAAGAGAAGTAAATAAATAAATAAATAAATTGAAATAGATTTCATTTTGAATGAGGAAATAAACAATGGGCGATTAAGTAGAATACATTTCTTAATCCGTCATGTAAAAGCCCTGGTCAAAACAAGCACATTTTAAAAATCTATTTGTGTCTCCAAGTGGGTGTAAAACCTTACATGCAACTTTCTTGACATAGACGCGGATTCCTTTTGCAAAATGGGGAATACACGTGTAGATTTTGGGACCACCTAAGCCACTCTGAAACCACATCTCTGCCATGCCCCCTTAAACTTTCTACGGGTATGGATCTCAATGTCTCAATTTCGCCTTTCTAAAATTGCCATTTCTATGTGTGTGCAATCTATACATGTAAATGCCAGTATTTTCATTTGGAAATCAGGAACACGGTTTCTAAAATAACCTCCTTTGTCACACAACATGCCAAAAGTGCTTCTTCCAAGCTCTGTAACTATTTGTAAGTTTATATGACAGTACAAGGCATTAGGATTTCTGGAATCAATCACATCTTGTCAACCAACTTCTCTAAAGAGATGAATTGTTAAGTCACATTGATGGGATTAAAGAACTAAGTGGTGTATGCCAGGGAGAAAATAAAGGAATAACCATAGAGAGAGAAATATTTCTGTGTATGCCATGATTTTTTTTTAAAGAGAGGAAGATAGGCATTAATAGCTGTTAAGGAGGCGAGAATGAGCACCTATCATTATTACTGTATTGCCCAATGTGTTGAGTTCCCTAATTTCCGTTAGCATTTCATTATCTGTTAATTCTGACATACTTTTCCCCTTCACACATGGAATTTCTGTCTGTAAAGATTCTACAGTGCATTTCTTTTCCTGCAGATTTTTTATCCTGTTTGACTCAATGACCTCTTTCACAAATGGGGCCAACCCATTACCAATTTGATCCACCCTATCACTTCGATATAATTTGCATCCATGTAACAAAGGGCCGCCATTGGTTATCTTCCATCAGGTCTCTGAGATGCCATTCATTGCTATATATTCTAACTCTCCCATCTTATTTTTTAGATCTTTAGCATTATATACAGACATTTTAAACTATGCTTTTTGTTTGCATTTACTATTGGCTTGGCAGTTGACAGAGATAATTTGTAATCTTTCAACTCTGCCTACTACATAACTGTCTACAAATCAAAACCCTGTCTATCAGTAATATCAATAAACACCAATTATCCAAAATTACCAGTGTACCTCTTCCCAAAAATAACAAACCTAAATATTAATTTCTTCTTGTCGGATAAGGTCAAGGGAGGCTAGGAAAGTACCCTAACCACTCCAGATGGCCACATCCATTTTATTAAGGTTATTATTAAATCAATCTTTTGTAAAAAACTTAGCTTTTTATATGATAAAGCAATTTTCATAGACCAGCAAAACACAGTCTTCAATGAATAATGCACAACGCGCATGTTTCGGAACCAAGTCCTGTATCAAGTGCAATGCTCGTTCATCTGTGTTAACTGCAAAAAAACGCCGAGTTGGGTTTATGGAGCTGGAAGGCATGTTGGGTGAACATGCCTCCCGGCTCCGTAATCAAGTACTCTCTGCACCAATTGTTGAACATTGTCTCCAACAAAAACATGAATTCTCGCAATTGCAATGGACAATCATTGATCACGTTCCAATTCACCCTTGGGGTGGTGATCGTTTAGCCCTGCTACAATGTAGAGAACAGTCGTGGATTTTCCAGCTTGAGACTGTGACCCCTGTTGTCTTAATAAATTAATTGAATGGGCGAGTCTCTACTAATGTTATCTTCCATGACGCGGTGGGGGTTCCCCTGATTCTGTGGGGTTTCCCCTGCAAGCTGATTGGTTTGTTGTTCTGAGTGATAGCTGTTTGTGGCCAATAGGAAGATCTCTTCCGATGACAAAATCTGTGTTAAAAACTCGGCGTTGTTTTGCAGTTAACTCAGATGAACGAGCATTGCACTTGATACAGGACTTGGTTCCGAAACGTGCGCGTTGTACATTATTCATTGAAGACTGTGTTTTGCTGGTCTATGAAAATTACTTCATCGTATAAAAAGCTAAGGTTTTTTTTACAAAAGATTGGTTTAATAATAACCTTAATAAAATGGATGTGGCCATCTGGAGTGGTTAGGGTACTTTCCTAGCCTCCCTTGACCTTATCCGACAAGAAGAAATTAATATTTAGGTTTGTTATTTTTGGGAAGAGGTACACTGGTAATTTTTGGATAATTGGTGTTACATAACTGTGCCTGGTTTACTTTTGCCTTTATTGCAATCTCTCTGTCAGGATGCTCTAATGACTCTGTTTTGATAACAATCTTCAAAGAAATATCAGTATGAATATGAACTTTGTAGCCCTGAGCAACTGTCGGCTCTCCCCCATGGTCTAGTTTGAAAGTTTCTTTTTTTTTCCTTTTTAAAGATTAGCGCCAGCATAGAAACATAGTAACATAGTAAATGACGGCAGATAAGGACCAGTATGATCCATCTAGTCTGCCTAGTAAGATGGCAAGAGTAGGTGCACCTGCTGCTCCATGCAGGTCACCCCTCCCCATGTCTATGTTTTAGGGGTGAACCCACCGCTCCGTGTAGGACATCCCTGTATGTTGAGAAATTAGATAGTTATGTTTATTTTTATTTTATCCTGTTGCTGTAAAGGCATCCACTGTGTCTGTCCCAGGCCATTTTGAATTCTGTCACTGTATTTGCCCCCACCATTTCCATCGGGAGGACATTCCAAGCATCCACCACCCTTTCAGTGAAAAAGTATTTCTTATGTGCTTAAATGTCCACACTGCTGGGCAGTGCAGTTTTATCATTCTCTCTTGTTCCACCTCATTCTGCCCATACTGTACCTCTTCCTTGAGTTCCATAATAGTCTCGGGTTTCCTCACTGAGAATGAGCTTCCCATTGTTGAAAGAGCTCCTTCACTTCCAGTAGAGTTCAGGGTGAAATGTAAATTATTGATTTTGACTTTTAAAGTACTGAGAGGGATTGGTTCATCTTATTTGAGAGACTGGTTAAAGTAGTATGAACCAACTAGGAACTTAAGGTCCAGTCAAGTAGCAGTGCTGCAGAATACAAATTGAAGGGGCTGTTTATGAAAAGGACCATACAATAACTGGAAAGTCTATGTGGTAACTATCAGGGCATGTCCAGCAGTGCAGACATTTAAGCAGTAAGAAATGCCATACTGGACCAGACCAAGGTCCGTCAAGCCCAGTATCCTGTTTCCAACAGTAGTCAAGCCAGGTCTCAAGAACCTGGCAGATTCTCAAAAAGGCACACAGGTTCCACAATGCTTGTCCCGGTGTAAGCAGTGGATTTCCCAGGTCCTCTTTAATAATGGTTTATGGCTCTATCCTCCAGGAACTTGTCCAAACCCTTTTTGAACCCAGCTACACTGACAGCTTTTACTACATCTTCCAGTAACGAATCCAGAGTTTGACTTACCATACCTTAGGCACATTGCAGATAGCATGGGTGCAGCCACACTATTGGGAATTTACTAAAGGGTCACTGAAAAAAACAAAGAATCCCAGTCCCTGAATCCCCAACATGTCTTCAAAGATCACCCCCAAAACCCCTGATATTACTATGAAAATCCTCCACATCCTTGACATCCCCCATCTCTTACTTGAGGTTCTGTGGTGGCTAATGGTGGTGCCCCATCGAATGCCCAGGATCAAAATAGTACCTCTAACACCTAGTAATCCCAGTTCACCGATGGAATAGATGTTTCTGGAGATTGACCCTGCCCCTCATTACCAGCAGGATGGTGTTGACTGTTAATACTGGTTGCTGGTACAAGAAAGGTGGTGTATCAAATTCATGAGTAGACTATAAACTATAAATGCACAACCATCTACAGCGTTGCCAGGAGTCGGCATCGATTTTGACAGCACTCCAGAACAATAATATCAACCCACGCTAAATGATCAAGATTAATATTCTTGTGTACATTGGTCCCTAAAGGGGTCATTTTATAAAATATTTTTTTGCCTATGCGGTCTGTTCTGACTGGAATATAATTGCGCACATTGACATGATGGCATGTACTTTTCCAGCAGGCTTGTACAGGGGTGGGATCTGGATAGAAGATGGGTGAAGTTCATGCGTGCGCTTATTATAGGCGATGGAACCAGTTAGCAGATTTGCCAAGTGGTGAAATCATGGTCAGCAGGATACAGTATTCAGTAGCACTAAACCATTTAGTGCCACTGATTTACCCCTTCTACCTGGTTGGCTTATCCCAGGGATGGAGCGAGGGCAGCAACTTAGCTTAGCTGGTTAATGGTGATATTCAGTGCCTAAACGGTTCATTTAAACCAGCAAAAGTTAGGAAAAACAATGGCTGTCCTAACTTTAGCCAGTTTAGCTAACTGGGCTGCGGCTGAAAATCCCTACTGCCTGGTTAGCTAAAATGCTAACTGGGCATACTGAATATTCAATGCTGGTGGTTGGGTATAACCCCAGTTTGAATATCCAGGTCAGATTCAAATCGGTGACAGCCAGCTGCTTTACTCAGGCTGGCCGCAGCCGCTAAATATGACCCCCATAGATTATAAAATATGTTAATTTCCATGCTAAGATTTTCTTCAGCTCTCAAGCAGATATAAATCTCCAGGTCTGCAATGCAGGCATGATTTACGTTAGTATTTTATAAAGGCAAGAAGGTTTTTAGCAAAGAGGCTTAGCATAGGCACCATAAATAGTGCTTTAACTAGGTGCCCCCTATAAAATTGCTCTCTAAGATGGTAATGTTATAACAGGGTGCTATTGGGTAGACACCTTGGGCACCTTGGGTAGGCACATACATGGGCACCTTCGTAGAACCTTAGGTTAAAGCATTAACCCTAGAGCTGATGTCAATGTCAGTGCCTTTAATTTTCTAGGGCACACATAAATTATAGTGCTTTACAATCGACATGCATACATGTGAGCTCCACCTGTTTTCCACCCAAACCCTGCTCCTGTGGAATGCCTGCTGGCAACAGGCACAACATCATGTGAATTTGCACACTTGTTGGTATTTCAGAGAAGACCATTCAATGGGCATGCACACATGTAAATGAAAATACTGCCAGAGTGAGCATGTTCTCTACTGTGTGAAGTATGCGCCCCCTTATAAAATTACCCCCAAAGGGGGTAAAATGCCCCTTATAAAATCACCCCATGACCCATGTGTAAAAGTATGCTCAAAGACAAGAGCGAGCATGCTTTTACGCAACTTGAGTGTCTAGGGGCAGATTTTAATAGCAGCATGGGCAGAGCATCAAATACACACATGCATGTGTCTATTTTCAGTTGCTTGCAAGTAGATGTGGGGATACTTGTGGGGAAGGACGTCCCTGGAGCTTTGCCTTCTTTGATAGCAGACCCCTTTCCACACCGCACAAACTGGAGATCCAAACAGTACACATGGGTACCAAACTTTTACTCCTCCTGTTTTAACCCAAAAGAAACACTTTAAGAGCAAAATAATGTAGACTTCTTATGGAGGTTATAATATCAGTGAGAACTTCAGAAATGGTAATATTATATCTCTACCATGGTCTAAATGAAAAACAGTCTGTATGGTTCTTCATGCAACTACAAGTTTTTCTGTCAGACTTCTTAACCCATTGCACAAGAAGGTACAATGAATTATGCTTCCATGTGCTTTTAAATGTCTAAAGCAGGCTTACATGCAGGCTGCTTCTTTCCCACTTACTTTCTCTCTCTCAGAAATTATGGAGTAGTGTCCTCCTTCTTGTTTCCAGGAGGTTTTCCCTGCTCTGCCCCCTGCCACTGAGGTGGGAGAAGCCCCCTCCCACTGGCCCCAGCCTGGAGTTTTCTCCCCTGCTCACCCTGTGGCTCTGCCTGTCTCAAACCTGACAGACTTTGCAGCTTGCAACTGCTTCCTTCCCAGGGCCTTCTCTCTAACTGCTCTTGTACTGCCTCTTATGACCCAAGCAGGCCACACCCTTGCAGATCCCTGGTGCTCCCATAGCAAAATGAGCAGAGATCTGCCTGGATGTGCTCCTTTGCACATCCCAGGAGCTCCCTCTATTGACAGAGACCTGGGATTGCCATGATGGGCACCACTGCACATCACACCAGGTGGGTCATTTTATAAGCCATGTATGTGGATGAAAAAGTCTTTTTTTGCTAAGCAGATAAACCCTTCCGAATATTAGGCCCGTTGAGCATACTAAATAGCAAGTGGAAATATGTACATATAGATTTGTGAAGGTAATTTTTAAAGTCTACATGCACTTTCTCTTTGGTAAACGGTGTACCGTCTATGTATACTTGGAGCACATCTCACAATGGGATGCCCAGGTGCAGTCTGGGAAAATAAAGACAGCACATCTGAAACAAATGCAGGTATGTGCAAATTCAGGCACATACATACATGTATCAAATGTCTATATAGACATCCCTCGGAGAGCATTTCAGAACCAAGATATCTAATAGCATAATGGTTAGAGTAGTGGCTTTGTGATCTAAGGCCAGTCACTTAATTCCCTGTCTTCTCTACACTCTCTAGATGTTTTAAGGTGAAAACAAGCCCTGTCCTGATCAGTGGTGGCACATAGGGTTTCTGCTGCCCTAGGCAGACCCTCTGTGCCACTGCCCCCCCCAAAAGACTGTGCCTCCGTCCAGCCCGCCATGCTGCCCCCCCCCGGTGCTGAATCTGCGGTGGCGGCTGAACTACCATGCACATGCGCACTCACGACCTGCCGCTCCTAACCCCCCTCCGATGGCACTTTCTTGGAGTGTGGGCAGGAGCGGCAGGCCTGAACT
Organism: Ichthyophis bannanicus; assembly: GCA_033557465.1. NCBI lineage: Eukaryota > Metazoa > Chordata > Amphibia > Gymnophiona > Ichthyophiidae > Ichthyophis > Ichthyophis bannanicus. Next base: position 960,425,304 of record CM066034.1, on the reverse strand, counting down.
GTGCACGCATGCGTGGTTGTTTTAAAGACCGCCACGGCACTGAAGCAGCTGTTTAGCTGCCGCTTCTGGGAGATTGGGGTAGTGTTGACACCCACTAGAGGCTGCCACCCTAGGCAACCACTTAGATTCACCTAGTAGACAGACCAGCCTTGGTTCCGATGCCTATTTGTGCCTGGCGCTCGAAAATTAACCTCCACGTTTTTTCGAATTTTGTGAACTGAATATGGAAAATAGATTCATCAGTTCTTTCTGTAATGCTAAAAACAATGAAAATGAACAGCACTCTCCATTTGCTTAAAAGCTAAAAAATCTGCAGGGATTTTATGCGGCTCTATTTGCTCAGCACAGCACATGTTAAAAAGAAAGTATAACCTTTCATAAAGAGGGATGTATGCTTTGAGGGGAGGGCACAACGGATAAAGTTGGCCTAGTGAGTCTCATCTTCTGCCTCTGTCCCTGAACATGATATACCCAGAACTTTGAGATGCAATGATTCGGTATATATTATGTTTGTGGACATATCATTGGTGTTCTATAAATTGTACTTGCTATTAAGGACATGTCTACTAAACGACATTAGTGCTTGGCAGCTATCGTGGTACAAAAAATGCAATGTGTGCCTTTGAGTCAGTCCTGACTCCTGGTGACCCAGAACTCCTGGGTTTTCTTGGCAGTGTGACGGGAAGTAGATTGCTAGGCCTTTCTTCTGAGGCAATGGAGGGTTAAGTGACTTGCCCAAGGCCACAAGGAGTGCTAGTAGGAATCAAACCCTGATTGCTTGGTTATCAAACCAGTGTTCTAACCACTAGGCTACTCCTCCACTCTTGCTACATTAGCTGCCAAAACCATGCAGTAAAGAGTAAACCCCCATGATATCTGCAGAGGTTATCTGGATAGGGGCAATGAGAGAAATTTTGAGGAGCACTATCCGGATAGTGCTGCAGAATATCTCCACAGACCTCATTGGCGTTCTCTGGGTAACGGAGGGTTGTCTATGGGTGGAGCAAGAGCGGAATGACCACTTTCTCGATAATTGTGGTATTTACCCAGAGAGTGGCGATTTTCAGCCACTATCCAGATAGGTTATGCGAGTAGCTTGGGCCACCAAAAAAGCTGACCTAAACTGCTACCCAATAGCATATCTGGGTAAAAGTTAAAATATCATGATAAGTGCTGCAATTATCTGCAGTACAATCTGGATATTAGATGGTAGCCACTATTTGGATATTGCCTGCCGAATAATCAGATGGTGTTTAAAAATCCCATCCTTTGAATATTGGCCCCTTGACCTTTGGGATAGAATATCAAAATGCATCCCAGAATATCTCTTGGTACAGTAGTTTTTTTTGTTTTTTCCTTTTTTTTTCTAGAGTCTGCAGTGTTGACTACTGAACAATAAGAAATTTGACAGTTACTCACTGGACATTGACGAGAATGTACCATAACTGAAATTCCTCCTCTCTCTCTGTCTTCCTAGGGTGATGTTCAAAGGACAAATATTCAAGTGGATTTTGGAGACGGAATTGCCCTGTCTTATGCTAATATCAGCTCAATGGAGGATGGCATTAAGCACGTTTACCAGAATGTTGGGATCTTCCGAGTGATGGTGCAAGTGGAGAACAACTTGGGATCAGACAGCGCTGTCCTGTACTTACATGTAACTTGTATGTTATTACTACTGTTGGTTTACCAAATTTCTTAAAGAAACAGTATCTCCTTTTTAAAACCATATTTCATTTCATTGCCTAGTGCAACTGTGTCCTGGACACACATCCAGATGGTCTGGTTTTCTGGATACCAAAATAATCAATATGTTGCCAAAATATTCTACTGAAAACTGTATTTCATTCTAATAAGACTTGAAGCATTTTGAATCACTTCGTATCACATTCTTTCACTTTATGATCCGTTATGATTTTTTGCCATGAAGGGAATGGAGCAATGATGATATGCACATTGGAATAAATAAACGGATAAATTATAAAGTGAAAGAATGTGCATGCAATAAATTGTTCTACGATTAATTTACATTTTCTAAAGAAATTCTGTACTGTATATTGGCAGCATATTGATTATTTATTTATTTAATTCACAGTCAAGTACAGTAGGGGTCAGATTCCGACATGGACGTGGTGGCCCTCTGTGCGCCCGGTCAAAACTGGGTGCACAGAGGAAGCCAGGATTCTAGCCCCGCGGGATCAGAATCGCAACAAGGCCTGTACATGCAGGCTGGGACCCCGATTCAGTCCGGCCTGCACGTACAGGTCTTGCCCGGATAGCTCAGTCAGGGCTGTTCAATGGAGCCGCGGGCTATGGCATCCACTTGCCATGGCACCATGACTCCATTGAAAAGCTTCAATCCCTGGCCGCCAGCTGCAAAGGTGCTTGCCCTGCAGCCCAACCTCCAATCTGGCCTCCTAAGGCCAGGGTTGGGCTCCAGGGAATGTCCTCTGCCCTCCTGCCCTTTCTGTGCCCTGGGCCGTCCATCCCCCGCCGACTAGGGGAACGTATTCCACCTCAGAGGTGGAATAAGTTCCCCATTCAAGCTGCTGGCTCCGGACATACAGGACCGACATTGGAATCGGCCCTGTACGTCCAGGGTCGACGACCGCCCACTGCCCGCCCTAATGCCACCCACATTCCGCTCCTTTCCCACCCCCGTCTACCTTCCCTGTACAACGTGCAGGGAAGGTAGACAGGATCGGGAAAGGGCCTGAATAGTGGGGATGGACGTTCCAACGAGACGTCCATCCCCACTATCCGTGCCTCGGAATGACCCCATAGTGTTTAGATTATTATGTTGTATTGGAAATCTTCTGTTTACCACTTTTTGTCGTTTTCTGGACTTTAGCCACAGTGAGTATATATGAAATAGATTTGCAGGCTTTGGGTCTCCCATTGTGAACCACTGGTCTAGCAAGAATACACGAAACATAAAGCTTAGGGAAGAGTTTCATGAAGGGTAATAACTATTTCTGTTTTTAGAAAGAAGGAATTGTTAGTAAGTAGAGAGGCATACAAATTAGGACCCTGTTTTGAGAAGTTGTTTTGCTATAGATACTGAATAAGAGTCTGATGATTTGGCAAATGAGAAAGAAACACATTCAAAAGAATAAATTGTACTGCAAGAGCATATTGCACATATGATATAGTATTACATATAAATTTGTTGGAAGCTGTTGAAGTAATCTATCTATGCTCAGCTTTAAAAAAAAAGCCTAGTTAACCTCTAGAGAGGTGCATTCGTTTTGAAATGAAATGAAAACATGGAGAAATAGACTTGTTTCATTTTATTTCAAAGTGAAAAAAAAATCACAACACATGTTTTGACTTTGTCTTGAGTGTGAATTATCTGCAGACAGCACGGAAATCACCATCTCCTTCCCTATAAATAAAATGAAAAGCAACCAGTGTGCACATCCGTGCTGAGCCCCAACCACTGTGCAATTGTAAAACATATTTCATTATAGTGCTTTGCCCTATAGTAATACAGAGATTAGCCTCATATTGAAACACTGTGGTTGAAGATTTTTTTAAACTCCGACCACGGCACTGAATATCCAGATAGAGCAGTATGTGGTCATGCTATTCAAATAGTGTCAGTATTTATTTGTTGATTTATGTATAAAATAGCTATACTGCAATATATGAAGAATTCATTGAAAGTAGTCTACATGGAGAGGGTGATTTTATAAAGATTGTCTAGTTTAACTCGCGTTCCAGTGCATGAAAATTATGTCTGTTTTATGAAAAAAAGCCAGTATCTACTTTTCTTTATAAAATAGGAGCGTGAGTTGTAAGATATGTTCGGCAAATCTAGGCGTGATCACCTACACCAGTCTTACACTTGGTGTAAAGAGCACACCCCAAGTACAAATATTTTAGAACTTACGTGTGTAAATGTGCACTCCTCCCATATTCTGCCCTTGGCCACACCTACACCAAAGTTTGTGTCATTGGCTTGACGCGCATACTTGAAGAATGGTACACATAATGACTCATCTGCACACGCAAGTCTTGGAAAATATATGATTTATGCACGTTGATGATGTGAACATTCATGTAGCTCACTATCAAATTACCTCCTAAATGTCAATAAAACAATGAAATCCAAATATTGAGCCCGCTCCACAGATAGCAATCTGGTTTACTTTACAACAGCTTGGTTGCTGTCCTAAAGCTATCCGGATAACAGGCTGGGTACTGCCGCTCTCTGAATAACTTCTATCTCTACCCTCATACCCCCCCTTGGCTCTGTCCATTTAATGTTGAGGTGGTCTGGAAAGATATTCAGGGTCACTTTCCCATTTAGTGCTGCTGGATATAAATATCCCAATAGCATCCACCGTTATCCAGATACTTGAGGACCGTATATTTATAAGATAAATACTTTGGAGGATACCTTCATCAAAAATATGAAAACATTGCGAGGCATATTCATCGACAGCGGCCAGACCACTTAAAGCAGCTGGATATTATTGCTTTAATTTAAAGCCCAGATATTCGATGCTGGGACCATATCCAGCCACTAGCATCGAATATCCAGTATTCCTGGAAAGCGAATTAGCTATCTGCTCAGCGGCAGTCTTCAGCCTCTGACCGGATAGGTAAACCAGCTAAAGTTAGGCCAGATTATTTTTCAAGGAGAACCGGCCAGCAACTGAACATCGCTGCTGCCCGGTTAACTTTCTGGCTACCCCTGCTCCGCCCCCAGAATGTCCTGATGCTAAGCGATTAGTGTCAGGACATACAAACCAGGTAAGAAGGGGATATTTAGTGGCGCTAAATGCTTTAGTGCCGCTGAAAATCCCACTGAGCGTGGTGTAGCTAGTTAGCAGGTATGCTTACCAGCTAAACCATTTTGAATATGCCCCCCCATTGCATCAGAGAACATTTATTATTCCCAGCTTAAAAGTTAATTAAAGGTGTATCCTTACTGGTTTCTGCTCTTCCACTTTCATAGCAAAAGAGGATCTAAAATAGTAAGAAGGGCTCTGACAATACAGCAGACGAGGGGGGGAGGGGTAAGGTATCTACCGTGGGATCTTCTGGGGTGAACCACTGACCTTCTTTTTTGACTCTGAAAAGGGAGATTCACATACTTGAGTAGAATACATGAATTTGCTGTGGAAAAGTCTGAGTTTTCAGAACTGGCTTCCATTTTCTGCAATTGTGCGATTGCTTGAACTGTTTTTGAATTTTAGTCAATGATTTGGCATGCAAGCAGGGACCATCGGGAATTTGGAAGTGAATTCAAGCTGCCGCCTCAGTACGAATATTCAGCAAAACAGCTAGACGACAATGAGTTTGCCTTGAATCTTGAAAGAGTCTACCATAATGGTTGTAGCAGTAATTGATTTTGTGGTCACTTCTATATTCCATTTCAAGCTTTGTGCTTTGATTTGAACGGAGAAAAGTCGTAAGTTGCATGCCTAGGTTGTGTTAGCCCCTATCCCAATTTTACAAGTATAATCAGTTTATTGTTGCTGCTGGGGACAGAAACGAATTCACCGTCACTAAACATTTTCATGGAGGATATTCAAAGTGGTTAAACGGTTAGAAGACCTGCTAATCGCATTAATCACGCTAAGCGGGATATTCAAGGGCACTAACACTACTACTACTACTGATGATTTATATAGTGCTACAAGGCGTACACAGCGCTGTACAGACACATGTAAAAGATGGTCCCTGCTCATCAGCGCTTACAGTCTAGTCAAGACAGACAACCCAACAGCTGAGAACAAGGATACATCTAGGGGAATAGTAAGGAAACACATAGGAGACTAAACAGATTAAGATCCAAAAGCGGCCTCAAAGAGGTGAGTTTTAAGCCTGGATTTGAAAAGGGATGGTAGTCATGCATGAAGTTTTGATGGAGGAATTGATTGACTATTCATTTGGCACTTGAAACAGAGTCACTGGAGGACATGAAACGTGCACGTTGTGCTGTCGTTTCCTCTTTGAGTGAGCTTCCATTCTGCCATACTGCTGATTATATAAGATAAGTGTTTCATGACTTTACAGAGTTTGAACCATATTTGACTAAAATGGACATGATCAACTTTCGAGGTTGAGCAAAACACTCTCCTCTTGATGGCATGCCTGACAAATAAACAAGCCAGTTTTTGAGAATAGTGCATACATTGGTGATCTTTATATTCTGATTTCTATTTATCACCATTGGGAATCTTTTTGTTTGTTATTGGATTTGAAAAGGGCCACAGATGAAGCCTGATGTACAGACTCAGGTAGTTTGTTCCAGGCATACGGAGCAGCAAGGTGAAAGCATCGAAGATTGGAGTTGGCAGTAGAAGAGAAGGGCAAAGTTAAGAAGGGATTTGCCAGAAGAGCAAAATTCCCGAGGAGGGGTATAGGGAGACATAAGAGAGGGAAGGTAGTGAAGAGCAGCAGAATGAGTGCACTGATAGGTCAGTAGGAGAAGTTTGAACTGGATACAGAAATGAATAGGAAGCCAATGAAGTGACTTGAGTAGGGGTTATGTTACTCATATCAAGGCTGGCGGAAGATTAGCCACGCAGCTGAGTTTTGAACAGATTGAAGGGGAGAGAGATGATTCAGAGGGAGACCAGCAAGGAGGGAGTTGCAGTAGTCTGGACAGGAGGTGACTAAAGAGTGAATAAGTGTCTTAGTAGAGTGTTCAGAAAGGAATGGGCAAATTTTGCTGATATCATAGAGAAAGAAACGACAGGATTTTAGCTATCAGTTGGATGTGTATGGAGAAGGAAAAGGAGAAGTCAAAGACAAACCCAAGATTGTGAGCCGAAGAAACAGGGAGTAGTAGTGCGTTATCCACAGAGACTGAGAAACGAGGAAGGGGGTAGGTGGGTTTAGAGGGAAAAATAAGAAGCTTGGTTAGTGCCACTGACTATCCATGGGCACTGACTCCTTAATGCTCGTAGCTGGCTATCATTGGGGTGTTCCAGGAGCAGCACCTGGTGCTAACAGGGCAGCAATAATATTGAGCCACTGCCTGTTTATCACAAAGTGGCGAATGTTAGGCATCTGAAAGGGTAGCCTAACGTTCGCCACCTAAGCTAACTGGGCAGCATCTGAATATTGCTGTTGCATGGTTAGCTTCTTTGCCATCCGGCCAACCCAGATATTCAATGCCAATGGCCGGATATGGCCCCGACATTAAATATCCAAGTCTTGGCTTTAGCGGTGATGGCTAGCTGTGTTAGAATGGCTAGCCACCACCACTGAATACCCCCCCCCCCTTCATTTTGCTTTCTTTCACCCACTCCTGTCTTACATGTCCATTTCCATTTGCTTAGCCCAGTCTTGGGGATAATTTCTGCAATGGAAGTTGGACAATGGACTTGACATGTCAAATGGACTACTACAGAGAGTGTCAGGTTGAAAACAGTGTATATATCTTGCCGTGGTGCACAGTAATGGTCAAGACTGGTTTTAAAATGTGTAAAATAGTTAAATAAACCTGATCCTTAGATAAAAATATGCATTTATGGAGGTAGCGCAGATACAACTAATGCCACTGCAGTGGATGGCATTAGTTGCACCCATAGCAGGTTCGCCATGATACAGTATGGCAATTTCAGAGGGACAGATGTACACCTACCTTGCAGCTAGTCCAAAGCTCCACCCTGGTAGCACAGCCCACATGCGAGTTACCAACGCAAAGCTTAGCAAACATGCCCATTACTTCTACTAAGGCTAAGCAGTTTTGACCTGTGTATATTGATTATTTAATTAAAAATTACAAGAACAATTTTAATTCATAGGCAAAGTCATCTCCAAAGACTGCCAAAGATGGTAACATCTCTCCAGAAAAAGAAATATACCTGTATGCAAGGAAGTAGCTTTCCATTGAACAAGCTAATTTATAAAAGTAGGAAATTGTCCATCCCTTCCTTACGCCTTTAGTCCTTTTCAGACCACTGTGTTTATCTATTTCTTTTTTTTTTTTTAAATGCTTTATTTTCATTTTATAACAACAAAGGAAAGGAAGACATACAGCTAAAAGACAGATACATACATAGAATGTGATACATACACCAAAGTAAACCCCTGCCACCCCCCTCCCCCCTGCTTCTTCTCTAGAAACTAATCATTCCCGAAAACGGGCGTGTACTGACATTATTGTGGTACAAAACCTAACGGTGATCTGAAACATGATGAATATACATTAAACAGACATGTCGGAGCAATGAGCAGATTGTACATAATCATTGAGCATCTGCCATTTAGACAAGCGAGAGTGAGTTTGGATATGGGGAATAGCTCTCCGAGATATCTGCTCATATTTACTATATAAGCAGACGAGGTTCCACCATTCATTGGCAGTAATTCGAGAGCTATCCTTCCAATTCCTCGTGATTAAACATATGGCTATACCCAGCATGAAATCAAGGAGAAAGCGACCCTTCTTAGGAAGAGAGGGGACCTCCGCCACTGAGCGGAGTCCCACAATCTTCCAAGAAAGAGGCTCGTGGAGGTGTAAGATGGATTGAATACGACCCCAGACCCGCCCCCAGTAAACCTGCAGTCGAGGACATTCATAAAGAACATGAGCGAGGGTTCCCACAGCAGTATGGCAAGACCAACACTGGTCCCTAGCAGTTGTGTTCCATTTGGCTATTCTTTCTGGAGTATAAAAGCATCTATGTGCAAAAAAGAAGAGAGTTTGGGTAACAGAGGCAGATCGGGAAACCCGCACTACTTTGCTCCAGAAAACGCTCCATTGCACAGGGGTTAAAGTGGTTTGCAGTTCGCGTTCCCAGGCTTGTTGAGCTCTACAAGTAGCAGTATCGGTACCCTGACATAATAATTTATAAAAGTTAGAGGCTACCCCATGTGTACTACTAATAGAGTGAATTAGTTCTAATAGCCCGTCCTCAGTAGGGGCAGAGGGCGGCAGGATTTGAGCACTTTTGAGGCAGTGTTGAAGCTGCATCAATTGAAAGTAATGTTTCGCTGGTAACGCAAATTCCTTTTGTAAATCAGAAAAGGTCTTCCAACGAGCTGCAGAGAAGAGTTGTTGGGGTGTCCAGATCCCCCTAGAGTACCAGGGTTTCCATGCGATCGTTTTATTTAGGACTTGAATTCTGGGGTTATTCCACAGCGGGAGTCCGTCCTGAGGACATACGTTTGGGCCCAGTGACAGAATGAGAGTGTTAAAGGCCGCAAGAGTATCGACAATCATTGGGGGATGGCGGGTGTCTACTTGATGGGACATACCGGGGAGATGGATCAACGGAATTGGGCTACTTAGCTCCTCTTCAATGTCAAGCCAAACTGGTCTGTTGTCTGTTGAGGCAGCTAGCCATCGGGCACCTTGTTTAAGTAGGAAGGCTTGATGATATCTAAGAAAATCAGGAAAGCGGGTACCCCCTAGTTCCTTCGCAGACTGTAGTTTTTGTTTAGCTACCCTTGGTGGTTTTCCCTGCCAGAGATAACGGACGAGAAGGCCCTCAATGTCTTTGTAGGTGTGTAGCGGGAGGAAGCAGGGCAGCATTTCTAATATATAGTTCACTTTGGGAACTATCATCATTTTCACGGTTTCTAGGCGGCCCCACCATGTAAGGGATAAGGGAGACCAACGATTTGTGAGCTCACGGACTTTGGAGACTACCTCCTTGGCATTAAAACTAATAGTGTCTTCTAAAGGAGAACAGTAGTGGACGCCAAGATATTTCACCATGCGGGATTGCCAAAGGAAAGGAAAGGCCTGCATGTCAGCCTCATGTACCCAGCGGTTCAGTGGGAATGCTACAGATTTGGTCCAGTTTATTTTATAGCCCGATAATTGCGAGTATCCATCAATCAGGTCCAAGACAGCTGGGACCGAATCAAGGGATACGAAGAGCATAAGGTCATCTGCATATGCAGAGAGTTTAATCTCTCTGTGACTGAAGGGGACACCTCGAATACGTGCGGACTGTCTAATAAGGAGGGCGAGGGGTTCAAGAGCTAGATCAAAGAGCATTGGTGATAGGGGGCAACCTTGACGCGTGCCTCTTTGGAGATTAAAAGGCCGAGACTTAATGGCATTTACACAAATACTGGCAACGGGTTGAGAATACATGACTTGGAGGTATCGGAGGAAGCCCTCCCCAAAGCCGTACCATCGGAGAACTGCAAATAAGAAGGGCCATTCTAGGCGATCAAAGGCTTTTACAGCATCTAGGGAAAGACCCACCCATGGGTGGTCTAAATTGGCAGCACTGGATAGCACATGGCACAAGGTCCGAGTATTGTCAGCGGTGGAGCGGCCGGGTATAAAACCGCATTGGTCGGGATGGACTAAGGTGGCCATCCTGTCAGATAGCCGGGTGGCCAAGATCGTTGCGAAGATCTTATAATCGGCATTAAGTAGGGAGATTGGACGGTAGTTGGCGGTTAGCAGCGGGTCTCTGCCTTCTTTCTCAAAAACTACCACATTAGCTGCAGAAAAGGATCCCAAAGAGGATGTATCTACCGCAAGGGCAGTAAAGTAAAGTTTTAAGTAGGGAACTAAATCTGCACTGAACGTTCTGTAGAATTCTGTCGGGAGACCATCAGGCCCGGCGGCTCGACCCGAGGCTGTTCGTTTTAGGGCAGAATGGATCTCTGAAGTAGAGAAGGGTTCATCCAGCGCATCCCTATCAACTTCAGACAGGGTCGGCCGCTGAATACCAGAAAACAAGCGCTCGAAGGTCTCGGATGAGAACTCACATTCAGATTGATATAGACGGGTATAGAAATCCCGAAAGAGTTCTACGATATCGGAGTCTGTGGTCAGTATGCCCCCTCCCTGTGGGGCGCGAAGGGCCGCTACGCGTTTGGCTTCTTTTTGACCTTTCAAGGCGTTGGCTAAAAGTCGACCGGCTCGGTTGCTTTCACGGTAGTATGTCCCTTGTTGAAGTGCAATACTCTGAGAAGCTGCAGTTGAAAGGATTGCATTATATTGAAAACGGAGACGCTGTAAGCGAACTAAGACGCATGGATCAGTACGTGAAGTTAGAACTCGTTCGCCTGCTTTGATTTGTTGGTCTAGTATAAGGAGCTGCTGTTTGCGTTGTTTCCGCAGGCGAATTTGATAACTAGTGATCGTTGCACGAATGGCCGCTTTCAAACCCTCCCACCAAGCCCAATTTGCAGTGTCCTGGGGTAAATTAAAGTGAAAGTAATCTTGTATGGCTGCTCGAATTTCTAACTGGAACTCTGGTTGAGTTAATAGGGCTCTATCAAAGAACCAGGCCCCCGAATTCCCTTGGAGCGCAGTGGTGTGTAATTGAAAAGAAATAGCAGCGTGATCTGAGATATGTTGGGAGTGAATCTTTGCAGTGTCCACCTGAGGAACTAACAGTTTTGATATTAGAAAGAAATCTATGTGAGACTGGGATTTATGAGGGGAAGAGAAGAAGGTAAAGTCAAGCTCATTGGGGTGTAGTAACCTCCATAGATCGACTAAAGCAAGATCTTTGATCATAGAGGTAAGCGTGGTGTGACTCTTGGGGGGACCACTCGTCCTAGGCGGCTGTTTGTCAATCAAGGGATCAAGAACTAAATTGAAATCCCCCCCAATTATCAATGAAGTATTAGCAGAGGCCTGCGCAACCTGAGCAATGGTAGCAAAAAAGGCAGGGTCATCTACATTAGGAGCATAAAGGCATATACATGTAACTTCAAGGTTACCTATCTTGAGGTGAGCCCTAGACCATCTGCCTGCTGTATCTGAGCTAGTCGCAATAATAGTAGCATGCAGAGATTTCCTAACCAGTATGGCAACCCCACATTTCTTAGAAACAGCTGGGGAATAGGCGGCCACCATGTAAGGTTTAATATTGAGTTTAAGAGTTTCCTTCGAATTTAAATGCGTTTCTTGGAGGAAAATCAGGTCCGCAGCTTCATGACTTAGATAGCTCAGGATTTTCTTCCGTTTTATCGGATTATTGATGCCTTTTACGTTCAATGATAAAATCTTACATGGTGCCATCAATCGGTAATAGACATTTTAGGTAAGGGCGCTTGAAAACATACAACATAAGCAGAATCTGTACAACAATGACATAATCACCGAGTATGCTGGCTAATACACCCCATATTGAAAAGCATGTACCAAAGTAACTTAGAGAAGAAGCAAAACCCCCAATGAATATGGCGACCATATGTCTGCGGGAGGAGGCCCTAGAGAGGAGGATAGAAACATGAAAAAAAGGAAAAGAAACACCAGAGTCCATAATTAACACTGTCTCTGATATTCATCGAGGCTACTCTGGGTAGATGGAGTCGGGTCACAAATATCATCAAAATAAGGCAACAAACCGCCCTCGACAGACTCTTTGCTGAACCGTGGCAAATCCAAGATGGCAGGTACAGCGGATATGAGAACACTGGTAGGAAAACTCTGGAAGTCAGCGCATCAAGTCGGCTTCTTTAGCATCCAAAAACTCCGCTAGTAGATCAGGGTCCTCAAATGTTCTTGTCTGATTGTGAAGCGTGACTCGGAGCTTGGCCGGGTACATCAGTCCATAGCGTGCTTGTAATTGTTGAAGCCTCGGCCGGAATTCCAGAAAGCGCTTTCGGCGATCAACCATGGGTTTAGCCAAGTCAGGATAGAAGGAGATCTTGTGGCTCTCAAACTCCATATGGCCCTTTGCCCGAGAGGCGCTGAGAATTTGCTCCACATGTTGATATCTCAAAAGTCGAAAGATGATAGGCCGCGGGGTCTTCCTGTTGAGCGTTATGTTGGTGGGTACACGATGAGCGCGATCGATCTCCAATTCTTTGGTAAAGGTGATTTGGAGCAGAGAAGGGAGGATTTTATATAAAAACTCCTTCATGTCTCCCGATTCCGCTCCCTCCGGTATGCCCACTAGTCGTAGGTTGTTGCGGCGCGCTCTATTATTGCCATCTTCCACTTCTTTCTGCAAGGCCCGCACCTGACGTTCAACTTTGTCAAGTTTGGACAGCCGGACCACATGGGAGTCTAATATGCTCTCCATTTTGTCCTGACGCGAGGAGAGCCCCTCTAGCCTGCCTTGCAATACACCAAGGTCTTCCCGCAGCGCTCGGAGTGCTTCCCCGTTTGACTGCACGAGGTCTTTAACCCCTCTGATCTCTGCGAGGATTTCCTGCTGCATTTCGGGGCCCTCGCGTAGAGCCAGCCCCTTCTGCGGGGACGGGGGTTCAGTTTTGGAGCGTTTGCCGTGAGAAGCCGCTGGAGATCCAAATTCCAGGCGCGTAGGTTTGGTCCCCGCCATCTCACCAGTGTGCCCCGGTAAGATCAGAGCAGAAATTCAAGTATGTCCGGTGTTAATTCAGGATTCTGAGTAGGCCTCTCGGGAGCCTCAGCGTTATGCGACCATCCCGCTGGACATCGGGCTCCGCCCCCCGTTTATCTATTTCTTTATGTTTAAAAAAAACTTCGGGCCCGTTACAAAAGAGCCGATAGTGCTGCTGAATATTTCCTCTGATTTCTACGATACTAGCCAGATAGTACTGGGGCGGTCAGTGAGTGAAGCTGGGAGGAATTGACTCTTATCTGGACAGCAGTGATTTCCAGCACCATTGTCCAGATAATTAACTGCATAATTGCCCTATGTGGAATTGGCTATCCAGATAGCGGCTAAATATCACTGCTGTCCAGATAGCCACAATTCTGACCACAAAACCCAGCTATTCAGCAGCAACCATCTGGATCCTGTCACTGAGTATCCGGATTACTTTAACCAATGGCAGCTGTTATTTAAAAAAATAGACTGCCATGGGTTAAATACCAGCCCGTTTATATCATGCCTCACACTAAAATAGCATCAAAGCAGTAAAAATAAGTACATTAAAAAACACAAATATTATACGGACAATTTTTCTTATACCCAGTTACTTGAAAAAAATATTGATTTGTATATTCTGATCTCTTTTGGTGTATTTTATGCAATAGTAAGCCTACAGATATGTGGAGGAACGTGAGAGGTTTTGTGCCTGTTGCTAAGCATTTTCTTATAAACTAGGAATGTTACGCATTTCAGAGTTTTGGTTGCTCATGCACAACTATTCTTGTAGACCATTGCATCACGGCAACAGCTTCCATTGCAATGGACAGTAAACATTGCAATATTTGCAGATTTGCATGTGAGAAGGAGCTCATTTTCGAAGGCTTGCCTGGTATTTACATAATGGCAGCTAGTTATGTACATAGTGATTTTAGAAAGCTGCTATTTGTGCAATTAGGTCGACAGTACATACGGTTTGAAGCAGAGGATGTGTTTTAGCATGGTTTGGGCAAATCAGCAAAGTACGTGTGTCTTTCTGATTTGACAGTGGCACTACATGCCTACTTTAAATGCTGGCATTTACACCTGCTCCACGGCAACCATAAGAGTTGGCTAACAGCTGTTCAGATCTTAGATTTGCACCAGTAATTCATGAATGTTAAAGACCAGCTCACAATTTCATTAAAAAAAAGGTTTTTGGTTTTAACGTGGCCCTTTCATTGTCTCCTCTAGACGTTCTGTTTTATGAAATCTGCCACTTCTACCTGCAGGTGGCAGCATTACACATACAGAATCCCGAAGTGAGGGTTTTGTTGTAAAATTGTTGCTTCCACTCTGCATGCCACCAAATGCTCGTGTATTCCCAAGGCCATGTAAGTATTGTAAAAAAGCCTCTGTGTTCACTGTGCACATCTGGATCATCCAAAATATGAACGGGGCCTAGTTGTACCCGATTCCGCGGTTGCAGACTCAGGGCACTGAGACAGTCCATTGTGCAGAGGGTTCCAAGCGGAGAGACATACATCAGGCTGCCCATCCCCACCACTTAATGCTCCAGCTGGTGTGCCGGTGCCATGGCGTCCCGTTACCATGCCACGGCACGTCCATCTCTGAGTAGTATTTAAAGTTTTGATAATGCATCAGATAGAACTAGATATATGGTATCCGTTGTTCACATTTAGGGGGGGTCTTTTACTAAAGAGCACTAAAGTGTTGTACCTAACGTGGCAATAGCTGTAAAACTGTGATCTCTTAGGTACAACACCACCACGTTAACTGTTGTTGGTGTGGGAAACATGTTCCAAGCAGTTAGCGTGGACCCCTGTGCCTTAATGCAGCATACAAAAAGCATGGGAACGCTTCACTCCAGTTACTGAGTGATGTTAGGTGAGCCCGCACTAATTGCAAAACTCACAGGAGCATGGTGGGCCCGCTTACTCTGCACTGCTCACCATGCCCACTCTTTGGCCCTAACCCATCCTTTTACCACCCAACGCACCATTCACAGCATGGAAATCGGTCCGCGCAGTCATGGCTGTCAACGCGGGATCCAGTGTGCACCGGAACACATGCTGACAGCTAGTGCCTTGTAGGAAAAGACCCCCTTAGTGTATGTTTTAACTTGATTTTAGATTTTAAAGATGTTTTTTTTTTGTTTATAGGATTTTGTCTTTAATGATTCTTTTCTCAGTGTTAAACTTATGTGTGTTTTTTGTAATTTACCTAAGTAAATAATACCTGCTAGGCCTTGTTGCTAAAACTCACATAGCTTGCAACCTAAAATTTAACCATAGGTAAATGCAAACAGATGAGATGCGGAGCCTCACTTATTAAACTCCAAGTGATTTGCCACATAATATTGAAACAGTTAAAACATTAAAAATACAAAAATCCAGAGATTTTTACCTTCTTGCTAATACAAATCATCACTGATGACACACCAAAAAACCTGGTTCTACAATTAAGCCTTCACTGCCTTACAAAACGTTAAATCATCCTTTTCCTGATGTGGGCAACTGATTCCAAAAAACCAGCCTGGCCATGGAAAAGACTCTGATCCTCACAAATTGCAAATATATGCCCTTTACAGAAGGTATGCTCCAAACATCCCCTTGGACCATTTGATAATCACAGCCAGGGATGTACAACACTAAACAATCTTTCAAATAACCAGGTCCCATCCAATTCAAAGTCTTAAATACCAGGGAACAGATTCGGTGCATGCCTTTTTCAGGAGTAGCTCAATCTGAGTTACGTTCAGGTACAGTAGATATTTCCCTGTTCCCAGGTTGCTTCCATCGAAGTTTGTACTTGAGGCAATGGAGGTTTAAGTGACTTGTCGAGCATCATAAGCAACAGCAGTGGGATTTGAAAAGACCCGGCGGCGAATCAGCGCAGGCGCCTACGGCAGTGGCAGAGCCCAGTCTTATCTTTTGCCCGTTAGTCAGAAGGCGGCAGATGAGTCGGGGGGGGGGGGGCGAAAGTGAGCAACGGCAGCAGGCACGAAGAAAATGATCCAGTGCGGCATGCGGCTAGGTGATAAGGAGAGGGGGGGCCCTGCAGGGAGAAGGCCAAGGTTATCTGGGGTTCCCCTAACGTGGCAACAAAGTACCCCGCAAGTACACGTGGGGCACGGAGGGCTAGCCGTGCAGCCCTAGCAAGCAAGCAGGAAAAAGGGGCAAGAGTAGCCAAGCGGGTTCTGCTTATATTAAAATAATAATAATAAATACATAAAGAAAATAAATTCGACTATATTCTACTATATAATTTAAGGGTGATAGAACAACTAAAACTGGAAGCAGAAAATGCAAGGGAGCTAAGAAAGTAAAGCGTAAGGCCGCCATCTAATGGCCAAAAGGTGGTAAGGCAGGCTGTTGGATGCTTTCCTATGAGAGGATAGGTAAACTCACAAGGGGGGAATTGTATTGAGCTGCACTAGGTAATGTTATGAAAAGTATATAGGTATGGATATATGCAATGTGATATTATAAGTAGCCAAAAGGTAGGAGGGTTAGAGAAATGTGTTGAGCACGGGATTATAGATAGCATCCTATATGATAGTAATGTAAATTTTATTGCCTCTGCATAGTAAGTCTATCCTAGCTGAGAAATGCCGAGGAGGGAGACACCCAAGGCTTCAAGGCCACGAGGCAACAAGGTTACACCGAAGGCGGCAGCGGCATCAAGAGCACGAGCAGCGGACACGAGAGGGACTCAGAGGGTTAGCCGCGAAGCTACGGCCCCTGCAGCAGCAGCGAAACCTCGGCGAAGTACGAGGAACAAGGCGCCACAGCAACCGAGGAACACAGCCCCGCCACAGAATCAAGAACTTGACGACCTGCTCCAGTTGGTCCGGGAGCAGGTTACACAACACGGCCTGAACTCAGTTAAACAACGGCTGGGAGCAACGGGCTCGACGAACTACGAAGAGCCATCAACGAGCGCCAGCGCAACCACACCCAACTCAGCACATGGTAAGTCGGGGTGCGAAAAGGGGGCGCCAGAGTCAGCAACGTCCTCATCAGACGGATCCAGTTCAGATAGTGACAGGGATATAGAATGGGCAGATGTGATGCGCTATGCATTAAAGAAAGTTAAGAGGAAGAAGAGCACAAAGCATTCACATCCCCTCAGAGAGGCCTGGTCGGGGCAAAGTCAGAGGGGTGAAGACGACACATGCACACCGACGGGAGCGGCCCAAAGAACGCGGATGGATTGGCATGACACTAGCCGTGATCCACGCTGCGGGGTGAGCTCCCTGGCCGTGTCGGTGCCCAAAAAGGTCAAAAAGAGGATTTGGAGGAGAGAATATATTGACATATTCTCTCTCCTACTCCGGGATCAAGATGATGAGTCAACCAGTGGAAAAGATAGGGAGAGACGAAGCGAGAGGGACAGGAAACCTAAAATACCCAAATCCATCAACAACTGGGTGGCGGCATTTCACCTCTTTATGAGCGTGGTGATGGAAAAAGAACCCGAAGCGGGGCCATACCTGACCAAGTACCTGGACACGATTACCCGCGCACATAAACAATACGGTGGATGGGCCTGGCTAAACTATGATGTGAAGTTTAGGAGGAACATGGCCGACGATCCCACCCTAGCATGGCACCATAGAGTGCTGGACATGTGGGGAGAAGAAATGGCACACAATAGGCCATTGTGTCAAGATGGGTTGCAGCAGCCACTCTCGAGCACCCCATGGCAACAGCCCTTTCAGAATAACCAAGGGAGGCAAGCCAATCAGTGGCCCGGGAGGCGAGCATGCAGACAGTACAACGCGGGTAGTTGTAACTGGCAGCCGTGCAAATTCAAGCATTCCTGCTCAGGATGCGGGGGAGGACATCCCGCTTTCACATGTAGAGCGGCAAGAGAGGCGAAGCCATACAGAGCAATGCCGCAGCGATCCACTGATGTGGGTGGCGCCAACACCCATCAGCCTTGAGCGTATGCGGCCATGGCTAAGAGCATATCCTAAGCGGGATATAGCTATTGGTATAGAGGAAGGTTTTACACAAGGTTTCCGCATTCCATCCCTAATCTTAAGGAACAGAAAGCAAGCGTGCTTACTGAAAAACCCACCATCCGTCCAACAACATAACGAAATCGCCCGCGGCAAAATAGCAAAAGAATTAGGTATGGGGAGAATAGCAGGTCCCTTCCAGTCACTCCCATTTAAGGACCTAATAGTCTCCCCATTGGGAGTGATACCCAAAAAGGAGCCAGGACAATTTAGGTTAATTCATAACCTATCATACCCCGAGGGACAGTCAGTCACTGATTACATCGACCCGGCATTATGCTCAGTTAAATATGCAACCATGGACCAAGCGATTACAATCATCCGAAGTAAGGGGCCCCGAGCGCAACTAGCGAAGGCGGACATTGAGTCAGCGTTCCGCCTATTGCCGGTTCACCCTGAATCTTTTCCACTGTTGGGCTTCTCGTTCAATGGGGAATTCTTCTATGATAAATGTTTGCCCATGGGATGCGCAGTATCATGTGCATACTTTGAACAGTTCAGTTCCTTCATACACTGGGTGGTCGAAGATCTGGCCGGCCCCAATACGGTGGTTCACTACCTGGACGATTTCCTATTCGTGGGAAAAGACCGGGATGACTGCAAGAGGATACTAGATATCTTCGAGCAGACGGCACGGGATTTTGGGATCCCGTTAGCAAAGGAGAAGACAGAGGGCCCAAAAAGTGTTCTCACTTTCCTAGGCATTCAATTGGATGTGCCGGCACACAGGTCGCGCTTGCCAGCTGAAAAAGTGCTGAAGTTGAGTAAAGAGATGCAACTATTGCACAGTCAGCGAAAAGCGACACTACAGCAATTCCAGTCCATGCTGGGCCTCCTTTGCTTTGCGTGCAGAGTGATACCCATGGGGAGGGTGTTTTGCCGGCGTCTGGCATGGGCGACAAGAGGTATAGCAAAAAGATACCACCGCATCAGAGTCACCAGGGAGATGCGCGAAGACCTCCAGGTCTGGTTGCAATTCCTGCGCGCTTTCAACGGCCTGGCCTTCTGGCAAGCGCCCCCGATATCCAATGCCGAACTAGAATTCTTCACCGACGCCTCGGGGGGGAACGGTTTCGGCATATACTATAAGGGGGCGTGGTGCTCAGAGACATGGCCCAAGGAGTGGCACAGTGTTGGGATCACCAGGGACATCACGTTCTTGGAGCTGTTCCCTATAATGGTATCCCTTTCTATCTGGGCCCCTGAGCTCGCCAATAGGGCTATCACCTTCCGCATCGACAACCTAGCGGTGGTGTGGGCGATAAATAATATGAGGGCCAAAACGCCAAGGGTAGTGACGCTATTAAGGCAAATAGTCTTGCTCTGCTTGGCGCATAATATAACCCTGAGAGCCACTCACATCGAAGGCGAGAATAATAACATTGCTGATGCTCTTTCTCGTTCTAAGATCAGGCTGTTTCACCAGCTGGCGCCCGAAGCCGACGGAGTCAAGACAGCGGTCCCGTATCAAGTCTGGGAGTTTGGTCCACCGAGATCTGGGAGCTCCTGTTGGGAGCGCTAGCCGAGAACACCCGGCGCAGATACATAGCGGCATGGGAGCAATACCACACCTTTTGCAGTGAGGCCCTCATTCAGCTCAAAGACAGACTAACAGTGGCAACAATAGTGCGATGGATTATGCACTGCAAAACCAATGGCTGCACAAAGGCCGCGGTACAGACCCGTTTAGCGGCAGTGTCCTTTTTTGCAAAAGCGATGGGGAAGCAGGGCCCCACGGCTGGGTTCATTGTACAGAGAGTGATGAGAGGCTGGTCCCGGGAACAGCCCCAAAAGAAGGACAAACGCCGCCCGATCACGCATCAGATGCTCCAACAACTGATGGTACTCACCGGCCTAGTGTGCTATGATGACTACGAGACGAGGTTGTTTAGATGCGCCTTCTCCTGGGCCTTCTACGGAGCCTTTAGGGTAGGGGAGCTTGTAGCATCCTCAGCATCGGAGCGAAGGGCCCCCCGCGGTGGGCTAGTAAAGAGTAATGTGTGCATACGCACTAGAGCGATAGTGTTGCAGTTACGCAAGTCCAAGACTGACGCGGAAGGAAAAGGGGCGCAGGTAGTGCTGTCGGCCATGCACAATGACCCGTCATGCCCAGTTCAAAATGCGTTAGCATACCAACAAGTAAGGGCGCGCTCGGAACATCATTGGTTCATACACGCCAATGGGGCACCCTTATCACGTTTTCAATTCAGCGGAGTACTCAAGCGCATAATCGAACGCACTGGACGGGATGCAAGCTTATACGGCTCGCACTCCTTTCGCATTGGGGCTGCTTCTACGGCGGCCAGCATCGGAATGACTCGAGAACAGATAATGAAAATAGGCCGATGGCGCTCGGATAGATACAAATTGTATATACGTCCAGCGTTATAAGGCCAGGGGAGCGAATTAAAAAAATAAAAATAAAAAAAATAAAATAAAAATGTGTGACATTTGGTGTACAGACATAGACAAAGCGAATGTTCATGTCAAAGATAAGTACTGTTGTAATCATATTTTCCGATTGTGCTCTATGCAGGAATAAGCTACCACATAGGGCCGCATGAAGTGTGGATGTGTGGCCATTCATTTGTTCACTGGGCACAAAAGAGGGCACGATGTAGACCAATGGGGTTAACCTAGGACTTCCAAGTGCAGATGTGGCCGTAGTGTGGATGGGACGACGGGGTATGGTGTGGGACCAGCTAATGCCGTCCTTACTCCAAGGGCGGAGATCTACAGGGAACCCAGCGATAATTGTGATCCACTTGGGGGGCAACGACCTCGCATCCACACGTAGCGTGGAACTCACCAAGAGGATGCAAGGCGACCTCCTAATGCTGGCAAACACATTTCCCGGGACGCTATTGGCATGGTCACACATCACACCGCGGCGAGTGTGGAGAGGCGAGAATTCGCATAGGGCATTGGAGAGGACTAGAAGGAAAGTGAACAGATGGATGGCCCGCTTCATGGGGTCCATAGGGGGATGCACCATTGCGCACGACCTCATAGAGGAGAGATGCCCCGGACTGTTTCGCGCAGATGGAGTGCACTTGTCAGACATCGGAATGGACATTTTTCTCTGCGACATACAGGATGCGGTAGAACGACTTTGGAGAAAGAGGATGCTGACCACAGCGGCGCGTTGATGTGTGGGGCCCCGACAACAAGCGAGGAGTCGCTGTTGATGGGGTTGGCGGGAGAAACGCACCCGGTGAGAGAGAACACAGCCTAGGCCTTAAGTAAAGGGGGAGAGGAACGGGAGAGATACACGGACCTCCCCCCGGAGAGACGGAGATGGTGACAAGAACACCACGCAGAGAGCCCCCCCCTGCCTTGCTTTGACGGCGGGCAAAAGGGGGGGCAAGGAAGAAAAGTTGCCAAGTCTGCTAGAACGGCAGGCGTAACAGCTTTTCGACTGAAGGATACGAAAGACTAAGGGACTGAGAAAAGCTTTCACGGCTAAAGAGTTCCCTCCGGCTATGGGCAAAGTTGGCAGGATAGTGGCTGTGTTTCTCGAGGGGGGCAAGAAAAGAGGTGATATACGGAATTGTAGACTGTGTCTTGTGGATTGTCACGTGCATGCTGTGGCCAACAGTTGTTATGTACTGTTAAATACCATTGTTAATACCATTGTTGCTAGTAATAAATTGAAATAATTTGGTGAAAGAACCCCATGGTGTAATGCGGTGATTCATTGGGGGGGGGAGGGAGGGAGGGAAAGGGGGGGAGAGGGTCCCGAGGCGGTCATGCCAGTTGCGTGGCTGTGGCTCTAACCATTAAGCTGATCCAATTATGCGCGTATTTTATAAAATGCATGCGTAAATCGTGACTCTGCCCATTCTCTGCCTAAGCTCCTTCTCTAGAGCACGCCTATTGTAAAGTCATGTACACGTAGGTGTCTAATTGTACCATGCACACTTATATACTTAAGGACAAAATTCAATAAGACAAAAATGAACCCAAATACAATCCTCCATCGTATCCTTCTTCCAACGTCCAGTATTCCTGAATCTTCAAAATTGTCGGGGAATAACAAGGTTTTAAGATTTCTATGAAACTTTAGGTAGTTAGTTTCTTGCCACAAAATTAAACATAGATTAGTCCAACCTAGTGAAGCTGTCATTATTTTTGGGTGGTATCTGTAGTGTTGCTCCTTGACTGGATCTCAACATCCTTCCTCGGGTGTACCATTCAAGTTTGATATTTAAAGGTATGATATTCAATTATGTATTTTATAAGGATTGTTCTTGGAAGGATCATGTTGACATTATCATGATCATTGCATTTTGGAGCCTGAAAGTTAATCAAGAAGGTTGCAAGGCTGAAATTTCACGTAGGGTGCCCAATACCCTTGACTGATCCTTACCAGTAAAATGGATATTTTCAGACTAAGAATAATGATTACAGAAAGAAAACGATAGATTAAACAGAAAACAGGTAAAGTGACAAAAAACCTGTGCTGTCCTGCCACCTTGACAGCTACTATGCAAAATGCAATGTGTGCCTTTGAGTCAGTCCTGACTCCTGGTGACCCAGAAGCTCCTGGGTTTTCTTGGCAGTGTCACCGGAAGTAGATTGCCAGGCCTTTCTTCTGAGGCAATGGAGGGTTAAGTGACTTGCCCAAGACCACAAGGAGTGCGAGTGGGAATTGAACCCTAGTTGCTTGGTTACCAAGCCAGTGCTCTAACCACTAGGCTACTCCTCCGCTCCTGACAGCTACTATAATGCAGGCAAAATGCAGCTAACACAACAGTTTTTAGTGCTATCTTCATTTTGAGTGCTAGATGCAGGGAGAGGCAGGATCGAGGTGGGGAGAAGACATGGCAACAGGAGGCAGCCAGATTGCAAGCAATTGCCATGCACTGGCTGTCAAAATTGCAGATAGCGTGGCAGCAGATAATTCCACCTGAAGAAGTAGCATTAAGTATAGTTGAGCTAGTGGGATTATCGCTGCACAGCAGCTGATGAATGAAGCAGTGGCAGCAGACCCACCCTTCAAGGCCCCCCTTCACCCCCCTCTGATAGCATGATGCTGGTGCCTTAGAGCGGAAGATCCACTTCACCCACCTCCAGACAGCAGCCAACCACATGGGTCTGGCTTCCCTTCCCCAACCTGGCATCAATCCTCTTTGATAGCTAACGGGGCCCCGCAAACCTCCTGGAAGTCCCCATGGACCTTACTGGGGCTTCCAGGTGGTCCAGTAGTATTCGAGGCATGAGCTGCCCCATCTCTGGTGCTGTCGAAAATGGCACTGGTCTCACAGTGCTAACCTCTAGTGATAAGAAGGTTGCATTGGGGTCTGAAGGGGGTCCAGTGCAACACTGCCATTGTGGAGGCCATGCTGCCTGCATCAGCAGGTAGTGTGGGTCCTCCTGAGTTGCCTGATTATGCAGAGAACATGGGTCAGTAAGCCCCTTAGGGATCATCTTAGCAAACAGTGTATTAGCAATGGAACTTTAACTTCTTATTTATAGTAACTGTAAATATAAGACTTCAAAAAATCCTTGAAAAGAAAAGTGAGTGGGAAAACAACATATGAAATGCATAACAGAGAAAACTAAAATAAATCTACATCTTGTTGACCATAAATCCTCAGCTCTGGAAAGATCAAGTTTAAACAGATCTTTTAAACTAAGAAAAAAATCAAGTTAAAGGAAAACCACCTTAAGGAAAACCAAACAAATTCCAATACAAAGGGTCAATGGAAGCAGGCCGAGTTTGACAGTCCCTAGTGCTATTTCGATGAAATTACAGTTAAGGGTCACAACACAATTTGAAACTCGGAACAATTGAGCAGTAGAAATTAGGGATCACTCTTGCTCCCATTAGACTGCAGTAAGACCCAGGGAAGGGATCAGGGGAGAGAGAGTGGGTGAGTGCTGGTGGGGATATCCTCACCTCAGGGAAGTCTTTATGCCAAGGGAATGGAGTGGGGAGATCTTCATGCCAAGTGGCTCAGATATTTAGAAGCCTATTGGGAGATGAGAGGGATTGGATACTGGGGAGGGGAGGCAGATCTGAGCCTTTACAGCTTCCCCTTCAAGTAGGAACTTCCTTGTGTCTCAGAGCAGATGTAAATCCCAGCCTTTTAGCTGTCTAGCAGACCACAAAATTCAGCGGCACGAATTGGTTCATGCCACTGAATATCCCCACAGGCTACGTAAAAAATGACTGGTTAAAACTGGAGCGGTCTGTGGGTGGATCTGGGCAGGTAGCTTAATCTGTTAAAGTCAGGGCAGGTAAATGGCTGTCCTAATTTTAACCGGTCAGCACTATTCATCGAGCTGCAGAATAGCAGATTGCGCCACTGCTCTCCGTCAAGCCTGGATATTCAGTGCTGGAACAGGATATCTGGGTTTAATTAAAGTGAGTGGCTGGG
Organism: Ichthyophis bannanicus; assembly: GCA_033557465.1. NCBI lineage: Eukaryota > Metazoa > Chordata > Amphibia > Gymnophiona > Ichthyophiidae > Ichthyophis > Ichthyophis bannanicus. The sequence continues at coordinate 960,400,654 of CM066034.1, read as the reverse complement.
CGCTTTAAATAGCCTAGCTACTGTCTCTGAATATGCCCCCTTTCACACATTTTGATGTAGATACCCCTTTTATAATGGGGAATACTTACAGATAATTTAGGCCCGCCTATACGACTGCCCAAGCTAAACATGATGTATATCACCACATGTAAATAGCCCCTTTCTGAAGCGACATTTACATGTGTGTGCAATGTTGCTATTTTCATGTGAGGATACCTTATTCTGACAGCCGGGGAACCTGTGCCTGTTAGACTTAGGGTTGCCAGCTGGCTCCAGATGCGCCCAACATGCTTGATCCAGTCCTGGGTTTTCTCCATTGAGTGCAGGGACTTGTAACCTTGCTTTTCTTATGGAGTGCAACAGAGAAATCAGAACCAATAACCCTGCATGTAATAGAGTAAACCCAGAACTGGATCAAGTGTTTTGGGTGCATCTGGAGCCAGTTGACAACCCTAATTAGACTGGGAAAAAATATTTAGGCACCAGCATGCAGTCCCCAGCAACAGACTTTAACGAGCTGTTCAGAGAGGCAAAATGGAAGCCGACTAATCACAAATCCATTTGGTTCTGCAATGAACCAGCAATTGCAGGGTTAATGTTCATTGAAGCAGATAACCTTGGGAGTGATGTGGAAACTGCATCAACCAAAGAGCTCCTTGTGATTTTGGTGGGAGAGTAAGCATGAAACAGATTGCAGAGGGATTCCAGAGGACTTGAGGGTTTTTCTTACGAAGTGCAGAGGCCAACGACAGAGGCAGTCTGTTGGAAGACTTTCATCCTCTCCCTAGCTGTAATACTGCACGGATGAAGAGGATTGCTGCTGGGCATGTGATAGCAGTACTGAGGAAAGAGACAGAGAGTCTGAGAGAGCATCCACTCCCCTATTTATTTTGGTGAGAAACAGAGATAATCGGTACTACTGTGGAGTTAATTTTATAAAGTCATTTGTGTACATATGAACCGGTTTGACAATATAATAGAAATTTCTTTTGCTCCTTAATCCCCCTGATTCAGTACTCATTGCTTTCCTAAGCATGACAGCCAACTGCACATTCTTAAAAGATCCTTCATGTTCTGCCAGGAAAACTCATTTAATATATTGCAGCTCACAGAGAGGTACACTCGATTTTGAGGCTATGAGAAACCAGTTACGCAATGCCTCATTACTCATGTCTTAATTGTAGCTCTGTATCTAGTCCCAAGTCATTGATATCAATTTATGTTCTCTACACAACTTTTTTAAGCATTTTTTTAACTTGGCTTCCTTTTGTCTTCAAAATAAGATGAAAAAGGACTCCTAAAGAGAACAGCTCAACCACTTTAAACATGTTTTTCTATTTTTATTTTTTTGTTTGTCAAGATCCCCCTTCTTAAAGGTCAGTTGTTTAGAAATCATATAGAGATGGATTTTGCAGAATATTTAGACCAGTAATAAACTGCTCTTCCGAACTCTCCAAATGACAGCTCCCAAGAAAATCAAGAGTCACAGGTAGGAAAACCAGAAAGAAAAACTTAAAGACCCCAAATGTACTTCCAGTGTTCACTATCCCCATCTCTCTTAAAGAAAAGAGGGGTTTTCAAGTTAAAATAGGGGGATGTCACACAGTGGAGGTGAGAAATGGGCATTATTGCTTATCACTAACCCACATGGCCAGGCCTAGATTTCTGGGAAAGCGTGCTAGTAGAATTTAAGAAAGCACGGGATAAACAGAGTGTCTTTAGAAGCGAGGGTTTGATAAACTCAGTGGTGTTACATTAGGGATTTGAAGACTAAATTGACCTCACGGCCCTTATTCTCTGCCATTTTAGGAACATAAAAATATGCTGTGTCAGACCACAGGTCCATTAACTATGGCATCTGCCAATGATCAATTTGGGTCACTAGGAAGTACTCAGGGGAGATACTAAAGATCCTAGTTCAATCCCAAGAATAATTCCTATTTAAAGTAAGCTTGCCTACATTATTGACCTCTCATTCCCTCCATCTTCATGCTTGGATTTCTCCTAAGGACTCTTCTTCTGCTAATCAGTCTCATGGAGCTTTTCACTTCTCACACATCATGCTTGGTTGGTCATGATAGAGGTTTCAGACTTCTATGTTCCTCTTCCTGCAGGTTCAACTCCTTCTTCTAACTTAATCCACTCATTCTCTTCATTTGACTTCCATGCAACTGTCTGCTCATTCCATCTTCACTCTGGATTGCTATCATCTGCCATCTCCCTGATAAGTCCCCTTCCTTGATTTTGATTCCTGGTTTCCTCATCCTTATTCTTAGAGTTTAATCTTCACATTTAGGACTCATGCTTTTCCAATGGTAGTTCAAGGTGAGTTGCATTTGGGTATGTAGGCATTTTCTTCTCCCCAGAGTGCTTGCAATCTAAGCTTGCACCTGAGGCAATGAAGGGTTAAGTGACTTGCCCAAGGTCACAAGGAGTGCCAGTGGGCATCAAACCCAGATCTCTGGAGTACTAGGCTGTTGCTGTAACCATTAGGCTCCTTCCTTCTAGGCTTTGTTCATCTCTTCTCTCTCTGGCTTCTTTTGCACTTTGTTATTGGCTTGCCTCCTAGTTCCTTGTCTCAACCCCCTCATTGGATCTGCAACTACTGTATTGCTCCTACTCACTAGCAGTGCTACTACCTCAACAAAGTCTTTTTGTTCCAATTGTTCTTTCCTAGGTTTCTCTAGCTCTATTCTCCCTCTCTCTGACCATCATCTGATAACGTCACTCTTAAAAACCCTCCCTGCACTCTTGTCCAGTCATCCCGAGCACCTACCTCTTCTTTACTCTCCTCTACTATCTTATCAGAATTTGTTAAGCAGGGAGTCTCTCCATAGAAAACTATGACTTTTTTTTTTTGCTTTACACAAAATTGCACCATCCCTTCCCATTCAGGTTAAGCATGACAAACCCCAACCTTGGCCTGCACCTAGAGTTTACTCGCCAAGCAAAATTATAATTTCCATCTAATAGATACTCTAAGCTCCAGTTCACATCAGCTGTTTACTACACTGCCTCTACAGAGTCACTCTGCCTATCACTCCCCCTTTACTTCCTGCTCTGACTTTGGTTGACTTCTTCCATGACAAGTTTCAGATGATTAATTGTGAAATTTACATCAGGTTGCTACTTCCTCCTCCACTTATTTCACCTCTTCTCTCTCTAGCTTCTTTTGCATTTTGTTACTTTTCTGCAGTCACAGTGGAAGAAGTTCCCTTTTTTTCCCTCTTCTAAGCTCACTGCTTGTTTCTCAAACTCTATTAGAACATAACATAAAATATGCCATACTGGGTCAGACCAAGGTCCATCAAGCCCAGTATCCTGTTTCCAATAGTGGCCAATCTAGGTCATACGTACCTAGCAGTTCCCCAAATGACACAGGTTCCACAATGCTTGTACTGGGTCAAGCATTGATATCCTCTGTCCCTTCTTAATAATGGTTTATGGACCTTTCCTCCAGGAACTTGTCCAAATCTTTTTTAAACCCAGCTACACTAACAGCCTTTACTACATCCTCTGGTAACAAATTCTAGAGTTTGATTACATGTTGAGTGAAAAAATATTTTCTTTTATTAGTCTTAAATAGTTTACCCTGTAGCTTCATTGCATGTCCCCTAGTCTTTCTATATTCTGATAACGTAAATAATTGATCTACGTTTACCCGTTCCAATCCGTTCATTAATTTAAAGACTTCTATCATATCTCCCCTCAGCTGTCTCTTTTCCAGGTTAAAGAGCCCCAAACCTTTTAGTCTTTCTTCATAGGAGTATCCTTCCATCCCCTTTACCATTTTGGTGGCTCTTCTCTGAACCTTTTCTAATAACGCTATATCCTTTTTAAGGTACGGCGACCAGAATTGCACACAATATTCAAGGTGCGGTCTCACCATGGAACGATATAGAGGCATTATAATAACTTTTGTTTTATTTTCCATTCCTTTCCTTATCATACTTAGCATTCTATTTGCTCTCTTGGCCGCCGCTGCACACTGGGCCAATGGTTTTAACATGCTATTCACAATGACGCCTAAATCTTTTTCCTGGGTGGTGGTTCCTAATGTGGAACCTTGCATCGTGTAACCATAGTTTGGGTTGTTCTTCCCTAGGTGCATAAGTTTGCACTTATCCACATTAAATTTCATCTACCATTTTGATGCCCAGTTTTCCAGTTTATCAAGATCCTCTTGCAATTTTCCACAATCCTCTTGGGTTTTCACAACTTTAAATAGTTTTGTGTCATCTGCAAATTTGATAACCTCACTCGTTATTCCCCTTTCCAGGTCATTTATGAATATGTCAAAAAGTAGTAGACCCAGCACAGATCCCTGGGGTACACCACTATTCACCTTTCTCCATTGGGAAAAATTGGCCATTTAGCCCTACTCTCTGCTTTCTATCTTTTAACCAGTTCCTGATCCACACTAGTACACTGCCTCCTATCCCATGACTCTTTAGTTTTGCCAAAAGTCTCTGATGAGGGACCTTGCCAAAGGCTTTCTGAAAGTCCAGATACACTATATCAACCGACTCACCTTTGTCCACCAGTTTACTCACACCTTCAAAAAAACATAACAGATTAGTAAGACAAGATCTTCCTTGTCTAAAGCCATGTTGGCTGTCTCCCATTAGGCCATGACTATCTACATGCTGAGTAATTTTGTTCTTTATGATGGTTTCTACCATTTTTCCTGGTACTGACGTCAGGCTCACCAGTCTGTAGTTTCCCGAATCATCCCTGGTACCCTTTTTAAAAATTGGCGTTACATTGGCAATCCTCCAATCTTCAGGTATTACAGATGATTTTAATGAAAAGTCACAGATTACTAATAGCAGGTCTGCAATCTCATATTTCAGTTCTTTCAACACCCTTGGATGTATATCATCTGGCCCAGGTGATTTGCTACTCTTCAGTTTATCTAATAGTTCTAATACATCTTCCCGATGTATCAATATTTCCTTCAATTTTTCTGCACCTTTAAATACCACTTCAGTCATGGGTAACATCCCTACATATTCCTCAGTAAAGACCAAAGCAAAGAAGACATTCAGTCTCTCCGCTATTGACTTGTCACCTCTTAGTGCCCCTTTAACCCCTCTATCATCTAATGGACCAACTGACTCTCTCACAGGGTTTTTGCTACGAATGTACTTGAAAAAGTCTTTATTTCACGTTTTTGCTTCCGCAGTTAGCTTCTTCTCAAATGCTCCCTTTGCCTGCCTTATCAATGCCTTGCATTTGACTTGCCAGTGCTTGTGCTGTTTCCAGGTTTCGTCGTTTGGCTCTTTTTTCCATTTCCTGAAAGATGCTTTTTTGGCAACAACAGCCTCTCTGACCTCACCTTTAAACCATGCTGGCAGTTTTTTGGACTTCCTTCCACTTTTCTTAAAGCGTGGAATACAGCTGGTCTGGGCTTCCAAGATAGTATTTTTCAACAACACCCAAGCTTGATGTAAGTCTTTAACCTTTGCAACTGCTCCTTTTAGTTTTTTCTTAACTATTTTCCTCATTTTATCATAGTCTCCCTTTCTAAAGTTAACAGGTATTTCTGTGGATTTCCTTACTATCCCTCCTCCACTAATTAAATCAAACGCGATCATGCTATGATCACTATTGCCAAGTGGCCCCAACACCCTTATCTCTTGCATTAGATCTGGTGTTCCACTAAGGACTAAGTCCAATATGGCTTCCCCTCTGGTCGGTTCATGAACCATCTGCTCCAAGAAGCTGTCATTTATTTCATCTAGGAACTTTATCTCCCTAGCATGTCCTGCCGTGACACTGACCCAGTCGATACCGGGGTAATTGAAATCACCCATTATTATTACTGCGCTGTAACTTTTGTTAGCGTCCTTGATTTTTTTTTGAGCATTTCATCATCCATTTGTTCATTCTGGCGAGGCGGTCGATAGTACACCCCCACTGCCATCGCCTTCCCCTTTTTACATGGAATTTCAATCCATAGAGATTCTACAGCAAATTTTGTTTCCTGCAAAACTTTATTCCTTTCTGACTCAATGCCCTCTCTAACATAGAGCACAACACCTCCACCAATTTAATCAGCTCTGTCATTACGATATAGTTTGTACCCAGGTATCACAGTGTCCCACTGGTTGTCCTCCTTCCACCATGTCTCTGATATTCCAATCATATCTAACCTCTCATTTAGTGCTATATATTCTAACTCTTCCATCTTATTTTTTAGACTTCTAGCATTTGCATACAAGCATTTTAGAGACTGTATTTTATTCATATTAATCTGGTTATTAGTAGGCATGGGTAATTTGGGATCTTTAAGCTCTGTCTGCTCCATACTCGAGGGCATTTGGGCTACTTTGGAGTGGAGTGGAGGAGTGGCCTAGTGATTGGGGCAAGGTACTTCAGGCCAGAAGGTCAGGGGATCAAATCCCACTAGAGGACAGCAACCTTGGGCCAGAAGGACTGGGGTTTCTAGTCCCACAGGTGCTCCTTGTGGTCTTGGGCAAGCCACTTAATCCTCCATAGCCCATGTTCCCTGTAAAATAGTTATTTCCAAGTTATAATGCCCTGTTCAATGTAATTTCAGTTTGTTCAATGTAAACCGCACTGATGCAGAATAGCACAGTATATAAGAGAATGTAAATAAATAAGTACTTTACTCTTTTTTGGAACCTCTCTGCTTTTGGTATCCTTCAAGGATACATTCTTCCGAACCATGCGCTCTTCTGCGACTGTCGGCTTTCCCCTATTATCTAGTTTAAAAGCTGCTCTATCTCCTTTTTAAAGGTTAATGCCAGCAGCCTGGTTCCATCCCGGTTAAGGTGAAGCCCATCCCTTCGGAAGAGCCCCTCCTTTCCCCAGAATGTTCCCCAGTTCCTAACAAATCCAAAACCCTCATCTCTGCACCATTGTCTCATCCACGCATTGAGACTCGAGCTGTGCCTGTCTTTTGGGTCCTGCGTGTGAAACGGGAAGCATTTCGGAGAACGCTACCCTGGAAGTTCTGGATTTCAACTTCCTACTCAAAAGCCTAATTTTAGCCTCCAGAACCTCCCTACCACATTTTCCAATGTCATTGGTACCGACATGTAGCAAGACAGCAGACTCCTCCCCAGCACTATCTAAGACCTTATCTAGGTGGCGCGTGAGGTCCGCTACCTTCGCACCAGGCAGGCATGTTACCAGGAGAACCTCATGTCCACCAGCCACCTAGCTATCTACATGCCTAATGATCGAATCACCAACTATAATGGCTGTCCTAACCCTTCCCTCATAGGCACATGGCCCTGGAGAAACTTCCTCGGTGTGAGAAGGTTTTACATCACCTGGAGGACAGGTCCTAGTTACAGGATCACTTCCTGCCACACCAGGGTGATGCTCTCCTGTCATGTGACCTCTCTCCTCCATGGCAACAGGCTTACCGTTACCTGACACGGCTTGCTTTAACGATGCATCGCCCACTCCTTTATATAGGCATCCGTAACATTACCGAGGAAATTAACAACTGTAACATTCCCGCGGTTTAGTAAACATACCCCATAGTCTCCCTTTTGGAAGTTAAAAGGTAGTACTGTGGATTACCTTGCTGTCCTTCCTCCATTTCTTAAATCAAACGCGATCATGCTTTGATCACTATTGCCAACTGACCCATTATTATTTCTGTGTTGTAACTTTTGTTAGCTTCCGTGATTTCTCTGAGCGGTTCATCATCCACTTGTTCACATTGGCCAGGCGGTCGATAGTGAACCCCCACTGCTATCGCCTTCCCATTTTTACATGGAACCCAATGCTCTCTAACATAGAGTACAACCCCTCCACCAAGATGATCTCTTCTATCATTGCAATATAATTTATACCCACAGTGTCCCATTGGTTGTTCTCCTTCCACCAGGTCTCTGAGATACCAGTCATATCTAACCTCTCATTTAATGCTATATTATAACTATCCCATCTTATATTTTAGATTTCTATCATTTGCATACAAGCATTTTAGAGGTTGCATTTTGTTCATATTAATCTGGTTATTGGTTGACAGGGGTAATTTGGAATCTTTAAGCTCTGCCTGCTCTGTACTTAAGGGCATTTGGGTTACTTTTGTCTTTAGTGGAACCTCTCTCTTGATTTTACCTAACTTCGTTCTTTTGCTAGTATCCTTCAAGGATACATCCTTATGAACCATGCACTCTTGGGTGACTGTTGGCTTTCCCTATTATAATCTACTGTATCTCCTTTTTAAAGGTTAATGCCAGCAGCTTGGTGTCATCCCAGTTAAGGTGGAGCCCATCCCTTCTGAAAAGCCCCTCCTTTCCACAGAATGTTGCCTAGTTCCTAACAAATCCAAAACCCTCTTCCTTGCACTATCGTTTCATCCGTGCATTGAGACTCCAGAGCTCTTCCTGCCTTTTAGGTCATGAACATCGAACAGGAAGCATTTCTGAGAATGCTACCCTGGAAGTTCTGGATTTCATCTTCCTACCTAAAAACCTAAATTGTCATTGGTACCAACATGTACCAAGGCAGCAGACTCCTCCCTGGTGCTATCTAAAATTTTATCTAGGTGGCGTGTGAGGTCTGCTACCTTTGTACCAGGCAGGCATGTTACCAAGTGATCCTCATGTCCACCAGCCACCCAGCTATCTACATGCCTAATGATTGAATCACCAACTATAACAGCTGTCCTAACCCTTCCCTCATGGGCTCATGGCCCTGGAGTAACCTTCTCAGTGTGAGAGGGTTTTATATTATATGGAGGACAGGTCCTGGCTACAGGATCACTTCCTGCCACACCAGGGTGATGCTCTCCTGTCATGTGACCTCTCTCCTCCATGGCAACAGGCTTACCGTTACCTGACACGGCTTGCTTTAACGATGCATCGCCCACTCCTTTATATAGGCATCCGTAACATTACCGAGGAAATTAACAACTGTAACATTCCCGCGGTTTAGTAAACATACCCCATAGTCTCCCTTTTGGAAGTTAAAAGGTAGTACTGTGGATTACCTTGCTGTCCTTCCTCCATTTCTTAAATCAAACGCGATCATGCTTTGATCACTATTGCCAACTGACCCATTATTATTTCTGTGTTGTAACTTTTGTTAGCTTCCGTGATTTCTCTGAGCGGTTCATCATCCACTTGTTCACATTGGCCAGGCGGTCGATAGTGAACCCCCCACTGCTATCGCCTTCCCATTTTTACATGGAACCCAATGCTCTCTCTAACATAGAGTACAACCCCTCCACCAAGATGATCTCTTCTATCATTGCAATATAATTTATACCCACAGTGTCCCATTGGTTGTTCTCCTTCCACCAGGTCTCTGAGATACCAGTCATATCTAACCTCTCATTTAATGCTATATATTATAACTATCCCATCTTATATTTTAGATTTCTATCATTTGCATACAAGCATTTTAGAGGTTGCATTTTGTTCATATTAATCTGGTTATTGGTTGACAGGGGTAATTTGGAATCTTTAAGCTCTGCCTGCTCTGTACTTAAGGGCATTTGGGTTACTTTTGTCTTTAGTGGAACCTCTCTCTTGATTTTACCTAACTTCGTTCTTTTGCTAGTATCCTTCAAGGATACATCCTTATGAACCATGCACTCTTGGGTGACTGTTGGCTTTCCCTATTATAAATCTACTGTATCTCCTTTTTAAAGGTTAATGCCAGCAGCTTGGTGTCATCCCAGTTAAGGTGGAGCCCATCCCTTCTGAAAAGCCCCTCCTTTCCACAGAATGTTGCCTAGTTCCTAACAAATCCAAAACCCTCTTCCTTGCACTATCGTTTCATCCGTGCATTGAGACTCCAGAGCTCTTCCTGCCTTTTAGGTCATGAACATCGAACAGGAAGCATTTCTGAGAATGCTACCCTGGAAGTTCTGGATTTCATCTTCCTACCTAAAAACCTAAATTGTCATTGGTACCAACATGTACCAAGGCAGCAGACTCCTCCCTGGTGCTATCTAAAATTTTATCTAGGTGGCGTGTGAGGTCTGCTACCTTTGTACCAGGCAGGCATGTTACCAAGTGATCCTCATGTCCACCAGCCACCCAGCTATCTACATGCCTAATGATTGAATCACCAACTATAACAGCTGTCCTAACCCTTCCCTCATGGGCTCATGGCCCTGGAGTAACCTTCTCAGTGTGAGAGGGTTTTATATTATATGGAGGACAGGTCCCTGGCTACAGGATCACTTCCTGCCACACCAGGGTGATGCTCTCCTGTCACGTGACCTCTCTCCTCCATGGCAACGGGGAGGCTGTCAGACTAGAGGTGGGACTTCAGTACTACGTCCCTGAAGGTTTCATCTATATACCTATCTGTCTACCTTATGTCCTCCAAGTTTGCTACTTTAGTCTCCAGAGATCAGACTCGTTCCCTGAGAGCAAAGAGCTTCTTACGCCTAGTGCACACGTAAGACCCCTCACCAACTGGGAGAAAATCATACATGTGACACTCATTGCAAAAGACTGGAAAGCCCACATCTCACTGCTGGACTGCTGTCTGCATCTTAGCCTTAAGGTTTTGTTTAGGTATTTAAGTTGTTTACTTACTTAGGTTTTCTGGAGATACTTATACTAATACTATTCCTAATATGCTTAATAGACTTTGTTTACCTCAAGATTAATTAATCTCAGGTCCTTAATTAATTTTATCCTGATAAGGAAAACCAGCTACAACTGAAAGTGAATATGGGCACCTCCTTTCCTTTTATAGGTTTAAAGCCTATAAAGCTATGATTATCCCGGGGTGGGTGGGAGGGAAAGAAGACTTAATAAAAGCTGGCATGCTACACAATGCCATGCCCTGTGCTTCTAAGGTAATTTCTTAGCAATTTCCTGGATCATTCACATAGCCCTTGGTTTCACAGAGGGGGCCTTTCTAATTGCCCCTTTGATCTGTCACTTGGCTTTAACACCTATTTAAGACAATTTCACAGATCTTTTGCCTCCTAACTGGAAGGCCTCTTGGTAAAGGTCACTAGAAATAAATGTATTCAACCCGGAGTCTATTTCTTCACCTTGTATGCTAAGCTATACTCTGAATTTAAATTAAAAGCTCTCTGGTGGTACTAAGACCTGACTGACTCAGCAAAGACACTGAATTCTGAAATACACAGATTTATCAGCTTTAACCCAAAGAATTCCCTTTTTCCCCAAGACTTAAAGTATATTCCAGAAGATAAATACTTATAAGTGCAGATCTTTTTCCAACTGTAGCAGTCCCTTTTGGTAGTCCTCCAAGCCTAAGTTTAGTTTAATTAGAAAGTGTAAACTAATAAAAGCAGAAACAGAAAAGAAAGAAAAGCAGCTAATAAATCTCTCTTTGAATCTAGCTGCAGAAAGAAAAAAAGAAGACAGAAGCTGTCACCACACTGTTGTCCAGCTCCTGGTAAAATTTCGCTGCCAAGAAAGGCTTCAGAAAAAAATAGATTTTCAGTAGTAATTTACATTTTTTAAAATGAGGTATCAGGGAAAGCATTCCAAGGTGAGAGGCCAAGAAATAGAAAGCTGAATGTCAAGTTGCCTCTAATAGTCTTTGGCTTGGTGGATAAAAGACAAGAATATTGCCATCCTGGGACCTGAGAACAAATGCAGTGGTATAGGGCACAAGCAAGTCTGAAAGATAAGAGAGCAAACTGGATTGAAAAATCCTGAAAACCAGTAGAACAACCTTAAATTCTACTCTGTATGTGAGGGGTAGTTAATGTTCATTGATAAAGAGAGGGATGACGTGATAGTGGTATCTGGCATGTGAAACAAGCTTTTCTGCTGTATTTTGAATGATTTGAAGGCATTTCATGTTGTTATACGAGGTGCTATGAAAACATTCCTGAATGGACTCCATAAAAAATGCTACATTAACCTGAGATTTTAGTAGCCACCATCTTCCTCAAAAGTAGTTCCCTTCGGAGTTGCAGTGGTCCCAGTGGTCTTGCCTTTTTGGAACGCCTTCTGAAAGTCCTCTTTCTTCAGACTCTTCAGCACAGTCCTCATCTTTTCCTGAATCTTTGCAATGGTGTCAAATCTGCAACCTTTGAGCTTCATTTTCATTCCAGGGAAGAAGAAAGAGTCACAGATGGCCAAGTCAGAAGTCATTTAAAGTAGGGAGAGTGAGGGACAGCAACAATTTTGTTTCGGGCCAAAAACTGCTGCACTTTGACGGATGTGTGCGCTGGGGCATTGTCATGGTGGATCATCCACTTCCTAGTGGCCCACATGGTCCCATAGAATTTCCTGAACTGAGCCATAACTGATTCCAAGTGTTTCAGCAGTATCTGGAATGTTTCACTGATGATCTTTATGATTTAATTCTTGAACTTTCTCAACATTTTTGCAGGTTCTGCTTGTTGAAGGACGACCTGAATGTTCACTTCTTGCCTGCATTTGAAATGTCCATGCCACTCATAGATTTGTGTTTTGCCTAAAACACATTCACCAAATGCCTGCTAAAGCAATTGCTGTGTTTCTGACATATTTTTACCAATTTTAACACAGAATTTGATGCACGCACATTACTCGAGTTTGTCATTAGTATCGGTGGGGAGAAAGTCATGAAACGCGTGGTAACAAAGAATCGCAGCACGGTTCCACATCCACTCAGCACTGTGCTGCTTAGCACACTGACGCACTAGGCTGCTGGGTAGTGCCACACATCCAATTCTGGTCAGCCTGCACGTACAGGCCTCTGTCCGACTAACTCAGTCAAGGCTCTCATAACGTCCAGTTGCCATGGCACCGCGGCTCCATTCAGACTACAGACCACTTTTTTCATTCCCCGCAGCCTGACCCCCAATCTGCCACTCATGGCCAGGGTTGAGCTGCAGGGAATCTCCTGCACCCCCTCCTACCATGCCTTCGATCCCTTGACATCTAGGGGAACTTATTCCATCCCAGATGTGAAATAAGTTCCCCATCTAGTTCACTGGCCCTGGATGTACAGGGCCAACATCAGAATCAGCCCTGTATATCCGAGGCCACAGACTGCCCACTACCTGCCCTAACTCTGCCTCCACACCACTCTCTTCTCCCCACGTCTAGCTTCCCCATACAACTTCCTGTTCGTACGTGGAGGCTTAGTCGAGGACGGGAAGGGGGACGAATAGACCTCTATGTGTTAATGGTGATTTAGCATGCTTTAAAATTAGCGTACCTTAGAAACTTCGTCCCCTAAATGAAGCTATTGATATAACAGGCATCTCAGAGACATGGTGGAAAGAGGACAATCAATGGGATGCTGTAATTTTGGGGTGCAAACTATATCAATAGAGAAGAGTAGAAGCAACTGGCAAAGGAATGGTGATATGAGAGTAAATTTATAACAAAGGTGCCTACTTTATGCACCTATTTTATGCTTCTTTATAAGGCAGCTAGGTGGCATGTCTTAGGTGCCAACTGGTCTTTATAGCATAAGTGGCAGAGATCACACCTTAAGGCATGGACATTTCCACCTGCTGTATAGTAAGTGTAAATGAAAGTGTGTAAAATTTGGAAGGTCATGCATAAATTAAGATATTTTTTAGCCAACGTGTGCATTTGCCTACTGGCAAAATATGTGCCTTCATGTCAAAACACGTGCTTTTATGCCAGTTAGTATTTTGTAAGAGGCCATGCACATAAACCGCTACTTATGCGCATTAATGACCTCATAAAATTAGCTTTAAAATATCACAGATGGCATAGAAAGGCAGAGGAAAAGAGATTTGAAGGAAACGTGCATCGCTCTTGAATTCTGATAGTAGAATTTCCATGTGTGACTTTGAAAATTATAGCACTGAGCATATTACCATCCACCTCTCCAAATTTATGAAACAAAACACAAAAACGAAAAATAAATAGTTCTACATATTTAGGTCTTCAAGTCTCTTCTCATAAGGCTTCTGATGCAGGCTCCAAATCATTTTGGTCGCCTTCCTCTGAACAGTTTACATTCTTTTTCATCCTTTGCAAGATACGGTCTCCAAAACTGAACACAGTATTCCAAGTGAGGCCTCACCAGAGACTTATATAGTGGCATTAGTATCTCTTCCTTTCTGCTGGTAATTCCTCTTTCTATATTGGGCTGCATGCCTTATGAGAAGAGACTTGAAGACCTAAATATGTACACTTTGGAGGAGAGGAGGGATAGGGGAGATATGATTCAGACCTTTAAATACTTAAAGAGAAATAATGAACAAACAAACCTCTTCTAAAGACGGGGAAGCTGTAAAGCTAGAGGGCATAACATGAAGCTGCAAGGTGGTAAATTGAAAGGCAATGTCAGGAAATACTTTTTCACTGAAAGGGTGATGGATGCTTGGAATGCCCTCCCGATGGAAGTGGTGGGGGCAAACACAGTGAAGGAGTTCAAAGTGGCATGGGACAGATACAGTGGGTCCCTTTACAGCAACAGGATAAAATCAAAATAAACTGAACCATCTAATTTCTCAAAAAATAGGGGTGTCCTACACGGAGCGGCGGGTTCACTCCTAAAACAAAGACATGGGGAGGGGTGGACTGCACAGAGTGTCAGGTGCACCTACTCCTGCCATCTTACTGGGCAGACTAGATGGACCATAGTGGTCTTTATCTGTCATCATTTACTATGTTACTATGAATACCAGTGAGGAGACAGAAGCTCGGGGTCCATGCCTGGCATCCTTGTTGGTACTCACAAAAATCATGCCAATCTCCCAGTGCTGCCCCCTGGCATTAGGACACTAGGGGGCAGCACCATATGATAGCTCCAGCTCCCATTTTGTGGAGTGGCAATGATGGGGGCAAGAGTGGGAAGGACTGTTCGTGCCCTGGTGACCATTAGAATACCAGGGCATATAAGTTAGTGGCTCAGGGTGGGGAATCTTAGGATGACTGACTAGCCGGGATTTGGAGTATTGAATGGAGTAGGGGAGGGAAAGAGGGGGTTCGGGGCCCAACTGGCTAATTGTTTTTTTTAGGATCGGGGGGAGGAGAGGTGAAGGGGCCTGACTGATTAGCTGGGATGCTGGTCTTTGTCAGGGTCTGCAATGATCCCCTTGAGCAGTTCCTGATGTGGATCAGGAGCTGTCCTGAGGGGATAGGTGCTGAATGGAGAGGGGGAGGCCACACTTTTCATACTGTCAGTGTTGCAGATCTGTACATTCACTTCACCAACAATACTGACAGATCGGGAGGGCCCAATTAGGGCTTTCAAGCAGATCAGTAGCAAGAGCTCTGTCCACCCATTTGCAACCTGTCCTGTCGCAGTCCCTGCATGGATCACAGGTCTCTGCAGTAAGTCCAAAATCTCCGTAGTTTCTGCAGGGAGAAAGTTATGAATGCCCCTGAAGATACCGCAGCCCTTTTGCTGTTACCGTGGGCCTTTTTGAGCCTATTGCCCCACAATAGCTACAAAAGGCTGCTGTGCTTTAATAAACAAGTCCCTTGATCTCACTCCATTAAATAATTCTCTTGAAGCTGCCTTCACTTAGCAGGCAGGACCCATATGCAAACTGACAACATAGCAGGTATAGTCTGCCACAGCAAAAAGAACAGACAGTAAGTACATGCACCAAATCTAACAGCTCCCACAGAAATGTGGGCCCTTGCATCTTCAATGCCCTGTGATGTAGCCAGAAATGACAGCCATGTCAGATGTGAGAGCACATAGCAGCACAGTATTATCCCGGGAGTAAGCCCTGCCACTGAGGTATGTGTAAAGCCACTGTCTGTCACACAGGATACCCCTACCCATCAGTGTGAGCAGTGGCACTATCACACGTGGGGAGCATATGATGTTGTGTGCACACAAGAAGAAATCCCGGGATGAGAAGCAACACAGATCACAGAGTAGGATAGCTCATATAGGTCAGATTGAGATGCCATGTAGATGTAATGGATGCAAACAAACATAGTATGGCATACCAAAACCCCAGGTGGGAATTTAACCCTGCACCCTAGGCACAAAAAGTAGTTATGCAACCACTAGGTCAGTGCCCTAGGAGATCTTATGTTCTTATGACATGATAGTTAGGGCACTGGCTCTGTGACCAGGGGAACTGGGTTCAAAAATAGGCCTACTTACTTTTGTTGGCAGTTTATGTTTTTTGTGGTTTAATTGAACTGCCACATGTCAGAACCCAGCATTGAGGTTTGCTGTTAAACTACAAGATATGTATGGACTTACTGCAATTCCTGACATTGGGAGCCAAATTAGATAATGCTATGGGGTGGGGGTGGGGGATATAGTTTGGTATGTGAATGGGTCTGTCTGACCTGACACATCAATTGCATCCTTCCTACAGGGTAAGGGGGGGGGGGGGGCCAGCAACCTCAACCGACCCAGTGGGTAAAGGGGTATATTTGAACATCATGCAATTATGTTCTCTGCCTAGGTGGGCCAGTAACCTACGCAGCAATGTAGGGGATGCCACACACAGGGCAGCAGTCATGTTCTCACCCCCTGGGACCCTAAAAGTATGAGATGCAGACCTCCCAATCAAGCCCTCCATAAGATACCTTGGAGTAGTACTGGACCATCGACTGGACTTTAAAGAACATGTCAACCGTACGGTAAAAACCATTTATTTCAAGATAAGGACCCTGCATCATCTGAAAAATATGCTTGACCCAGACAGCTTCAGGACCATATTCCAAGCAATAGTCACACCCCACTTCGACTATGCGAACATAATACTCCATGGTCTCCCAAAAAACACCCTAAATACACTACAACTAGCCATGAATGCTGCAGCCCGGGTTCTATACGGAGCCTCAAAGAGCGACCATATTACCCCCATCCTAATGGAACTACACTGGCTCCCCATAAACTGCAGAATTGCCTATAAAGCCCTTCTCATAACCTTTAAAGTGCTCAACACTATAGCCCCTTCATCAATCTCAAACCTCCTCAATCACACTTCCAACATCAGATCCAGGAGATCAGTAGCTGCAAATACCCTGGTTACACCACCTGAGGCCACAAAATGCACACATTCAACAACAGACAGGGCATTCGCATACTACGCACCCAGAAGCTGGAATAACCTACCTCCCACCATCAGAGCAATTACGGACCTCAAGCAATTCAGAAAAGCCATAAAGCACCACCTCTTCCTTTTACACTTCTCCCAATCCCAAGGCACATCAACAACCCTCTAACGCATTCCAAGCCCTCATAGTAAAAATTGTAAATACCTTATTTACTCAAGATGTTAATAATAAATGCTACTCGTTGTATATAGGTTCATAACGAATATGTACAAAGTTTCCCAAAGTTATAATCCCAGTTGAATTCTCCTGTTATATGTAAACTCACAACAGCCTGTTGCTTGTAATGAGTATTCTTGTTTAATGTGAACCGCGCTGATGAAAAAGAGTGCGGTATAGAAGAACTATAAATAAATAAATAAATGTTGCCTTCTGGTTTATAGTGCCATTACAAACACACTACAGATGTCAACATTCATGCATGACAGGGGACACTCCTGGACAACGTTTCACGTACAACCTAACTAGCTAACACAGCCATAGCACATCTTACAGCATGAGGGGGTAGGGCTCACTATATTGAATACTCAGCATGCTACACCTGCTACGCGCTGAGTAGACTCAGAGAGCTTATCCAGTTCAACTCGAGACATTTCAACACACACCACTAACTGATTGCATACTGACCTCAGTGCGAGGGGACACATGATGCATGGTGTTGCCCTGTGGGTGAACGTTCACCGCTCATCCTGGGATTCTCTGTCCTTTGGTTAATTGGGTGTGTTATGTTGCTGTTCATTGGCATGGTCTGTCTCTCTGCAGACTGTGCAGTATGTACTTTCCACTTTGCGTACTATATGTTGAGTGCATTGCTCCCGTATTTCTCTCAGAGGTAGCACGACTGTGTGTGGAAGTAGGGCAGGATGTGACACATAGTCCATGCCTTCATCTTTCTTTTATGCATCTCCTTCACTTCATGAATAGTGGGGGAATGTGGAGACCTTACCCATGCTGTGAGTGCGATGCCTTAGCACAACCATTGAGAATGACAGAGGGTGAGTTGTACTTGTGCCCTTAGTGTGGATTGATTTCACAGCCCTTTGATGTCATTCCCAACACTGATCAGGGAACAATGGTGATGGTTCATCACAGTGGTGCCACGGTTTGGTTTGAAGGCATGTAGCAGGACTCACGCTGCTGTATTTGGACTGGAATGCAGGCAGTGCAGCTGGTATTGGGACTGGGCTCAGTATAAGATGTTCCAGTGGTCCTGGCCTGACACTGCAGTATGGTGCAGGCCAGCTCAAGTTTGATACCTGTTGTTAGGGTCCCTGTTACAGAGATGTCACAAATTTAGGGGGACATTGTGCCACACTGTGGGGACATGATGATGTGATGTGGCCACCCTGCTACATCTATCAGTGCCGACATGCATGTTTTCCACCTCCAGTCATTTCCTACTGCTGCCTAGCAAGCCACCTGTGCACATAGGGGGAGATTTTAGGACCACATTGGCACCTACAGTTTGGTACCGCTTGCATTTTCATATTGTGGATCTTTGCTTCCTGTTGTTCCAATTCTGTTGGTTCATTGGCACTGCTAGCCTGGATATCGAGCCTTCTGGGGCTGCTCCACGTGTATGCTTTCTTCACATAACAGATCCTTGCAATACCTGCCCCCTCTCCTCAGTTCGGTTACTTGTTTCTATTTATCCCTCTGTGCTTGTGCTGCCTTTTATTTATTATTTATTTATTTATTTATTACATTTTCTTATATACCGCGCTATTCTGCATCAGTGCGGTTTACATCGAACAAACTGAAATTACATTGAACAGGGCATTATAACTTGGAGATAACTATTTTACAGGGAACATGGGCAATGGAGGGTTAAGTGGCTTGCCCAAGACCACAAGGAGCACCTGTGGGACTAGAAACCCCAGTCCTTCCGGCCCAAGGTTGCTGTCCTCTAGTGGGATTTGAACCCCCGACCTTCCGGCCTGAAGTACCTTGCCCCAACCACTAGGCCACTCCTCCACTCCTCCACTCCACTCCACTCTTTTCTCATGTTTCTCTTGATATGAAGGTACTTACTGTGCCGGGGTGATGCAGATCCTCTCCCATCCCCTGCATGCTGTAGCTAGTGCAGGCCTGCGATGCCCAATTAGGAGGCGCACCTCCTTCTCCAGGAGGACCAGTCCAGAGGAGCCTGGTTTGCTCCTCAGATAAATTTGCCAGTTGGGTTGCCATATTCTCTGATGTGCATTATCACTGTTCCTCTATCAGGGTGGGGGGTCCTCCATCCTATTTACTGCTGCATGTTGACGTCTGTGCACGGGGATAGGGGCATCTTTGGCTTTGAGGCTCCTACAGAGATATGTTCACAGTGTGCATGTACACGCCAGCCATTTCGCGGCAACGGGTTTGACGTGCAGCCAGCAAGACATTTCCATCTCTATTCCAGAGCAGCGAGAACATCTACAATCGCAGGAATGGAATTGGCACTGGCTGGGGATGTCCTGTGTCAGGATGTCTGTGGTGCCCAGGCATCCATATTCTTGCATTGGCCTCTCTGCGTTTCCACATTTATCTTTGTCATTAACTGTAGACCATGTCTGAACTTAGGACAATCTCAAATCTCTTATTAAAGACCAAACAGTAAAAATAAAATAGCTAAAGATTCTCTAAAGCTAATAATCAAATATTTCACGTGTTTATAAATAGACTGTAGTAGCAGAAAGCAGCAGATTTTCTGTTGAATAAACTGAGGCAGAATTAGGATTTTTTTCCCTTTTTTTGTTGTTTATATTCAGCCAAAAAGAAAAAAATACTAAGCAATATATAACATATAACAGAGGAATACAGGTGAAAATAGATAGTAGAAAATCTAAAAGCAAAACTACAGCCAAGTAGTGAATTATATAAGAAGTAGTCAAATAATTTAGCAGTTTGAAGATGTGATTATTGCAGTGTGCAGTGTTTTATGGATCATCCACTTCAGCAAGTATGAGTGATAATAGTTGCACATTTATTCATGGAATTGATCCATGCTATTGAAACACTGAAACCAGCTAGAAAACCTGGTCATCTAGTCTCAGAAGAAAGCATGTATATGCATAAAGAAAAGTCACAAAAGAGGTGAGATCAGTCACAGCCCATACTCATCTTCACCTAACTTTGTACTCCTTCTGAAGTAAAGATACATGTCTTGTGCGTTACCCTTTCAAAGGACTTTGTGATTTAATATGGTGTTTCCTGGGGGTTTATTAGCTCATCAAACAGCCAGAGGAAATTCAAACAGTACTTTTATGTTCTTTTTATTATTTCATTATTTTTCTTGCAGTAGTAGCGATGAAAGGGGACACGTGTGAGACTTTCAAATAAAGATTTTAAAGTCAAGAACTGACCCTTTGCCCCCTTCAGCTAAAAACGTGGAGCCAATGTCAGCAGGCCCTTCCAAGTCCACCCTTATGAAATCAATTCCTTGACTCAGTTGGCATTTTAAACATTATTGGGCTTGGAACAAACATTATGTGATTAGAAGTACTATAATTATGACAGTTGTTTGTTTATCTATCTCTGGTATTTTTCTTTCCCTTCCCTCAGCTCTACTTTCAGTACCCATAGAGACGGTCAAAGTTATGTTCATATCTAATGTGCCTGCCATTTGTGACAACCCAAAATAAACCTGAAAGACTAAGAGAGGAGCTTCTACTGCTGGGAAGGAATTTGCACTTATAATTATTTACCTGCTGGGAAAGTCTCAAAATCTTGGGGAAAAGAAAATTCTTAGTGCTTAAGCTGATAAAATCTGTCTGTTTTAAAATTCTGTTTTTCAAAAAGCTGTTAGGACATAGTATAACAAGCAGACATTCAATTAAAATCAGTTAGGGCATAGTATAACAATCAAAAACAACAACAACAAACTTTCAGTTAAATTAAATCCAGCTAGGGCATAGTGTAACAGGCAAACTTTCAGTTAGTGTTTATTTCCCATTCACTCACCCTGGCTCCCATCCACCACAGGCACAGTTTTTGATTTATAGGCTCTTAAACCAGTTAAGAGAAAGGAGGGCTCTTATTCACTTTCATGTTTAACCAGTTATCTTCATCAGCAAGTTCTTAGGCCTTAGGAATAGATTAATTAGGTCCTTGCAGCTCATCTTGAGGTGAAGATTAAACAAAGTCCTTTAAACTTATAAGTATATTTGTATTGGTTCAAGTATCCCTATTTCCCTAGCAACTTTAAAGAACAAACAGAGCAACAGGGAGAAAAACAGCAAGAACCAAACTCCTTCCAGCCTATTCTCATGACGAAGCTTCCATTACAGTCCTTTGCAAAGGAAGCTTCACTTTTGTTGGATACCGCATGTGCACTTCACTGTGGTCATGTATGGAAGACAAAGGGAGTCGGTCTTCAAATATCTGGGAGTCTCAGAAGAGCAACATGGCAAATGGTCTGTACCAAAGAACTATTAAAGACCCCTGACGCAGACGAGTTTGCTGAAACTTGGCTAAGTCGGGTTTCTAATAAAGTTCTCTGCAAGAAGAATCAATTGATTTGACTGTGGTCCCTCTCCGCCTTTCTTCTGTGGTGCTTGCTGTTTGCAGAGGTTTCCCTCTTCTCTGCTTCTGCTGATTCAGACTTATGCATCTGCAGATCTGAAATGGCCAGCCAAGATGTGTGTGCATCATATTCTAGATGCTCCGCTTCTGAAATATGTTGGCTGCTACGTCTTCCTACAGCTGTGCCTTTCAAGGATGTCCACATTTTTTTTTTTAATTAAATTTTTAATCACTTACAAAAGCAAGCGCTCAGGAAACATGATGGAAACATTTCAATAAAGAAATGATCAACTTAAATATAAGAACAATACAATCAAAATAGCCCACAAATAAAGGAGAGAGATCATCAAAGCCACAAAGTCAAGGAAACAACAGGAGAAAACTCCAATACTACAGCCATATATTATAAACCACCCACACTTCACCCACCACTACTCTTTTTCACCCTATCAGAATGAAAAGGATCCAACTGTAAGGATTTCATAAAAATGAACCTAAACCCCTGGTAAGTAACCAAATACTTTCAGGGGTATCTCAAAAAGAAAGATGCCCCGAGGGACAACACAAGTGGTCTCAGAGCCAAAAAAGTCCTCCGCAACTGTGTCACCTTCAAGATATCTTGAAACAATTGGAACTTAGCACTACAAAACAAAGCATTTTTATTTTTAAAGTTGTTTTTAGAAACATGAGGGCAGAAAAAGACCACATGGCCTATCGTGTAGGAATGTGTAGGAATGTTGTCCTGTGAGCATTCAAGGAAATGGGTAAGATTAAAATCTGATTGTGGTTGCAAGACATCAAACCCACCTAAAGACTCATCAGCAACCTTCCTTCCAGAAAGGTAAAACAGCTTAGAGAACAAAATGGAGTCAGCATTTGATAAAGGCAAAATCTCTTTCAAATATTTCCGGAATAAGATTTCTGGGGCCAACAAATGAATTAGAGGAAAATTCAAAAATCTAATATTTTTTGCTTTAAGGGAATTCTCATACATTTCCAATGTATTTATTATTTAAGAGTTTTCCTATACCGCTTTATCCAATGGACAATTAAACTGTCCTTAACATCCTTGCCACCATTTCCTGTGAAAATGTGTATAACTGGGAGACTGTGGCCAGCTGTGTCTCCTCCGTTTGGGTCACCACCTGCAAGATGTCACCCAAGGAGACCTGAGAGGATGTCCACATTTCTAAAGTGACCCGCCAACATGCATGTACCCAGCCTGTTATAGGCACAGGCCCATCTCCAGAACTAGCTGTGGGCACATACATCTTTCAGGGAGGAAACAGAGCAATTTCAAAAGGCACTTAGACATGCCTCCGTTCACTGCCGCCACATCCCCGGTATTTTGGATATGGTGTTCTGGACTTCCCAGGTTCTTCCTAGACATTTCATCTAAGATGCTGCTTTATATGTTTTATGCAGAAAAGAACACAGGAAATTAATGTGGACCAAAGAGCAGGTGTAATTTATATGCACACAAATTCCCTGGGTAAATTTCAAGATGGAAGTACATGCGTACTTTTATTTTGAAAACATATTGAAATGCTTATAAGGACAAATATGTGCACAGGTTTTAAGGTTAATTTCATAAATTCCTGTAGCGTTAGCATGCATCTGTTTTATAAAATGAAGTCCATGTGCACTTTATAAAAAAAGGGCATAAGTGATGGAAAAACGTGCACAGATTAGGTGTGAGCACTCACATGTGTTCTATGGCAGGTGTAAATCATACCCCAGTACTCAGCGCAATTCCAGTGATAGCAGCAGTAGGATATGAACTGTTGCTTGTCTGTTCCTAGCCCACTCCTCTAATTATTAAGCTATACCTAGATGTCCAGGTTCTGAAATACTGCACTTGGACGCCCCTTCTAAAATTAAGTTTTCAAAGAGGTAAAAGGATTGATCGGGGGTGGGGGTGGTCTTTGCAGTCAGGGGGAACTGGGGGGGGGGGGGGCGATGGGTATCTTAGTAAGAGTTGGAGGCATCACGGTTCACAGCAGGTCTTCGGATTGCTGACTGAAGTAATGCATTGGCGCTATATCCCCAAAAACTCCAGGTTTAATGGCCATTGGTAAATCAGGCATTTAATGCGATATGTTGCAGAGATAATGCCCATGATAATACCAGCTCTTAATGTGCATTAATGGCTGGTTTTAACCAGCTTAATTCATTGATCCCTAAAGTCAGATACATCTGCATGAAAATGAAGATCAGGATTAGCTTGTTCTGATTATAGTTAAAAAGCAGCCCAACGTCCCTCATTAATGCGCAAGGCTCTCTAATTTGTATGCAGTATAGATTATTAAGACAGGCTTTGCAAACAAAATAGAAAATGACATCTTGCCTTGATACAAATTGTGTCTTCATATTTAGGGTACTGTCAAATCATCCTGATCACAACATCACTAGAGGCCCTGGTGCTGTGTTGTCAATTTGTAAGAATTTGACTGAGCAATAGAACTTACATGAAATAATGAAAACATTATTTTGAAGGGTTTTGCAGTTTTATTATTCTGTTGTCGGTAAAAACTTAAATCTGGCTTCACCTTGGTAAAAAGGACTTCATAGAGATATCTTACAGGTATACAAAATCTTGAAAAGTGTAGAGAAAGCAAATGGATGACTATGGACCTAATACAGTAAGAGTTTTAATATGTCTTGCGTTGTATCTTATTATATTTATTTGCACATGGTTTATATACTACAAAGCTCATTTATTTCTTTCATTTATCTCAACAGTGAGGCCATCCTCCACACAAGCTCGGATTTAAATAAGCTGGGTCCACCTTACCAAATATATCACTCCCTTAAATGGCTTTAACCCCTTTTTCCCCAACTCCACAACCACACTCGGCCACCCAGCTAGTCAGTGTTGATCTAGCCAAGATAAGGTCTGACTGAACCCTGTAGCATTTTCATCCTTCTTTTCCATTCTCATCCAGCTGGTGGTGTCACACAGCTGCACCCCGGGAGCTGGCGCTGGCGATGCACACTAGATTCATCACACTCTCCACTCCTTCCCAGCCTTACACTCCCATCTGTCTGAACCCGGGAGCAACAGAATCCTTCAGATCCCACCATAAGCAGAGACAGCCTTGAGTTTATCAGGTCATACCCAGTCCAGGCCAAACTCCTCTTTAACACTGATGTACTAGTCAGTAAAGGCCACCCACCAGATGCTTCTCCAAATACTCCTGGGCACCATTCACCAGGCAAGAAACCAAACTCCAATAATGGAGTTCAGTGGTGTTTTTAATATAATTTTAGGTTCCATGATGTTTATCATGTTCCAAGTTGAACTTGTTTTTAAGTTACTTTCAATAGAATATCAAGTTTTTAAATATGGGGTTCATATTGTTCATTCTTCATATATTTTTTAAAAACTTTTTTTATGGTTTTTAGTTTACAAAATTTTTAAAAACACAGACAGAGCAACACCACCAGCTGCAGCAACTCCACCAACAGAGGGCAATATGGAGTCTGATAGTTAAGCACCTGTATTACCGCCATGTTGTTGGAATGTAGCACTACCTACAGGTATACAAGGTGTGCCCCCCCAAAGCCACAATGCTGCCCACACTGAAAATAACTCCAAAAAGGTAATATTGCTGCACACCCCCTCACTTGCCAGGTATCAGGTCATACCTCAGCACACCATCCCCCCCACTGGAAAAATATCCCAAATCCATGACTCCTAGCATCGTCAGAGAAAAACTCGAGGTCCTGGTTTGTCACTGGGGTTGGGTGGGGTGGGAGGGGGAGGCTGCCACACACTTCCTCCATTGAACTGAGCCCAAATAAATTTGCATATCTTCAGGTCCATCTGCACTCCCCAAGACACTATCACCAGATGATGCCCCTTCACAATATACAGAGTTAAGTATGCCAGCCGATGCGTGAACACCCGACCCATGTGAATCACCCTGCATGCAAAATTTAATTTGCCAAGCAGAGACTGCTCTTGACACAAAGTGAGTTCTTTTTGCCCCTCACTGCCATGATCTCACCCAGCAGGGCCATCACCTTTTCATTCAGCAGCCAGGATTCCATTTGAATTAAGTCCAACTCAATTCCCAAAATGGTGAGTTGAATATCTGGCCCTTCAGATTTCTCTTCCACAAGCGGAACACCAGATCTACCCTCCAAAACACTGCCACCAATTACGCACACTCATCTGTGTCAGTCATGCCCTCAAACAAAAAATTATCCAAATAATGGACCACTGTATCCCTCCCAAACACCCTCTGAAGCTCCCAATGGAGGAAGGTGCTGAATGCTTCAAAAGTGACACATGCCACTGAGCACCTCATCAACATGCACTTGTCAAAATAACACCCCCCCCCCAAAGAAAACCCCCAGCAAGTAGAAGGAAGATGGGTATACCTGATAAAGGTGAAACTCAGACTCAAAATCTGCCTTTGCCATCAAAGCCCCTGGTCCCAGTTGTCGCAACATATCGTTGGCCTGATCAAAAGAAGCATATTGCACAGAGCACAGGCTGGGATCAATGAAAGAATTCATGCTACCATCTATTGGGTAAGATAAGTTGTGAATTAAGCAAAACTTACCCAGCTCTCTCTTGGGCACCAGACCCAATGGCA
The DNA here is from genome assembly GCA_033557465.1 of Ichthyophis bannanicus. Lineage (NCBI taxonomy): Eukaryota > Metazoa > Chordata > Amphibia > Gymnophiona > Ichthyophiidae > Ichthyophis > Ichthyophis bannanicus. The sequence continues at coordinate 960,374,556 of CM066034.1, read as the reverse complement.
ATCTGACTAAATCAGCCAAAGGAGGCTCCCAGAAAGGACCCACAATCCTCTCGAAGAGCAGCTCATTAGCCAATTTCTCTCATACAATATCCTTGTTTTTGGATACCAAAGGGGCATTATGACACACGTTGCAATGGGGGACCATGAAATGGGATTCTACCCCCCCCTGAAAATACTTCCCAAAATATCTGAGCACTCCTTTCATCAGGGTATCTCAGCAACCACTGCTGCAATTCTGCCAAGCTAATGGGTGAGGGTGCCTTGCTTTCCCACCCCAGGGGTAGGAGGAAACCCTGTGTACCTCTCTTGTCCCCTGGACCACCCCCTAGGCTTACATAGAGAAATGCAAGGTAACTTCCATTGTACACGTTACCTTTGGTGGAAGCTGCACACTGGCCACTCACATCTGCCTGCATTATAGTGAAAGGAGAAGTTGGCCATGCCTCCTGCCCATTGACCACTAAGTACTGGAGCTCCTCTGGTTCCAATAAGCTGGGCCCCCCCATCTGGGCCTGAATCCTCCCCCATGCCATCCCAAAGTGATGGGCCCACCCACGGATTGGAATGCCACTGCAGGAGGCTACAGGCCAAAGGGGCAAAGAACGAGCCAGCATAATCTCCATTAGCCAAATGTCAACATCCCTAAAGCCCCATGTTTCTGACCTATCCTTAGCCAGAGCCTTCCTGAACTGTTCATCATAGTTCAGCCAGGACCACCCCATATGTCCGAGTAATGTGAACATAAGAACATAAGATATGCCATACTGGGTCAGACCAAGGTCCATCAAGCCCAGTATCCTGTTTCCAACAGTGGCCAATCTAGGTCATACGTACCTAGCAGTTTCCCAAAAGACACAGGTTCCGCAATGCTTGTACTGGGTCAAGCATTGATATCCTGGGTCCCTTCTTAATAATGGTTTATGGACCTTTCCTCCAGGAACTTGTCCAAACCTTTCTTAAACCCAGCTACACTAACAGCCTTTACTACATCCTCCGGTAACAAATTCCAGAGTTTGATTACACGTTGTGTGAAAAAATATTTTCTTTTATTAGTCTTAAATAGTTTACCCTGTAGCTTCATTGCATGTCCCCTAGTCTTTCTATATTCTGATAACATAAACAATCGATCTACGTTTACCTGTTCTACTCCATTCATTAATTTATAGACTTCTATCATATCTCCCCTCAGCCATCTCTTTTCCAGGTTAAAGAGCCCTAACCTTTTTAGCCTTTCTTCATAGGAGTATCCTTCCATCCCCTTTACCATTTTGGTGGCTCTTCTCTGAACCTTTTCTAATAACGCTATATCCTTTTTAAGATACGGCAACCAGAATTGCACACAATATTCAAGGTGCGGTATCACCATGGAACGATATAGAGTCATTATAATATCTTTTGTTTTATTTTCCATTCCTTTCCTTATGATACCTAGTATTCTATTTGCTCTCTTGGCTGCCACTGCACACTGGGCCGAGGGTTTTTAACATGTTATCCACAATGACGCCTAAATCTTTTTCCTGGGTGGTGGTTCCTAATGTGGAACCTTGCATTGTGTAACCATAGTTTGGGTTGTTCTTCCCTAGGTGCATAACTTTGCACTTGTCCACATTAAATTTCATCTGCCATTTTGATGCCCAGTCTTCCAATTTATCAAGATCCTCTTGCAATTTTACACAATCCTCTTGGGTTTTAACAACTTTAAATAGTTTTGTGTCATCTGAAAATTTGATAACCTCACTCGTTATTCCACTTTCCAGGTCATTTATGAATATGTCAAAAAGCAGCGGACCCAGCACAGATCCCTGGGGTACACCACTATTCACCTTTCTCCATTGGGAAAATTGGCCATTTAGCCCTACCCTCTGCTTTCTATCTTTTAACCAGTTACTGATCCACAGTAGTACACTGCCTCCTATCCCATGACTCTTTAGTTTTGCCAAAAGTCTCTGATGAGGGACCTTATCAAAGGCTTTCTGAAAGTCCAGATACACTATATCAACCGACTCACCTTTGTCCACCTGTTTATTCACACTTGTCCTTGGATTTCTTGACTGCTTGTCATTTCTTTGTTGATGATTGATGTGTGCAGGTTAAAGTTGTCTGCTATTTATATTTCTTTTCCAGCAATGATGAGCTTATTGATTTTGCCAATTGTCTGGATTTTTGTCTTCTTTACTTTAAGGCGCAGGCCCATTTTAAGACTATGTTCCTTGATCTTGATAAGCAAATATTTTAGATTGTCTTCACTTTCAGCCAGTAATGTGGTAACATCAGCACAGTGAAGGTTGTTGAGTCTTCCTCTAGTCTTCACCCTCAGTTGTCTTCATACAGTCCTGCTTCTCTAATGATTTCTTCTGGGAAAAGTATGCAGCCTTGTCGTACACCTTTGCCAATTTAAAACCATTCTGTTTTTCCTTGTTCCATTCAAAATGTTGCTTCTTGATCAATGCAAAAGTTGTACATTAGAACTATCAGGTATTCTGGTATACCCATGCTTCTTAATGTGGCCCAGAGTTTCTTTATACAGAAAAAGGATGAAGGTGTTCTATTTTATGCCTGCACTTCACCTATAAGGCACAATATTTCAAAAGAGCACAGATATTACTTTCTTTCAGAGCAGAAGATAATCAGTTTTGAATTTTAGTTCCGTAGGAAATCATTGCATCATGTTGGAACAATCACTGGCAACATCTTGGTCCTCAATCATAATATATGGTATGAGCCTCCTTCATAGTAGGAATTTCAAATAAACTGATTAGATCTTCAAAACCTACCATACCACCAAAAGCTTCTCCTTTCATAGAGCCTTAAATATCACTACCAGAACTTCATCTTCCCAGAACTATCCTAGCCACAGCATTCTACATAAGCTGAATTTTCCTGCTCATTCACCCAGACAATCCTACCAGCAGAGCTTTCAAATTGCCCAAATGCAAAGTCACAGAATATAAGAACTTCCATATTGGGCAGACCAAAGGTCCATCAAGCCCAGTGTCCCAACAGTGGCCAGTCCAGGTCAGAAGAACCTGGCCTATCCCTAATGTTCCATGCTACGTATCCTAAGGGATAAGATATGTGGTTTTCTCTTGGACTATCTTAATAATGGTTTGTAGATTTTTCCTCCAGGAATTTGTCCAAACTTTTTTTTTAAACCCAGCTACAATATCTGGTTTTACCACATCCATCAGCAATGAGTTCAAAAGACTAACTGTATGTTGAGAGAAAAAATATTTTATCCTGTTTTAAATATGTTACTTTGTAGCTTCATGGTGTGTCCCCTAGTCCCTGTGTTTTTTGATAGCATAAACAACAATTCACGTCTACCCATTCCAGTCCACTCAGGAATTTATAGACCTCTATAGTATCTTGTCTCAGGCATCTCTTCTCCAAGCTCTTTAGCCTTTCCGCATAGGAGAATCATCCCATTATCTTTATCGTTTTGATTGTTGTCCTCTGCTCCTTTTCCAGTGCCGCTATATCTTTTTTGAGACGCAGAGGCCAGAATTGCATTCAATATGCAAGGTGCAGTCATACCATGGAGCGATGTAAAGACATTGTTTTATTTTCTTAATGGTTCCTAATATTCTGTTTGCTTTTTTGACCACCACCACCACACACTGAGCAGATTTCAATGTACTTTCTACGATCACGAGTTAGTCTTCCCTATATACATCACTTGTTCCCATTAAATTTCATCTGCCTTTTCCCAGTCTCACAAGCTCCTTCTGCAGTTTCTCACAGTCCTCGTGCAATTTAGCAACTCTGAATATTTTGGTGTCATCCACGTATTTAATCACCTCACTTGTTCCAAACTCCAGATCATTTATAAATATATTAAAAAGTTCCAGTCCCAAAACAGATCAGTGAAGCACAGTACTCCCTACTCACTTTCAACCTTTGTGAAAATTGACCATTTATCTCTACTATATTTTCTATTTGTCAAGCAGTTTCCAGTCAACAATACGTAGAACATTGCCTCCCTTGAGTTTCTAATTTCTCAGGAACTCTGATGTGGGACTTTGCTAAAACTGCATCGGAGGGGGATGGGAACTACAACTATCGCTACTACTGACTATTTGCATAGTGCTACAAGGCGTACACAGTGCTACACAGACAAATGTCCCTGCTCATCAGAGTTTACAGTCTAGTCAATACAGACAACATAACAGCTGGGGACAAGGATATGTCTAGGTGGGGAATGGTAATGAAACACAGTAGTTGGAGAGCAGGATACTAAGCGGATCAGGATGCAAATGCGGCCTTGAAGAGGTGAGTTTTCAGCCTGGATTTGAAAAGGGCCAGAGATGAAGCCTGACGTAAAGTCTCGGGAAGTTTGTTCAAGGCATAAGGAGCAGCAAGGTGGAAGGATTGACCTCTGGAGCTGGTAGCAGAAGAGAAGGGCACCGATAGAAGTGTTTTGCCAGAAGAGCAGAGTTCCCGAGGATGGGTTTAGGGAGAGATAAGAGAGGAGAAGGTAGTGAAAGGCAGCAGAATGAGTGTACTGATAGGTCAGTAGGAGAAGTTTGGATACAATAATGGATAGAGCGCCAATGAAGTGACTTGAGAAGAGAGGTTATATGAGCAGATTGAGGCTGGCAGAAGACGAATAGAGACAGAATGTATTGGTAAGCACCACATCGCAGTTTGGAAGCCATTGCCACTACTGCAGGCCTCAGAGGGGCAGTGTCGGTGGGGGGTGGGGGGGGAAGCAGGATGAAGCGCCCACCTAGGGTGCCTCTAATCCTTGCACCGGCCCTGATGATGCAATCTCCCTGGCCCTCGTCTGCATTTTCTTTCCCTTCCAGGTCCTGATGTGTATATTTTAATTGTACTTTATACTTCCCCCAGGATACTGCTATTGTGATGAATAGTAGGATTATACATTTCTAAATAAATAAATAAATGTACCACTTTGCTATTGAATTATATAAATTTCATTTCCAGAATGGTAGTAAAAGCATTTGAGCAATACAGAAAATGTAAATACAATCAAAATCAAACTACAACCAAAAAGAAAAATACAACTATACCCAGATCTAGCCCACATAATTGGGGAAGAGTGGACGTCAGGAAATACAAGGCAATCCATAGAAATCATTACCCTAGAATTTAAACCTACAATCATTTTAAGTTGAAGAAAACCTTTCCTCCATGCCTGTGTTGTCCTAGCAACATCCTGAAAAATGTCTTATTTCTGATCACGGCAAATACAATCTTTGCTCTTAAAACAAGCTCTTGCATTTTATCATGTTCAGAGGAGAAGGTAATGAGGAGGGCAGCCCATGTATTAATAGTGTCATTTGAAGTTTACAAAAATTCACTGAAATTAAAATTCTTACTGGACTGTATCACATCATAGGCTCCCTCCTTATTCTAGCTAACAACATTGGAAGGCAAATAATACACATTAATTAACAAAATCTTGCCAGCATTAGTGAGGGATCAGACTCCTTGACATAATTACGTAGTAGAAACTCAGGAGATAAATGGCAAATTGGAAAAATTCAAAAAACACAAATTCCTTTATCTTTAGGTAGTTAAACAGAAAGAGAAACAAAAAAAGAAAATAAGATGATACTATAGAGGTAGCTGGGTCGCTATGAGTCAACACTGACTTGATGGCACTAAAAAAAAAAAATCCACATAAGGACTAGCCAGTTTGCTCAGTTATTTTGGTTTATATTGCTAAAGAGTTATCCTGACTGCTAATCAGGGAAACTTGGTAGTTTGTAGATTTTGTACAAGTCAGTTTTTGTTGTTTTTGTTTTGGTCTTTTCCCTCCTGGGTAGAGATCGTTACAGCTAAGTTAAGTATTTTTGCTCGGGTAGTGTGAGGACAGGCCAATGAATTTGATTTTTATTATATTTATCCTGTGATTGTTTTTATGCAAGTCTTATAATTCATATTTTGGTGAGAATGACAAAATGAGAAGTTGTTGTAAATTGCTGTGGATGTTTTATGGATACTCAATCCAGAAATGTAAACAAGCTCCTATGCCTAATAGCAAAACTAGCTCTATCACCAAGATCTGTACTAATTTAAACAGCTGCCAAAACTAGTGAGGCTATTGCCCAAACATCTGGCCTCCTATACTCATACTGGGCAGTAGCTGCCTTCCTTGATCCAATGGATTTCTACGAACTTCCAGCCTGCCGATTCCAGATGAGCTACTCCGTCACATGTGCAGAGATTAGATTATTCTTTCTTTTTTCTGACCAAGGTGTTTTCTCCTTATCGCCTTGTTGGATAATACCTGGCCATCATTCCAACATCAACCATTCCAAAGAGTTACACATTGTTCCTATAGCTCTCAGACCATTTATCTGGTCCACAGAGTCTGATTAGTTCAAGCAATGCCATGGACTAATCTAAGTTCCTACATAAGAACATAAGATATGCCATACTGGGTCCGACCAAAGGTCCATCGAGTCCAGTATCCTGTTTCCCACAGTAACCAATCCAGGTTACAACTACTTGTCAGGTTCCTCTATCCACACCTTCCTCTTTTGCTAGCCATCTCTCCCCCCTCCCCCAATGACCTGCATTCTCCAACCATAAATGGAATCTTCCCTTGTGTATATACAGTCTTTCAAGCAATTTGAGGTCAATTTTTGATGTTTCATTAGAAGTTTATAACATAGAGCCATACTCTGGATAGTAAACCCATAGTGTCGGCCTTTATAGTGAAGACCCACACGCACTATACTGGAGATGCACAATTGTGAACCTTCAGGGCTACGAGACAGGTAGGTTCCCAGAAACTCCTACATGAATGTGCATGAAATAGATTTGTATACTTTTGAGGTAATGTATATGAAAATCTGTATCATATAGATTTATTATGTATATCTTAGAAATGTGACCTCTTGGTAGTCCTCAAGGATTGGAATTGCTCATTCCTGCACTAGACTGTTATTGCCAACATGCAGAGAGCAATATATGATCATGGTAACTTTCAACAGGCTGACACAAGTACTATGCTAGAGTGAATATATTGGAATAGAGGCACATTTAACAATTGCATGTCCAAGTGTAATCTGGGATGTCAAAGCCAGAACGTCTGAATAAAAAGCAGGCACGTGCAAGTTCAGGCATGATTTCAGAAACATGGACATCCCCAATATGGACATCTAGCAAACGTCTATATAGATGTCCCCAAACTAGCATTTCAGAATCTTGCAGGGTCATTCTGTGGCACGAATAGCGGGGATGGATGTCCCAATGGGACGTCCATCTCTGGCTGTCCGTGCCCCTCCTGATCCTATCTAACTTCCCCGCAGATTGTATGGGGAAGTTAGACAGGGGCGGGAAAGGGGTGTATTGGAGGTGGCGTTAGGGCGAGGTTGGTAGGTGGTCATCGGCCCTGGACGTACAGGGCCTATTCCAATGTCAGCTGTATATGACCGAGGACGATGGCTTCAACAGGGAACTTATTCCTCCTTGGAGGTGGACTAAGTTCCCCTAGTCGGTAGGGGATGGTGGGCCCAGGGCTCAGAAACGGCAGGAGGGGTCAGAGGATGATCCCCGCAGCCCAGCCCTGGCCCTTTGAAGTCAGATCGGAGGTAGGGCTGCGGGGAAAGCACCTTTGGATCCGGCGGCCAGGGATCGCAGCTTTTCAATGGAGCCGCTGTGCCGTGGCTCCATTGAAAAGCTCTGACTAAGCTAGCCAGGCAAGGCCTGTACATGCAGGCCAGACTGAATCAGAGTCCCAGCCTGCCCATAAAGGCCTGGATGTGATTCTGGTCCCGTGGGGCTAGACATGCCCCACGAGATCAGAATCCCCGCTAACTCTGTGCGTCTGGTTCCAACCGGACGCACAGAGGGCCGGACGTCTATTTCAGAATCAGACCCATGATGTCTAATAGCATAATGGTCAAGGCTCAAATCCCCAGGTGGGCCTTTGTGATATAAGGCTAGTCACTTAATTCTACACTCTCAGGATGTTTTAAGGTGAAAATAAATACTTTCTTGACACCTTTTTGTGCCTAGAGCAGATATAAACATGGACATGCTTGCAGACAGCTCTGATGTTTCTGAGATTGAACAGGGATGTGTAAGTCCTTTGGTCCTCCCAAGACGTACCTTGGCTACATCCCTTTGCCTGCACTGGAGGAATGGCTACAGAGACGTTTCTGTAATTTTGATATTCATGTGCATGTCTTCAGATGTCGAAATCATGACTAAACTTTCTAAAATGACCCTCATAGTGAATATTTCCTAAAGAAAACTTTCTTTCCTCCTAATCAGAGCATCTGTTATATGAAATAATTGCTGGGCAGCACATGCAGTTTTAATGAGCACGTTTCTATTACCAGGCCTTCCACATCTGTTCTTCACTCAAATTATAAATGAAAATAAAAAGTAATTCTCAAGTTCATCATAACTAAGTAAGATATTATTACAGATGGCAAAAATATCATGTTGTGTGTACTTGCGCAATCTTGTCTAATAACAAATCTTCCATTACCAAGAAGAGAATAAAAAATCACCTTCTTAAAGCATTAAATTCTGCATGAGCTACCAGTGAAAATGTTTCTTGTGTTCTTGTTAGGATGCTGTGGATTAAAGTAAATTAAAGTTGGCATTGCGCTTATACTGTAGTCGTGCCTCTGTTTTGAGAGTGCATTCTGCAGATTTCACACATAGGCAATAGATTCTTTTGGGGTCGATATTCAACAGTGGCAGTCAATACCTGGCTGCCGCCACTGTAATTACGTAAAACCAGGTATTCATCACCAGAGCCTATCCGGCATCCGACAATGACTATCCAGTTTTGTCAGCCAGGGGAACTGCCATTGACCTGGCTAAATATCACTGCTAATTGGATAGCCATTGGGTCCGCCCCAGCTCTGCCTGCACGCCGCCCTGGAATTAACCGGGTGTCTCCCCGTGGTCTGTGGGAATAGTCAATGGCACCATTTGAATATTGCAGTTTAATATTAGAATCTCTGGGGCTTATGCGGTTTGCAGCAAACCACGTAGACCCTTCTGAATATCAGTTCCCTTTGATGTCAAGCCCAGTACTTTATTCTCCTTGCTTGCTCGCTTACAGAAATGCCCTGCTACCTCCTGCCTCTAACCATCTCCACCGAAAGCCTTCCCATCTTTTCCAATACAGTGTAAAGTCCTGGAAAGGATCTAGGGCAGAATATCAATCAAAGTTAAGACCTATCTTGTCTTTTCATTGTAATCAATGTCTTCTGAAATCATATGTGTTTAACATGTTCTTACCAAGTCACTGCCTCGTGTCCTTCTGCAGGTCCTCTGGAACATGTCCACCTGTCTCTTCCATTTGTTACCACAAAGAATAAGGAGGTGAATGCTACAGCAGTCCTATGGCCCAGCCAGGTTGGCACTCTGACTTACATATGGTGGCTTGGGAACAACACCGAGGTTTGTATTGTCTTCTCATGGTCTATAATTTCTAAATAAACATTTTGTTCTAGGTGGGTAGAAGCTGTATTTTAGTACTGCACTGACCTTCATTCCATGGTCAGAAAGATGCATTTTAATTAGTAAGTTATGTAGACGTGCTATTATTCCTAATCAATGACTGAATTAACATTCCATCCAACCTCGGAGAGTTCCAGTAGTATATACAGTATTTGCAATACATTTAAATGCAAGAAGCATACTGTGTTAGTTAAATCAGAGAAAACAAATGAAAATAGAACATTCCCTCACCCCTTAGTAGTACTGATTTAATTCCTAAGCATATTCTACTATTTAAAGATTTTGAAAGCACCATTATCAGGGGGCTAATCAGAACTCTCTTAAGTCATCCTACTGAGTTCTGTGAAATATGACTGTAACTGGACTAGATGGAAAACCGATGTGGGTAAGAAAATGTAATTAAAAGCAAACATAAAAATATATAGGAGGTCATTTACTAACTCATAAGCCCTGTAGCCGATAGAGTGTGCTCACCATTAGTAAATGGCCCCCTTAGTGAGAAATAAATGACTAGATTTAAGAATGCAGAAAAAGTAGAGCAAAGAAAGTGCAAAAAAGTTCATGTCTGTGTGGATCATAGCTTTAAAGTAGCACACTGCGTGTGACATTACACCAATGTGAAATGTGCAAAACAGATGCCTGTTGTATGCTTGTTTTGAAAAAGCCACTTTAAAAAAAATGTCCCAACAAGTGTACAAAGTGTTAATAGATCAAAATATGAGAAGATAAGCCATAAGGAAATATGAGCAGCTATTTCATAATGAGTCAGGCCGAGAGTCCACCAAGTCCAGCATCTTGTTTCCAACACTGGCCAATCCAGGTCACAGGTACCTCTCAGGTTCCCAAGAGGTATACACATTCCATGCTGATTATTCCAGGGGTAAGGAGTGGTTAGGACAAGGTACTTCAGGCCGGAGGGCCGGGGGTTCAAGTCCCACCTGGGGACAGCAATCTCAGGCCGGAGGGACTGGGATTTCTAGTCCTATAGGCACTCTTTGTGGTCTTGGGCAAGCCACTTAACCCTCCACTGCCCATGTTCCCTGTAAGTATTATTGTATGTGTCTCATATCCCCTCGTGTTAAATGTATCCCCCAATTGACCGCTTTGACCCGGTGAAAAGCGGGATATAAATACAGCTAAATAAATAAATAAAATAAATAAAGGAGTGGATTTCCCTAATTATCTTTAATAATGGTTTATAGACTTTTCCTCCAAGAACTTGTCCAAACCCCTTTTAAACCCAGTTATACTAACAGCTTTTACTACATTCTCTGGTAACAAATTCCAGAGTTTGATTACACATTGAGTGATACAAATATTTTCTCCGATTAGTCTTAAATGGTCTACATTGTAGTTTCATAATACATCCCCTAGTCTTTCTACATTTTGAAGAAGTAAACAACCAATCTACATTAACCCCTTCCACTCCATTCATTAATTTATAGACCTCTATCATATCTCCCATCAGCCATCTCTTTTGGAGCCCTAACCTTTTTAGCCTGTCTTCATAGGGGTATCTTACCATCTTCTTTACCATTTTGGTGGCTCTTCTCTGTACCTTTTCTAATTCTGCAATATCCTTTTTAAAATATGGCAATCAGAACTGCACACAATATTCAAGGGGTAGTCGCACCCTGAAGTGGTACAAGGGCATTATAATATCCTTGGTTTTATTCTCTGTTCCTTTCCGTATGATTCCTAGCAACAGTTTAATCGCAGGGTGCCGCTGCTCTACAGCAGCATTATTGCCAGGATTTACCACCACTCGTAGTTAGGGTACATAGCAACTAGTAAACTATAAAGCTCAGTCACTAGGTGCAATGTGCATGCAGACGTAAAGAAAGCTACAGTTTAAAAGAAAGAAAATTCAAAATACTAATGTGAATTATTAACCACCAACCCAGCAGGGATAGGGGTTGAAGCCACCTCAGGCATTATTTCCAATCTGTGCATGTGCACAGCTGGCTGTAATCAGGATAATAAAGAGATAGTTAAGAGCAATGCCCTTAGCGTCTTGTGCGTGTGTCGGTAATAAAGCTGGAGAAAAATGGCACTGTGGTTGATGCTGCCTGTAAGGAGGCCAACCTCTGCCAGTGCAGGAAACAATGACTAAATTGATAGGCTTTCCCATTAATAGAATGAGTATAAAGAATTTACAGGGATACTGCCCTGTATATCACAAACTCAGGACCCACACATATGAGGTCGGTAAGCGTAAAGATTACTGGGTCCTGCAAGTAATCTAGAATTTGGAATCTAGAAGTTGGAATCTAGAAGCGTAAAAATTACTGGATCCTGCAAGTAATTTAGAAGTTGGAATCTTTACAACTTCCCAGAGGTCTAAAAAATTCTAAGAAAATGTTAAATGGACTCTTTGTAGGCAGCAGGAAAAAGACCTCAGTATCTCTGGACCTGTATTTCTCTGAATCGAGAGGATTCGCTCTTGTCATCTCGTTTTGCTGCTCCACTGTTTTTGATATCGCTCTAATCCGGGAAGCATTTCTCTGGAAGCTGCTTCAGGGAGTGATCCTCAATCAGTGCCTTTCAAAGTTCTAATCCAACACCAGATGACAAAACCAAAACCTCTTGCAGCATAAGATAAGCTGTATTGTTTATTATTGGTCATAGTTTTGGTCTGATGGTCAGCATTGGCATAAGTGGAATGAATAGCAGTATGAGACATGTAGATGATGAGTAGAAAATAGAACTATCGACATATGTTTGGGAATAATATTTTATAAAAATGGGAGGTTTTTTCAGCCTGCGATGTAGTACTGGAGAGTACAGAGCCAGAGAAATATAAGTCCAGAGGCAACGAGGTCTTTTTCTTTCTGCCTATAGAGTCTATTTAACATTTTCTTAGAATTTTTTGGACCTTTGGGAAGTTGAAAGGATTCCAACTTCTAGACTGAGTGGAAGTGTATTTTTGGCTATTTGTTCTGTAAAAACAACATTGGGCCTATGTGCCTTTATAAAATGTAATGTCATGTTTGCCTTCTGAGTCAATTCTGACTCCTGGTGCTCTTGGGTTTTCTTGATAGCGCAATTGGAAGTAACATAGTAACATAGTAAATGACGGCAGATAAAGACCAGTATGGTCCATCTCGTCTGCCCAGTAAGATGGCCGGAGTAAGATGGCAGGAGTAGGTGCCACTCTGTGCAGGCCACCCCTCCCCATGTCTTTGTTTAGGGGTGAACCCACCGCTCCATGCAGGACACCTCTATTTGTTGAGAAGTTGGATGGTTCAGTTTATTTTGATTTTATTCTGTTGCTATAAATGGATCCATTGTGTCTGTCCCATGCCATTTTGAATTCTGTCACTGTATTTGCCCCCACCACCTCCATCGGGAGGGCATTCCAAGCATCCACCACCCTCTCAGTGAAAAAGTATTTCCTGATATTGCCTTTCAATTTTCCACCTTGCAGCTTCATGTTATGCCCTCTCATTTTACAGCTTCCCCGTCTTTGGAAGAGGTTTGTTTGCTCATTAATTTTCCTTAAGTATTTAAAGGTCTGAATCATATCTCCCCTATCCCTCCTCTCCTCCAAAGTGTACATATTTAGGTCTTCAAGTCTCTTCTCATAAGGCTTCTGACGCAGACTCCAAATCATTTGGGTCGCATTCCTCTGAACAGTTTCCATTCTTTTTACATCCTTTGCAAGATACGGTCTCCAAAAACTGAACACATTATTCCAAGTGAGGCCTCACCAGTGACTTATACAGTGTTATTAGAACCTCTTTCTTTCTGCTGGTAATTCCTCTTCGTATGCAGCCCAACATCCTCCTGCCTTTTGCCACCGCCTTGTCGCACTGCTTTGCCACCTTGAGATCTTCAGAAATAATCACACCAAGGTCTTTCTCCTGATCCATGCACACCAACCTCTCGCCCCCTATCGTGTACATTTCTCAAGGGTTTCTGCTACTCAAGTGCATGACTCTGCACTTCTTTGCATTAAATCTTAATTGCCAAGCATTTGACCATTCTTCCAGCTTTTGTAGATCTTTTCTCATGTTAAGGACTCCCTCGGGAGAGTCCACTCTGTTGCAAATTTTCGTATCATCTGCAAAAAGACACACCTTTCCATTCAGTCTTTCAGCAATATCACTCACAAATACATTGAACAGTGCCGGGCCCAGGACTGAACCCTGGGGCACCCCGCTAATCACCTTCCTTTCCTCTGAGTGAGCTCCATTTACCATCACTTTCTGTCATCTATCAGTCAACCAATTTCTGATCCAGTTTACCACCTTAGGACCCATCCCCAAACTACTGAGTTTATTGATAGGCTTCCTATGAGGAACAGTATCAAAGGCTTTGCTGAAATCCAGGTAGATGACATCCATCGCATGCCCCTGATCTATTTCTCTGGTCACCCAGTTAAAGAACTCAATCAGATTTGTTTGGCAAGATCATCCTTTGTTAAAACCATGTTGTCTCGGATCTTGCAACCTGTTGGTTTTAAGAAAGTTCACAATTCGCTCCTTCAGAAGCACCTCCATTACTTTTCCCGCCACCGAGGTAAGGCTCACAGGCCTGTAGTTTGACACTTCTTGCCTGTCACCACTTTTGTGTAGAGGTACGACATCAGCCATTCTCCAGTCCTGAGGAACTTCTCCTGTTTCCAAGTATCTGTTGAAAACATCCTTTACTGGCCCTGCAAGAACCTCTCTGAGCTCTTTCAGTATCCTAGGATGTATCCCATCTGGTCCCATGGCCTTGTCCACTTTCAGTTTCGCAAGTTGTTCTAACACACCATCTTCTGTGAATGATGTGGTATCTACTTCATCCCCATCTTTAGTTCACATCATTTTTATTGAAAATTTTTCCAAAAGAGCAAACAATACAGCATTAGAGAACAACAACCGATATATCCAATGAACATTGATACTAATAACATTGATACTAATAACCCCCCAACACAGCCACCCCTTAACCCCCCCCCCCCCGTTTGCCCTACCCTCCCCTCCCCTCACAGCATGTAGGATTCATCGCACATATCAGAGCTAGAAAAGGCCCAACAGACAGCCACTGGCTAGTCCCCCTCTCCCAGCGCCCTACACAAGACAGAAAAGGGGCCAAAGTCTCAGTGAAAGGGAAACTACATATATCTGGTGCAGAGCACATCCGGGCAACACCGGGACAACACTGGGTCAGCCCCGAGACAGCATCGGGACAGCCCTGCAGGAATGGCTACGTCACTGCGGCAGGAAGCCTCCCACGTCAAGTCGGGCATCCCACTCCTAGGGCCTCATCCACCAACGTTAAGCACCACCCCTCGCTCCTTTGCGGACAGTTGAGAAATCACAGGGGACCACACTTCCCAAAACTCCTCCCAAACCCTACCTCCCTTCTGTTGAGCAGTCATCCTTTCCATGATCATCAAATCAAACATAGACTGTTCCCACATCCCCAAAAAGGGGGGTGAGGAAGAGATCCAGCGACGGAGTAACGCCCGCTTGACCAACAGAAAGCCCCGCTCAAATAACACTCTACGCCTGTACGGCAGGTAAGTAAAGCCTAAAGTCCAATTATGGAAGAGACACACTTCCCTCTGTATGTTGCACTCTGACCCCGTCCACCGTTGTAGCTGAGCGCAAACTCGCACCCATAAATCATGCACCTTCGGGCAACCCCAAAACTTATGGAGCAGGGTTCCAACTTCCCGATCACACCATCCGCATAAGGCATTAGGCCGAACTCCAGCCTGTGCAGCCCATTGGTCGCTAGTATATGCTCTCCACAAAAACTTATACTGCATTTCCTGGAGATAGACCCACTTCGATCCTTTCAGAATCCCCTCAAATGCTACGCGCAATATATCCGCCGTCATCTCTTCTACGCCATCCCCTCGCCACCTACCTGCAAGGTCCACCAAAAGCATATCCCCTCCGGAGGGTCGGAGCAACTGCCGACTAATCTCCTCCCCGGCAAGCGGTCCACCAACCTTCCCAGCACAAAACGGGGAGAACTAGAGAGCAACCACCCCTCAGCTCTCACAATCGTTGAGGTTAAATAATGCCGCACCTGCAGATAACCAAAGAAATCTTGGGCGCGAATGTCATATCGCTGTCGTATCTGCTGAAAACTATCGAGTACACCCGCCGCTCCCGTATACAAATCTCCAAAACACACCAATCCCTTGTCTGCCCATGTGCAAAAGATAGTACGCTGAGAAAAACCTGGTCGAAAGTCCGGGTTACCCACCAGGGGCATCAGTGGAGACAGTCGGCGATCCCAGTCAAATCTCTGACAGAGTACCCTCCAGCCAGCGCGCAGGGCCTCCAAATATTTCCTCCCCACCCCACCCGAGACACGGGGGGTAAGTGCTCAACATGTAGGAGATAAAGGAGATGATACGGGGTGAAGGCCGTTGTCACCTGTCGGGCCAGAGCCCCCCCCTCGAGTCCTTCCAGGATCGCCCATATGTGGCGGGCCAAATACCGAAGATTATAATTGCGCAGCGATGGCATCTCTAAAACCGCCTTCCTCCCGTCTAGTCTGCAAGGCCCGTAAAGATATACGCGCCCATCGACCTCCCCATAAAAACGCTCGAAGATATTGTTCAGGCGCCTCCAATCCCCATCAAGAATCCAAACCGGTAGCATACGAAGAACATAAATCCACCTAGGAAATTCTACCATTGTAAACAGCGCGATCCGCCCTCTCAGTGACAGTGGAAGACCCTGCCAGCTCAGTAAGGTCTTTTGACTTCTAGCAAGTAATCTGGGCACATTAACACGATATAAATCATCTGGTCGCTCCGGCAACTGCACACCCAAATACGTAATCTGCCCGTCCGCCCACACCAATGGAAACTCCCCTACCCAACGAGGTCGCACTCTCCCCCAACATCTAAAACCACCGACTTCGTATAGTGTTAATTTTTAGACCCGAAAATCGTCCGAATGCCCTTCTCAGAGTTAGTGCATGACGCAATGACATTAGCGGAGTAGAAAGGCAGAGCAAAATGTCAACAGCAAAGTCACAAACTTTCAGCACGTCTCCACCCATTTGAATCCCATAATTCCGGGGTCGATCTGCAGAGCCTGTAGCAGCGGCTCCAAGGCCAACACAAATAATAATGGGGAGAGAGGGCATCCCTGTCGAGTTCCTCTCGCCAAATCAAAGGGGGTCCGAGAAAACTCCATTAGAACCCACTCGTGCCATAGGTTGCGCATACAGTGCCCGAACCCAGCGCATGAAATCCCCATGAAAACCCAAAGGCCTCTAAAGCGACCCCAGAGATAGCGCCAAGGCCAGGCCACTCTATCAAAGGCCTTCTCTGCATCCAGACTAACTAGCAGGAGCTCCTCATTATGCTGCAAACAATGATCCATACCTAAAAGAAGTCTAGTAATATTCCACGATGCCTCCCGACCCGCACAAATCCGACTTGTCGCTCATTAATAAGAGACGGTAAGACGGGGGGTGAGCCGATTTGCCAGTACGGAGGCCAGAAGCTTTAAGTCACAATTATAAGAGAGATCGGTCGATATGAGGCAGGATCCATCGGATCTTTCCTCCCCGGTTTGGGGATCACCGTAATGTCCGCACACCTCATATCTCGCGGAAATATCCCAGCATCCCGCGCCGCTTCAAACATCACCACCATAGAAGGAGCCAAATGCGGAGCCAAAATTTTATAATACTCCATGCTAAAACCATCTGGGCCTGGAGCCTTATGAGACTTACCCCGCTTAATACCCTCCAAGACCTCTGCTACCGACAGTGGGGCATTCAATTGTGCTAATATTCCCGCCGAAAGACGCGGCAGCTCTAAGTTCTGCAGGAAAGCCACCGCTTGGGCATAGTCCCTCTCCTCTTCACTATAGAGGCGCTCATAAAAGGTACGGAAAATCTTAGCTATGTCCTCCGATCTATGTTGTATCTTACCAGTCTCATCTCGCAGGACTGGGATAAAGCGAGTACCCCCGGACGTCCGAATAAGCTTTGCTAATAAGCTCCCAGAACGGTTACCAATACATGTAGACGATGTTTATAGTGTTGTATCGAAAGCGTCGCTCTACTCTGGAGCAATGCATTCAGAACTGCCTGCGTTCGAGTGTATTCCCGCTGGACGGCACTATCCCTATGCCCACCCAACTTCCCCTGCAATATTCGTAAGTCACGTTCCAATTGCAGCACACTACGGTCTATGTGCCTACGTCGACGGGCAGTATACGAAATAATCGCTCCACGCAGCACGGCCTTACTAGCCTCCCAAAACAATATCGGTGAACACTGCGGGGTATCATTGAATGAGACATACTCTTCCCACTGTTTTTGCAAATATTCCCGAAAGTCCTCGTCTTCCCATAGGTAGACAGGAAAGCGCCATCCTGCTCTAGGCGGCCCTACACAATCCCAAGTTATCCAAACCATCCCATGGTCCGAGATCATAATCGGTTCTATCTCAGCCTGCAGGACACACGAAACTCCCTTCGCATTAACCAGAATAGAGTCTATGCGGGACCAGGTTAGATGCGCTCTGGACTGGTGAGTGTATGTGCGGTCACCCGGGTGTAGCATGCGCCACACATCCACTAACTCACCCTGCCTACAAAGATAGCTAACTCCCCTTCGTGACCAGGCACCCTCCTCCCGATGATGGGACTTATCAAATCGCGGATCATGTGGACAATTAAAGTCCCCTGCCACAATGACGTTTGCCCGCCCCGCACCTTTCAGCAAGCCCAATAAATGTGTAAAGAAAGCGTGTTCATAAACATTTGGAGCATACACATTCAATATCCACAGTGGTTCAGCAAAGAGCTTGCCCTGCAACAAGAGATATCTGCCATGTGGATCTGCCTGCGCTGTGTGAACTTCAAAGGGCACCCCCCTCCGTACTAACACCGCTACTCCCGCTTTCTTTGTGCCGGAATCAGCACCATAAGAAACCTCTACCCAATCGCGCCTCAATTTCTGATGTTCCCTGGCACTTAAATGGGTCTCTTGCAACAGGGCAATATGCGTTCCCTTTCGCTTCAACCCCTGCAGGATCTTAGTTCGTTTTATCTGGGAGCCTATGCCTCCAACATTCCAAGACACTATCTTTATCTCAGGCATAGTCCCCACTCCATTCAAACCAGCAAATCAAACATCCATAAAGCCACCCAGAGATGCCCAGCCTCATCTCCAGGTGCGTTATCTCAAGGCCCCCAATGCTCCGCCTACCATGCTGCGTTCCCAATTCCCACACTTTAGCCCCCCTCCCATTTAAAACCCTCCCCTGTTCTCCCTCCCAAGTCTTCACCGCGTGCCATCCTCCGCCCTCCCCTACCCACACCCCTCTAATCCTCTCTACAAGCCTCTCTTCAACCTCCACCTCGTTCCCTTCCGCCCACCACTCCAACTCCTCTCGGTCCCGTCCCCCCTCCCTCCCCGAACCAGTACTACTCCCCCCCTCCCCCTCCCTCCCTCTACCTTTACCTTAAAAAACTCCCCCACCATAACCCTCAAAAGGAGAGAATCACAGCCCGCACTTCCGGACCGTCCCCCTGCAGTTCCCTACAGAGAGTCTGGGTGAATCACAGCTCAACCAAGCACCCCAGCAAAGAAAAAGCCAACATGCTTAGTGCTAATAACACAACATGGTTAAACCAGCAGGGTACAGAGATCATCAACCTGTAGCTACACATCCACCACCAGTGTAGCAGCCATGTCACCCCCACAATAATGTCCTATTGGCAGCCCCCATCACACTAGACACTCTCATCCAGTCTAGGAGACGCGAGGCCTGCCCATCCAGGTTACAGTCAAGCAGGTCCATATTCCCGATCACATCCCCATCTTTATATTTGGGAGTCACAGTTGGTCCTTCTCCAGGATTTTCTTTAGTAAAAAACAGAGCAGAAGTATTTAATTAGCAATTCTGCTTTTTCACTGTCCCTTTCCATGAGTCCATTCCCAGCACTTCTGAGTCCTGCGATTCCATCTCTGATCTTCTTCCTTTCCCAAATATACCTGAAGAAAGTTTTGTCGCCACACTTCACCTCTTTAGCCATCTTGTCCTCTGCCTTTGATTTTGCTATCCTTATTTCTCTTTTTGTCTCTTTGAGTTTGATCCTGTATTCATTTCTGTGTTCCTCTGTTTGCAAGCTTTTGTATTTTGTGAAAGCTGTTTTTTGCCTTTATTTGAGCAGCCACTTCTTTGGAAAACCAAATAGGTTTCCTTCTCCTTTTGTTTTTATTTACTGTTCTTACATATTTATCAATTGCCCCTTTTATTGCCACCTTTAGTTTAGCCCATTGAAATTCCACTTCCCTTATCTCCGTCCACCCTGTCAACTCCTCCTTTAGGTACATGGCCATTTTATTGAAGTCAGTGTTTTTGAAGTTTAGGACTTTGAGCTTGCTATAGTTGGACTGCACCTTGGTTTTTATCTCAACCCACACCGTGTGATGATCCCTGCTGCTCACAGGTGCACCCACCCAGACATTCGACACGCTATCACTGTTGGTAAGGACTAAATCCAGCGTTGAGCTTTCCCTTGTTAGTTCCATCACCATTTATCTAAGTAACGCATCTTGCAGAGCATCCACAATTTTTTTGCTTCTTTCCAGATTTGCAGAAGGAGTAATCCAATCCACATCGGGTAGATTAAAGTCATCCAATATGATTGCTTCCCCCTTTGTGACTATTTTGACAATGTCTATAATCAATTCATTATCTAGGTCTTCGATTTGAGTTGGACGTCTGTAGACTACAGCAATATGGATGACAATGCCATCACCTCTTTCCAACACAACCCAGAGTGCTCCTTCTTTTCCCCATGCCCCCTGCATTTCAGTAGCTTTAATATTGCTTTTGACATACAAGGCTACTCCTCCTCCTCTTCCATTTTCTCTGTCTCTTCTGAATAGATTATAGCCAGCTATGGCTATATCCCAATCATGTGATTCATTAAACCATGTTTCTGTAATGGTCACAATGTCCAAGTCCATTTCCACCATTAGGGCTTCCAGGTCTGGAACTTTATTGGATAAGCTTCGAGCATTTGTGCTCATTGCTTTCCAGCATTTAACTGGCTTGTGTGTGTTTTGCATTGATTTTGTTCTGTCTACTTCTTCCCACTTGTTTTTGATGTATTGTTTAAAAGTGTCTGTTTCTGATGTTCTGCTTTTGCAGGGAGTGACATCCAGAACTTGACCTTCCCCATCTGTCACCCCCTTTTTCTAGTTTAAATGCATATCCACATACTGCCTGAATTTTTCACTTAGGATTCTTCTCCCTGCGACAGAGAGATATAGTCCATCAGCACAGTATAGTCTCTTGTTGGTCCATCTGTTTCCCCAGTCGCCTATAAATCTGAATCCTTCCTCTTTGCACCAGATTTGGAGATTGCCAGGCCTTTCTTCCGAGGATACCCAGCAGCTGCTGGGTCACCAGGAGTCAGCACTGACCCGAAGGCACAAATTGCCTTTATAAAATAGGCTCTCAGAACTAGCCTAACAGAACAGACAATTTAGCCCAAATTTACAAGCAGCCAAAAGAAAGTGCAAATGCAGGTATGAGCTCTATGGGCCGGATTTTATAACAGAACACCAATTGAGAGAAGGTCCTTCAAGGCACCTATTTGAAGCTTATTTTATAAAGACAACATAGGCTTCTAAAGTAGGAATTCTGATTCAGCCCCAGTGGCATGTGCATGCTGGTGTACATGTCTACTCTTATTCCGAAGCAGGCGTAAATGTGTGCATGTATTCTACACGTGCACTCTTGCATTTTATGAAATACAGATGTACATTGCAACTTTACCACTATTCTGTCCAAGTTATGCCCTTGGCGATGCCT
Organism: Ichthyophis bannanicus; assembly: GCA_033557465.1. Taxonomy (NCBI): domain Eukaryota; kingdom Metazoa; phylum Chordata; class Amphibia; order Gymnophiona; family Ichthyophiidae; genus Ichthyophis; species Ichthyophis bannanicus. The sequence goes on along the minus strand of CM066034.1, from coordinate 960,353,303 downwards.
AGCCCATATCACATAAAGGTTTCAGGTTGTCATCAGAACATATTTGTGATGCATGTGTACCCCTTATTTAACTCCTAGCACTAGTGCACAGTATTACTGATAGGGGATAGAAGGATGCCATTAGAAGCGACAGCTGTCTTTTCCAGGAACCACCAGGGGTCATGTCTACCTGTCATAGTCACCAGGGATCTGTGAGTATGTGGTGATGGGGGAGAGGCCACAAATTTTTTAAAACCTGGATCAGGGGAAGGAGTGCATTTTACCATGGGGGATAATCTTCTGCTTTGACAAATGGATTGCAATGGGAAGGTGGGGGTTTTCTAGGTAGTTTCCCTCATTTTTAACTACCCTCCTTCCTCCATTTTCTATTTCTGTAGATAAAACTACACTCCGCCCTGTTCCCTCAGCTCGCAACCTTTGGGTTATATTTGACTCTACTCTCTCTTTTTTCTGGGTACATCCAACAGATAGCTAAAACCTATCACCTTTTTCTCTCTAACATCAGAAAAAAACCATCCCTTCTTTTGAGAACCCACTACTATTCATTTATTTATTTAACAGGTATTTTATACTGCCTTATCATTTGAGTCAAAGTGGTTTACATTGTAACTTAAAATTCAGAATGGACTTTAAATAGGGACATGGACAACTTAGATCTTTCTGCGGCAATAGAGGGTTAAATGACTTGCCTGAAGTCACCAGAGTGCTAGTGGGAATGAAACTTTGGTCTTTTGGTTTCCAAGCCAGTGCTCCTAATCGTCATGCGGCCCCTCCACTCCAGTGCTAAGACCCTTAACCGCTCTGTCATCTCCCACCTTGACAATTGCAACCTGCTCCTCGCTGGTTTCCTCCTGAATCATCTCTCTCCTCTTTAATTCTGTAGAAAAAACTCAGCTGCATGGCTTATTTTCCACCAGTGTTGCTCTGCTCATGTAACCCCTCTTCTTAAGTCGCTTCCGTGGCTCCCTATCCATTTCCTTATCCAGTTTGAATGTCTCCTACTGACCTATAAGTTCTTCATTTCTGCGGCCTCTTCGCTACCTTTCCTCTCTTATCTCACACTATATACCCCTGCTCGTGAACTCTGTTCCTCTAGCAGATCCCTTTATCTGTGCCCTTCTCTGTCACTGTCAACTCCAGACTTTGTTCATTCCACCTTGTGCCTGGAACAAACTACCTGAGTGGGTGCATCGGGCTCATTCTCTAGCCCTATTCAAATCAGGATAAAAACCCAGCTCTTCGAGGACGCTGCTGGATCTCAGTCCCCTTTTTCTTCTGTTCACCCACTTACCTGTATCTTACCATACTCGAGTCCCCAGTTTTGTGATGTCACTTGTCGAATGAGCAGGGACCTCCTTCACAGGGAACATCTATATGGATAGCACTACAAACACCTTGTAGCGCTTATACAAATGATAAATAGTAGCGGGGGTGCTGATATCATCACTGGGCTTCCAGGAAACTCAAAAAGAGGGAGTCACTGGGACATGACCGGGTTGGAGGGGGGCACCTGATTTGTTAGTCACACGGGGCGCGTTTCTAACTTGGAACAGTCCTGGTAGTAAATAGTAGCTAGAGCCTGCTATCTTTGCTTAGCTGTAGCCAGCAACCCATGGGCTTCATTTTTCGAACACTTGAGGGTGTTAAGTTTGAAAATTAGGTTTCCAATTTGAAATCTTTGAAAATATCTTCGGACTGAGCAACTGAATTTATTTTCCAAATGTAATTAAACTCTCTAAAACCCTGTAAAGTGGGCGGCAATTGGGGTGGATTTAGGAAGGAGAAAAAAGTTAGGAGCTTGGTACTGATTTTCCACACAAGGCACCTAAATTATGCTCTCTAAATCTAGGTAAATGAATTGCAGACCTAAATGTAGGTGAATGTTGCAGCTTAAATTTTAAAAAAAAAGGGAAAATTGCATTTTAAATGAGTACGTACTGAATCTTTTTTTTTGGCCATGCACACCAAACCTCATAAGAGTATTTCAGTTTCCTGGACTGTGGGATGATTTTCCAAGGGCTGCTGCGAAGACTATGGCCTCCATCTATTGAAGAAACTTTGAAGTGTCTTGTGCAGCAGACTGGCTAATCTAATGAACAGGGTTTTAAAGTAGGTTCATCATAAATGGATGAACAAAGCCTTCAGGTAAGTATAAAAGTGGGGGAAAAGAGCAACATCTGGAAAACTGTATATACTGATTCCCAAAGTATGGGAAATATGATTCAGGATTTAAAGGCTATAATGGAAGAGTCTGACTCGAATTTAGTGGTTGCCTCAGATATGTTGTTCATATTTTATTTTTATTTTTTATTTATTTAGACAGTTTTGGTATACCGCCTTATCCTTCAATCAAAGTGGTCACAACACAATTAGGGGATACATTTTAACATGCGGGGATATGAGACACATACACTAATACTTACGGGGAACATGGGCAATGGAGGGTTAAGTGGTTGCCCAAGACCACAAGGAGCATCTGTGGGACTAGAAACCCCAGTCCTTCCGGCCCAAGGTTGCTGTCCTCTAGTGGGATTTGAACCCCTGACCTTCTGGCCTGAAGTACCTTGCCCCAACCACTAGGCTACTCCTCCCTCAACCACGACTGGGAAACCACGACTGGGAAATAATTATACCAAGCTATAATTTATTCAGAATGGACAGCGTAGAAAGAAAGGGAGGAGGAAGAGTGGTACTATATGTAGAAAGTAACATTAAAAGAACACAATTGCAGGGCTTATGAGATAAGGAGGAGGCACTGTGGCTTAGATGATAGAGGTGTGAAAGGGCGCTAAGGGAGGACAAGTCCGTAGCAGAGAGATTGAATGAATTCTTTGCTTCACTCTTTATTGAAGAAGATGTAGGAAATTTATCCATGCCTGAAATGGTATTTAAAGGTGAGATATCAGAAGAATTGAAATAAATTTCGATAAACTGGGAAGATGTATTACATCTATATGATAAACTAAAGAGTAGCAAATCACCTGGACCCGGACGGTGTACATCCCGAGAGTGCTGAAAGAACTGATTAGTAATCTGTGAAACTATCATTAAAGTCATCTGTAATACCTAAAGATTGGAGAATGGCCAATGCATCACCAATTTTTTAAAGAGGTTCCAGCAGTGATCCAGGAAACTACAGACTGATAAGTCTGATGTCAGTACTGGGGAAAATGATAGAAGCTATTATACTGAACATGTAGATAGTCATGGGCTAATAGGAGAAGGCCAACATGGATTTATCCAAGAAATATCTTGTGTTATTAACCTGTTATATGTTTTTGAAGGTGTGAATAAACAGGTAGATAAAGGGGTGCTGGTTGATATACAGTAGTGGCCAAAATTATGGATACACTTTCATGTTTAGTTCATTTCTATCTCAATTGTTCAAAATGTTTTATGTGCTTTAGGAAATAAAGTACACAATATTGGTTCAGAAACCATATTGAAATAAAAAATTCAGCAATATATGTCATACTCTGTCCAAAAAGCTGAAGATACAGTATCAAAAGTATAGTATAATTGCTATGGAGTATTATTAAATCAGAGCCATTTTACATCATTAAAGTCAGTAACGTGTTGGAAACCCTTTGGCATGACTAACATCTTGGCGTCTTCTCGAGGTCCTCTTTTTAGATTATATAGAACCAGGAACTGATAATGTACTCACCTTAAATATTGTGTGTAATTCCGGTTGCCATATCTTAAAAAAGGGGATTATAGCAGAATTAGAAAAGGTACCGAGGAAAAGCCCAACAAAATAATAAAGGGGATGGAAAGATACTTGCATGAGGAAAGGTTTAAAAGGTTAGGGCTCTTCAACTTGGAAAAGGACAGCTGAGGGAAGATATAAATTAATGAATGGGGTAAAAAGTATAGACTAGGGGACACGCAATGAAGGTCACAATGTAACCCATTTAAGACTAATAGGAGAAAATATTTTTTCTCTCAATGCATAATAAAACTCTGGAATTCTTTAACCAAAGGATGTAATAAAAAGTTGTTAGTATAGCTGGGTTTAAATATGTTTGGACAAATTCCTGGAGGAAAGGTCCATAAGCCATTATTAAAGAGTATCAAGGAAATCCATTGCCTATCCTGCGACAAGCATTGTGGAACCTATGTACCTTTTTGCGAACCTGTCAGGTACTTGTGACCTGGATTGGCCACCTTTGGAAACAGGATACTGGGCTTGATAGAACTTGATCTTACCCAGTATGGGATTTTCTTATGTTCTTATGTCCTTATGTAGGAATGGAAGTGAAAAGGATTTTGAATATATTGACATCTTGAAGTCTGTTCCCATAAGCTTTATGATGACTACTGATCGTTTTAGTAGCCACCCTCTGGACTGACTCCATCCTGTTTATATCTTTTTGAAGGCGCGGTCTCCAGAATTATACCCAATATTCCAAATGAGGCCTCACTAGAGACTTACACAACGGCACCATCGCCTCTTTTTTCCTGCTGGCCGTTTTTCTCCCTATGCATACAAGCAGCGCTGGCCCAACTACTAGACAAAAAGGCGGCTGTCTAGGATGGCAGCTTTTCAGTAGCAACAAAGAGCAGGGCATTTAGAGCTAATCAATAGATTTTGACAGCCAAGAGGGGTGTAAGGTTTAAGGTCTGCTTAGGTTCCTAAATCTTTAACTAATTCTGGGGCCAGCTCTGCACCCAAGCATCCTTCTGGCATTTGTTGTCCCCATATCTACCTGTCGGCCACTTTATAATCCAGATCTTGCTTTTCTTTTAAGCTATACTGTATCACTCCCTTCAGTTTTTCCGGCCCAAATTCATGTTCTTGCATTATGGGGTCAATGCAGAAAGCCAGCGCTGAAGTCATGCACTATTAGCTATGTATGCATCTATGTAGTGCACTGATAGTGCGTGATTTTAGCACCAACTTGCAGAAAGAGACACATGCAAATGAGGTATGTGCAAAATGTCAATGTTACACTGTGAGAGCAAGCCAAACGCATGCTTACAAAAGTCGATATAAGTGTTAGGCATGCTGTCCCAGAGAAACTGGGTCATCTGATGGGAAATTTAACACTTCACATCAGATGATTCAGGCATCGGGGAAAGCCCCTGATGCCATCAAAATACTGTCAGGGAGCCATGCCCCTGACACTGACCCCCTGATCAAATCTCTGGTGGCCACAATCCCCGCCTGTCCGTCTAATAAAAAACCCTGGTGGACCAGTGGCCCCCAAACCCTCCACTTCCCTCCTAGGATGCACCGGGTGTGGTTGAACTGCCATATAAGGTAGAAAATGCTTTATATGGCAGTCTGACCCTGCCCGGTGTATCCCAGCATGCACTGTGTGGGGCAAGCACCACCGGTTTCAATATGGCAGTGCAGGGACATGAGCATGTGGGCAACGTTCCACCTCCAGCTCAAGGAACTAGGGAGGGGGTGGGGGATTCGGGGGCCATTGCCCTTTTTGTTATTGGGTGGGTGGCATCGGAGCTGCTGGGCCACCAGGGTTTTTTTTTATTGGGTGGGTGGGGGGATAGGGGCCGCTGGGCAACCAGGTTTTTGTTTTTTTGGTGGGTGTGGAGGACGGGGCCGCTAGGATACCAGGGATTTTGTTTCGTGAGTGAGTGAGTGGCTGAATCAAGGCCTCAGGGCCACCAGGGATTTGATTTCCCTACCTGCACAAGACATTTAAGCCTCCTCAGACCAGGTGTAAAGATATCGGTGATTCAGCTGCTTACAGAATCCTCTACGAGCTTCTCTGCATCGGGTGCAGACAATATTAGCATTCTATTTTAATACGAACAACTCCTTTCCATATAATTTAAATATGCTTTGCGTTACTGTGTGCAAATATTTTTCCTTTGCTGATTATGTGCACGTCAATATCTTTTCTGCATTTGGCATGTTGGAACTTGTGCATATACGTTGCATTATCTGCACACAAAGGACACGTTTGTCTCTCTGCATTGGTCTGTTTTAGCATTAAATCTGAGTTCCCAAAATCTCAACCTTTTTAAAATTTTTGCTAGATTCCTCCACATGTCATACCTACCTTCCAGGATGTCTCCCCTGTTACAAATGATGGTATCATCTGCAAAGAGGCATACCTTTCCTAACAGCCCTTACACAATATTGCTTACAAAAATGCTAAAAAGAATAGGACCAAAGTTCGATCTCTGAGGCGTGCCAGTGATAATGCCCCTATCTTCAAAGTGACCTCCATTTACTGCTACATTCTCTTGCCTTCCGTTCAACCAGTTTCTTATCCAGTCTGTCATTTTAGGGCCCATATCAAGGGCACTCAATTTATTTTTAAGATGCTGATGCAGAACGATGTCAAAGGCCTTTGCTGAAATCTAACTATACCACATTCTAGCATTCTTCCCTGATATAATTCTTTGGTGACCCAGTGAAATAAATCAATCAGCTTCATCTGACACGTAGTAAAGACATGCAGTCAGAGATCCTGAAATAATTTGGATTTCAGAAACTGCACCATTTTCTGCTTTAGCAGGGTTTCCATACATTTAATCATCACAGAGGTCAAATTAATATATCTGTAGTTACCAACCTCTAACTTTCCACATTAGCCCATTTCCAGTCCTCTAGAATCACTCGGCTTTAAAGAAGCAATGAAAAGCAGAGCTGGCAGTACTTCTCTAAGTTCATTTAATACCCTTGTATGATTGCCATCTGGCTCCATCGCTTTGTCCATTTTTAGTTTAGCTAGCATCTCATGAATGTAGTCATCTGAAAGTAATTTGAATTTTACCTATTTGTTTTTCCTCTCTGAGGTCCCATTCCTGTGAACACAGAACAGAAATATTGTTAAATAATTCCGCTTTATCATCATCATTATGTCTTCTTCCCAGTCAGATTTGCATTTCAAGATGCCACCGTTGCACTTCCCCTTGTCACTAACATATCTAAAAACAGCCTTGACCCCCTGTTGTACTGTATTGGCTATTTTTATTCTATTAGCCTCTTTGCTTTCCTGATTACCAGCTTCTCTTAGCTTCTTCAGATATTGTTAGTTTTCTTTATCTTTCTGTGATCTCTTATCGTTTACAAATATGAAGGTTAATCTCTTTTTCCTACCTTTTCAGCTACTTCTTTTGTGCTTCTATACCTATTTGTAAACACCAAGTCCAGCATTGACTCCTCCTGCATGATTCCATAACAGTTGCAGGAACAGTTTTCCCAATAGAGAATTCAGGATCTCCCTCCTTCAGATGATACCGTAGTAGGGGTATCCCAACTCAGCATTTGGCAAACTGAAATATCCGACCAATAGTACTTCCCCTTTCATAGCAACACTGTGAATGTTTCCAATTAAATCTCTATTTGTTCTGCCTGTGAGGGAGGTCTGTCTATCACACCAATTGTAAATAGATTTTCCATTCCTTCTTTCCAGACTCATCCACAAAGCCTCTTTCTTACCTCATAAGCCCTGCATTTCTGTAGCTTTAATATTACCTTTTACAAATAGCATCACTTCTCCTCCCTTTCTTCCTACAGGTTCTTTTCTGAATAGATTATAGCCTGTTATAAATATGCCCAAGTCAGTTTTACAACTGTTTGTCAAAAGTCCACCGAGGAGCAGAGAAAAATACGGCCACACCAGCAATCGTTTAAACAAACAGTTTTATTCTAGCGACCCAACTTGACCACGTTTTGGCTGTAAAGCCCACATCAGGGGTCAGCATAGACTATGACAATAGTTTTTCACTTATCATTCCAATTAGGAAAATGTGATTTGCTTAACTAATTGTTGAGGTTCAGCTTAAAGAACACAATGTTGCTTGAGGTTTTAAACCAAGCGCAGAGGGTCTCCATAACTGCTCGATATCCAAGTCAGCCTCTAAAAACGGGAAATTTATTTCACATACTGTGGAAGTAGTGTACCCCATTCTACAGATGTGCCCTTTATTTCCTTTTCTATACAATGTTTTAATATTTTGCTTACCTGGGGGTTTTGTTAAACATCCCCAATAATCTCCACAAAAAGATTCAGCTTGTTCAAGCCATGGTATTTTCAATAATGTCATATGGATGCATAAGTTGGACAGTGAAAAAGATAGACAGGAAGAAAACTGATGCCTTTGAATTATGGTGCTGGCGGACAAATACTGTGTATACAGTGGACTGCCCGAAGAACAAACCAATTGGTACTAGAGGAGATCAAACCTAAGCTTTCCTTAGAAGCTCAGATGACAAGGCTTCGACTTTCATACTTTGGACACATCATGTGACGAGGAGAGATCATTAGAGAAAGACATCATGCTTGGCAAGGTAGAAGGTCAACGCAAAAGAAGAAGGCCAGCAATGAGATGGATCAATGCAATAACAGCAGCTATGGGTGCCACTCTGTCAACAATGAGTCCTGCTTGACTGAAGAGCGAACACAGTTTAGGACAACTATTCCAGAGGATCGCCATGAATCAACACTTACTCAGTGGCACTTAACAACAACAACAATCCTAGTTTAAAGCCTTACTCACTAGATTAGCCATCTGTGACAGAAGACACCTCTCCCCTTCTTTGATCAGTGGATGCCATCTCTGCTCAGCAGCCCTTGCAAAAATCATGCCATGTTGAGGAAGCCAAAATGTTCTTGATGGCACATTCCACACAGCCAGGCATTCATCTCCAGGATGTGAGCCTCTTGGCCTTGTCCCATCTAGCCATTCCCCTCAATGGGCGGATTTGACAGCAGGGTCAGTGCAAGGAGATAAGGCACCGTAGCTTATCCTCATCACGTGCACCTCCCCCCCCAGCTGGCCCAACTGCCCCTCCTTGCAGCCCCACACCTGAACCTTACAGCGGTCAGCAATGGATTGAAACAGCCCCACAACACTTACCAGAAATCTTTGTTGAACATGGCTGTCGGTTTCTACCCCCTTGATGTTCTGTCCCCACGTAAACAGGAAGTTGGCCAGTATAGGGGCGTGCAAACAGACAACGCCATGGTGCCGAAGTTTGCAGTTAAGCACCATGGGGTTATTTCAATCCATTGCTGTCATTAAGGTCTCAGTGAGGAGAGACAGCAGTGGAAATTGGTGCCACGGAAGGCCAGCGCTCTAGAAGGGCTACCTAGTTTGCCCTAACAGTAGTGCTGGCCTTGGATTGAAGAGAATACTACCTGGGCACCTAACTGCGTCACCTTCTCTCCCAGAGCAACAATCATTGGATATGTTCACATGGGAACCTAGCGCTATCATTTTGCCAAAATGGATGAGCTTAGCATTGGATAATAGTAAGTATTCTTGAATAGTCTTGGCAAACTCTCTATAATGTTTCAGATCATTGGCACCAAGCAGATAGCAACACATCTGGGGACATCATGTCTGAAGGCAAATGTATGGTTCTGTACACCTCATAAGGTAGTCATCAACCACTACTGCCCTTCATTTCATATTAATTGTTGATCCAACAGACCCTCAAACAAACAGCGATTTATTCTCTCCCTCTCTCTCTCTTTCTCTCTCAGCCTGCCCACCACTCTTACCTGAGAGAGTAGGTTCTCTGGGGAGGAGGGATGGAAAGCCCCTAGACACAAATAATGCCTTTCTACAAGTCTCTAGTGAGACTTCATTAGGGTACTGTTCGGAAAAATAAACCACATCTTCTGAAGTATATTAACATGGTGGAGCCAGTCCAGAAGGCACTACTAAAATGGCCAGTGGTCTTCATTATAAGGCAAAGGAGGACAGACTTAAAGGTATCAATATGAAGGAGAGAGAGGGGAGATATAGTAGAGATATTTAAACACCTTCATGTTATAAATGCCCTCCTTCCATTGAATTGATGCTCTGTAAGAGGGATCTTAGGACGAAGATGAAAGGAGATAGACTCATCAGCAACCTGGGAGCATATTTCTTTATGGAAAGGGTGGTGGATGCGTGGAACAGTCTCCCAGTAGAGATGGTGGAGACAAGAACCGTATCTGAATTCAAGAAAGCATGGGACAAGTACAGAGGAGCTTTGAGAGGAAGGATGGGATTGTCAAACTTAATAGATGGGCATACAGGACAGAACTGCATAGGTCTTTAAATGCTGTCATTTTCCGGCATAGCTATTTATCAATTTAACTGTTCAACACACTCAAAGACTGACTTGGGTGCCCCGGCTGACTTTACTGTTCCAAACTGCAACTAAGCTTACTTTAGTTCGACAAAATGTGAATAGTAGCGCTTTATTGTGTAGGATGGAATGGGGTCTTATTCAGCAATGGCCTGTTTCTAGCATGCTTAGGAGGCCAATCAGTAGCCAAAGAACCACTAGATTCTGTCCCCTAAGGTTTCAGGAATATTGGTATGTCACAGTCCAATGAAGGGTTTAGCGAGTCAGCACTACTAGTCGCTCAATAACTTCCTTCATCCTCTGTGCTCCTGGCGGATCAGCCGGCATCATGGTACAATGACATCATGTCTTTGTATGCAGTAGGGTGCACGAATCTAAATCAAACAACATATTGCCTCCTATATGCCATCTGTCAATGAAACCATGAGGCCCCATTGTGGTTCAACCTGTGTGAACTGCTACCATCAACAAGAAGTTGTGATTGTAGTGTGCTTGGAATGTAGTGTGTGGGCGTGTTTTAGAGGTGCGGGTGCGCCTACACTGCCAAGAGAGTGTATGGGGCTTAGAACAAAGTATTACAGCTTCTTGCTAAAGGTAAGGAACATTTCTGTGTGTCTTGGGATAGCATTTGGTGTGGGGGGAGGGGGGAGAGCTCTGTCCGTGTGCAGAAGAGCCTCCTTTTCACAGGCAATCAAACACATTGTGCCACCTCTCACATTGGAGTACTACTGACATCTCTCACTGTCAGAAATGGCAATGGGATATTCATATGGACAGAACCTCCATCCATTAACACAAACCCAACCGCCGCACTTTAACTAAGGCGGATCGGCACGTTTCACCAGGCAGGAACATGGTGACATTAGCTGGATGTGTTCACAGTCATTAATGGTGCATACCCTTAAAAGAACAGCAGTCCACTCATGGCTCCAGAATATACAGTCAAGTACTGGGCAACTGTGTTCGAACATCCTTTTCCTTCAGTGCGACTCTCCGTGGATGCTGTAGTCCTTACACTCCTTGCAAATTTTGTTGCCTGTGACTTATGGCACGTTTTCTCCTTGAGAAGTGTGTTACATTGGTTGTTGATTCCCTTTGTTAGGAAACTAAAAACTATTGATGAATTCCTACTGTTTGTAATAGCAGGTGTGAACATCTGAGTCCTCAATGGGAGAAACTAAGAAAGTATGTTTCTATAAGTTATATTGAGACTTGATATTCCGTTTTCAAATGTCAAAGCGGCTTACACTTAAATCAACAACGAAAAAGAAAAGAACAACCGAATTCCAAAAATCAGAACAGGAGAAGGTTATAGCGGGAGGGAGGTCATGCCAGGGAACAAAAGAGTTGGAGGGAAGTTGGCCAAACTCCATAGGGTCCTGTGTTAGGTTACGTCCGGAGGGAGAGAGAGGCAGAACATGAGGGAGATCATGAAGCTACGTCTGAAAAACAGACGGGTTTTCAGGGCAGGCTCTTGTAATCAAGGTGACAGGCGCTAAAGTTAGACACTCTAGTCTGCTTGGCAACTGGCACGAGATCCCATTCCATAGATGCAGCGGTCGAACGAGAATAAAAAACGACGTGTCACGTACGCATTTGTAATGGGCTTGGTTGAAGGGTAAAGAGCAGATACTAAAACCATGACTGGATCGGAGGAGCCGCGGAGGGGCGCACTTAGTATGAGCAATAAAGGAAAGCATAACCGTGTCATATCAGAATGTCCGATACTTTCTAATGTGAGTTGTTAAGATCTTGAATTGAATACAATGGGCAAGAGAAAGCCAGTGCAACACGGTAGTAAAGAAGAGGGGAAATTGTACTTGAATCTGGAAGCATGGTAGTTATAACCAAGACGGTATGCAGGTGGTTTTGTGGATTGTAACGCGCTTGTACGCCATAAAAGGTGGTAGAAGTCCAGGTCCAGGGACTGCCGTACCTTTCATGACTCTTTGGATGATCTTATAGTCTTCCCCTACTTTAGATGATTTGTTTGATCAGTGGGAGTGAATCCCCAGAAGAGGCAAAGGGAATCACAGAGTCTCAGTTGCAGATCACACCGATCCTGCAGCTGCGGTGACCTCCGCAAGAATTTTCCCCTTCGCAAGTTTCTCACTTCGCACAACTTTTGGGCAGAGACAGGTTTTATTTATTTATTTATTTATTTATTTATTTAGTATACCGCTACTTCCAGTGATCAGCAGCGGTTTGATTACAGATTGGAAATTGTCAAATCATGACAGGAGATTTTTGAGGTATAAACACATTGATTAGACAGGAAAGCACAGCACACAGAGAACTATTTTACAGGGAACATGGGCTATGGAGGGTTAAGTGGCTTGCCCAAGACCACAAGGAGTGCCTATAGGACGAGAAATCCCAGTCCTACGGCATGAGATTGCTGCCATCAGGTGGGACTTGAACCACCGGCCATCCGGCCTGAAGTACCTTGTCCTAACCACTAGACCACTAAACCTATGATAAACTTATTTTACGTATAGAACTGGAGGCTCAAAACCCTTTGGAATTATGATTTGATTGACTGGAGAGCTTGTTTCTGAAGCTGTTCTGCATGGTCCTTGGTTTATTTTCCTCCTTTTTGCCCACTTTTTTCCTTTGATATTTAATGTATTTTTTGTTTTTCTTTGGTATAAATTACATACTTTTCACTGATTTGTTCAAGTTTTTCTTTTTATTTGGTTATTTTTCAAGAGGGAGGGGGGGGGCACTTTTTGGGTGTGTATTCATGAACATGTTTCTTCATTTTACGCGAGAGTGGATGGAGAACTAATGATACGTGTTTTCCAGAGTGACCTCATCTGACGTCATCTTGCGTAATCGTTGCTTTTCAGGACAAATGCTCAATGCCTTTGGCATCTTTGCGGTGATGTTCTGGGGCTTTTTGTAAGTCCTGTTTGACAAGCGTCTCTTCATCATGATTCTTTCATGTAGTTTTCTACTGGATTTTTTTTTTTGACTATGCGCTTCCATGTAATAACAATTGAACATGTGCTTTTTGGCAAGACTGACGTTTTTTTTGTCAAGCCCTGTTCCTTGAAGAAGCTGGTTGAGCGAAACACCCAGTGGTGGGGCTGGGATCAATTTATTCTTTCGGACAGTGGATTATGCAGCCCCTAGCCCAAAGCTAAGTCATAACTCTGTCGTTTATGCTGCCCATTTCAAAAATATTGATATCCAGTGGAATGGGCACACTAAATTACCACAGAAGCGTGACGGTTATGTATTAATAAGAGGTTTTCTTTGACCTATGATGTTCGTTTTAAACAAGCATTTTTCTAGATTTACTATGGCTATGCTATGCCCACTTGAATCTTTTTTTGATTCACTCGTGGGATGACTGAGATAGTTTTCCTCGGACTCTGTCGCTTTTGGTGGCTGTGGACTATGATTGTTATTATATGGTGTTCTGGCATTTGGATTTATTTTCTATGAACCTTATATCCTTAAGAGTTATTTTTGTGATTTAATGAAACCGACAAGACAGGAAGCTATTTGGGACCTAGTTCTTAGTAGGACACAGGCTTTGGTGTAAGTCATAAGGGTTTTTGGGGAAACTTGAACAATACACGTAGTGGCCAAAATTGTGGTTACACCAGACAATTCATTCTGTTAATGGGTATTTTAGGTCTCC